>CM065421.1:30846620-32046620 GCA_033060865.1 Dorcus hopei | reverse complement strand
CAAAATCTTTAGTAACCTTGTGCGACGGCAGGTGCATTTCAGGCTGAATATTCGAAGCTGTTGTTAGATTTAAATTGCAGAGCGACGTAATTCAATTTAATTTGAAGAAGATTAGTTATTTGCGTTATTTAAAATAAGTAACAAAAATTGTTAATGTTTAGTAAATGCTTAATTTAATATGCAACTTGCGCTTATCGGCGCATGCGCATTAATAGGTACCTAAAACCACCCTAAAACACAGGATTACCAAAAAGTTATTTGTATTCTTGTTATTTATTTCAATTTTTCTTTTATTTTTTTATTAAATAATTATTGAAATAATTAATTATTTTATTAAATTTTATCAAATTTATTACATTCTTAATGTTACGTTATGTAATTTCAACATCTTTGCTTTAGAATTTTTTTTTATTTTCATAGACTAAAGCTCACTAGCCCTACCTAGGTACTGCTAGACCAGAAAGTAATCAGATTTTACTTAAAATTCACCAAATTGATTTACCAATTCTACAGATTTCCTTATTTTACATAAAAAAAATCCCAAATCACCAATAGGTCCCTAGCAAGCTACCTGGTGGCGCCGCCTGGTGGAGGTTGCGACATAAATTGTAGGACGCGACTTGAAACGTTATATCCATTTATATCATTTCGAAGAAGATTTGAATGTGCTTGCTAGTATTTTCTCGATTTGTTTTAAAGCATGGAAGGTAAAGATCGTCCTCGTAACTCCAGTGATAGTACGGAGAGTCAGCTGACAGCAGTGTTGCCAACCGTGATACGACCGTTTTCCCTACCTTTTCCTACATAAACTTACAGCTAGTGGTGCTCGTGACGCCGTTTGCTACCCGCCTATAGGAGGTGAAAATCTCCAGAAATGGTGAAAAATCACCAGTGTTGGGAACACTGGCTCAGATTCCTGGTCAAACTGTGGAAAACGCGATCACATTTTTAAGGTTGCGTCCGACTCGTTGTGAAACAAGACCGACCACGGTCGAATTTGTCCGATTCATTCTCGGACTCCTGGTTAGACCGTGGGCGATGTGGTCACATTTTAAAACGCAACCACTGTTGTCGTCATATGTCCAGTTGACGGTCAGACGTGGTCCGACCCACGTCCGACCCAGTCCGACCAGTCGTGGCTGTGTTGCCAACCTCCAAAACGCTAATTTCTGCAGGACGATGTTTAAAATTCGTCACATTTCGTCACCCGCGATAAATTTGAAATTTGCTGCATACTGTTTACTGTCTGTGACACATACGTACTACGTCTATACGTGATGATATGACTGACATGTGATTGACAACCTTGCGTATTCGGCCGTCCGACATTTGTCTATGGTCCGACAGATGCAAAATTTGGTCCGCCCATGGCTTGACTACTTTAACCACGAGTCGGACGCAGCCTTAATTATTTTCTCTAGCTGACTTTCTCGATGTTTGATTGGTACCACTGGTATGTGGCGCCATTTTCCATGCCATTTTCTTCAAACCGTTGCAAGTCCGTTAGTTTCAGTGAAGTTTTAGTAATTTAGAAATTCAAGAAATTGTTTAAATTATGCCGAAAAATAAGTCAAAGAAGAAGGAAGAATCTTCCGATTCAGATTCAGGCCCTGATGATGTAAGTAAAACCATTTGTATTGATTCTAACCTAACTTCTTTGTATTCTACGTTTCATTAACATATTTTATCTTGCTTACATTAGAGATTGCCTGCAAAGAAGGCGAAGCCTGCACCGAAGACATCAAAGAGCAGCGGTGATAACGACGAATTATCTTGGGATTTAGGAAAAAATCGTTTTGTTAAATTGACCGAGTTCAAAGGAAAATGGTATGTTAACATCAGAGAGTTCTACATGGATGCCGATGGGGAACTAAAGCCGGGGAAGAAGGGTATCATGCTGACGATGGAACAGTGGCAGAAATTTAAGGGTGTGTTCGATGATTTAGAAGAGGCGATTAAGAAAAATGTTTAATCACCCATTTGTTTGTGTTCTATTTACTTCATAAATTTTAGGTTGTTTTTGTAAATCGTCTGTTTCGTAGTTATAAGTTTCCAGAGAATACATTTGTAAGCATAAGGCTGAATATGTTTATTTAATAAAGTGGTACTGTAAAAATCTGAATTTGATATAAAGTAAGTGATACTAGAAAAGATCATAAGTCATCAAATAATTTTAACGTAAATAAAACTGAAATTGTTTAAAATTTCCATAAAACTACAATATTTCTTATTGAATAATATACCTTTTTTTTAAGAGATAGCGCCACACGTCTTGTTATTTACCAACGAGTTAAGAATATCTGGAGACAGTCTTACAATCAATAGTTTCTCGTTCAATCTGGTCACTAAATGTGGCGGCACAGATAATAGAGAGCGAACGAGATAGGAAAGAATGGACGCTCTAAAAATAGTTTGTTAAATATTCAATAGACGTCACTTGTATGGACAAATTCAAAAACTGGACATTTGTTACAAACCATTTGCTAATTCCGAAGCTCAATTGGCTCATTTACCGTTAGATGCGCTTTTAAGGGTCGTTTTCATAATAGAACTTTAAATTTAAAGTGACTTTAACCTATAAAAACACATTAGTTTTCCTATGCTTAAAGTGACTTTAAATTAAAGTCTCCTTTAGCACTATTATGAAAACGGTCCTAAGTAACAAAGAAATAAATTTAAAGTGCGGACAGGATACGATAATGTGACGCACGGTTATAATATGCTGTTAATTCTCCTTTTAAACTTTGCATCACACGTCTTACCCTCCCTATTCTGTAACTCATAACGACATCGTTAGATACCGATATTAGTTAGGTGGTATATTTTAACCAATCAGTGCTTAGATACAACTCATTTCTATGTACTGATTGGTCACAATGTGTCACTTAACGATTATCGGTATCTAACGATGTCGTTATGAGTTACAGAATAGGGGGGTTAGTTATAGAATTTGTTTAAGGCCCGGTATTATAAATGCAAGTTAACTTTAATCCCCAGTTTATTGCCATAACAACAATTGTGTTCACAATTGTTACCATGGGAATAAACCGATAGTTAAAGCTAACTTGCCTTTATAATAGGGAGTTTTCGCAACTTGTACGTTATGGATAGCGTTTACGCTAAATGCTACAAAACTATTAATGCACGTGCTCACAAACAGGTGAGCAAGCGCATTACCATTTTTATAGCATTTAGCGTAAACGTTATTCATAACGCGCAAATTGCGAAAACTCCCTAATATAGGGCCTAAGAGCCCGCGCACACTGCAGACTTACTATCGGCCGATAGTTTATTTTGCATCAAGCTACGAGAAATGTGATACGTGGCTGTACATTAAATTATTAGAGGCCACGTAATCATACTTCTCGTAACTTGATTCAGAACAAACTATCGGCCGATAGAAAGTCTGTACTGTGCGCGGGCTTTTAATGTTACTTATATTTACTGGTTTCGGTTTTTCACTCTGCTATTGTAACAGTAGCGCCACCATAAATTTGGTGAGCTGTCGCTAAACTAAACTGAGTTTGTCTCCAAATTGGGGCGTTAAATTTAGAACATTTGATGAGCCATCTGTCTAGTTCTATTATTTGTGGTCATAGGCGCATACAAGCGTTTCACAAAAGTCTGGAATGTCCACAAACCAACAGTTTATCATTAGCTGCGTTTTATTGTGCACTACTGGTGGCAAAAGTATACGCCAGTAGATGCGTTACAATAAAACGGTAATAGTTACGCTTTAACCTTCAGCTGTCAAAGTGGTACTATTTCGTCTTGATTTAACGGAATAATGGAAAACGGTGAAATACCGTTTCCGATAATAGCTCGATTTTTACAACAGCAAAGAGTCATTGAAGACGAATTGATGGATTCAAATTAAAATGACATATCCCCACCCTCTCTACCGTGTTCTACCGTCTTGAACGACGGTAGAGAAAGTTGCCACCAGTGGACACCAGCAGCACAATAAAACGACGTTTTACTTCTACCGGCTGACGCGAACGTTGCAATAAAACGCACCTGTTGTTTATAACACACTTACTAAATCAAATTTAACTGAATAAGATTCGAGAAATGTCAATTGTATTCTATACACGAGTTCTATGACTAAAATTGCTAAAAGTACTTAAAAGGATATTACTAAATAGTGATGTAATTTAACCGGCTAATTTTTTTTTTAATTGGCAGCCGCTTTTTATCCGGACAAAAAACGATCAAAAACGATAATAGTTATTTGTAGACCAAGGCCGCGAAATCATTCTTTAACGTTCCGAGAGAAAAATTGTCGCCAATGCCACTTGCGGCCGAGGCAGGACAATCTCGAGAACGTTAAAGTGTTCCCGGGCAACACACAACATTTTTTGGGCAACCGTATAAAATCTTCAATTTTTGGAATTAAAAATCCCGTACTTTTAATTTTCGTCATAGATAGAATGACGGCTTTCATCTTACCATAGAAATGAGATAAATTTTTTCAATTCAATGTGTGGAAAAGTGCCATTTACGAAATTCGATTTCGCGGGCTGCGTTGCGTACGCGAAATGATCACTCGCGTATGGTTGCCCAAAAAATTTTTTTTTGTTTTTTAATGTGATTTTCGTATTGCACTATTTATTCTGATCATTTTAATACCAAATACATACTTATGTCTTTACTCAAAATTTAATTAAAATAAGTAGGTACGATAATGTCCTTTTTTATCCGGCGACTTTTATTAAGAAAATATGTAAAAAATTCTCTAAATTCTTTAAATAAATTGAAACAATAGGCAACATGTAATATAAGAACTAAAGAAAAATTTTCTTCTCCGTTTATGAAAACTTTTTTAAAAACGTTATTCATTGTCTTCTGCATCATTCTCGTTAAACATAACATAAATAACTTCATCTTGAAACTCAAAAATCCACTTATCAATATCAATAATTCTTGTAATTTCTTTAAATCAGTAGCCAGTAGGTTCAGAACCACATGCATCCAAAACACAAAGAAGCCGGCTAAGAAATCATATTTTACTTGGTCAGTTTTTTTTAACATATACAGGCTGTTTCAAATTCGACCCTCACCATTAGGATCTCGCTTATTTGAAGAGATAGACGGTAGGTTTAAATTTGGCAAAGTTGCTAAATTTTATGAGCATTAATAATCCGCAGAGAAATAATTTCTATGTTAACTCTTATTCGAAATAATTGAAAAAGATGAAAAATTGTCATTTTCTTATTTTTCCTCTATCTTCTTTATTTGAAGAGATATCAAAAAAATAAAAGTACTTTCTTAAGACACTTTTGAATTCTCTACATACTGATGAGTACCATTTTACTGTAACACGTTTCGTCAAATCGGTATCATCATCAAGTTCATTTTTTCTTATGGGCGCCATAATGAAATTTGGTCCCAAAAGAATCTACTCTTCCTACAGATTACGGCAATATAGTACATGTTATCAAAATTATTTAAAATAATGTCAGAATTAAGAATATTTGATATAATATAGGAATTGTTGTAGCTAACAGAAGGTAATTTTGTGGTTAACAGAAGATAACTTTGGAGTCAAATTAAAAGCAGTTTCTTTGATGTAGGCACTAGTTTAATAAATATTACCGGCACAGCAATAATATAAGAGAAACAGAATATGTGTGTTACGTGTGTTTTATTCCTATAACAAAAAAGCAAAAACAGCAAGTGAACTGTAGGTACTTTCGAACCTACTCGGAGAACAAACAGCTTAGAATAATACTTTTACAATTAGACAAAAATACTGAAGAGCAGGAATCATTTACTAGAATACGTACCTACTCTTTACAGTAACAAAAATGTAGAACTAAATTGAAGAAATAATAATGACATAAATAAATAGAGGCTCTCAAAATAAGATATTTATATTAAATGTTCAAACCAATTTCCACTTTAATTTGTACATAATTGCATTACTTTGCTTAAACTTATTGCAGCTCTTCGAATGTTCAAAATAAAATTCACTTGCTGTTTTCGTGTGTGGCACGAATACAGGGCACGTAACATCACGTTTTTCTTCAATTCTAAATATTATGCTATTGTTATTATGTTAATATTTAGCAACAAGTATGTATTAATATGACAGATTATACTGTTTTTGATTTGAATCCAAACCCAGGCTTCCATTAATTGCCAATTTTCTTGTCTCAAAAAAATAAATTTTAATTTTGACCTTATTTTAAAGAATTTTGATAACATGTGCTATATTGGCGTAATCAGCAGGAAGAGTAGATTATTTTGCGACCAAATTTCAATATGGCGCCCATAAGAAAAAATGAACTTGATGATGATATCAATTTGACGAAACGTGTTATAGCAAAATGGTATTCATCAGTGTGTAGAGAATTCAAAAGTGCCTTAAGAAAGTACTTTTATTTTTTTGATACCTCTTCAAATAAAGAAGATAGAGGAAAAATAAGAAAATGACAATTTTTGATTTTTTACAATTATTTCGAATAAGAGTTAACGTAGAAGTTATTTCTCTGCGGATTATTAATGCTCATAAAATTTTGCAACTTTGCCAAATTTAAACCTACCGTCTATCTCTTCAAATAAGCGAGATCCCAATGGTGAGGGTCAAATTTGAAACAGCCTGTATAATTTACATTTTTTGCTTCGGTAGAAAAAAAAATCACCTGACATCTCTAAATATTACTTACATCAAGGCAGGCGGCCACTGAACATGAAACTAAGCTAAGCTAAGCGAAACTAAGTTTTTGAAAATTAGATCCAACGTAATTTTACGCGAACGTGGCAACTAAAGCTAATGGAAGCGAAGATAGGATAGCAAAGATATAAAACAATGTTTATCTTGGCTCGGTTGCCTTGCCCGCGTAAGATTACGTTGGATCTAATTTTCAAAAAACTTAGTTTCGCTTAGCTTAGCTTAGTTTCGCGCGCAGTGGCCGCCTGCCCATACGCTTGCTGTGCCACTGAACATCGAAAAATTCCAAAACTAACCTAAAAATCATTCACTTTTTAACTGAAGTCTATAATAACATATCAATAGGCGTTTTCGAAAAATCGCTCGGGTTAACCGTGTTATGTATTAGGTTACAGAATACTGTTCTTTTATTGAACCTGATCGTAGTTCCGTGTTCGAAAAATAACAAAAAAGTAACCAGGTTAACTAACCCGGTTATCAAATACTAACCCTGGTCCGTGAGTAGAATTGCAAAGAATTGAGGTTATGAATCTCTTTCAGTGTTTTCATAAATGAATTTAATTTTGATGTGATAATAATTTAACTCCACTAATAAGTGAATAGAGTGAAGATCTGCTTAATTTTTATTTTTTTTAGATTTTCATTCATATTTTTTAATGTATAAATAGAATAGACTGCTAACTGAAAAAGGTTATTTTACCAAATTTATTGCAAAATGCGTTCGTAAAATCACAAGGAACCCGAATAACCTCTGATAATTGCTGACATCACGCAAATAACCTGGTTAGAGACCCAGGTTTAATTTCCGAAAACGCCGTTGTATTAATAAAAATAAATCTGACAATTTTATTTATTTTTCTAGGCACGGCGGTTTCGTCAGGGATGCTGACATTACAAGTGTGTATATCTCCTTCACTGCAAAAAATATAAAGTTAGCATTAGGTACAACAAATTAAGAATAAAAATAAACTTACAATAAAAGTGATTGCCAAATAGGGATGTGGAAATTTCAAAAAAATATTTTTTTTTAAAGAAACGTGAAAATTTCATTCTTTTGAATAAGAAACGTTTCAGAAAATGCGAAATTTCATTTCACACTAAATAAAAAAATGAAATTTCTTTGAAACTTCAATGATATTTCAGAGAAGTCTTTAACACAAGTATAAATAATGTACAGTTGCAGACAAAAAATTTCGGACATCAGTGTCATTTCACTGACACAAACTAAAAACAGTCCTTTACTATCATTTTGGTTGACGTTCATTCATCTTTTTTACCTTTTTTGTTGGTTCGATTATTTAATTGTTCGTGTGAAATTAGTAGTAGTACTAGTAGTAGTAAATTAGACTAAAATAATCTGCCATCGATTCGCATGCATTTGCATTTTGTGTTTTATAAAGTATCAAGTAGGTTCATGTCAAAGGCAAATTTTGCAAATTTAGAATTCTGAACAATTTTTTCTTTTGCCGTTTTGCTCTAAAATTTACAGGGGAGCCAATATTTGCAAATATTTAATTTTACATGCTACTTCCCTATGCCTGAAAAACGAATCAACACAGTGTACGAGCCCTGCGCCAAAAGTATCCACCTACCTCTCTTTGGTAAAGAAAGAGACAGTTATTTAGTTACTCAGTGGTAGATTATTTTTCGAGAATAATAATAATAAATAAATACAAATTTATATAATTTTAAATAAAATTTTAATATTTAAATTCTAATAATGATTTTATTTTCAAGAACAGCTACACTAGCTAGGCGAATACTTTGACGCAGAGCTCGTATACACTATGTCCACATTTCCATGCTAACCACTGGTATCTCGGTTATTAGACGACATAGAGCAATGGTTAAATGGGGAATATTTTGCTGAATTCAATGCTGGCGACAAATCTCATTTCAAATTCACCATTCACTTTTTTAAATTTTAAGATAATTTTAAAAAACCAAAATTTGCACTTATTTGAACGACATTAAACAAGTAATGCTTCATACTAAAAATTGTCGATGTATTTAAATGAGGTGTTATCCAAGTACAGTTAAGATAACATAACTGTTCAATGTTATCTTAACACCAGTGATACATCATAATCCTGAATATCAATGTATCGTTTATATATACTGTATAGAGAAGACATCGGGTACCCGAGTACCCGAACACTAGCCGTACAATTGTTACCCGGGTACATCGGGTACCCGAATACTACCCGTGAAATTATTACCCGGGTATCATTCTTTATTCGGGTAACCGTTATTAGACGGGTACATCGGGCACCTGAATATTACCCGTGCGATTGTTACCCGGGTATCATTTCTTTATCCGGGGAAAAACTTATATTTATCTGTTATTACATGATAAAAACTTGATCATTTTTAACATTCGGACACTCATGTAAAATTCGTAAATCCGTTTATGTTGAAATATTCAAACTTATACGGGTACCCGTGTCAGATCCGGACCTCAGTATTGCACGGGTACCCGAACTCATAAGATTACCCGAGCATGATACGTGTACCCGGGTAGTTTATTCGGGTACCCGGATAGATACTGTTATGTCTTCCCTAATACCGTGCCTTCAAATGAATTCCTGATTAAAAGTAAGCTGTGTTTTTTTTTATAAAGATGGCGGCACGCAAGAGCTGTGACAAGAGTGGTAGAGAAGTTGTCAATAACTGTCAGTGTCATATTATCTGATCATAACATCACATAAAAAATGTGCAAGGTAAACGCAAAACACTTAATTAATTCATTTCAAAACAACACTAAAGCTTAAAGCAGATGCTGAAATTGCTGACCTTCAGTTTGAATGCACAAACGTACCTTGCGCTTCATACTTCATGGTTTCAAAATTCAAATGCGTTGGGGCGGGTTATGTTAGCACGAAAAAATAATCACAACTGTCAGTGCTACAAACCTTTAGGAGAAAAAACATTGAAATCAGAACCTACTTTAATTTGGAATTTAATTGAATGCACGGTACTACCACAGAATAGACAGAAGCGACAGCTCGGCAAAAATGTGATAATCACGAATTTCCCACCGAACTCCTTCAACGGTCATTTTGAGGCGCGAAAATTCAAATATGCAAATGTAAGGAGCATTTTATATTTCGTCGGCCTAATTTCAAAACAAGAGAGTACAAGATCAGATTGATTTACAATTACCATATTTTCAACAAGCTTGGCATAGGGCTCATCCATGCCTCGCCATTACATAAAAGAATAAGCTCTAATTAATGGTTTTAATGTTTTTATGTTAACAAATTTACGTACATGTAAGGTATTTTCGGAAATATGTCGGATCAGTTTCAATCAATCGAATTAACTGTAATAATGTAATGTAGACGAAAAATTTCAATTTCGAACGTGAAGGCTGCTAAATTTACAAATTCCGTTATTCAAATCATAATTTCCGTAAACGCCTATAATAAATATGTATGCTTCTTATATCTTACCTTTAGAAATACATTAATAAATTTCTCGAACCAATTTAACCTATCATTAATGCACGTGTTTGACATTTTTGCGTCTTAAACCCTCTTCTGTCACCGATGAATGGATGAAATGAAGGAGTAACGACACCATGATTACCAACCTTTTTTTTGAATATACTCCTTCAACCGTCACTTTGCTGATAAAGTGGGGGTAAATTTCATACTCACCCCCCTCCAATGCTTTCCTTATGGGAGTTCTAAAAGCTGTCGCTTCTGGTTATTCTGTGGTACTACTAATCACAGTTCCTAAATAAACACGTAGATTCGTACTACACTCACACAAACACAAAATCCGGCAATTATTTTTTCACCACGGACACAGTATACACATCAATCAGTATGGATAACTTAGGGTTTTCGCTCCTACAGTTTTTGAGCGCGCATGTTTCAAAACTGGCGGACCTTCCACAACGGCCATATGTGGCCACGGTGAATTGAATACTAACAATGGCAGCATTCTCGCAAGTGAGATAACGAACCGTTACGTCACCGCATACGCTCTTCTCCTTTTACACAATATTAACCTTTGATTAACTGTCAACCGTGACAGTTGGTTGACTGATGATTGGTTGACAATTAATGTGTTAGAGGGAGAAGCGGGTATGTAACAAGCAAGTTGCAGCTTGTTACCAATAGTTCTGTTTCTCTTAATGGTGCCCATCAATGGCTTTTGGCCAATAAACTAGAATTAAATGTTTCAAAAACCACGTCAATCCTTTTCTGTCCGTCGCGTCGTCTAAATTTTGAAAATGAAAGTTTACTAATAAAGTTAGATAAAACATCAATAACTCAAGTTTTGTTCAACAAATTCTTAGGAATTTATTTCGATAGCCGTCTTAAATGGAACATGCATATAGTACAACCAAGCAAAAAATTGAGTAAAACCTGTTGCGCAATATATAAGCTTAAAAATATTGTCTCTAAAGACGCTTTAATAATGTATTACCACGGTTGTTTTCACTCACTATTAGCGTATGGTATTATCTGTTGGGGAAATGCAACTGATCTAACAAGTCTTTCAGTTACAGAAAAGAGCAATCCGAAATATAAAAGGGCTTCAAAGATTTGAAAGTTGCAAAGAACATTTCAGAGAGTTGCAAATCCTAACTGCTCCTTGTTTATATATCTATGAATCTTTAGTGTATACTGTGGAACATATCAGTAACTACAAATCCCTTGGATCATATCATTCTTGTAGCACTAGGCACCAGGGTCTACTCGAGTTTTCACTGCATAACCTTACAATATATGAAAACAGTCCTAAATATAAAGGAATTAGATTATATAATAAGCTTCCCATTAGATTTAAGAATATTGGAAATGTCCAATTTAAACGTGAACTGAAACGGCTTTTATTGTCAAAAAGCTATTATTCCATAAATGAATACTTAGCGGATAACAATGTAAAATGAAAATTGTAGGCATACCTATATTCAAATATTTTTCTTCTTTTTCTCTTTTTTCATATGCACATGTTCTTTACATTAATTATCTTGAGACGTGTCCTATATCTTTGTTAGACCTTTTTGGATTAATAAAAATATTATTATTATTATTATTATTAACAACAAGGGTAGTTTATGGTCTCGTAACGGTTCGCTATCTCACTTCAATGCTGCCACCGTTAGAATTCAATTCACCGTGGTATGTGACGTATACATAGGCCATGTATGATGCACGTCAAAGAGTAAATGATCCAATGCCGGAATAAAACAAAACAAATTAGAAATAGTAGAAGAGGTAAATAAGAAGATGCAAGAACATAAGAAAGAAATGAGGAATATTCTGGAGGAATTCAAATTAGGATAAAAAAAAGAAATAAACAGGAAACTAATAGTTGATATGAGGCAGCTAAGAGACGAGATAAAAGAAGACACCATCAGTGTAAGTGAGATCATACAGAAAGAAAGCAAAGAAAACACAATGCAGGTTGAAAGGTTAACAGAAGCAGATAGAGAAATGTGCTAAATAATCAGCATAATTTGCCATCCGAGTTATACACAGCACTGGAAGTGATTTTTCTGGATGCAAAATCTGAGATAGGGGTTTATGGCCCGTGATTAATGTAATGACGGGCATAAACATAATGAAAAAATTTTTGAACGGCCCAGATAATAGTTAATGCTTGTTTATCCATCTACGGATAATTTTGCTCTGCTTAATGTTCGGCTAGCAAATGCGATCGGTCTTACTTGTCCATTACTTAGCCTGTGTGATAAAACTGCTCCGAGTCCAATTTTACTCGCATCGGTCGCTAGTAATAATGGAAGAGACGGATCGTACGGCATAAGAACTTGAGGAGAGACTAGTATGTCTTTGATTTCATTATAGGTTTCTTCTCTTTCGGGTGTCCACGTAAAAGGTTCTGATTTTAGCAGATCTCTAAGAGGTCGGACCATGGTCGGACTCTTTTACCCCAATTTAGACGGAACGATTACTTAACAATTCGATCAGATTCCATACGCAAAACAGAAGATAAACATGAACAGCATAATGGCAGAAAGGCAGAATCTGCAGGTTAGGTCGTTAGCTATGGTCGTTAGGCGGGAAATTGACGCAAGCGCAGAAAAGTAACACGCGCTTGCAGTGAGTTTCAAATAATAACAAGTTTGTGACAAAACAATTCACAGAACGAATATTTTTGTCACCTATGACAATATGCATTTCAATTATGAGAAACCCACTTTTAAATGATAATCATGTGCATTCGTACAATTAAAAAAGTCAATATCATGTCGAGAGTACGTTTAGAAATGACCTCACTGGTTGGTCATTAAATATGACGTAAACAAGACGTGACTTGTGGAACAATTGACGAAGACCAATAATGACCAGATTTTGACGTGAAAAATACGTGACTCTGTTTGCTGGGTTGTTGCCTCAAACGGTCCAATGTTTTGTCAAGGCATGAAATGAGTTGCTCGAACCCATTAGCAAAAATCAAAATATCGTCAAAGAAATTTACCATATTTACCCTTTTAAGAAGACGGTTTCCATCCGGCGTTGCCAAATAGTGGGAATGTTAGCAGTTCCGTATACTGCACGGGTTGGTCGAATAAGTCCATGAGTGGGTGTGTTAAGCGTTAAAGCTTGACGAAAATTATCATCATCTGTTAGATGCGTATATGCATCAGTAATGTCTAAATGACAGAACAAATTTGCACCTTTCATATGACTGAAAATATGATTGCTCTGCGTATTGGATGTTCGTCGATAATTATTCGAAGGTTGAGGGTTGGTTTATAGTTACCAGTAATCCTCAGTTTTCATTCTTCCATTCTCTCCACTCTGAATGATCAATTCTTTCATAAAATCCGGCATCTATCTTATTATTCTTTAGCATAGGCAGCGCGTAACATCAAAGGAATTTCTCGAGCCTGAGCGAATACTGGCGAGGTATTCGGTTTTAGGTGTAACGTTACAGGTGGTCCTATAAATTTTCCTGGAACGTCGCTGAAAATATCTTCATATCGAGACAGCACACAATTAAGTTGTCTTTGTTGGTCCAAAGACAGTCCAGGCGTTGTGGTGATCAAAGATCCAATTCGTTCAGATGAAGAGAACAATTGAGCACAATTTATTTCGTCTATGAAGGAAGCAATCCACTCGTGTCCAAAAAGCGCTTCGAAATCTCCCTTCACAATGTACATGTCTAATACTTTAGATGTTTCTCCCATTGAAACATTCACTGCAGTACAACCTAAGCACTTAATTCGATGGCCGGTGTAACTGGCAAATTGACGATTGGTTTCCTTTAATCTACGACTAGGAACAATTTTGCTAAAATTTCATTATTCCACATGGCGCTCCTGTATCCAATTCCATTTCAAACTGATGTCTCTTGATTTTCACTTGAATGATATGTTTTGCAATCCCATTTTTCTCATTCACTACATCGAGTTTTTGCAAAATATCAATGTATTCAGCTGGGTTCTCTGTCATAGTAATTTGACTAGTCGTTCGTGAAAGAGATTTAGATCTACACATTTTTTTAATGTGACTTTTCTTGCCGCACGTGTGACACGTAGCATCCCGAAAAAAGCATTTAGCACGAGGATGTTGTTCACCGCAGCCGTTGCATAAATGTTGCTTATTTGGACGATTTGGAAAAGTTGTCTAAGATCGCTGACGTCGTTATTCAAGATCATTATTAGATAATTTGGGATGGACTATCTTCTTTCTATTTTTTTAATTTTGGAGATGCGTATCTTAATTTGTGAGTAGAATCTGGATTTGATTGATTTGGTTTTTTGACGCCTGAACGGTCCAGTGGTAAGGGACCGGCCTTGCAATCGCATGGTTGTCGGTTTGAACCGCGCTCGGGATTTTTTTCGGGGGTGGTCGGTATCGACTTCAGGCACCCTTCAATGTTGGGGATAAAATTCGACATTGCTTCCCCTTAAACGGCGAGACGGTTGGAAGTAACAGAGCCATGGAACACTTTACACACACTCAAATACACTCTCGCTCCTGAGGTCCTGACAAGTCTTTGACTTAGGACCCCGTTGAGCAACCACCATAGATAAAAAAAGACATTATTTGACGTATTGTGGGTTGCCTCTGTATATACCGTGTTCAGAAATTAGGGGACTCGGCGGTCGTAGCGCTGTTCCTTGCATGATTTTAAGAAGAAAATCTTAATACAAAAACTTTGTACAAGTCCTCTTGTTTACATGCGAGGTCATCAAAGTTGAAGATATGAGGAATGAAAAATGCATTTTAAGTGCATAAGTACATAATACTAACGGAAGAGGATATCATCATAAAGTTAGTTAAACATTTCGAGCCTGACGTAATGCAATCAGTAGCACTCCACAACATAAACACAATAGCCGAGTTTATAAACCTCATGAAGAGAATCGACATCGCCACAGAAAGAACGAACCATGCCATACGAGCAAACAGAAATGAAAGAGAGAGAAACAACTATGGCGAGAGAAGAAATGGAAATAACCCAAACGACAAGAATCAGAACAGGCACTACAACGAACATAAACAACAACGATGGAGGAAAACCGAAGAAAGCAGACCACAAGAAAGAAATGAAGCAAGAAATCGACAACGGTATAGCAAGATGAGTGAAAATATTGAGGTAGTAAGAGCGGATGTACATAAACCGTAGGATTTTTAGCAAGGGAAGAAGCAAAAACCACAACAAAAGGCTTGACAGATTTAAATAATTGCATACTCGACGCACTCAATGAACATTTTCTCAACTACGAACTACCATAAACCAACATACAAGTGAACAACATCGACATTTGTGCTTTAATCGATGCAGGAGCAGAAATATCACTCTTAGAAAAAGAAATTGTACCAAAATGTAATCTATAAACGATAGTACCCATCAACAAAATCAAGATACAGACGAGATACTCATCGCAAAGGTAGAGATTGGACAAGTGGAAGAGGATTTAGAATTTGTGTTAGTGACAGGATTAAGAAACAAATGCATATTGGGGATGAATGCCTTAAATAAACTACAAAAACTACATTTGATTTAAGCTCTTCGAGTGCAGCTTTATAAACCGAGCGATGCGCATTATCCTTGACAAGTATGAAAAATTTTGCCTCCACCCACACACTCACACACGCACACACGCACGCACGCACACACTAATACACTAAAATAATCAAATATCTTTAAGTAAAGAAATACACATTATGTGTTATCATCTCTGCTGAACCCCATATATCTGGATTGCTTGTTTTCAAAATAAACGGATATAATTTATTATAAAAGATAAATCCTAGAAATATTTATTTACAAAAAAGAAATTGTTAAAACTCTTTGTTTGTATTTGATTGAATATGCAAAAATAAAAGATACGAACGTGACCCCAAATTTACATTTACTAATTCAATTTTTATATCCATTTCCTAAAGCGTATTTATTCCTGACCAAGATCTATACCTGCTACCCCGGATTAACACATTTTATGACCTCAGCGTTAGGCTCACATCATGTCACTGTCAGTGCAATAAGGTCGAGTTTCGCACAGTTTTACTGCTTCTCGTTCTGTTTATAGTGTCCGTGGTAGTACATAAATAGTAAAACGTTTCTCGTCACTTTTAATTTTGGCTGGGTTACTTTTCAAATCTGTTTTGTTTTGTTTACGATGGTAAATAGATAATGAATGGATTATTCATGTACATACTTTATAAATTTAAGCAAAAGTTAACGAAAAAAAAAATTGGTTTATTTCGATGTTTTACAATTGCATTGACGAACCAAATAGCATTTGAGAAATTATGGGGCAAAATTTTAAATGATCTTGAACCATACTTGAACCGAACTCCCAGATTAATTTTCCCTTCATACGCCCTTTTTCCGATCTCGCAACGTCGCGTGGACGCGTTCGTTCTCTCTATAATTTTGGTAATGGCCCAGCCGAAGCACTTCAATGTGCAATGTCCGTTTATTTCGTAGCAAATATATCGACTCAATTTTATACCTGCTGAGTTTTATAACGTAGAGCAGCCACAGGTACGAACAAAAAAAAGTTATTTACCTGGCGATATTTTTCCGTGACGTAAATTAAATTTATAGTCACATAAAGGTTAGTCTGTTGTTTTAAATTTGTTCTTACTCTTGTTATTTATTATTATTTTAATCGAAGCACTTTCTTGGCAGTAAAAAATTGTCACAAAATGTGTATCTAATCATAATTGATCGGACATTGCAAATTGAAATAAATGCTGACGTTTCGTTTGTTAAACAGCTTTTTCAGAATAAATAATAAATAAATTTATTATTTTTAAAAAGTGCCATTTGCAGCCCCTATTTTATTTATTTTTAACCACTCTCTAGCGATAAATTTAATAATGGCCTATAATAAGCTTATATATCAACTACATCTGTATCAAAAATCTTTTTCTTAGAGTTAAAAATAAATAAAATATGAATAAATGAAATCGTGACTGCAAATGCCACTTTTTAGACAAAATGTTAAATATATCAAGAACGGTTAGTTTTAGGTATAGGCAATGGTATATAAAAAACGTGTAGAATTTTATGGGAAATCCAAATTTGTTTTCATATACAGAGTGAGTATAAAGTTCCGCAACAAATTCATTATTCCGTAATTAAATTTTTTTGTAAAAAATCCTGAAACAGGTCAATTTTGTTTTAAAAAAAGATACTTCTTGACATAAAATGTTTATCTCTAACGTCATCGGTTTTCAAGTGATGACGTCATCGAACATTTGTTGTAATGACAACCTACTTTTTTCTTAATCAATTTTGATACATTGGCTCACAAGCTAAATGACAGTATAAGAATATTGGTATCTTACTATAAAATTTTTCGATAAAAATACCCATAAACTTCAAAAAATACAAATTATATTTTAAAGCAAATCAATGCATAATTTATAAAACCAAGACAACAAATAAATATGACAATTGGTTCAATTGTGACAGTTTGTTAAAAATTTTCTAACTAAGATCAAAACTAAGTTCTTCAATTTGGTAAAATGGCTCGGTTAAATGAAAAAGAACGAATTGAAGTTTTAATAATGGTTGGTTATGGGAATAGACGAAGGAGTTATGAAGAAGTTAGTATGTTGTTTCATGAAACACATCCTGATAGATTTATCGCAAAATCTACAGTCAGTAGAATATTAAGAGACTGGAAGCGTTAAAGATTTACCGCGTAGTAGTCGACAAATTAAATGTTTTGCTTCAAGCTGAAGAAAATCCTCATGATTCCACAAGAAATATTGCCTTGAACCATAACATTTGTCGAACATCAGTCATAAAATTATTTAAAACAGAAAAATTTCATCCATACAAGGTTCAATTAATTCACGAGCTAAATGAAGAAGATCCAGATCGTCGTTTGCAATTCTGTGAAGACTTTATGTTGCGATATGATGAGGATCGTAATTTTTTAAATAACATTATTTTCTCCGACGAAGCCACCTTTCACTTAAATGGATCAGTAAACCGCCACAACTGTAGATATTGGTCTGGGGAAAATCCTCACTGGACGCAAGAATTCCATGGCCAACGTCAAGGCAAAGTTAATGTGTGGGCGGGAATGATAGTACGTCGTCTTATAGGTCCTTTCTTACTATTTCCTATTTCCCCGAAGATAACGACATACCCCTTGAAACAATTTGGTTTCAACAAGCTGGGGCTCCACCACATTTTGCCGTAGAAGTTCGTAATTTTTTAAATATTTCATTTACTGACAGATGGATAGGGAGAAAAGGACCATTGGAATGGCCTCCGCGGTCACCCGACTTAACACCTTTAGATTTTTTTGTCTGGGGTCATCTTAAGTCACGGGTTTACTTTAACAGACCCCAAAATTTGGAAGAGCTAAAGGAGCAAATTCAAGAAGAAATGCGGAATATCAGCCCGGACACAATTAGCAGTGTCATAGAGAATGTTTATGTACGTGTAGGAATGTGTCAAACACAGAATGGGAGCCAGTTTGAATATTTACGTTAAATTTGTTCTTTAAGAAAGCTTTTAGTGTTTATTTGTTGTTTTGATTTCATAATTATAGACTAATTTTTTTAAAAGAATATAATTTGGACTTTTTGAACTTAATGTGAATTTTTTCAAAAAAATTGTTATGTAAGGTATTAATATTTTTGCACTGACATTTAGCTTGTGAGTCAATGTATCAAAATTGATTAAGAAAAAAGTAGGTTCTCATTAAAAAAAAAGTTTGATGACATCATCATTTGAAAACCAATAACGTTAGAAATAAACATTTCATGTCAAAAAGTATCTTTTTTGAAAACAAAATCGACCTGTTTCAGGATATTTTACAAAAAAAATTAATTACGGTATAATGAATTTGTTGCGGAACTTTATACTCACCCTGTATAGGCTGTGCCACTTGCAATAAAAAGTTGTGTCCGCATCTTTTCTTTTTTTGGCATTGTTCTTTGTGAGATTAAAGTTGCTCCACGTCGGAGGTCTCTTTCTCTTTTTTTTGCGGTGTTGTTCGTTTAACAACGTTTTTCTTTTTGCGTCGTTGTCTGTGGAATTGAGATTTTTCCACATTGTAGGTTTCCTTTGAGGCACCATTAGTTGTCAAATTTTTCACCCTTTTGTTTTAGTTCATGGGAGAAATTTTCCCTTCGGGTAAAATTTCCTTTTTGGGAGTTGTTCCGGTTGAAAAATCCAATTAAGTTATTCATAATATTTTCCGAACGCCCCGTATTTGGGAATCTTACGACCAGACTGGCGTATGTGACTTTTGTCATATTTCTCAATGTTGCGCCATTAGACCATACGCTGTTATCTAGTCCTACAGTATATCTCCATTTCACTCTGTCGTCCGGTTAAAAACTGATTTCATCCCGTAATGACCCCCGTCGTAGCGTTAGTTGGAGAGTACGCCGCCCTCGGTCTTGCGGTCATTGTTGCATCAGCGCTCATGGCATGCTGTTCCTTTTTTTGTGTTGGTGATTAAAAGCCTTTGTGTTTCTCTCATGGAATTTTGTAATTGAAACCCCAAACGGAATCTTCTCCGAGATTTGTTAAAGCACGCCGAGTGAATTTCAAGCTCGTTAAAGAGCTTTTCGAAAGCCTGCTTCTGAGATAAGGTATGTCTTGTGGACCATTTAGTGCGTATGTTCTGTTGGTAACGCGTATCTCTCTCTTCTACTAGGCTTTTAGTGGTAGTTTTACCTTGGTTGAGAATATCGTCATCCCTTGGGTAGAAGAAAAGGCCGGAATCGGAGTTTGAAACGTATAAAACCCTCGGCATCCCGGCCCACCCTTCGTCCGTGAAAGTGGACCCGACCCACTTGCAAACGCAACGCCACTTGGTGACGTAAAACCTGCGTCGAAGTACGTCATTGACTGCATTTAGCTCAGTTGGAGGGCGCTCTCTCACTACTGACAACTGTCTGTCATTACGCTGGATTTTGGTTACCAAATCGGAAATATTTTAACTATTTTTATTGACTTATTTGTGTTGACTCACCTTACCGCGGCGTTGTTATTTTTATTTTTCCTTTTATTTGTTAATCAAGTGAATTTCTTTAATCACCTCAAGCGTTAATTGTAAACGAAGAGCAGATCTGCTGATCGGATAAAATCTAATGGTTAGTTTACTTACCCCTTTTTTTTGTAACTCATAACGACATCATTACATAACGATAATCGTTAAGTGACATATTTTTGACCAATCAGTACACAGAAATGCGTTGTATCTAAGTACTGATTGATATCTCACTTAACGACTGACGTTATATAACGATGTCGTTATGAGTTACAAAATATAATTACATTTCGTGCTCTTTTCATTGGGACCCCTTCTGGGTCGCTCTCGACACTTTTTGGGCGTTTGTAAATAAAAACAAGTGTGCTCAGCCGATGATTTTTATTTTATTCACTTTGCCCACCTTTTGCTTTGGGGTTTCGTCGAATACTCCCATCCCCAAGAGCTTAGCCGGCTGGCTGGCTGTCAGAAGCAATAGGCTATTTGACAAAGTCTGGAGAAAGTTTTCTTTGATAGTTTTTAATAGAATAAGTAAAATACATAGATATGCAAACTTCTTACTTAAAAATGAAATGTCATCGGCGTGATGCTTCCAAAATTTTATCGCACTTCGATTATTAGATCATTGACTCATTATCATCTGAGATGCTTGATTTCGCACGGTCACTTCCGTACATACGCGCTAAGGACTTCGTCCTTGATTGCTGCGAGGATCAGAAGATTCCTTGTTTGCGAAAAAAATTATTGGAGGCAGAAATATTAGTTTAAATGATAATAAATCTGATACTAACCTTTGTTGATTAATATTAGTTAAAATTAAATTAATATAATTAATTTAAAGTTAAGATATTCAACCTGTTAATCACGTGATCACGAACATCATAATGCGTGATGTCACGCCTCAGTAAACAAAACAAACGTTTGGTGTTTTTTAGAAGTATTTGTACACTGAGACACTGCGCACCATTTATAACTTATGGAATTCATTGCTTCTGTCAAAACCACCGAATTAAAACATGGAGGGAATACATAAGAAGCATTTAATTCGATTACTGTTTACTGAGGCGTGACGTCACAGCATCACCGATTTTGATGCTTGCGTTTTGGCGGTAAATTTCAATTGGCTCACCTGGGATTTGAGGAAGCTGACGTAATCGTTTAGGTTAAGAGGACTGTGGATCACGTGATCAACTGCTCGAAAGCCACCAGTACTCCCCGCAAACCCCGCATGACTGAAAACACGCCTTTCTTATAATTGAAATAAGTGTCGTTTAGTCCAATTAGGCTCCATAGTTGAACGACAAGGATAACATCATCTGCACTCGTCTTGTATAAGTTCATACACATTAATCGTATCTAACAAGTGGCAACGTCGCGTCGCAAAACTAACACGTGGTAATATTCTTATATTCTGAAATAAAGGAAGAAAAGTTTGCTGGTTATATACGCGCGAAATTCAAAAGTATACGATTTGAATAAAAATCATTCTTATATCGAAAAATAAATTGCGAAATACGCCAGTAGTAAAATGATTCTTAATTAAATCATATTCATAATTAAGACATTTTCTTGTTCGTGAAATTTATCAAATAATAAATAACTTTTAAAATAAAATAAACTTCTCCATTTCTTTTTGTGAAAATTAGCTTATGCTTTAAGTCAATTAGGCAATAATTTTCTTGATAAACAATTTTCTGATATTTGAAAAATCAAACAGAATTCGATCGATACTAATTTCATTTTGAAATTTAAATTGATATTAAATTTAACCAAAATGTAATACATAAATGGCTTATTAATTACACTACATAGAAATTATTTCCAATCATTAAAAGCACTTTTTCTGTAAGAATTTTTTTTAAACAAAATTATATATGCGTGTTATACACATACGTACAATATAAAAGACTTTCTTAATTAAATATTTATGTATAGTCGCGACAAAAAAAAATTGGTCGTCAGTGTCTTACTTTGAAATTCAGGTGTATTCCATAATGTTATTGTTATCACTTTATTCACTGTGTATTTCTTAACCATTATAAAAAGTTGAAGACGTATTTCATAAGCACACGGTGATATTGCTCAATTTTAACGACATGTGAGGTTAACTTCAGCAAATATAATCACAAATGAAATTAAGATATCTTTCTTCTCATGTCATATCTTAAAAAAAAAAAAGTTTAAAAGCGACAGCAGCTATGCGCATTATTTATTATATTAAATCTTACTTTATTGTCAAGTCAGTAACCAGTGTATTTTTGTTAAGCGAAATTCTGAAATGGTTGTCATAAATTTTGTAACTATGAAATGTTTCAGGTGTCAATTTTTATTTTGTCAAATTGATTAATCATAATTTCAAATTACGATCGGTAGCAGTTTGATTCAGTTCAAGACCTTGCATTATGATAGTAGGGGCACATTTCAGAATTAACCGGTTAGTCCACCGGTAGACATTTTAAAATTCTAAAATCCACTGTAAAGTTATAATAATTTATTTTAGCTATAATAAGTTGTTAACTTATATAACTAAATTATTATTATATACTTATTATAGATATAATAACTTATTATAGCTTTATAGTGGATTTTAAATTTTTAAAATGTCTACCGGTGGAGTAACCGGTTAATTCTGAAATGTGCCCTAGTTAGTTGGCTCACCTGGGACTTGAGGAAGCTGCATGACGTAATCGTTTAGGTTATCTTTTTCTTTGATTATTTGTAAAAGATGTAGCTGTTCAACACTTTGAGGTTTACAAGTTCTCATTGGAATATTGTTAGTTTCACTTGGATTGCCGGAACCATATTCATCCAAATCGATTTTATTATCAGCGATGTAGTCGTCATCACAGCATATTATACTATAGTTGTATCATCTATTTTTTTGATGTTGCAATAATATTTGATGCACCCAGGGTGCATGATGGAATTGCACTTGAGGCATTTTAGTCCACAGACTAACATTTGGTAGTACTTTTTGCACTTTTTAGCACTAGCGGAAGAAGCGAGCTTCACAATGGGCGCCGCGCCATCTTCATTCACATTTTAACTATTTTGCTGTAAAATTATTAGGAGAGGAAATAATTGAGAATCCTTATTTTTAAATGTAAAATCCTATGTCTTGGAAAGCAATTCTACATCTAATGGTATGTACAGTAGCGGACAATAAAATCCGGGCATGTCATTTGTACAATGTAGATTTCACCTTAACATTTTTGACTTTTAATGCATATACAAAATGTCACTAGTAATTCTGATATTTAATACAAAGTTTATTTTCTTATTTTGACAGAAATATAACCTGATTTACCAAATTTGTTGAAATACGCACGACATGTTAAATGCTTGCCCGGATTTTATTGTCCGCTACTGTACAGACTTTTCGAATTATAGACGATTGGGAATTGCTCGCACAATACGTAAGTCGGCGAAGTGACATATTTTTTTAGTAGTTGTCATATTGATATTGCGCTGGTGTTGATATCGGTTCTTACTATTGTTACAATCCATGAAGTAAATTCTATTTTTAGACTGGTCGCGCGACCTATGGTGTAGACAAGATTCCAGACTCGCACCGAATGATAACGTATGGTCCCAAAGTTTTCGGAAAATCTTTAGATGGCTTGTATTTGTACCAAATGGCATTTAATCAAGTTGTCGCTAGAAAAAAAATGCTACGATTAATTCGTTCTGATCATGACAGTTTAGTTTTATCGATCTGGTTCAGCAAATTGTGTTATAAGCTAAATATTCGTAAAGGAATTTACAATTTAGTTAGGCAAATGCCCATGCCTGATATTGTTGTAATTTATCGAGAACAAAATGTTTCTCTATTAACAATTTATCAGACCATAAAGGAATGTGAAGAGGGTATACCCTGCGTTAATTTGCCTAAAAATGGTTGACCAAAAATTTTGAGCCACGTGAGGGAACAAAGACTGATTGAAGCTGTTAAAGACAGAATTGGAGTTTAACAGAGAAAATTAGTTCGAAGATTCGGTGGATGATGAGAAATACATATTTCACTCTGTCACATTCAGAAGTGAATGGAATCTATGGTTTTTATACCAACGACATAGAAAAACTAAAAGAGTTTTGAAAGAGTTAACATCTAATTTTTTTCCGAAAACTTTGGGACCATACGTTAGTGGAATTTACTGGAAATGTTCTATCCTTATTCGCCGCTATTCTACACCATTTCCAATTGTAATTCAGAATTCGTCAGTTGCAATTCAGATTTGTCAATTCAGTTTCAGATTGCATCAATTGTAATTCAGATTTATCAACTTAATTTCAGAATTCGTCAAATGTAATTCAGATTAATCAGTTTAATTTCAGAATTCGTCAAATGTAATTCAGATTAATCAGTTTAATTTCAGAAAGCGTTAAATGAATTTCAGATTATATCAATTATAATTCAGAAATCGTCACTTTTAATTGAGAGAATGCTTTCTGAATTACAATCGATGTTTTCTGAAATGAAACTGACTAATCTGAATTATAAATAACGAATTCTGAAATTATATTGATTTATCTGAATTACAATTGATGCAATCTGAAACTGAATTAACAAATCTGAATTACAAATGATACATTCTGAAATTAAATTAACAATTCTGAATTACATTTGACAATTTCTGAAATAGATTTGATCTTTTCTGAATTACACTTGGAAATGGTGTAGAATAGCGCTGCTTCCTTTATAACCCCGAGACAGCGAGATATTTAAATCAGTCTTATTTAGAAAGCGATATGTGTAGTAAGCGACTTAATAACGATTAATGCCCAGTTTTACAATCGTGGAATAACTGTTCGCCGAATATCCTTTAATGTTCCTCCGTCACATCTACGTCATGTTATTCTAAGAATAATGCTTATCCGTCGATTGTAAAATCGGGCGTAAGTGTTATTTTGTTAGATAAGTGTACTCGGTATTATTGTATGTACTTTCATTGTGTTAAATGATCGTAGGCATTAAAATGTTTTTTAAAATAAACAATGTTTACAATTTGTGAACCCCGAAGTCGTAGCATTATTGAGGAAAAAATATTTATAACAGAGCAATGTTTTCGCTCATACGGAAGTGGACATAATAATCAGTAGAGCTAGCAACGGATAACCGATTTTGAATATTTTGGATATGGCGGTGTACAGCATGTCACTCATGCAAATAGAGTTGCATGAAAAACATTTTTTCACTTAGATTCACATTCAAGTTATGCAACTCTATTGCATGATTGACATGCTGTACACCGCGAATATCCAAAATATCCAAAATCGGTTATCCGTTGCCAGCTCTAATAATCAGATAATAATGGACCCAGATAACAAGTAAATATTTTTTATCGTTGGTCAAGTCTCGGAGAAACATTAGTGTTTCATATTCGTCTATTATAACGAAGCCGGTGAGTCGATCACCGTATGGCAAATTAAATTAAAGATAATTTATACCTACCAGCAATTAAATTGAAGATAGGTGAAACTGGTGCCAGATTTGGTCCTACAGAATCTACACTCATACACACCTTAAATGCACCTCCCGCACGCGGACCTCACCCTTAAAACCTTGTGATACAAGGCTCACAGAACTGTCAAACTGGAGCACTTAAGCTGCGTATGAGTGTACATTACACTGCCGACAAGAAATCGAAATATGGAGTTAAGTAAGTTTAAAAGAACTGCGAAAACATTTTTAGAACAGCAGTGTTTCTACAGTGTATAAGAATTTTTTATTTTAATTCCACAAATAAATGTTTCCATTATAAATTCGATTTACAGTTCAGGATGACGTTGATGAAAATGGGTGTTAGGAGTACAGCAGATGCGTACCCACCTTTACAAACTTACCCCTAATCGATCTAGCATAATTTGCACAAATTAGCTGCAGGATTTTATACGATTTCGCAGCTGGCCTAATCTACTGTGCAATTAATCGCTCCAATTAATTGCGGATTAATTATTTACGGCAATCTAGTTACGAGGTTTCCTCCTACACGTGTAATTCAAATAAGTTTTTGTTGCAATGATTGAATGGCGGAAAACAAGGGAAGATGAATCAAATATTGACATGTTCACAAAATATGGATATTTAAAAACTGTATAATTTTTGTAAAAATTATATTTAAATGCAAAGTTAGTAACGATAAATATCGGTAATATCAATAACCGATATTTCACTCCTACTCTCTAGACTCTAGATAGTTAAATATTTGTTGAAGAGAATGAAAGCAAAAATACATAACCGAGTTTAGAAAAAAATAAAGATAAATAACAACTTGAAGTTATTAATAGGTATAGATGTTACAGATGTATCGGAACCGGTGCAGGATTCGGAATTTGTTATTAAATTATATATATCTGAATCGAGTTTGAAACGGAACCAGATTCCGACTCGAAATTGGGATATGTACTATACAGGCTGTTACAAATTCTAAGCTCACTATAGGGATCTGGAAAACGGTAAGAGATACGAAGCTGGTAAAATTAGGGCAAAGTTGTACATTTTAGTGCTGAATAATAATTTGTTTTGAACAATTTTCTACGATTTGTAGTTTTTGAAATATCCGCCCCCCCCCAAAAAAAAGAAAAACGTAATTCTCTTTTTATTTAATTTTTTGAAGTCAATATTGTAAGGATCATAACAAAATCTATACATTCTGTAGGCGTTTTTTGAGCTCTTAACGATGATATTTGATTTTATTTAAAACGTTTCGTTTCATTCTGATAATTATCAACCTCATTCTTTCTGAAGGCCGTCACATTGGATTTTAACATCATTAAATGATCTATTTTTTCTGATGCTTTCCCATATAACTTCTCCTTATGGATCTAGAATCTAAACATACACTTTTCTCTAATGATGCAACCGTGTTTGTTGCTGCCGATACACTGGAAGGTTCGCTTGAGGGTTCCATGGTCGCACAGGAGAAAGCTGAAAAGTGGTATCAGTTAAATCTGTAGTCCGTCTGACCGACCGTTTTTGCGCAAAAATCTCACATGACTTGTTAAGAATTACAAGGAGTAAGAATTACAGGATATTTTGCGTCGAAATTGAGAAAATGACATTTGAATATTAAGAATATGACTTAAAGGCGATTTTTCGCGACATACCAGAACATAACGGTATGGTTAAATTAGGTTACATTTTGTTACCTTGTTGCTTTATATCCCACTCTAATTTTTAAAACATTCTACATGATATCGTGTTTCTCGCTAAAAAGGTCCGGTTGCTATATGACAATACGAAATTTGAGGCAACTGTCAACGTACAGCGAAATATTGACTTTTAATTTCCACAATTCTCCGATCATTTATAATATTTACATATTTTGTTATAAATTTCTAGTTATAGATGTATAACGTAACATAACATACATACCGTAGGTAACACAGCTTGCGCTTTGGGTTACCCACAGCCTACAGTTACATGCAGTAAGTATTTTAACTACGTTATAATATACGTCATACTATGCTCTCCTCCAGTGGTATCATTCGCTAAAATGGAGCGGTATGTTAAAGTGTTGTAACACAATGATACCGGTATGTCGCGAAAAATTGCCTTTCCTTTTTTGCCATATTTTATTAATCAAACTATCAAAAAACCTACTGGGACATCGTATATTAAATTGAATTGAACTTAAAAAAAATATAAATTCACAGAAATTTCAAGTTGTTATTTGCCAAGTGTTGCTACCTGTTACGCCCAATTGCGAAACAAACGATAAAATTCTTGATACTTTAGAATTTTGTAACGTTTAGATGTAGGGCACTTTTCAGAATTAACCGGTTATTCCACCGGTAGACATTTTAAAATTCTAAAATCCATTGTAAAGCTATAATATGTTAATATAGCTATAATAAGTATATAATAGTAATACAGTTATATTAAGTTAATAATTTATTATAGGTAAAATAACATATTATAGCTTTACAGTGGATTTTAGAATTTTAAAATGTCTACCGGTGGAGTAACCGGTCAATTCTGAAAAGTGCCCGTAGTGTGATGTTGAATTAGAATTCTTATTATTACAGATAGAGCCTCATTTGCCAAGTGTTGCTACCAGTTACGCCCAATCGCGAAACAAACAATAACTCTTCTATAATAATGAGGATTCTTTGTAGATGTGTGTTGATAGTTCAAGTGATTGATGAATGACAAGATGTGTTATACGTAATGTGTTTTTCTTTAAACCAAAAGAATTTCTTTAAATCAAAATAAACTCGCTTCAGCATTTCGCTGTGAGACATCTCTGGATAATGGTTTGATAAATCACTATTAATGAATAAAAAAAATTGAAATTTTTAAAGGTATATTCTCAACTGTAAATATGTATATTCTCAATTGTATTATAATAGCAAAATTTTTAATGTTTATCGTCTGGTTGCTATTGAAAGATTAACGTTTTGTGTACATATCCTCCCCATTACACCTCGGTTTGTTTATTCTCTTTGGTGATCAACCCGTCCATTTTATTTATAAATACTTCACTCAATTTGACATTTCTGTCACACAAAACGTCAATCTGACAGATAACTTAAATATTTCAAACTTTAAATTAAACTAAGTAAGTATTCTATTAACATTTCAATAATACCTTAAATTAATTAACATTCTTAAACATAATAACCTAAATATTTGAGTGATAACAAGTTTTTAATTTATAGAACGCTGCATCCTGAAGTATGCTCCATCTTGAAGATGTTTCATCCCGAAGAACACCGCGCCTGGACGAATGTTGCATCTTGCAGAACGCCTCTCGTATGATGTTGATGAAGAATGTTTTCATCTTGTGAAACATTGTTGCTTTTGGAAAGTTTTATAAGATGCAAAGTTTGTTGGAAACAGCATACGATGAATAAATTTCTGGACATAGGTAAATATCACTCCAATATATTTATTTAAATATCAGATCATTTGTGATGATTATAACTGGCTAATAAATGATAACTTACAAAATATTGATATAATGATACTTTCAGAAATTAATATGACACTAAATGAATTTTTGGCAGCGGGATCAAAGCCATGATATTCCCTCCTTCATATCTTATCCAACATGTCGAGAAACGGGAAAGGGTGGCGGCTTACTCCTACATGCAAAAGCAGCACATAGAAATCTTTTTAATTAATAAAACTTATTTTACAAAATACAATTTTATCACTAAATGAACTCTAAAATTATCAAAAGCAAAACATTCACAAAAGGTATTCAAAATGTTGACCCTGCATTTCAACGCATAGGAACAACAGTTTTCATAATTGTTACTATAGGAATAAACTGCACATCGCATCGGCAGCAAAATTTCCGTCACATGCAAAAACTATTCCATTTTTTCCATCAAAATTCGAAATTTGAAGCAGAATTGTTTGAATAATCATATCTTCAACTTCTTTAGATTAATATGGCATATTTATTAGGGTGTTTTTGATATGATTTGTTTCGCATTTCAAATTATTTAAGGAGCTGACATTTATCAAAAATTTTGAGTTGTGTCACTCTTGCAGCCGATGTGTGATTTATGTAAATTTATACATCAACTTGTTTCTAGTTTTATTTTAATTAGTCGGTGGCTTTCAAGAATATGAACAGTAATTATTTGTTATAGTTACCAATTTTTTATTAATTTTTTAACTCAACATTGTTCTATTACTAACTCTTAGATACCCCAAATTTGAAATTAGAACGTCATTTATTATAACGGTTAGTAACCATTGATTGTTAATTAATTTAACTTTAGCTTGCTGACTCTTTATTGTTATTGAGTTTTTATTAAAAGATTATTAAGAAAAAAGCTCTGCTTTGTTGTCCCCTAGCAACCCTTTTAGTTTCCTCCGTACGTTATGAGACATCTTGTATAGTTGTTATTAGTAAAACAGATAATTATGCAGTATCATCAGGCCGATTAAAAATCTGTGCTATTAGTTTTTGACAACGTATCTACGTTGTGGATTGAAACATTTTAATTTTTTACCTTTGTTAATTTAATCATTCTTATTTTTAAAAATAAAAAAATTAATATTCAAGAATTTTATTCATAAGAATAATCTGTTGTTTATTGTTTTTTAGTAATGGCGAATCGTTCAAATTGAACAACTTGTATACGACAACTGGCAAGCAAGGACAGAGGCGCACCCACAGGTGCGGAAGACAACTGAAGCTCCCTCTAGGGTCAGCCATGTGGTACTAGAATTTTGCAGTTAAAGAATTACAAAATTGTAATTAATGATTTTGTTAGTCTCTAATAGAAAGAAGAAAGTAGAAATAAGTGCTATAAATTACGTTGCACTTACTGCCAATATTAAGTAAAAAAAATTAGGAATAGAGGCAATACTTTACCCTACTTGAAGTGCTTATATCCTACATCTACCTTACGATTCTCGTAATTCTTATTATTTTTACGACAAATTTCTGAGTGCGCCACTGAGTAAGGGAAACAATTGTGAATAGTGAAGAATATTATTTCGCTCCAAGTTTAACAGAGAAAATGCAGAATTGATTAAGAGATGCCTACCGAAGAGGATGATGGTCTGTGTTTAGTTCGCAATTACTAATTACATCCTAAGCTGTTATGGAAAAGAGGAATAAACGGCGCGGCGCGGCGGTGTGTTCGTTAAGAGTCTTTATAAAGCACATCCCAATATCAGTTTTTTTCAGTTGTTCAATTGCTAGATGAAGTGCTGTGCTTGAACAGCAAAATTAGATTGGCAATGTCCCATCTTGCGTCTGGTCAATGTTTGTAAACATAAACATTGTTTGTTGTACTCCATTTCACAAACAGATGACAGATACTGATTTCTCTTTGAGAAACACAAAAAATGTTTGTAAACAGTTTGGAAACGTGTTCCTGAAAAATATTTCTGAAATAAGAACAACATTATATGCATATTTAGCAGAATTTCCAAGAAATATTTCTAAGGCCCAGTTTTACAATGTCAGTTTAAATTTGAGTAGAAGCTTAAACCCATAACAACGATTATTTCAACAATTGTTGTTAAGGGTTTAAGCTTTGGTTTAAATTTAAATTGGCATTGTAAAACTGAACCTTAGGCCCCGTTGTACAATTCGAGTTTAACTTTAAGGGAAGCTTAAACCCATAGCAACGTCTATTAAAACCATGTTATTGTGAAGGGTTTAAGCTTTGGTTTAACGTTAAACTCGAATTGTGCATGGTTGTAATGGACGTTGCTATGGGTTTAAGCTTCACTTAAAGTTAAACTCGAATTGTACAACTGGGCCTTCGTGTGTACATACTAGGCGCAAGGTAAACATACACTGCGTTCGTAAAGTATGGAATAAATTCATTTTCTACGATGTAAAAGATTTTTAAGTAAAATTCTGAAACAGGTCGATTTTTAATTGAAAAATGACACTATTTTAGCGTAATTTTGTATCTCCCCCTCCAACTCCCTCCGAGTGACAGTTGCCCCTCTAAAATTTTTAAATGGAATGATGGTCATGTGATACCTCATTGCCCCCCTTCAATCAATCGATCTATCGGGGAAAACGTCATCAAATCATACCGCACGCGTCGCGCATAATGCGGCGGTGCTCCGTCTTGTTGAAACCATAAGCTGTTATTTGGTCTATCCGGATTTTGATCATTGGGGAAAAGGGTAGCAAGTGCCGGGATAATGTCATTTTCCAAAAATTTTAAATATCTTTCCCCCGTAAGAGGCGCATCGAAAAAATATGGACCCACAATTCTGCCATGTATTATTCCCGCCCAGACGTTCAGTTTTTGAGGAAATTGAGTATGGATCTCTCTCATCCAGTGATGATTCACCGGGGCCCAGTACCTACAGTTTTGTCGGTTCACATGTCCATGTAGCGTAATGGCAGGTTTCCACGAGGCCAGTAAACAGGCCAGTAGCTGGAGTCCTGTGACTGGATTCCAGTGACTGGCTCTGTGTAAACATCACTGCATGCCAGTTGAAATTGGAATTCAGTGGACTGGCAAGGCCAGCTACTAGAGTCCAGTCACAGGACTCCAGCTACTGGCCTCGTGGAAACGCGCCTTAAATGTTGCTTCGTCTGTGTAAAGTATTCGTCTTACAAACTGTGGATCGTTGTTGCATCGATTCATCATAGCTTCACAGAATTCATTTCTGCGGTCAGGATCGTCTTCATTCAGCTCGTGAAATAATTTAATTTTGTACGGATGCCATTTGCTTTTTTTTTAAATATTTCCAAACCGATGTTTTAGAAACCCCTAAATCTAGCGCAACCTCATTACAAGGTTTATGGGGTTGTTCTTCTAAACTCAAGTGAACATCTAACGTGTGTCCAACAATTATTGTAGTCCTGGGTGGCTGTAGAGTCAAACATTTTTAACTAATTATTGTTTCAAATGGCATTAAAACATTAAATACGTAGAGAAACATTTATTTGTTGTCTAATAGTCAATATTTGAGACTTCAATTTAACGATACGAAGTAAAAATCGACATTTATGTGTGATACCACAGCCACCCAGGACTACAATACTTGTTGAACGCTTGTTACTTGGGTGTCCTCTGAAATATGGGTCGATCAGTTTTAGAAGAATCTCGTACATGACCAAGTTCTTTAAATTTGGCTTCAATTTTGCTGATGGTGGATCGTGTAATGGGAGGTCTGTTCGGATACTTGTTATTAAATACTTGACAAACCTCAGGTTGTGTCCGACTTTTTTCTCCGTATCCAATCATAATCAAAATCTCAATTCTTTCTCTCTCTGTTAGATGCGCCATACTTCACTTTTTAGTAAACGGAAGCAGATAATATTCAATAAAATTAAATGAAAAACTTTCATTAATTATTGATAGCGCACATGTCAAAAAATAGATGTGTTTTTTTTTTACTTATTAACATCAGTTTCCATGGATTATGAAATCAACTCAACTCAATTCAAGTCAACTCCAAGGGACAGTTCGAGCATTTCATTTAAATTAGGAGTATTTCATTCTAAAATTTTGTTTGTTGATTTTAAAATGTATTATTCTTTTTAGAAGAAATAAGAATTAAAAAAAGAATTCTTACACTACTAAATAGAGAACGAAAGCACTTTCAAATGAGGTATCACGTGATGCCCCATTCCATTTAAAAATTTTAAAGGGGCAACTGTCATTCGGAGGGGGTTGGAGGGTGAGATACAAAATTCCACTAAAACAGTGTCATTTTTTAATCAAAAATCGACCTGTTTCAGGATTTTACATAAAATCGTTTATTTCATAGAAAATGAATTTATTAAATACTTTACGAACGCAGTGTATAAATCTAGGTTCTATTTGCTTTTCGCATTTATTACATGGTTTAATCTTCCGCCATACGGTTGTTAGCTATTGCTTTTCCATTGACGAATGTCTCTTATTTAAGAAGGTAATGAAACAATTCCATGTCATATTAATTAAAGACAATGATTGCAATAGTACCTACCTAATATTTTCTCTGTTCTTCAGTGTATTATAAAGAGCTCACAAAACAAATTACATAACAAGCTGAAATGTCAGAGGTATCCTCGTAATTTCTTTACCTTGCAGTGAGTTTTTCATTTGATACAGTTGTAGGTGTCGCGTCGCATCGTATCTACCGTCGGTTAGAGTGAGGTGCCAGTTATTTCGTCGCATCGGAAATCTCCGGTAATTTTCCGTTACGTGCAAAGGCGGTTCCTAAATTTCGTTACGTTTTACCAATGTTTTCCTGCAGCGAGCGTCGTCATAACTTGTCGATTTGCGGCTCGAGAGTGGGTCATGTATAATACATCTAGTAGGCCAGGTTGGTCCAGAAAATCGATCAGATCGCGCAAGCGGGCGCGGTTCCCGGACTCACATCGCCAACCCGGAGCCGCAGTTTCATCCGACAGTTCTACCGAAAGCACCGATCGTCATGCGGACTCGCCTTGCTTGCTGTTGCTGTTGCGTCGCGTCGTGTATACCGCAAGGACAGTAGCGGTCCGCGTTGTGTGCAACAACGAACGCAACGCATCTAGCGTGCTGTGATTGCTGCGCACCGGTCACTTGATCTAATCAGAATTGTCGTGAACTGCTCAACTTGAGTTGGATTGCCACTTAATATAGGTCTGCTATAAAATGTGTACTAATGTTATGTTGTTAATTTTTTTTGCGGAGCATTATTAAGAATAATATTGCACATTGGAGGAAAGGGAGCATACGTACGCTCTTTGTTTTATTTTAATAGAATTGTTGATTACGCCGGAACAATGTTTTTGTTCCTGGTGCGAGGGAATTTTTGGTGCGTGCCATTTTCACTGTTGCGTTTTCCCCCCCGACTAGGTTAAATCCAATTTAATTTGGCCCGTTCTAATTTACTCTCTGCTTTTGTTTCACGTATCATTTGTTTTCATTGTATTCATACTTTGTTGATAAAAATTAAAATTTGGGTGCGGATGGAAGTTTAAAAAGTAACAAGTTAAAAGTCGGTTTTACGAAATGAAAATATGAAAAATATTATAACATTAGAGTACAGGCGATATGTTCAACTACTTATTGTTGAAATGCATCAATAAATTATTTAAAAAAGAAAAGCTTTTTTCATGTTGTCAAAAATTGAAAACTTGACTTTAAGATTAGAATTATTATTGGATTTAGTGTTGGATTTTGCAAACGGGAAGAACAATTAGATAAGATACTTCAAAAAATTTAATATTAAAATTGACCATTCGAAAACTGACTGTAATTTAACATAATTTAAAATAATTACCTGTATCAACGATTGCACTAAAAATTAGATGTGTATGTGTAAATAATCATAGGTTTTTTTATGGTAAAAACTAAATCGAACTCTAAGAAACTTATTAATAAGAAGCAGATATCTATGTATTTACATGTTTTGTTCGCTGTCTCCAAATGCAGCTTAATTCTTCAACCCTATGTTTCTCTTCAGAAGGGTCCTATATGCCAAGTTTTATTTCGAATATAACAATATTTCGGCTTTTTACCGCACAAAAAATTATTATCCATATAATTGCATATAACATCGTAAATAGTTAATACTTTTTCTTATGAGAATTACTGTGTAAAACAAAAAATACGAATAATTTAAATTTTGCCATTACTGTCCTAATTAACGGAACATTTTCCTTAGAAACGTGCCACGTGAAACTGCCAACAACAAATACGCATTATTATTGCAGAATCGCGAAAATATTTCTCCAAAATAATGTTCAAAAGAATTTAAACATTTTTTTAAAGTTTTTGAGTGATTAGCAATTTTTCCCTAAGCGAAAACATTTGCTTTTATTTCGAATCAATGAACTCCACTATTGCCCAAATATACTGAAATTAGTGTATTAAAAAGAGGCAGCTGTTATAAAAATTAAATAGGTACATATCCCAATGGTTAAAATAATTTTTGGTCGAACATGGCAATACTTTGACGCTGTTGCAGAGATAACAATACCACGTATTGTAGAGATAACAATACCATCTAGAAAGAACTAGGTATGCAATATGTACCTCAACTTCGCCCAATTGAAAATTGTTGGCGGAATCTTGAAAGAAATATTTATTGTGGTGACAGGGATGCTAAAAATATAAATGAACTTACAAAAGGAATAAAGTTAAAACTGCTTTAATGGCTAGAATTAAAATAAAAATTATAATTGCAACCAACTTTGATGTTGAGAGTGTTTTGTTTAGGTCAGGGAAACGACAGTATACATATAAGAAATAAATGTATGTTAGTTTATAATAAACTTAAAGCTTTTTCAATTTTGTCCATTAATTAGTCCACACACCCTTATATTGCATATAATTTAAAATTTTTACCGCATATCATTCGCATGTATTTATCTTTTTTAAGCGCATAAAAACAACTTATTTTGCTCTTTCTTGCCGCATATAAATCCGCTCTTTACTTATTAATAGTAATTTATATTTACAGTTTCATCAAAGGAAACTTTGAAAAATAATATAATTAATGTGGTTGAAAGTTCACCGAATGTTTGTGCATGAGAATGATAAATAATAATAAATAAGAGAATAAATACCTGTTCAAACTTATGTCGGCACTATTACTAACTTTGTTATATTTATTTTTTATAAAATCATCAAGGTGCCTGTGCATTAGAAACAAAAAATTTGTAAACCGCCGTAATCAAATTATTCTGTTGATAGATTATTGTTTTTGAAGTTTGTAGTTTATTTCTTGCTAAAAAATGTAAAAAAAATTGTCATCATACATACTTTAATTCATTTACGATATATTGCTACGTTATTCGTTATTGACAAATTTTGTTTGTTTATACTCTAATAACGTACATATTCATTTATATACATGAGATTTTCTTAGGTTCAGGGCGTGACCTTTGTCTTTTGTTTTAAATTAATAAAAATCTGTGAACGCTTTTGGGTCCTTTGCACGTTCGTAGATAATTACTTATGCTTATAAATAAATTAAAATAAACGCTGCTCAAATTAAAATTCTTTACCAACTATTTCTTTATTTGCAACAATATAGTGACTGTTTTTTTGTTTAGTTGAATTTAATATAAATTAAGTTCTTACAATGGCCATTTGTTTAAATGTGTACATCACAAAACAGTTAATAAACGATTGAAGGCATAATAATAATTATTATCGTTATTTAAAAGCAAGTTATAAATTGTTTATTTAGAATTAAATTAACAATCTGTTCAAATTCTTACGATTTCATACACCAAACTAATGTTTACTGTCATGTTACTGTTTGTGTAATTGAAATTAATTCGCGATCATTGCACATTAATATTTTGTGTCGATTTCTTACGTTCAAACCCGTATATTTCATTAAACTCTGGTGCGTTCAAACTCGTGTGTTTTACTAAACTTCTGCCCAATTTAACGTTGCTCGTATTTATAAGCTGTCTTAAAAAAACTGAAACGCGTCATAAAATGATGAATATGGAAAAAACATTTTTTGTGAAAACGCACAATTCGCATATTCGTGCTTGATCTTAAATTAATCGCCATGTAATTCTGATTTTAGTTGTTAAATAAATGAAACCATATATGTCTTTAAATCGACCAAATTGGACTTGTTCTTGGTTTATGAAGTTTGGCTTCGGAGGTGCCTTCAACTGCAAAAGCTCCACGATGGTGTACATCCATCGGAACTGCTTTGAGACTGGCGTGTGCATGTCAGTCTGGTGATGGCGATTTCATCTTTTAATTGTTTTCTTCATATTTGTTTTCCTTAACAAAATTTTTAAGTAATAGCAATATTGATGTTGAAATACCTTGGGATCATAATTTTTCCTTTAATATGCAAAATTTAATTGATGTATGACAAAATTTAATTCAATGTTGAACGTGTTCTTATTTTTAAAATTTATTAAAAATTTTATTTATTAGTATCATCTATTGTTCAATTGCAACATTTGTCCCACATCTTTGTCAACAAAGTATATCACGTCACATGATTGAAGTTATCAAACTTGTTTTGTTAGTAAACAACCGTCAGTATTTAAATCAAAATTTATTATTGCCACTTTGATTTAAACTTTTAATTAATTATAAATTTAACAATTAATCAAATTCAAAACAATTAACGTTTAAATTTGTTTTAAATTTATCAATATATCTAACTTGTTAATTTTTAAATGTCTTGTAGCGTCGAATGAGTATCCAGTGAATTTTTTGTTGTTCGTTGAGTCAACTCGTGCTCACACGTTAGTCGTCAAATTAAGTAATTGGTCGCCACACACGCTGGTCGCCTAATAAAAATATGCTTGCCACACACGTTGGTCGCCAATTTATATGTGCTACGTTATTCGTTATCGACAAATTTGTTTGTTTATACTTTAATAACATAGCAGAATAGAATGTCGTTAATGAATTAAAATATACAGTGAATTTTTTTTTAAGTGTGGCCATAGGGATTTACACGCTAAAAAATTGACCTCATGTTAATGCTTGTTATGGGAAAATTTTAAGTAAATTTCTGAATTTAGTCGTAAATTAAACGGTTTACTACAAGTTGAACTTTGCTAGAATATCCCAACACGTTTTCCTTAATTTTATTTTACTCTGAAAAGTAGAAGAAAATAGAACAAATTATTGAACGAATGTAATCCATGTAGGCTGACGTTATTAATAATTTGTCACTGTGATTACCGATAAACCAATTATTGCAACATTAATTTATTACCACTTGTAAAAACTACATATTCATACCATTGAAAAATGAGTGGAACTTGTTATAACATACATAATTGATATTTTTAATGCTTGCTTAATAATAACAGACTCGGTTAATTTTATGCTTATTAATTTCAACTTCTAACTGGAAATAGTATATAACGGTATTATGCCGATATGCTTGATATAACGAACGAGGATAAGTTCTATGGCCGAGGCTACAAATTATCCGAGTTTGTTATATGCATATCGGCCGTATGTTGTTTTATAGTTTTCGTAATACTAAATGATGAAATAAATATTTATTTATTCATAATAATAAACTTCGATAAGTAGGCAGAATTATGAGTGTGATTTAGTTGTAACTATAACAACATATGAGATACAGAGCAAATAGTCGGCCGTTAATATTTAACCGGCCTAGGCCGTTATGGATAGTATAACAACCATGGAATGGAGACAGTGCAGTTATAATGAAATAACATTCAAGTATTACGAAAATAATTAAACAGGATATGTTATTGTTATTCTAGCAATGTGCATTTCATAGAAAAATGTTTGTTATTAATAAAAATAAAAATTTGTTTCAAATTTGTGTCATAACATACATTAACATGAGGTCAAATTTTTAATATGTAAATCCCTATGGCCACACTTCACACACTTAAAAAAAATTCACTGTATAATATCCGCAAGCCGCGATGACATTTTTGTATATTTTTCTAAATGAGTAAAAACAATTTTTTAACAAGAAATAAACCAGAAACTTAATAATAATATACAGGCTGTTCCACTTAAAAAAGTGCCTTTTTGACTTTATCTCAAAAATGCGATGTTCAATAATAATTGTTTGTTTGCTGCATCATTGCAATCAGTGTGAAAAGTACTATCAGTTTTCTAATTTAACCGAATTTGTATCTTTTGTAATAACAAAGGTAGCAATTAGCAATAGTGCCGACTTAAGTTTGAACAGACTGTATATGCAGAGTTTTTAGAATAATTACACCAAAATATTTTAACTTCGAAAAAGTTTAGCTCTATATTAATTTTTTTTCTTAAGTTGGTATATTGCTTATAATTTGGATATAAAGAATTTCATTAAACAGAAAGAAGATAGATTCAGTTGCGGAATTTAAAAAAGTTTTTAGGCTATATTCTGCAATAGTGCAGAGTAGTCTAAATCGGTCTCTGTCTGATTGACATAAATGCTGACAATTAAATAATGCAAAATTACACAATACATAATTCTACTTTAATTTTTAGGAGTCAAGTTGATATAATTATTTGCTTTGTTTCGGCAACACTTAAATGCGGCACATTAATGTTGCTCTGCTACTTTGACAATTATTTTGTCTTAGAGCCGTATTACACTATGATATTTTTTGTATAAAATTTGTTACGAAGTGAGTGAGAAGTGCCAATTCAACCAATCAAAATTCACTGTGGTAGTTTATCTCTCTCACTTTGTAACAAAATTGTTATCAAATTTAACAAGTGTAATACGGCTCTTATAAAACGAAAATAATTTCAAACAAAGCCAAGTTCACAGCCAGACATTTTGAGTGTATGCTTCTTTAAATTCGGCAACTGTACCTATTTATAAACATTTTTTTATATACAGAGTGTACATTAATGATTGAAGGGTGTTTGAATTTCCCGCCCATTAGATTATTTGTAAAAGTTGGTACTGCATACTATTCTGTTTTACCATGGGCGGCACATAAAATTATATATTATTCAAACAATTTATTAGTGATTAGAAATTATTTTACGTTTATTAATTACATACATTGATATGGAGAATATAAAAAGTAAAGCAGATATAAAATAAAATTATAACATCTGTTCAAAATGTCCCCCATTTGAATCCAAACACAAATTTACTCTTTTCATGTTTTCGAAAACTTTGTGTCGTGTTTCTGGAGTGATGCTGTTGACAGCCTCTGTAATAGCATTTTGTAATTCTTCTAACGTATGGAGACGTTCTGAAAACACTTTATTTTTTAAAAAACCGAACATGAAGAAATCAAGTGGGGTTAAGTCTGGTGACCGAGGAGGCCATCTGTCCCTACTTATTAACCTATCCCCAAAGAACTGTTGCAAATGATTCAACGTTGTCAGTGCAGTGTGGGCTGTAGCTCCATCCTGTTGAAAGTAACCCCGTTGTAATTCATCGTCATGAAGTTCTTCAATGAAAGGATTTAAAATTGTTTCTTGATATGCAAGTGCATTAATATTGTGTTGAAAAAAAATAGGTCCAATGATCCTCCTTCTTGACATTGCCAACCACACACCGATCTTCTGAGGATGTAATGAAGTCTCTTCAAAAATATGAGGGTTTTCTGCACATCATATTCTACGGTTTTGCGAATTTACATAACCGCTGAGATGAAACCATGCTTCATCACTGAAGAAAGTTATGTCTAACATATCGTCATTATTTAAGAACTCATTAAACCATTGGCAATATTGCACTCGACGAGGCAAATCAAGAGGTAGCAACTCATGAGTTACAGTTATCTTATATGGATGTAAATGTAGAACCTTCTTGCAAGCCTTTTGACATGTACCAAGTGATAAATTCGTTTGAGCCGATAAACACCGTAAAGACTTCTTCGGACTTACATCCATTCTTTGATGAATATCTGCGATGACTTCTTCGGTGAGAACAGTGGGCCGGCCTGTAGATTTTCCTTTAGAAACACTGCCTGTTTCACGAAATCTCTGAATTATACGGCGGACGTGTTGCATAAAAGAATCATATGTGAATACCACTTCAGGGAACTGTTCTTGAAATTGTTGGTGACAACTTTGATAAGAATAATTCCACACATTTTGTTCATTGCGTATCCCCGACCGAAAATAGGCCTCAACAATAAATTTATTGTGCAGGTCCGTGAAAACCATCGCTAACCTAAAACGTTTGTGTGTATTTTTATTTCCTGTTATATGGCTGTACTTACCAATGAAAAATGTCTGACAGCAAAAGTGGAAATAAAAATAACCTTTTCGTTAATACTAACTCAATAATAATAAAATAAGGAAATCAAAACGTAAACAATACAACACACGCACGCTACTGACGAAATTCAACATATCCAGCATGAATACCAATCTTGTAAGACGAAAATTACTAATTCGACAACGCGCCAAATTCAAACGCCTTTCAATCATTAATGTACACTCTGTACATAATAAATTGAAATTCGAAAACTGATAAATAATAAAAATACTTATATTAAAATAAAGACTTCTTTATAAAAATTAAAAAAAAAAACAAATTTTCAAATGATAAGTAATAATTTATTATTGATCTTGAAAAGTTTTTTTGAGTATTTGTCCATATTCTCGCAATTGAATTTGACTGAAAGAAAGTACTTGACTTAAGTTATTAATTATTTTTTGAATAAGTTTTATTGGAATAATTGATTGTTAGAATCTTTTTAAATTTACTTTACGGCGTAAAGTTTAAATTTTAAATGTAAAATATATGTAAATTAATAACCAGGATGTTATCAATTAAGGTGGCAATAATTATACCACGTATAGAGGACATCAAAATATTGCGATTTAGCCTAATTTATCTATATCCAAAAGTTTTTCGTTTCTAAGATATAACCTCCTAAAGGGACAACTTGGAAAGTATATTTTCTGAAATATCTCTGGAGCGGTTTAAGATAGATGGTTGAAATTTTATACTAAGACAACTGAAATACAAGAATGGATATGTTTTAGACAAATATTATATTCTTCACCAGTGGCGTATATTCAGGGTAGTAGGTTATCGTTTTAGTCAATAACTTTTTTATTGTCACTTTTTCAAAAAATCTGAAACAAAAACTGAAAAGTTCGAATACAAGTGACGATAAAAAAGTTATTTACTAAAACGATAACCTACCACTCTGGATCTACGCCACTGGTGAAGAATGTTCAATTTTGCCTAACACGTATACATCCTTGTCTTCCAGTTGTCTTGCATAACAAATTTCAACCCTCTAACTTGAACCGTTTACGGAGATATTTAAGAAAACATATTTTCCACGTTACCCCTTTGGAAGGTTATATCTCAAAAACAAAAAACTTTTGGATATACTGATTTTTATGAACTCTTGCTATGATATCTAGACGGCATGTCTTAGCCTAAGTGAAAAGTACGTAATTGCACTCCTTTATGCTTTTTTACAGTAACGCTACGACATGCCGTTCAAATTCCATGGCAAGAGTTGATAAAAAATTTAAAAAATCACTCGTAGATTAATTAGGTTAAATCGCAATATGTATCTTGATATCCTCTATACGTGGTATATTTATTGCCCCCATAATTGATAACATCCTGTATATCACTTATTTTAAGCAAACAAGGCTGTCATTTACAATAAACCACTTTATTAATCACAAAACGGCATCTAAGTAGTGTAATCACACATTTATACGTTTATTTTAATAAACCTTAAGTTGACTCCACATTGTTAAACTACAATCCACAAATCTGATCAAATGTCTTGACCCACCTTTTTTGTTTAAAGTGATATGTACCATATACCTAGTTTAAACCTTCGTCGGGCGCGCATGTATCTCACAGATACACAGCTTTATATTTTTACTGCCATTTTTGTGTTTAGTGTGCAATACCATTGCCCTTCTAGGTATGCTATCTCTGATCATTTGACAACAAAGGACAACTACTGCAGTTTATAAATTTTTAGTTTTAGTGTAGCAAATGAAGCAGAATATGCGCTTTGTGTGTGGTGGATACAGTGCGACCGGTCATATTTGTTCATCGTAAGTCATAAGTATGTTCATTTGTCATATCTTTTCGTTATCAAAATGGTCAGACCTAAAATAACTACACCATAACCACACAAAACCATTCAAAAATCGCAGCAAAAGTGGTACATGTGAGTTAAGCCTAAGTGGGATGAAACAGCTTGACTTACATCAATATTTATTTATATTTATATTTATATTTATTTATATAGTAATATTTTGTTTTAAATAGACAAATCTAAATAAATAAATATAATAAACAAATAAATAGCAATAAATAGTTAAAATTATATACTATTAACCGCATGTATCTGAGGGATACAGCGCGACCTCTTACGTTTAAAAAGGCGCGCGCCCGACGGAGGGTTAAGGTACGTAAGTTTACCAATATATTGTCTGCTTTGTCGAACTCACATTGCAACTTTGTGGTCACTCAGATGATGCCTAAAGTCGAAAATAATCGAATTTGAGAAGTAAAATTTCCTGAACTTACCAACGTTCAAGTTTTTTTTGTTACTTAACACATCCTACGACCCTTTTTGGACTAGTAATATTACTATATAAATAATATATTTACAGTTTTTTCATCCATTCTAGGGAGCTGCAAATTTCACATCGTTTTAACAGCCAAAAATATTTTCAGAAAATTTATTTTCCCACTGAAAATGATGGAGCTACAAAATGCGAAATTTACGAGTTTTATTAAATTTGTACTTATTTACATAATGACCTGTGTGATATGGGAAAATATTACTGAGTTATCTTTCTCGTATTATTTTCGCTTGATGTTTATACTTTCTTGCTTGTTTCTCGTTTTTCCATTTGAATATTTTTTTCCCACAAATAAGACTAGTATTTACATAATATCGAGTATGTATATTAGATGTTGCATGACTGTTTACCTTGTAAATAAAATTCTTAATCACTTCAAAACAGAGCAACAAATAACTAACAAATTAAATGTAATTAAGTTGGAGTAAGAATGGAAAAGAAATAAAGATAAGGTAATAAATCGAAAAATAATGCAGACATACTTCGTATAGAGGTAACGCATGTAGTGACTTTTTATATCTATCTTTGTCGCAAATTATTCTCATCTAGGGATAAAAAAACAGTTGGAAATATTATTTGAAGTGACGTTTGTCAAAGTTACTGTCAGTGGTTAAGAAAATTGAGTTTAAATATCGCATCCCAAACTTTTATCGCATGACATTTAATGATTCCACCTTTCTCGTAAAAGAAAAATTCTGCACTTCTTAAAATAACAACTTTTTGATTAGTAAATAACTTAACTAGACATAACCTAATACACTTTAAATTGAAACTAGTGACATTGCGGTAAACAGAATTCCCTAAAACTGTTGTCTTCCTTATTGCACTTGCGACAATTGTATTTGTTATCTTTGTTTCTCAATCTTCTCCCGAGAGGAATGGGATTACGTTACCTGTACGGAGTGTTGATTTAGTACCTTAAGGGCCAGTTTCATAATCGAATTTAAAGGAGACTTTCAATTTAAAGTCACTTTCAGATGTCAAAACAAATATGAAAACACATTTGTTTACACATCTGAATGTGACTTTAATTTTAAAGTCTCCTTTAAATTTGATTACGAAACTAATCTATTGTACCAGCAGCGCGATCTAGCAACGCATTGTGTAAAGACAATTGCGATCAAAATTTAGAGGTGGGCAAAATGACTCTTTCGATCGAGTTGACTTTTTGCATCAGATTCACTGAAGCGAGCTGACTCACTGAATCAGCTCAAAAGAGCTGCATGCTTCACCTTGTTGTTGTTCTGTAAGCAACGCTAGTTTGCTGAGCTGTATGGATGAATGATATTATAACTCATGTATTATTTCAAATAATATTTATTTTAAGTATATCTGAGAGTAAAAATTTCAAATAAATTTAATTTATGGTCGGTGGCAATTTTACACAGGTTAAAAGTCTTCTCCTAGTTTTTCGTGAAAGCAATGCATATTGCAAATAAATAAACGCACGAGTTAAACAAAGTCATAATTTAGCCTTCTTAAATCAGGCATAGAGTAATGAATTAACGAATTAATTTTATTACTTATAACCAGGGAGTCTAAATTTAAATGAATTTTTTTATGCGCGTTAGTCGACCAAGCGGAGACGGCACATCTTTTCCGCGAGCTTCGATGCAGTAATGCATTGTTCGGCTCCGTGCACTCGTAGCGTCGTCGAGCTCGCCCACTGTTATCTATGCATCGTATACTGGTTACGACCGACTCTTTCGAAGCGTACGCTCATGATAAATCAAACTGATTAAAGTCTAGACTCTCTGCTTATAACAGTTTTACGGACACAAATTCCTTTACCTTTAGTATAATCGAGATTCGAAAAATATCGGGCACCGAGCTGAAAACCGAGAGTTGCCGTTTCCCAATGAAACGCAATGAAACGGCAGCTCTCGGTTCTCAGCCCGGCGCGGCGCGGCAAGACCTGAGAGCTGCTGTGCTGAATTACCGCGAGCTGCTTCATCAGCTCTTTTCATCGAGTCGACTCGGTGAGTCAGCTCGCTCATGAGTTACACATCTCAAATCGCTGCGGCTAATCGCGGGGACCCGCTGCTGCACACGCGATCGCGCGGCTTTGCCGCTAATGTGTAAAGGTATAGGCAATTACGTGCAAAATGATATACGCGACTAAATCGCGCGGCTGAATCGCGCTGCTAAGTCGCCAACGTGTAAGAGGTCTCCGGGTTTGCACCGAACAAATAAGCTCAGCCTAAATTTAAGCGTCACTTAGAATGTGACTGACTCAATGTCATGCAACCTGAAATGTCACATTATAAATACCAGTTAAATTTAAGCTCAGCTTAAGTGGTTGGTGCAAATGGCCATTAAGGTTCAGGGCGTAAACCTTTTTCTATTGTTAAAATCTATAAACGCTTTTGAGTTCTTTGCATGCTCGTAGATTGTTCTTATGCTCATTAATGAATTAAAATAACTCTAGTCAACTTAAATGGGCATACACACGGTCAAGTGAAGTATGCCTTCGCACTTAACTGAACGTTTTGAAGCTCGGAAGTAAGTGCGAATGTGTGTACGCTGAACTGATGGTACGTTCCTGGCCTAAATGAATCTATCATACTTGCTCGCAGACTTGCCTCTCAAGCAAGCGCGAAGGCATGCCTAACCGTGTGTATGCCCATTAAAATTCTTTATTAACAATTTCTTTTTATGCAACAATAGTGACTGTTTGTTTGTTTTAGCTGAATTTAATATAAACTAAGTTCTGTAATGGTCATTTGTCTAAATACGTAATCAGTTCAAAAGATTAAATTATTTATTGATATTATTAAAAGCAAATTTAAAAATTTATAAACGATTTGATTAATAATCTGTTCAATCTTACGGTTTTATATACATCAGCTACTGTTTATTTACACTTCACTTTGCATTGTTTAAATAAATCGCGAAGGCTTCACATAACATTTCGTGTTACCTCGTACATTCAAACCGGGTATTTCAAGTAACTGTCCCCAAATTTAAACTCAGTCCTATTTATAGACTCGCATAAAAAAATGAATACGTCATACCGGTGGTGAAATGGAAACAACAATTTTTTTGTGAGAATGCGAGTTAAATTTCTTTATAAAAAACAACTTCGTAATTCTTCAACTCTCGCATTCGTACTTATTTTCAATTGAATCCCCATGTAATTCTGATTGCAGTTATGAAACAAATGTAACCGTACATGTTATAAAATCGGTTATATTGGACTTGCTCCTGGTCTGAGAAGTCCGGCTTCGGAGATGCCTTCAAAGAACTGCAAGTCCTCCAGGATGTTGTAACATCCGAACTGCTTTTAGACTGGTGTGCGTGTGTGTGTCAGTCTAATGATGGCGATTTCATCTTTTGATTGTTGCCCTCAGTTAGCAACATTTGAGTCGAAATACCTTGGGATCATAATTTTTCTTGAGATATAAATTGCTACCTACCTAACTATATCAAAATAGTCGACCTTGAATAGATTGCGAAAATTGGGGAAACTCCTTTACGTTGGTGAACAACCTACCTGAAATTATGTCCAGCTGAGTGGAGATGGGAGTGGGCTACACAAAAGGATCGTCGGTAGTTCGTTTTCTAGTTGTTAATTAAGAAAGGGGCGTCACCTAGCGTTATATTTATTCCAGGTATAAGTGATATGTGTTACCACTAGGACTACACACGTGAATATAGCATATGAGTAACCCTCAAGTTTGAAATTCCACGTTTAAAATTTTTTTTTATCAGTCACCCTGTATGTATCGAAATTATCAGTCACCCTATATATAACGAAATCTAAAAGAAAAGTATGAAAATTCACGACATTAAGTTTACTGATCGTTTTAAATGAAAATTACGTAAATGTACGTTAATCACTTTAGATCGAAATAAAATTAAAATTCACAGAGCAAGTGTAACACGTAAACACCGGCAAGGATATCCTATTTGGTTTACAAAGGTGATGTACAAATTATAAGCACCTGTCAGTTTGACAGTAGGAGGCGGTTATTAATTTTCTTTATGCAAATTATGACATGTTCTTAAGGAACCGTGGCTTGAAATATACAATTACAAAATTTTCAAGCCCTTAACTACTCATTATGCAGCGTAGGGGAAAGTTGCCTATATTGGACCGCTTTTGAATAAATAAAAATGAACTAGAAACTTCAATAAGAGTAAGCACTACATATACCTCAGATGGTACTGTATTAAACAACGTTTCTGCAAGTATTTTTTTTAATACCGATAGATACTTCTAGCTGGTTTTAATTTAAATTGAATTGAAGTGGTCCAATTTAGGAGCCGGTCCAATATAGGCAACTTTCCACTAATTGGTGATTAACCGAAGTAAGGAATGAAAAGTGTACGATACCGCTCGACGTTAAGTCCGGTCGTCTGATGCCATAAATCACGACATTTACATCGAAGTCTCATGCACGTCCGAACTTTCGCGGTGTTTGATGGTAATAGAACTAGATGACTTTCGTTCGGCTTTTCTCTTTACTGCCTATCACCTGTTACAATTTACCTCGCACACCGTGAGTTTGCCCCGTACAACGTGAAACTGCCCCGTACAACGTGAAACTGCCCCGTACAACATGAAACTGCCCCGTACAACGTGCTAAAGGAAGAAACGTGACGATAAGTTTGACAAATTCAAAGTTGAATCGGAAGACTTACCCCTTGTTTAAAAATAAGGGCCTATTAAAACCTGCGACACATCTGTTAGATTGTGTGGTAGAAGTTGGAGTTCGTGACGTGAGTTGTATCTGCTACTTAAGCCTTAGCGATATTCCAATCAACTTTCTTGAGTGTATAAAATCTCTATTGATTGCTAGGTGGTCGAATTCGACACGAATCACATAAATTAGCTTCTACAGCAAACGAAAATGACCTGCACTCAGGAATGTCACGAACACCAAGATGGCGATTTTAATATTAATTTTTATTTTCGAATCAACAAACAAACAAACGCCAACACGTTTCCTTTTGTTCCAAAACCGAAATTAACCAATCTACACCCACGAGAAGGGCAACAAAAAGGTAGCCCTTAGGGTTTGAATTCAGAATAGAGCGATCAGTGAAGCCAAAACAGAACTTTAGAGTTTGTTATCAAATAGACCATTAAATGAAGACAAATTTTTAACATTCCCTAAAATAAAATCGTTAAAGCGAAAACGAACCGTAACAAAATTTAACTGATATATGATGAATCACGAACTTAATTACAATTAATACATCATAGTAATAAATACAAATATTGTTACTGCAATTTTTAAATCTCAAAACTAAAGTAACATAGCAATATGTAAATTTAAATTAGATGGAAGTTTAACATACTATTCATTGCCTTATCTAAATATAATTAGATAATTATTGTATTTGATAAAAATTATTATCATCAAATTAGCAAAAATGACTGTTTTTACTCAGGATTACAGTGATGAAATAAGAAAAACATTTGCGTATCGAATTCTTAAAATATTTGCTTGGGTACGTATTTTTTTTTTTTATGGAACGCCCTATATTTTTTGATGGCAAATGAAAGAACATCAAATTCTAAATACAAATTTCTCTTTAATATTTCCTCCTAAAATGAATAATAAAAAAGTTAATGCGGCAATTTTAGTTGGTATGGCATTTAATTACGTATGCTCACATTTGTTAACGGGGAGGCCATGGAATAAAAAATAAATAAAAATTGATGTTTATTGAAATCTACCCTACTGATTGAAAGTTGGTTTATCACATTTTGTGACTGAACATGAATTATACCCATGGCAGAAGACATGCTTATTGTTAGACGAAATTGATTTTCATTTTGAAATTTCTGATATTTTGTTTATGACCATGATCACCCTGTAATGATAAAAGTACATTTAATAATAGCTCATAATAAGTTTAAGTATCAACTAAATCTATGTACACGGTGGTGATAAAGTCCCGGACCAAGCTCATAATTTGTTTATTTAATGTTTTTTAATGTTTTCTTCTTTGTAGTTTTTGAAATATTTCCAAAACTTTCTTTTCTATTTTTTTTTCTGAAGTTATTATTGTAGGGATCACAACAAAATTAACATATTTTGCAGGCACCATTTTGAGCTCTTTACGATATCATTACATTTTACTTAAAACATTTCGTTTCGTTCTGACCATCATCAACTTCATTTTTTCTTATGGTCCTCACATTAGATTTTAATACCATTAAATAGATCAATTTTTTCTGTTACTTTTCCGTACATCACACATCCAGATTTGATAAAGCGAAGTAGTTATAAATGCAAGAAATTGTTGAAAATTACAATGCAAAAAAAATATGAAGACAAAACAGAAAAAACTTCCATATACCTTTCGGAGTTTTATTTCGTATATCACAAAAGATGTCTTTTGTAAAATAGTTAGATGTAAATATAAATGATGTGAATCCAAGGAAGACGTAAACTTTTTAAAATTTATTGTGCTGACGACAACAATTTAGTAATACATAGCAAGAGAAATTTACTTCCAACAATATCCAGAAAGACGACGATAAAACAGTAGTTGATTAAATTTGTATTTAAATTAAACATTTTTATTATTAAAGCAAGAAAGTATCAAACTAAATGATGTATGTAGTTAGAAAACTCGTATTTTAAGAGATATTACTGCTCGAGGAATAGTATATTGTTCAACGAGTGACGAAAGTAACATTTTTTAAGTGATAGAACAGCTAATGTTCGCGAGCTTAAAAAATGATTTCGACGAGTTAAACACTATACTTTTTCTACGACCTCGCCTATGACATTATAACAAACTTAAAAGTAATGCAAAATATTATTTTTCTACGATCCTTTATAATATGCAAGCAGCACAGTTTCCGAATATGAATTTACGCCATTATCAGCCCTCCATTCCATGAATTTTGCATAGATTTCTTCATACCTCTACTTCGATTTTTCTGGCAATAAGTCAGCAGAGGTTTTCTCAGCATTTCTGGTGGAGTATTGGGAAGATCTAAATCACTTTCTGAATAAAAAATCATGATTAAGGGCCATATACACCAAATACTTTAATTGAGCTTAAATTTGAGTGACGTTTATATTGTGACATTGGAAGTTCCATAACATTGTGTAAGGCCCAGTATTTCACTCAGAGTTTAACTTTAAGCTTCGTTTTATTTCCATAGTAATAATTGTAAGGACAATTGTTTCCGTAGTAATAAAGCGACGCTTAAAGTTAAACTCTGAATGAAATACTGGGCCTAAGTCACATTGTGTAAGTGACGTTTAAAGTTAAGCTGAGTTAATTCGTTCGGTGCATACAGGTATAAGCTACGAACAGCACAAACCGACGTGATTTAATAATGACGCGATACAACGACAGCAGGTAACTAGACGGAGGTGAAAATTAGTATGTAATTTTCGTCTCTAGTGACGAAAGTTAATGAGATTTTTTTCTCACTAATGATAGAAATCAAATTTTCGCTGGAGTATTCTGTGACGAAAAATGTCTTTTTATAAATGGTCGTAGAAAAACATTTTTTCTTGTAGTATCATAATTTTATACGTTTTATAAAAAACTAGTAATTACCTCTTCTAATAATTCTTCATTCTCATTATCATTAAGGTGATCTCCATACGTTCCTCGAGTTTTATGAAAAGATCCATAAAGTGCAATCTAATTTACTAAACGTTGTTCTACTTCGTTGGCGTCCTTCTAGGTATTGTGTAAATTTCTTTCGTTATTACTGAATTGCTATTGTTACCGAAATAATTTTTTTTATTTATAAGAATGAATTTTTTTTTAAATACCTACGTATTTCATGTGATACTTTCTTGCTGTAATAATAAAAATGTTTAATTTAATTACAAATCTATTCAATTATGTATTGCTTCATCGTCGTCTTTCTGGATATTGTTGAAAATAAATTTCTCTTGCTATGTATTACTAAATTGTTGTCATTAGCACAATAAATTTTAAAAATTTACATCTTTCCTGGATTCACATCATTCATTTTATGTCTAAAAATTTTATAAAAATCATCTTTTGTGATAGGTATTCGAAATAAAACTCCAAAGTTATATCAAAGATTTTTTGTTTTTGTCTTCATGTTTTTCTTTGCAGTGCCATTTTGAACAATTTTTGCAGTTATAACTATTTCACTTTATTAAATCTGTGTGATGTATGGAAAAGCATCAGAAGAAATACATCTATTTTATGGTATTAAAATCCAATGTGGCGCCCATAAGTTGATGATGTTCTGAACGAAACGAAATGTTTTAAGTAAAGTGTACTGATATTGTCGTAAAGAGCTCAAAAAAGTGCCTCTAGAACATATTAATTTTGTTGTGATCCCTACAGAAATAACTTCAGAAAAAATAAAAAAGAACAGTCCTCTTTTTGGAAATATTTCAAAAACTACAAATCGTAGAAGATTTATCAGAACGGATTATTGTTCAGCACCAAAATACGGAACTTTGTTCTAATTTAACCGACTTCGTATCTCTGACCGTTTTCAAGATCCCAATGGTGAGCCTCGAATTTGAAACAGCCTGTATAAAAAAAATACTGGGGTGGTGCCGTGTAGAGTGAGGCACGCTGTAATGTAGGTCAATTGTATGATAATTTTAAACCATAGAGTGCTCTGTGTATGGTTAGTGTAGATCTATCTATGGTTAGTGTAGATCTAGTAATTCATAGCTAATTTCAGACTTTGCCCTAAGACTTTGTCCAGGCTTAACAAGATTTAGGATGCTATGCGCTATAAAGTCGGTCCTTCTGCTTTTAAATCAGGTCAATACATGGTTGGTCTTTGGAAACCTATAATTTTACCTTACTTTAAGACAACACTCTGATTTCATTTTTCAACAAGACTTCACACTGCGTTAAGATTTAAAGGAAGTACAAGAACAAAACGTCAACAGTCTACAAAGTCGTCAATCAAACACGTTTGGAATACGATGATAATTGCAATATCTCCACAGGCTTCCAACATACAGCAATTGCGTGCCAAATTCAAATAGTCTGGAATGAAGTTCCTTAGAAATGATTACTTCTTTCAAAGTATGCGTCGGCGACCGAATGAATATATTATTTTAAGGGAAATTACTATGCGGTGTTAATTTTTATACCAAGTAATTAATAAATTGAAGCTGTAATAAGGTAGGTACTTTAAACGTCTTGAATACAATAGCTCTGTTCCAACATCACTTTCTAACCGTTTCAAAACCGTCATAATCAGTTGCCCACCGAAATAATGATCGATTTTGACAACTTTATCAAGTGTAAAACTTTCATGAGTGCATGCTTTTGACGGTTCGAAATCGTCAGAAAGTGATGTTGGAACAGACCTAATATCAGATTTTGAAATTTATGCGAATGTTCTTTCTATGTGTTGTTTCGATTGGAAGTAAAGTTTTTCTTTTTGGTATGTAAATCTGTTGAATAGAATTATATTTTTCCTCTGTTGTTTCATCTATGACAAAAATAGTTTGTTACTATCATACTTCTTTGTTAATTGTCGATTATTATCCGCTTCTTGCTTCATAAAAAAAATCCACGTTCAGTCATAAGTGAAATCGGGCTCTGGACACGTTGCAGTTAACAACAAACCGGAAGTGCAGCCTCGTTAGAGCAATAATGAAATTACACCAGCCGGTAACGAGCAAATGCGCCCCAGTTGTTCTCCGAGGTTTTCCTGAGCATTGTTCCTCGGGAAAATAGTCTTGCAAGTACAACATAATCGAATCGTATATTTTATTTCGTCTAACTCGAAATTTAAGTAAAACATTTCAACTTTTCACTTAATTTTCTTCAGCTGTACATACACATAAATTGTTATGAAGTAAATTAAAATTCTATAAAAATAATGGTATCGCACTATAACGATTCTATCCTTAATTAAATATCATGATATATTTTCCCTTGAAATTAAGTAATTAATGCACGTGCGTACTACTGATTTAATTTCTAAAAACGACGTACACGAAAATAAATTAGTTCATTGTGGCACGATTTATTATTTCTAGTCACGCGAAAAAAGCGAGGCTTGGCAATGTTAAGTTAACGTTGTTAAACAATGTTTTAATAAGGTTTTTGTGCTCGCGTGTTAATTCCATTGCGAAATTCGACGATAATTTTTGTTTTTGCTGCATATTTGCCAGGTTCGTAGTGGGGGAAAAATAACTTTGTCCAACAGTTGCACTTTTCAGGGATATTTTACGTTAGTTTTGAGTGATTAAAATCAAATTTCATTCTCTAACGACTAAAATTTAATTTTAGTCACTCCATAGTGTTTATCAATAATTATCCATGACGACCGGCCATGACTACTTGACGTTTTAAGTAATGTCACTTCAAAAATATCTTTTCAAGATTATTTGTTGTTAAAAAGTGCAATTGTTGGACCAAACCTCGTATATCACACGTGAGCGAAATGCAATTATACACTCGTGAGAATTGTCTCACTCGTGCTTCACACTCGTGAGCCAAAATTCTCACTCATGTATAATTTTGCATTTGTCTCACTTATAATATAATCTGCTATTATAAATTTGTTGATAAAAGTTGATGAAGATTAAGATTTTAATTTAATACTCGGGTAAGTTAAACCAATTATTTTGCATAATATAGCTACTCGTAGATATGTTTCTAAGTAAACTGCTCAACAATTGAAGTGGATATTTACAATGATTTATTTTTTTACGTATAAATTTTAAAAAAGAAATGCACATCTATGTGATACAAATTTATTCATTGATGGATGCTACGATGCAATTAAAGAAATCAAAAGAAATGGACAAAAATGAGTAATTGAAAAAATATTGTATAAATGGGAGAAAAATAATAACTTAGAAAGTTCTTTTATTGATGAATTAACGAAAATTAATACCGTGTAGGTCCACCTCTGGTTACCGCTGTTACTCTATTGGGAAGACTCATTATCAAATTATTGATAAAGTCCTGAGGTTATGACTTTCCAAATTGCGTGCAACGTCCTAGACAATTGCTATAAGTTGGAGAGGTTGTTGGAACTGGTTGAATTGCCTAGACATCTCGGCCCAAACATGCTCAATGCAATTCATGTATGGCGAGCAGGGTGGCCATTCCATTCTAGTAATCCCATGATGTTCTATCTGATCATTTACAATTCTTGCATGGTGAGAACGTGCATTATCATCTATAACAAATCCTTCACCTATTGCAGTAGCAAATGACACTATTACCGGTTCTATAACACTGTAACACGCCGACGTGTCACCTTGTTTGTTGACTTTACGGACAAATTAATTTTATTGCCAAATTAAATAACTGGACCGAACTGAGCAGACAGTTTACCTGCGACGAATTCCAAGGGTCACCCAGACGGTTTGTTACTGCAATTGGACATGCACTATCCCTATCTGTCTACGGCTACAGGCTACCTGACTAACCTAAGATTTATGGCCGGCGCTAAGTACTACCCACTGCCTTATTTACTCTGTCTACGGTTGAGCGACCCTACGGAATCCGCGATAAACTGACAATATTTATAATCTCGTGATCGCCACTGCAAGTCTGGACTTACGTTGTTGTAACTCAGTTTTTTTTGGTGGTCGGCGATTAACTCGAGAGATCAATTACGTTGGAATAAAAATACGGAAGTTAGATTTAGTTAATTATTTATTGAGGAGAAAAAAACTCCTTGTATCAGCCACTGAGGGATCTGATATAATGAGCGAAAAAACCCATGCGTTAAAACAATACAAAGAAACAAAATTACGGTTATCAGGAAGTACAGTGGAACTCGCTTTCGAATATCGAATAACTGACTTCAAATCAACTTCTTGTATACGCAAATAGTTGTTGGGCAGCCCTGCTCCTTAATTAGATAAATTAATTTAAGTTTAACTTAGATTGGTCTTGGTACTAGTGTTTGTCACTTTTGATCGTACTCTAAGACTCGTTCTGCCCAATCAATCAACGCACAGTGTGACACAGTGGGTCTACAGTGTACTTAATCAATGGAAGTAATTAATTAATTAATCAGACGTTCTGGGGAAGTCTGTGATACAAAATGCCGCCCTCGGTGATCAATTTGCAAGACAATCAATAGCAATCGCCAGTTTTTCAGGGACTCCTTTTGGAGGTGATGGGAAACCCTATCGTTAGCTAAACTAATTAATTAAGGTCGAATGGGTAGGATCTTCTCTCGCTACGTCCAATCGCCTTAAGAGGGTGGTACTATGTACTCCTTTTTTCAAATCCCTCTTCGTCGTTTTTTTCGTTGGCTAAACCTATCTAACTAATTTATTGCGCAAGGATCCAAATTGACTGTTTTCGGCACTCCACTATGGGTGGTTATGGCCTTTCAGTCTTTCGGCAAATCGCTTCTAATTAACCTGCAAATCTCTCGGAAAAGACCACATTTCTGTTCACACACTACAGGGTGTGAGAGAAACTTTGTTAAGAGGATGGCTATGAATAGGTGGTGAAAATTGTTCGCCCTCGTAATTACGAAATTTGTAACGAGCAATTAATTGGCCTTGATTTCTGTGTTTAGATTGTGCTGGCACACTTGGTTTCGGCGGCAGATATAACTTGCCTCAGACCAGTGATTCAGATTGGCGACTTCTCTGTACAAATCGAAATACAGCCGTTAACGTGTTTCCAACTTGACAGAGAATATCTCCAAAAGGTGGAACTATTTCCCAAGAGTACACTGTATTTGAATATCCAAATGGATTTGAGGGAACAGTTAATTGACGCCGGTTGGTTAAATCACAGTACTGGCCTAGTAATTTATAAAACAATTGACCAACAAATTTTACGGAGGTGAATACCAGTTGTGGAGTTTTAATACTCGATTCAAATGTAAACAAAATAGTTTGATTAAACTTATCTAAATGCGATAGTAATACTGAACCTTACAGACTCTTTAGCCCCTGATTAATGCAAATTAAATTAGTCTTAATCAATTTGTACCACCAAATATGTGACGAAGAATACAAATAAATGCAAATTACCTCTCCGCGTATCCGCGATCCGCACACACGCACTTCGCGCACTCTGATTTAGACACACTTGCGACGCGAAACGTACGTATTCGTGGTTTGTTTAATTGCCCTTTCTATTAACACACTGTATTTAACCGTACCGAAATAAATGATTTAGCTAGAAAATGAGAAATGACTGCAAGCCCTGAAGAAACCCGCTAAGTCAAAATTAAAATTGAATTTGACCGTTCGCTCGAGAGATTCAATCCTGTCTCCCTGTTTTTCGCGCTCCTGTCTTTCCAAGTAAAAATTAACCCACCCCTTCGGACTTCGCAAGATAATTTTCTTGAAACCACCGGCCAATGATAATCGCTGATTCTAGCTCCAAATTACGCCTATTCACCCTCAATTAGCTTGTCATACCACATCGCGTTGGTCTCTTACAATCTGCAACTGCCCTGGCCCTCTCTTCATTACAAGTGCCCACTTGAAATTTTGATACAACTGGGGTCTGTTTGAAACAACGCAGACTGAGGCGAACTACTTCAACTTGCAACGTAATTTGATCTCTTTCCTACACTGACATGTTCTAAAATTTTGTGCGACCAATTTCGTACAAAATTCCGAACTAACACTAAGCTAAAGAGTTACTCTATGACAGGTTTATGATGCCAGAAATCCGAAGCGTTATTTGCATAGCTAACGTAACAAGTTTTTAAAGACTCGCTGTGTGGCTTACATTCTTTTGAAAAGAAACGTGGCGCCCTGAAGGATCGTATCCGGCGGCAATTTTGCTGCTGTGAGGTCCGAACGTCTGAATACGTGTTTGTTATTTGAAATTAAACACGCAATAACCGATTTTGTTTGAAAACAAATTCCGCGACCGTTTCAACACTATCGCGAAACCTTATGGCAGTCATTGTCTCATTAATTAAATATGTCCAACAGGTCAGGGCGGCCATCAAAAGATATGCCTCTCCTGACATAAACTAGTCCTCCGCCAAAAAGAGTGGTTGATGCCATTAAATGTTCATTGTATCATTGTCCTCTTTCTCTTCATACCAATGTTCGACATCACACGTGTAGAAACGAAATCTCGATTCGTCGGTAATGAGGCAAACATAATGTTCTATTACCGAACATATCTGCATGTATGTTGATCCGCCATCAACCGTGGGTGTGTAGCGCTTCTTCTTGCGCGCAGATTACGTGCATGCAACCTTTTTCTGATAGTTTGACAAGAAGTTACTCCTCCAGCAGCTTGCTTGAAGAAACAGTTCATTCTTGAAGCCTTGAATGTTCGATTTTTTGTTGCAGTCAGGACTATCAAACGGTCTTGGGCATGGCTTGTGACTCGTTCTTGACCTCCACCGTGAATGTACGCTGGAGACCCAGTTGCTAAGTAGCGATTCCATGCTCGACTTACGACACTTTGCGACGCATTCAACCGGTTAACGACTCTTCACCAATCTAACGCACTACTTGCTTGGTTTCCAAAAGTAGAGGAATAATTTCTATGGTAATAAACGGAAATGTTAAAAATAAAACTAGTGACTTCGGTACAAGCAATTCTGTTAACTAACGCACTAACTTGCCAACATTTTTGAGTCATATTGCTACCTTTCTTTGTTAAAGTGATAACAGCACAAAGCTATAAAAAACTTGCGCAAAATATTCGCTATAAAACAGTATTGAGAGATAGTATACAGTACAAACCATTTAACAACACTTTTTAATATCAGTATAATTATAATTATCCACTTCAATTGTTCAATGGATGTGTTATTTTTGTTACTTTTACTTACATTGATGCAATGGCTACTACTAAGGCCCGGTATTTCAGTCATTGTTTAACTTTAACCATTAGTTTATTCCCATAGTAACAATTGTTCCTATGGAAATAAACTAAAGGTAAAAATTAAACCTTGATTGAAATATCAGGCCTTAGTGACAGAAGGTAAAGTTACTTTGTATATTAAAATGACATTGCTACATCTCATCTCATTTTTTATCTCCTTTTTTCACAAAGAACTATGTTAACATTTACATCCTTTGCCTATGAGTGTAAATTGAGGAATTGCTATAAGTTTTATACAAGGGCCACTTTAGATATTGTGAGATACAAAGTAACTAGATTAAAATTTTTCTTATTTAAGGTCCAGTTTCATAATCAAATTTAAAGGAGACTTTAAAATTAAAGTCATATTCAGATGAATAAACAAATGTGTTTTCATATTTGTTTTGACATCTGAAAGTGACTCTAAATTTAAAGTCTCCTTTAAATTCGATTATGAAACTGGCCCTAAGTAGTCAAAGTAGTCTCATTCAGAGTAAATATACTTTTGTAATCTTCGCCTCCACTCCTAGAATGCAAAATGCCGGCCACCTCTTTCTGTGATAATAAGAAACGACATAATTTCTTCACTCTCTTCCTCCGAATTAAAACGACCCCCCTTAAACCGTAAAATGGGATATGTGTTTCATCACATATGGCAATTTTAGATATAACACATTATTCACAAGCGTGTAAAATTTTTTTTCATATCTGATTTGCAAACGCTCAATCTCAGTAGGCTCTTGCAGCACCCCACCACAAACGACTTTTTTCAGTTGCAATTCTTGATTATTCTATCGTGGCATACGTTACCTTATTACATATAATTTTAAACTATTTTGCTAAAAACTACAGTGACTCCTGGTCACCGTAGTCTTTGGACGCTTTTTATGGATGCCATCTTCAAGCTAACATCGCCCTTTTTGAAAACCCCATACCACCGAAGCAGTTTTTATTCTATCCTGGCACTCACAATCAGATTCATTTCAATCACACTTGAAATCGCAGAACATCGTAGCACGATTCTATCCACTACGAAATTTACGAACTGCAAAACCCCATAAGACTAACTGCACCAAATCGGTCAATTCTCAGAAATGTTAAATCAAATCCTGACATAATTTCTTTTTCAATGAACATAAGCAATGTCATTGTCGTTCTGCACCTCAAGGAATACGATTAAAAGATCCTTAACCTCGTAGAAGACAATGCCCATCAACCCGTAAGTCGCAGTATAAGGTAGAACGTTTCCTAACCAATTTAATTAAATCTTCATCCATACTCCCAGAAATTAAAGAAAAAACATTAATCCCCATATACTTAGATTCCCAAAACTTTACGGCCCACGGCCTTCCAAAAATACATATTGTTAGTGCCATCAATTCACCAACCTATAAGTTCTTCGTGCCTTCCAGATCACAAGATATCCTAGTTAGCTTCTATGTCAAATCTCTTATTACCAAAACACTCATTTAAGATACCATTATTTTCCAATAATTACACAACGTTCGTATACCTGAAGACTTTTAGTGTAACATTACTTAATATTGTAACGAGTTTTACGGTTCTATTAATTATTATTTTAAAACAAAACACGAAATAGTTAATAAACTAATTTATTTAAAAGCAAACTAATTAACACTAAATCAAACACTAATTTATTTACAAACTTAAATCTAATTTATTTTAACATCCGAGCAAAAAATCTAACGCGAAACTTTAATGCGAAACTGTCTAACGCTGAATTCTTGCCGAACTGTTGCCCACTCCCGGCCGCGTGCATTTTATATACTGAAGCTGTTGTTCTCGTATTATTCTGGAAGGCGTCAGGCTGTCTGATCTAGTTTATTCTGCCGCCAGCACTTTCTCGACTGTCGCCTAAGGTGCGTCGACTAGACGGCTGTGACGCATGAGACAGTCTGACGCCGGCTGGTGTCGACGAATCATTACAATATCTACTTCATTTTCCGGGACTAATATTACGAGCAGTTATCAGATGCAGCCACGGGTTCACCTCTCTCTCTCATCGTCCCGGCAGGGGGGTTACCCTGCTTACTAAAGCGTGGATCCAACGGCTTCGGCCGTAGGTGACCATTGTGGACGTATGATAGAGTTCCTATGGGTGTGATGAGCCCACCGTCCCGAGTTGGCGTATCAGTGCCTGTGTTGCACGTAACTTAATCTGTAGGACTCGGCCGACTTGTTTGGTCGTGGCCGAACTTCCAACCAGTGAAGCAAACTGGTACCGTGGGGACCGGTTAGCCCGGAGGATACCCTCCCCTCCTCTGGAGTGGAGCAAGCAGAGGGGACCTCCGCCGGTCGACTGGGTTGGACTCACGGGGGCAGTGGTTGCTGGCCCGCATAGGCTAGGGATGATGCCCACCCCATCCCGACGTGTGAACTGCGGATCTCAGTTCCGGCACTAGCCTGGATAGCTAGTAGAGATTAGATAGGTCTCCCTTCACCAGAGGGACGAGGGGCGTGCAACCCCGAACCAGTCTGGTAGCAGGACGACACTTTATAGTGTCAGCCACCGAAAGGTGGGCTGCCCTGCGCGTTGATTGGGCGTATCTCAGTCCGATGGCTCTGGTCGGGGCCCGAGCGGAGAAGGGCTAACTCGCTCAGGTGCCGCTCGTAGCGTTTTAGGGTATGATTAGGGAGCTGGTCTGTCTGTCTGTCTGTCTGTCTCTCTCCCATCGTGGTCAATATTATTCATGGACGCCTTTGAACACATACTTTCACACTAAACCCAAATGTTGGTTCAGATATGCCGGATATACGGAAAAGAATTCCTACAAAACTTCTTTTCTTCAGTTACTTCCAACATCCACTCACAAAGAAGAATTTCAGTAACATATCTGAGGAAGTCTTTTTGCAAGATAAGATGAAACGTCGGACGCGGAAATCTTCAAGTTTATCTACCTTAAAACTTGAACTTGAATGCGTACTAGGTATTCAACAGAGTAAATAATTTTTTTTTCAAAAGAGTTACTTATAAGAAGAACTCATAATGGTGTGATGAATTACAATTACCTTTCTGGTAAACGCTTGAGATAAACAAATTGAATCTACAAAATTTGGTTAACACTCTTGTTATTTCTCATAGATATTGAATTCATAGTTAATATAAATCCATGCAGTAAAGTATTCTAGGGTACTGGAGTGGTTGTCTCAGATTAATCTACTGCTTCTTCTCAAATCTTATATAAATTCTGAAACTTTTGGAATAGGTATTAGAATAAATAAAAATCTTTTCAGGTGAGTTATTATACGATGTATTTTTTTAAAAATGCCATGAAGGTTGGCCATGAAAATTAAAACTCATGTCGTAGCTTGGCATCTAACACATGCCAAAACTGACAATTTAAAGTACATGAATGGAGCTAAGACATGAATTTTCTTTTCCACAGCCACCCCTTATGGCATTTAAAAAAAAAACACAGTATTATTATTAATTGTGTCATTTTGCATCATTAACAAATATAGACTAAACATTTCAAAATAGTAATGCTGACACATAATTGACGAATTAATTTAAACTTCAATAAAAATTTAACATTTCCAATTCTAGGAGCGAACCTGTTTAGCGCATGAGCATCACAGCCGAAATCATAACTGGCTCGATAGCGTTACACAACGCGGTCAAGGACGAAACGTAGAGGACGAAAAATACGTGGATCAAAATAAGTTTGTTTGGTAACGCGGACACGTAACGGAAGATGATTGGAGTTCATGTTTCAAGCTTTTAATGGAGCCAATCATGTTTAAAACAAATAATAATTGTAAGTTTGTGGGGTTAACAAACTTCATAAAGCAAATTCGTACATTTGGATTTCACCACAATTATTTAAACACGTTACTGCAGAATTACATAACATTCAGCATCGTGTAAATTGTTCGAATTCAGTTGTGTTTGCCTGGCAAGCACGAACTTCATTGCTTTTAATACGAGTAGGTGATGAGATGAGGTATTCCGCCATTTCTATGTATGTTTATTTACTCTTGCAACTTACATAATTTGTTAAGTTTCTCACATAACGTCTCTTGGAACAAACAGTATGTATCTATTTCTTCTTTATTTATTCTATGTATTCATATCTATAGAGTCTATATACAGTGAGTTCAAGATAACATTTCTAACATGAGGATTAACAATTTAACACGGATCACACAACTTTGACTTCCACTGGTTTATTTGTTTACAAATTGTTACAATTTGTACAAGAATAGAGATGGGTCGTTCGCGACTGAAACGGTTCACTGATCCGGATCTTTTAAGAGATCCGCGTGAGCCGAATCCGAAAATTTTGGGATCCGGCTCACGGGTCACGGTTCCTTGCACGAGGCACGACTCGCGAATCATTTGAACGGCCGGCTAAACTGACTGACCTGCGAATGTTTAAATCACACGGATCATAGATCCTTCTCGGGAGTCGGGACATGAGTGGAGTCTGTGGCTTTGTGCTGTGATATTGTATCAGTATTAGAAATTGAAATTAAGAGTATTAAGTTTTTATATTCAGTTGAGCATTTAGTTTATTTATTCAGTTTGTTTCTTCTGATATGAATTCCTTGATTTGAGTTAATATCCAAAACTAAAATAACATAGCAATATGTTCATAGGATTTCTTTTTTCTTGTATTGGTCTACATAACATATCCTAAAAGTTTGATGGTGATTTTTTGGGACATCCGAAAGTAGAGATGCTTTTCTTCTCGATTTTTCCAGAGAACGTCCGAAACCCTCTGGCGTTCGACTCGAAGCTCACTGGAATAATCGAGAAACTAGATGGCGTGTCCAGGCTAAAATTCAATCATCGGCAGCTGGGACGTAACAATATTAACGTTTCTGTGATGAAAGTAATGTTTGGTACCTTTTATATTTTGTAATAGAAAATATTTTATGTTTATGAAATATTTGTTTTGATAAATCAAAATAAATCCTTCATTTATATTTCTGGCGTAGACATAACGGTGATTGATGAGGGGCGCACTTGCACCCTGGCGATACGCCACTGCTTTCATTGTAAATCTTCCAACGACTTCTTTTCTCAATTATCAAATTTTTTGTTAGTTATTTCTGTTTTTGTATTCATTATATTTGTCACTTGCTATTGAGACGTAGTTTCAAACATTCGCTTTTTTAGTTTCATTTCTCATCTAATTTTAGTTTCATGCTTGTTTATTGTTTCTTTATTTCGATGATTTATTTTCTTATAAGTCTGCAATCAGGAACTATGTTTGTTCTTCATTCAGTAATCTTTTAATTACATTAGCTTCAATCAATCTTTTGTTTAAATTATTTTGCTCTATCTGGTATTAATTTATTCAAACGTTCTGGAGATATTTCGATAAAACTTTCAAATTGCAAATTTCCTTTCGTATTTGTGACATACCTGATTTTTGTTACAATTGCAATTTCAATATGGTCTGAATGTTTTACATTTTTAAAAGTTTTTTTTTTTTTGCTTTCTTCCGGTTCCTGAAATTTAGTCCTCTTTCCTTTTCTTTCTCTTAAGTTTATTTTTACTTATTTTCCTCTAAATATTTTGATCTTTTTGTCTTCCATTAAATACAATAATGTTTCTCAGATGCACTTTGATTGTTTTTATCTAAAGTTCTTATAGCGAGAGCTAACACATTGCAAAAGAATTTTTTGTTGAATGTAAGTACGTAACGAAATATTTTAGTCTTTTTGTTATGAAATAAAAACAATTATTTTATTTTGGAACCATAATCTTGTTTATTGGCACTCAATTGCGGGCGTAATTTGACTTTTATTGCCCAAGGGCTTTAAAATAAACAAACCCGTAGTATCATAAACAAACCATAGGAACGCAAATATAATTATTTCATGGAAGCAAAATGCACAATATGCACATCACACGCATACGATATCAAAATATTGAATCCATATTTTGGTCAAAGTAAAACAAAACATTGTATGTACCACGGGCATAATTGTAGATAATAGCCCTCGAGCATTTAAAAGAACTCTGTTTAGGGTCGTGCTTTAAACATACTCTCGGGCTAGAAGCTCCTAATTATGCCCTTGATATATAAATAACTGTTGTACTTTATGTAAAAAAATATCCATATTGGTATATTATTTTACAAGTTTCACAAGAAGGCTTATTGCAACACGAGTGGAGTTGGGGTACGACGAGCTAAGCGAAGCAAGCTCGGAGTGCCCCAACAGAACGAGTGTTACAATGCCTCTTGTGAAACGTGTAAAATATACTATTTTTTCTACTTTGCATCACTTATTGAACAAAAATAAGAAAAATGCTGTCAAAAATTGGATCTCCTTAGTATATGGGGAATTTTAGTTGTAATGTGTGGGTGACAACACTGAGAACCTTTCGTTTTAAACAAAAATCAAATTGACAAGTTATTAATTTTTCTTGTCCAGCTTCATTGTGAGTATTCTGTTAAATAACAAATAAATAATGAATTATTTTGTAAATTCTATTAAAGGTCTTCAATTAAAAATTGACAAAAATTTCACCAAAAACTGTTTCACAATGAAACTGGTTTTGGTGTCACAATGAGCTCATTGTGCAAAGTAGAAAAAAACATTTTATATAGGTATATACGTTACGGGGAATGACGTTAACAATTAATTTAATGACCGAATGGTATCGTTATTGACCGATTCTTACAGTAATTTACGTTATTATCCAGATTTTAACGTCAATTCCCAATACTAAAGGACAATGTGGAATGTAAAAAGAAACATATTGGTTCACTTATTAATCAGCTTTATTGTCGCAAGATAAGCTTCCATGACATTTTGAATTGCATAATTTTCCTGTTAACCTACAAGGGCATTATTAAGTATTAATTACACAGGCCGGCAGGAATCTGGGGTTTGAATTTTTATTGATGTTTTAAGAAGAGTGTCACGTATCATTATCAAATCTGTATCTAGTTTTCCCATCACGTATAAGTAGTTTTTGGAAAAATAATTTTTTCAAATTTTGTATAAAATCTGAAAGAAAACCTAAATTCACAAAATTTTCTTTTACTAATTGTATCAAATACAATTCAAGTACTCAAGTATTTGATACAATTCAAGTATTCAAGTATTTGATGATAACGCTGTCAAGCAGACCTTCGGGAAATATTACCAACACAGGTCCTCGATACAAGAAAGTCAGAACGGCGACGGCAGCGTGGATATAACAGAAATCGAATCCGACACCGACAAAACGAAACGAATCAACGGACACACGAATTTAACGAGAACGAAGAGCACGAGCAGCGAAGACTTGCACCTAATAATCCCAGAACGAGATAAGTCGACGAAAAGTATAGAAGATCTGGAGGACCTCGAGCAATTACAAAGTCGGCGGAGGATTTCGAAATTGAGGCGTTCGCTACAGTTTCCCAAGCAAAATGAGGCATCGCCCAGACCGTCAGATCTACCCGAAAACAGCGGAAGCGTACGAAAAATTCGAGAAGACTTAGAAAAGGGACGGCGCTTAACCACGGCACTCCGAGGAAACAATGTAGATTTAGAAGCCCTAGATCAGATTTTACAATCGATCTCAAGTACGGGGTATTCCGATAAAACCCCAAATAACATCTTCGATAAATTCGAAGAACCAGAGAAGGATCAGGTATTTACCAACAAACTAAAAAGAAATTCTTTCGTGACTGTCGAATCCATTCAAGAAGTTCGTGGTCGACTGCGACGCACCAGCTCCCCGAGCTCGGACATTTACAAGGACAATAAGGAAGAAACTGACGATGGTATTGTAACGGGGATAGTAGCTTAAATTTAAAACAATTAACCGACATGCCAGTCACTGATGGAGTACAAAACCGCGTGCGCCCTTACGTCTACGGTATGGAAAATACCTTGAACAAGAAGACCATTTCCGGAACGGGAAGTTTAGAATCGAGATCGAAGGAGTTGAACGGCAACTCGGTCAATCGGAATGAAGACTGTGTCACCCAAGTTTAAATTAAATCTACTTGTCTCTACTTACCACGGTTCCAGGTGACAAGTCTGCCGATACTTAGATCAGCTGTGCCCCAGCTAGCAACAGTGGAAATGGGGGCAGGTTATCTTAACGATGATGTTATAACGGGCGCCAGAAGACGATTTAAAACAACTAATCGAAATTCGACTGGCCGACGTCTTCAATCGACCAAGTCGTGCAGAAAGGAAACTACTAATAAAGACGAGACTATTACCCACTGTGTGTGTGAACGTAGAAAAATTAAAATCGTACTTAAGTTAACACAATTTATTGCACAAATAAAATAAAAGAGAAATACATACACAAGTTACTAAGGCCCGGTTTTTTCATCTCTGAGTAAGTGGCCAGTAAAATACTTGATGATTAACGATAGGGAAACGCATTGTGCTAATCGTCAGGTAGTAACTTGGCACTAACTCAGAGATGAAAAAACCGGGCCTAAATGTGCTTAATTTCTAGCGTAACGCTTATTTAAATTAAATCCGCGTGAAAAGGCCTTAATCCGCTAGTAAGAATGCATGCGCAACAAATGTCAAAAGTTTACCTCGCAACTGATATCATATACTGTCTGAAGTTGGCTGTCACTACGCCATCTAGTGGTCCTGTCCGAGTCGATGACCGGTAGGCTTCAAAATGGCGTACCCATACGACAGGGAACGGCAGACGGACAAGAATTGTCGGGGCACCAACACTCGATAAACTGGGAAATCCCTCGCGTATGAGCTTGCGGGGATTACCTGGGCCTGCGCCGTAACTGGCACCTAAACGGAAAACCAAGTAGGAAAAGGGAAAAGCCAAAACTAAAAGCCTACATAGAAGAAACGATATCCGTTAGCGGCCATTTTGGTCGGTTGATATGCGTCGTTACATGTTACCTGAGAGAACTGGAGCCTCAGGCTTGGTACGGAGATTAAACTATCTCCAATCGGTGTTCGGCAGTGTCGAATGATTTTCCAGCCAAGCTGCGATTGATTTCTTCTCCAAATGAGCAAGGAATCCGTTAATTTTCTCACACGCGAAAAGATACGTCTTTACGGCACACTGCCTGAACCACGAAAGACAGCGACCAAGCTGCTAAAAAACGCAGATCGCCTTGACGCAAGGAAATTACCAATGGTAGGCGGCTTGAGAGTCACATGGACCTTCAGAACCTATCAGAAATCAACGATCGCAGCACGCAGGCTTTCCCCCATAGCGCTCTAAAGGAGGGGTACCAGGGTTGCCACGGCGCGAAAACGAAATTACTAGACGCTACATTTTAGCGCCAAATTTAAATGTAACAACTGGTACAACAGAAGAAAATCGTACGGCTTTGAGAAAGTCCACAACCAACATGAAGATACGATATCGTCCAAAAGCAAAAACACGGTAGAATCTTCAACGGACAGTGGTATATGTAGATCATCTGAAATCGTGGTCATTCCGACTGCTGCGAAGAAAGACGACGACATCTACAAAACGAATGAGTTCAGCAGCGATAGTGATAGTGAAATTAAGCGGGTGTTCAGCAAGAGTAATTCGATACAGAACATAGGTAACGTAAAAAATACAGTTCAATTTTTGAGTCCAAGGAAAACTCGAATGATGAATCGTGGAGTCGACATGACTTAGATACCAATTGGATGACACCAAAAAAGGAAATCGAAGGCACTACAATCACCAATTGTGGCCAAAACCTCCCCAGTATTTAACACTCGCAAAATTTTCGAAAGGGAACTGGGCGATGGTTCGAGCTATTCAATCGAGACTTGGCAGAATAGTGACGACAACGAAAGTAAAAAGATGGATGGCACAAAGAATTCCGAACCAAAACTCCGTAAAACTAGTTTAGCAATCAACACTAAGGACCTGTACTTAGAAAATGATGTCGAAACGAATTATCTTGGTCGCAAAATAAAGAAGGTTGAGTTTTGCAAAACCGAAGTGCATTTCGATGCCGATTCTGGAAGAGTTAACATTGTTGAGACCGACGAGAAACCACCGCCCACGAATAATTTCAAGAGGCGACGGAGAAATTTCGGCTTAATTCCGCACGCTGAAGATTTCAACAGCAATGGATTGCCAGTGTTTCAATTCGGAGATAGCTCTTATGATAAAAATCTATTTGGAATTTCGGACGCAGAAAATGGAAAAAACGATGAAGAGTATGAAAACCTTCAGAACATGACGTTCGGAACGGTTACGGTAAACACAAGCGCAAACATTTCGTATCAAGATTACGAGGACGACCTCAAAGATAACGCGGATGAGTCATACGTTACATAATTGCAAATGAGTCATTCTTATGTTTATGTTATCATCTTGTGTTTATGTTACGCTCAACTGATTTTCAGCTGTACATCTTTGCTGGTTTTCTTATCCTAGTTACAAAACATTAATACGTATTTATGGTGTTCTGATTAAATTACAGTCGCAACAAGCTAAGATAATGGGTGGTATGCATAAAACGAAGTACATGCTAATACTTCAAGCACCTACTTCGAAAGTGAAGAACCTACTATAGTAACGTAGTATTTACTATGCGATCTAGTAGATACTAGAGCACAAGAGCACATAGAAGTTTTTACTTCGCTGTAGAAGCACCTACTGTAGTATCTACTTCAAAGTCTCAGATTCATTTTTATAGTAAATACTACTGCAGCGTAGTATTTGCTGCAGTATAAACTTTGCTTTCGTAGTATATGCTTCAGAGCCGCAGTAGGTACTTTATCTAACAGAAGATACTTCGAAGAATATACTAATTTGAGAAGTATTAGCATCTACTTCGTTTTATGCATACCACCCAATAGATGGTGCTGGAAATAGTCCCGACTTTAGCGACATTTTTAATATTTAAACGAAATGAAACAAATATTAACATACTGTTGAAAGAAACTTACGAAAACCTGGGTTATAATATGAGCCTAAAAAGTTATTTCTATTTTCTCATTTGGACTATTTCCCAGAAAATCTTGGTGCGGTGAAAATCAAGGTGTTGGAATTTAAAACGCAATGTGGGCCCTGATAACATCTGGAAAATATAAAATGATATTTTCTGTAAACAGTCGTAATTGCAGAGATGTTTGTCGCGTGTTATTTTCGTTCCTCTGAAAAATAAATATTTTATTAAATAATCCACATTAAATGAACATTTTTTCGTATTCGTTGGAATTTGTATAAACTATATTTATTCATTTATGGAACAATAAATTCATTACGTAAAACTCTGTGTGAATATAACGTAGCTTCTATTAGTACACCTACTTAATTAGAAAAGTTGCTTTATAAATGAAACAAATAATATAATTCATTTTTATTATTATATAAATTTATAAAATTCAGAAATGTTTCATATGTAAATTTATTTCTGCCCGCCCACTGTTTTTCAACACCCTGAAATTAGGATCATTTTTCTTTTTCCTTTAGGGATTTTCATCTTGGGTCGAGGCACTTTCGAGTGAGGGTGTAAGCCCGTGAAAGACTGAAATCGAAACGTGAAATTGCATTCGTGAACCGGACTGCGTTTGACATGTGTCGTGATAACCGTTTGTTTTCCTGTTTCTTAGGGACATGTCGAGGACCGGCGTCCGCTGTTGTCGGTTTTCTCGTGAAACTCCTTTGATTCCACCTTTTGTTCGGTCCGAAGGTAATTTATTTCGCGGGATTACGGCAAAAAATCTGATCCCCTTGCGTTCAACTTTAATCTCACAGATTCTTAAGCTTTTGATTGCTTTTATATGGAGATTTGCTGTTTTGTGTTGGATTTGTCGCATACAGGTATCAGCTAAAGCAACTGTTTGTGTGGCATTTATTACTGTGCTTTGAAATCTACAGAAATTCAAGTCGTTCGACTAATCCGATACAAAATGACGACGTAAATGTTATTTCGATTCAAATGAAATGAACTTAACTCGACCTACTTCAAAAAGGAAACCGAACTTATGCAGCGGATCGATTTTGCTATTGCAATATAAACGGTAGTATTGAATTTAAACAGTTGGTTTGTAATCCTGGTAACTTTGTAATTATTCTAAACTATAACAACATTTAAAGTTGGTTCTTTTCCGATGAAAATTGTATCACAAAATCTTTAAACCGGACAGAAGTGACGAAGCTGTCGAACGACGGCGAAACGTTAAGTGTTTTGTGCACTATTTAGTGTCCGGTTTAAAGATTTTGTGATATAACACCATTGTGAATATTTTCATAACAATAAATAAGTAGTGAGTAATGAGTAGACTTAGGCATTGTTTTAGGCAGTCGGGACATTGCGTAGGCGTAGAGTGCCTACGAAAGTGTCCACGCGAATTCTATCAGTTTGTAACTTTTTATAATGAGTTACAAACTGGCAGAATCCATGTGCGCACTCTACTGGCCTTTACGTCTACGCAGTTTTCCAATAGCCCAAAAGAGGCTAAGTCTAGTGAAGAGTAATCCATTAAAAATATATAATTATGTATAAAAAAGACATAATTTCAATTAAAAAAGGACTACGATTTTTCAAGGATATCGTATAAAAAGGAGTTCAACATCAGTAGAGAAACTAAAATTCTATGGCTAAATTGTTTCTGGAAAAATTGTTGCAATAAAGAAACTGACCACAAACCCGCACTTATTTGCACAAAATGAACTATTTACTTATATTTTAAAATGAGTTAAACTCAAATAATAAAGCATGAACACATGTACTATTGCTATCATAAAAAACTAGGACAAGACTTTTTAAGCTGTGTAAAACTGCTATCGACCATAAAATTAAAAATTATTTGAAATGGTCAGTCATTGTCAATCATACCTACAGTAAATATTGTTTAAAAAGCTAGGATAGCTGCTTGCGTAGAAAAGGGTGTCACAGTTAGATAAATTGCTCAGAATTTCAGCGTTAATAAACATACAGTTACTGACTTGATTGCTAAGTAATAGCGTTTTCCACTGGTTGCACTAGTGTGCACTGAGTGTATTTTCATCTCGGTTCTGCTTTATGTAATAAAACGAGATAGAGATATCCTGAGTGCACACCAGTGCAGCCAGTGGAAAACGCTATAAGATTCTATATAAGAAAATAATGGAATCGTATGGATTTAAAAGTTGTCCTAGTTTTTTATGATATCGATAGTACTCTCATTTCAAAATTTGCCGTTAATTAATTTTATTGACCTCTTAATTTTTGTTGAATTATTGACCCTAGATAAAAATAGGATTTGTCATTCTCATTAGAAGATGTAATTAATAATGGCTGTGTCTGCCTAATAATCTGAGAGAAAATGGGCAGGAAGTTTCTTGTTTCGTGTTTCTAATTTAGACAAATCTCAAGAAAAGTTTGTGTTTTCCTTGCTTATTTTAGTTACGCTGTAGAAAAAAAGTATATGAACTATTTTTTGAAAGTATGTTATAAATAATAATTCTTCATTAAAACCCAATTTTGTAGTGCGTATAATTATGTGTCAATTAGTCCTTAATTAGTAATTACTTCTTACGATCAAGAGATGGTAATGTGTAAGATCGAACGAAGGTGAATATTTTGATAATTTCCCAGCGCTCCAGCTATTATACGTAATTATTACGAGTGTATTTCGTCGTTATTTGTAATTAGAAAATCTTTTGTAAGCATTTGTAATCAGGTCACAGCAATTTGTAATTCCATATTCTAATTTTGAGCGGTTAACTTCTCAGGAGCCCCTTGGTGAATTGTTTAGAATTTTCTTTAAGGCACTTTTAAATTTTGAAGTTGACAAGTTCTTAAAAGGCAAGTGGTTATACAGTTTAAAATTTAAAGAATTTTTTTCATGAGATTACTAATTTATGCCTTTCTAGCTAAATTTGCATAGGTACTTATCTGGTGTCATGAGGTCATAACTGTGAATTTCTGATTGAGTAGTCAAAGTTTGAGAATGAATCTCAAGTAAAGAATAATATATAAAAAGAGAAGGATATGGCATTATACCAAAAGGTATTAAAAAAACAGCTTTTCTGTAACTAGCTTTAGCAATTTGCTACCTACCTGAAGGCCAGCAAATTGTTCAAGTGACTGACGTTTCTCCAGCACCGCTCGGCAAAGTTCTTGGAGATGGGAGGGTTCGACGAAACCCCAAAGCAAAAGGTGGGCAAAGTGAATAAAATAAAAAGCATCAGCTGAGCACACTTGTTTTTATTTAAAATGTTCAAAAATATATAACGAATAAGAAAAATAATTTACAAGTATCAAGTGCGATCCAGAAGGGGTCCAATGAAACGAAGATGAAATGTAAATAAGTAATCTGACGAGTTAGATTTATCCGATCAGCAGATCTGTTCCTCGTTTACAATTAATCGCTTAAAGTGATTAACCAGAGAAAAAAAAACAATTAATAATAACGCCGCGGAAAGTTGAGTCGACAAAATAAATCAATAAGAATAATTAAAGTTATTCCGACCTGGTAATTTGAACATCCAGCGTCAATGACAGTCAGCTGTCAACAGTGTCGGAGCGCCCTCTCACGGTGATTAGCGCCGTAAGTCGGTGAAGTAGCGTCGTCTTGCAGGACTAGTCCACTTTCACAGGGGGGGGGGGAGCCGTGTTGCGAGGCTTAAATCGTTTCAAAAGCCAAATCCGGCCGTTTCTTGCACCCAAGGAATGACGATATTTTCAACCCAGGTAAAACTACCACTAAAAACTTAATAGAAGAGAGAGATACGCGTTACGCATCAGTACAAAATCAAAATGGCCACAAGACATACCTGTTCCTTATTTCAACGACAGGCTTTCGAAAAGCTGTTTAACGAACTTGAAAATCACTCGGCGTGCTTTAACAAATCTCGGAGAAGATTCCGTCTCAGGTTTCAATCACAAAACTCCATGGAAGAAACACAAAGATTGAAGACACAAATAAACGAAACGCACGCCAGGAGCGCTATTGCAAGACTGAACGCGAGACGAATGCGGCTTCTCTCCCACTACGCTGAGATGGAAGTCGTTACGAATGAACTCAGATTTAGCCGGGCGACAGAGTGAAATGAAGATATACAGTCAGACTAAATAACAACGTATGATCTAGCTGATGCAATATTGTGAAATATTATAAAAGTCACGTACGCATACAGAAGTTATACATACAGGGTGGCTGCCAATTATTTCGCGATAACTTAAATAAGTTTTTCAACCGTAACAAATTGTTATTCTAATTACCTTTTTCCGCAATAAAAAAATTCTTAACGCTGACGACGCATTGCCTCACAATAAAACACCGTCAGAAACAAGACAAAGAAAAATAAATAATTAGAAAAGAACGAGTTAAAAAATTTGATATTTGGTGCAATATAAATATAATAGAAGATAATTACTTATCTAGCTTATCAATGCGAGCAGTGCGGCTAAACCAAACTACAGTACGTCAAATTTGACAAGATTTACCAGACGTGAACTTTTTACCTCTACTAATTAATAATTTTTCAGTTTTTCCATTATTTAATTTAAGACTATTTGCAAGAAACCAATTTTCTGTTGGTTGAAAATAGTATTAGTTAAATTTAACAAATTATCATTATTTGAGTCATTATTTATAATTGAAGTGTCATCTGCATACATTCCACATCTATTATGCATGTAAGCAGCCAATTATGTATAAATAAGAATAATGAGAGCCATAGGACATTGCCTTGAAGCACACCAAATTTAGCTGAAAATAATGAAGATCGACTGTTATTATAAAGTTTGCGCAAGCGCACCGTTACGTTATACCACGTGTCCACCGAGTGTGGTTTTCTTTTCTGGTGTCTAAAATAATAATAGAAAAACTCTGTATATTAAATTTATTTGCAATTACACAGGGTGTTTGTTCATTTTACAAGTGTCAGCAAGTACCTTTAATATTTCAAATGGAATACCCTGTATATTATTGCAAATTTTGATAGATCTATCAATTTGGAAAATATTTCATTAACATATTTCTATACCTAAACCTAGTACTTACCGAGATAAATGCGGTCAATGAAGAAACATTTTAAATGCAGGCCCTTGCCTGCTTTTAACTTGCTTAATTGTCTTCATTATCAGTTATTAGCGTGTAATTACACTTGCTTTAAGCTAAGTAACACTATATTAAACAAATCTGAAGACTACGCAGATTGTTGGTGGCTAACAGTTATTTCTGTTGAATTTAGAAGTGAAATATTTCAAGTTTTTCTTATGAAACACCCCGTAAGTAAAATCATCGACCAATATAGAATTAAATTTGCTACCTTTTTCCCAAACAAAGTCCTATACCTAAAACCTACGGTTTATGAGATAATTCTGGTTTTCTTTTTGCTTCATGATTTTTGTAATTTTTAGGGTGCTATGAATGTCAACAAAATCGCTTTTTGGCTTCTAAAATTTATATTCTACGATTTCCCGATAGAAAATACCATATGCAAAAACTCTTCGTAAATTAAAAGAAAGATTTGTTGCAAATGTAAGTTAATATTATTAGAAATAACATTTGTAACACTGCCTGTTCTTTCAAATCTTTCCTTTAATCTACGAAAAGTCTTTGCATAAGGCTGCCTTCTATCAGAAAATCGTTGAATATAAATTTTAGAAGCCAAAAGGCAATTTTGTTGACATTCTTAGCACCCTAAAAATGACAAAAATCATGAAGCAAAATGGAAAGTAGAATTATCTCATAAACCGTAGGTTTTAGGTATAGGACTTTGTTTGGGAAAAAGGTAGCAAATTTAATTGTACATCTGTCGATAATCATAGGCATGGGATGTTCCATAAGAACAACTTGAAATATTTTACTTCTATATTCAGCAGAAAGAACTGCCAGCCACCAACAATCTGCGTAGTCTTCAGGTTTGTTTAATATAGTGTTACTTAGCTTAAAGCATGTGTAACTACATGCTAATAACTGATAATGAAGACTCTTCCATTAAGCAAGTTAAAAGCAATTTAATAAGGGCCTGCATTTAAAATCAACTTCTGCTACTACCAAGATTTCTACACAACAATTCACCAACAAGAATTTTAGATAGAAATTAAAATTTCCGTTTACAAACACCAAAAGCTTACGAACCTAATCGTCAATAAAAATAGAAAAACGAAGAAAATGTTTGAATAATCGAAGTGAAAAATTAAAAAAACATAGAATCTTGAATCTCGAAAAGATATCGACAAAATGAAAGACGCAGTAGCAAATTTGACGTTTCTCAGGTGTTAAATAAACTGTACTCTTTCCTGGTAAGTAAATTCTGCATCATTAATTTTATTAAGTATTAAGTATTTATTCTCGAAAATGGCGCACTTTAGCTAGATACAATAAGTATACCTTTTTTTAAAGAAAAGTAAATATCCTTTAAAGTTAACGAATCATTTTTTGAACATGTCCACATACAAATAAAATATAGCAAAAAAACAAAAAAAAATGTCGGAGTGTTAACAGCGCTTCCTTCACTTTATTTAAATGATAAACAAATATTCAGATTCAGGAATACAGAAAACTTCCATTTGTCATTTTACAAGTAAATATCTCAAGACCGTAGCTTCTTAACGAAACAAGATTGTACTAAAATAAAATAATCTAAATCGGTTTATTTTGACTCAAGGAAGCTACTTTTGAGCTGTAATCCATTCTTTTATAAGAAATACCTACAATTCGAATATGTATATGTACAGGGATTTTTTTATATTGTGGCGATTGCGGAGCCAGCCTATCGCGTGCGTCATCGCCGACGCGTCTTCACGAGAAAGTTCGGCAGACAAGCGAGACTCTCCGTCTAGAATGTTCCCGAAAAACAACCCCGATATATAAAAATGCACGCGGCCGAGAGTGACACAGTTTGATGAGAATGCAGCGTTAGAGTTCGACACAAAAGTCCGCGTAATAAACTTTCGCCCGGCTGTTATAAATAAATTAGATTTAAGGTTGTAAATAAATTATTGTTAAATGTTAGTGTTAAATTAGTTTGCTTGTAAATAAATTAGTTATTAACTATTTCGTGTTTTGTTTTAAAATAAAAATTAATGAACCTTTAAAAATCGTTACAATATTTTGCACCTCATCTAGAGCCTTTATTTTAGGGGCTAGACAAAAACTTTAAAGGCAAAAGTTACAGGGTTTTATACGTATTATCTTTTAGGGTTATCACAAAAAAAAATAAAAGCGTAACGCAAAGTGGAGAAATGGAAATAGGATGTTCCATTAAAAAAACAAAAATTGTATTTTTTCTCAGCTCTGCGATGTGATTTTGTTTTCTGTGATAGCTCTAAAAGATAATACATATGAAACCCTACAACTTTTATAGTTAAAGCTTTTCTCTAGCTCTTACAATAAAACCTCTAGATAGGGTGCAAAATCTGTACTTAAAAATTTAAATATTTTGTAAGATCGCAGGAGGTCGCAAAACTGTTGGTATCATATATCATCATCATCGTTATACAGCGCGATATTGCGAGCGTTTTACGAAATTGGCTAACAACAAATATAAGCAACAAATATATATGAAAAGATTTTCTAAATTTGAGACTCGAGTCCGAAGCATTACATTACATGTCCAAAGTATTACATTAGCTCGTTCCACTGTGCGTCGCGTCGCGTCGCTTCCATAAAATAATTATGCAAACTGTTTACGTTACTATGGATTTGTTTACGTTACTAGGGTTTGTTTACTTCAAAGCCCTAGAGCGCTAGAACAGTAAAGGCCAAATTATGCTCGCAATAGGGTGCCAATAAACAAGATTATGGTTCCAAAATAAAATAAAGCTAATTTATGTTCGTATATAATTTATGTCGCGGGTAATAATTTATTTACATGTCGCTAGCCTCGTTCACGGTAACTTGTGATTGTCCCTCCCCGTTCGATGGGGCGAGCTTTATATCTCTCCGTAGTCTTTCTGGAATCCTCTACGGTAGGTTCGGACGACCCGGAGCGTCTTCGGAGGTGCCCGTGACGAGGCTCAGCTCCGTCGCGTCGGTGACGTCACTTCGTCTAGCCATTCCGTCACAATTATTAGGTCTTATGTAATGCACAATATATGTACGTAATAAAAAATAATACAATCAATAAGTACTTGGGTAAATTATTTATCAACTTGGGATCTTTTAATAACAAGAATAATAAGCACATTTGAGTTGGCTTCCGGTTGGAACCACGTCAAGTTGACACAGTTCAAACATGGACGACAGCTGCGGAAGCCTTCAAGTTAAATTAAATCATTTCCCCTTTACATCCTCATCCTCTGTTTCTTATATTGTCTGTTCCTTCCGTTTCCTCCAACATATCTTCTATTTTGTCTTCATTTTCACATATTTTTAATCTCTTCTGACTCTATCTTATGGTTCACTTTATCAGTGGCAGTTCGTGCCTCTTTCCTCAGGTGAGGTTCAATTTATTAATTATTAATTTTTTGGGTTCCCAGATATGTTCTTTTGAGCGTAAATATGTATAAGTGGCTGTATAACCTTCATTCCTAAGAAAGAATAATAAATCTGTATAATCTTGCATATAATCTCCACGATTCGAGGTGAGGCTCAGCCTCATTTGCCTCATCTGAGGAGTCGCCACTGCACTTTATCCTCTTGTATCAACTCAGCAAATTCTTCTCTTTCTGTTTATTTTTTCAATACAGCACTGCATCCGGCAAACAATATGGTCTAATATCCAGAAGCCATATACCAAAATAATCAGAATGTTTTTCCGAAATTTTAAGTGTTATCCAACTACTGAAAACTTCCAGGAACACAAAGAAAGGATGAACATTATTAAATGGTTTTCGAAATCCGCTTATTTAAATAAGAAGTTGCTACCCTTCCACGGCCTCTATGGAGGTAATCTAATTTGAACGGGAAGGTTAAGGCGAAACACTACACTTACTGTGCGAAAGGCGCAGCTGAACAGTGCATAACACCTGGTTACCCACGGCTAACTCAATGGAGGAGGGTCGAGGTTCTCCAACAGTAAAGGGGTTGTCTCAGTATTTATAAGGCGCCAGGAAACGGAGAGATTACCTAGGTGTCTTCTGACGAAGCAGTCGTTTCCAACAACCTCGGCACAGCTGATTGTGACGTTTCTCACGCGGTAGTTGTAGGGGTTAGAGTTCAGAGTCAAGGGGGTATGGATCATTGACGCACACACACACGCAGCTTAACCAAACATCGTCATCAAATTTAAACATGTAACTTTATTGCTTTCTCTATGTTCGGACACGGCAAATAAATGAGGTATAAACTAGTTAAATTTAACAGAATAAACTTGCAAATATTGCAAGTAGGAACAGACCTGTTCGTATAGCTGAATGCAAATATGTACGTTCTGATTACGTTAATAACTATTTGTCTAAAGTGGCACATAAGCCTCTGCTGTAACTTTCATTAACAATATATGACCAAAAATGAATTCTAAATATACAAATAAAGTTGTCGAACGATAAACGAAATAATCAACGATAATTGAAGAGCTTTACGCGGAGTGATACGGAAATAACTTTTGAGCTCACGCCGCGCAAAATGTAAAATACAATAAAAATCGTGACCTTGGTGTCGCAGTCGTTGTTACCTAGGAGTCGACTTCAAAACAGAGGCGAACGTCTAAATGAAAGTCGGAAGCTCCACCAATATTCCTATGGTTGGTTACAGGTTCCTCAAAACTGCTTTCCGCATCGCATGCCGAGGTCTGACGTCACACGACTCTATCTGCGAACACGATGGTCGGAGATTCACGCGTTAGGCCAGGGAATCCCAAACTATTCGCTGAGGATGGCGGTTTCAATAATGAACTAAAGCCAAGCAGCAATAGCACGAAAAAGGAACCAAAACAAGAAAACCTAGAAGTAACAAGAAATAGCAAGCATTAGATTCGTAATGGCGGATCGAAGAGGGTGCGACTTACCTAGAATTTGTTAGGTTTCGACAAAAGTATTCAAAATATACTTTTCACGTTGAAATGCGGGGAAATTCCGGCATTGGCCGTCGACACGGTGGAATTGCCTCAAAACCACCCTTCAATTTCCAACAAAGCACAAAAGCACCAAGTTTTCAAAAACACGACTGATCGTACCCGCAATTTATTCAACAGTGACCAAGCAAACATGGCCGAATCATACCCTTCCTTCTTGTACGCTGCATCCGCCAATAAGAAACGTGCATTTCAAAAAAACTTCACTTCCACTTAAAGCTCTAGAAAAATCGATCGCCAACGATCTAGATCTTAATCGGCAGCATGCCTACGACATCTAACGACTAAATTACCAACCTAAAATACGGAATACGCGACCAAATCCGCCTTTCATAGTTAATTATTATAAATTCAACGTCGAAAACGCTAACGAAAAATCTGACTGTAACAAAGTTGAATGTAAAATGAAGCTTTCTGCTGTTGCTTTTATCTTCAGAGTGACACAATATTATTAAATATAAATGTTAAATAGGTAAATAAATATTATTAAATATAAATAGAAATGTCTTTACAGGAAGGAACTGTTCGGATGTTTTAATGGTATGAAAAATTAAGGAAAACCACTTTCGTACAAGTGTCCTGTTGTTGTTAACGAAGAATATTTCCACTCGAATATCTTTTCAAATTATCCTTTTTTATTTCGCTTAAAAGGATGCAAGAAAACAATTGATGCTAAAGATGTAAAATATCTAGCATTTTTTACGTAGCTTAAAATATGTGCGAAAACTGAATCAAGTTCCGACATTTTGAATATATTTTAAAACTTTTGCAGACGTCGTTCATGCGTTCATTCGATTTCCATATCTGTTTCGGCGGATTGTAGGTAATTATTTTATGTTCCTAGTTAATATGCAGTGCAGGCTTGTTCGTAATTATTTGGCTTGTGTAGTTTAATTAAAATATGTGGAATTGAGAGAGTTCGTGGCGGCGGCGCGCCATCGCAGCCAGTGTTGGTGTGTATGCAAAAGCGATCCTTTATCGCATTGTTTTTGCTAAAGTTGCGCTTTTGAAAGGCACGAGTTGGTACCTGATTATATTATTAAAGTTCCTATGCGAACGAAAGCGGAATTTGAGTTAATTTTTGCCTCGATTGTTACCTGAGTTTTTAGGTACTTCTGCAAGGACTGTATGTTTTAGCAATGCAATTATAACATTTTCTGAAAAGAGAAGACAGTTTTGAATAACACTGTCATGTGTTAATTTTGAAAGAAGGTTGTACCAGATTTATATGATCGATTTGCTCAAACTCCAAGATACTCAAATATTTTTGTGAGCAATGACTAAAGATAGTGTGAAGAAGCGCATTGCACACAATTCAGAAACATTTAAGAGGAGCACTACGGTGTTTTATTATGTTTTTTCTTTGTTACAGATCCGAACTTTTCGGATGAGCCAAGATAACAAGTCCGTGCACGTGCTACAAAAAACTTATAAATAACAAAAAATTGGAATTTCAGTGTCAGTGCTGTGCAGAAATTATCCACTTGCGTTCTTGCACGTTCGAGGGTAATTAATTGTAAGTGCGAGCGAGGAAATCAGGTGAGTTATTTAAAGCATGACGAAATATTCTTTGTCTACTTTTAAAATAATAGCTAAGCATACACGAGCGTTCAATCCCTCAGGAAAGTGCAATCGTGAAGGAAAGAACGTGTGTTAGTGAAGTAGGAGATGACTAGCCAACATTCTTACTTCCTTCGGGAATCATATTAGGGATGTTCCAATCTTCTTGACCGGCACGATAAATATTTAATTTTGTATAGACTTGTTTATACCTCCATTATTTCCAAGATTCAGTTTGTATTAGTGGGTTAGAACAGGATTTGTTTCGTTTGAATTTCTTGAAGGGAAATATTGTCGAAGGAAAGAATGACATGATTGAATGCTGGTGTATGCCTACCTAATAAAAAAAAGGGGGTTTGAAAGGATTTTATTTATTATAGGTAAATAGTACAGTGATGGAATATTATAAAATTGTATAAAGAATATTTTATTTATAGTACATTTTGTATTACTGAATCAAACATACCGATGACGTTTATCTCATTTCGTAGCAGACCTTTCGATCATGCGGAACCATTATTGACGTCACCGGATAATTCTTTTTATAGCCGAGTTTTCGATTTTGCTCTGATTATGTTTTCAGGCAATTATCGGCGTGAAATTACCCTTATTAGAAGGGATGACGCATGTTACTTTGATGTATTAAACTCGGTAAAATTTACAAGTGATGTGTTTAGATATTGATCCATCATTGGTTATGATTAGGTTTATAACACTGTTGATCCATTTGGTTTTACATTTACGTTTTTTTTTTTTAAGTATTTATATTTATACAATATGTACGTACATACTTATAAATTATTATTATTTTTCTCATTCAATTTGTAAAACCTATTTAACAAATCTTATTTTGGTTTATTTTCTATAATCTCTGAGGGTAAATACGAAACATTTTTATAGCTTTAATTAATTCATAGTTACGTTATTTCAAAATTAATAAATAACAATTTACTTGAACATATTTTTGTCTGAAGATTCCATCTTTTTTTACATAGGGCTCACTTTTAAAGAAGTGTTTCAAGTATACTGAGAAAAATGGAATTTTGCGATTTTGATAAAACATCACTCCACATCGATAAAATAAAAGTATAATGTAAAAGTTTAATGCTGTCATGTTATAAGATCCATCTTACTCTAAATTAATCATGATTCTTAGCACAATGAAACTGTTTAAGTTTAAGAATGTAAAATTACCATTCTACATAATACGTAGTGTTAAAATATAATAAACCATAATGAAATATTATGCTGAATAACTTAGTAATAAAATGTCATGTTTGACTTTTTGTTAATTACTCCGGTAATTTTATCATGACAGGAAATGATACTCTAAACAACAAACCACATAGTGTTAATTTTGCAGTAGTACGCTGGGTCGCTTTTTAACGCGAATCCGAATAAAATGTTCGGAATTCTTCATAATATAAACGTACTCTTTGGTACCATTTTTCTCAGTGCAGAAAGTGAAAATAATTCACGTCCAGGAAACATGAAAACGGTATTATAAAACTTTTTTAAAGCTAAACTCCATACTCACTCTTTATTAACAATTCATCTCTTTATTAACTTTTTGTACTATGCAAACATATTTAAAAATTCTTTTTATTTTCCATATCTCGATGAAATCTCCGTCATTTATTTTGTTTGACCATCTTTTTCATTTGAAAAACCTTCTCATTGGCCGCGTTCAGGTAACTGCAGCAGCTGAGTTGCTTACTAAGCAATCGTTTGTGATTGGCTATTACTTTAATTTGAACCAATCACAAACGATTGCTTAGTCAGCAACTCAGCTGCTGCAGTTACCTGAACGCGGTCAATGACTGGCAAAGCTTACATCATCATCACTGTTGCCACTTTCTATCCAATTTTCAATATTGGATTCAGAATATGAAATTTCCTTTCTAGAAATATTCCTTCTATTTTTTAAACATTTTTTGATCTTTTTTCAAACTTCTTGCAGCTAGATGCTTCTTTTCCTTTATTGGTATTTAGCGTTATCATTTTGAATCTGAGTATAGCTCCATGTCTCACCTTTGTTTCAAAGCCCAGTCTTATCTCACTTGTTGGTTAAAATTTGAAACAAAAAATTATAAAAAATTGCAAAACAATTATCTTACCTTGATCACAACTGATTAACTCTCGCACATCTATGACTAATTCTAATTTAATAGATTTGCTATATATATATTTCAGGTATTGATTAATTGTTTGACAAAATGAAACCACAATAGAATGATGCGAAACTTGCAAGTACAGTGGAGTCCGCTTATAGTGAATGGACGACATTAAAAGCGGAACAAAAGTACTCTATATGAAAACCAAACTACTGGGTGCAAGTACGTCATAATAAACGGTTTGTCACTATATGCGGAGTCATACTAAGCGAACTCTACTGTAGTTGTATCTTATATTTTTTCATGTAACATGGCCAAAAATATCGAAGTATGTATGTAGTTTTTGTATTTTATTTACAAATATATAATTTTATTGATGAAACATATCTGAATATACATGAAGAAAAATTTATTTTGATGTTCTTATTGGTAAATACGTTTGATATACCGAGTCACTTCTACAAACCTACAATTCTATTTTTAAATAAGGATCCTTCGTACCACAAGACTCCTTATTTTGAAATGATATAACATATGTCCAAATAAATTTCTGATAAAGGTAGGCCATGGAAGATAAATTATTACATTATTTACATTAAAATATTGTCCAGTTCTTGAGTATTTAAGTACAATTGAAGTTTAATTTTTACACTCCATGACCTACCTTTATCAAAAATTTATTTGGACATATGGTATTATTTCCATTTAACTCTGTTATGGTATTGGTTTGACTTGGTTTGAATTTTTTATCGCCAGCCTTTGAATGAATGATGTTAAAGAAATTCGTATTGAATTCTCTTTTGATAATTTCAGCGCAAAATACGGCGAAAACCCATTGTAATTAATTCAAAGAACATCGTGCTCGTAGCAGAACAACGAGTTGTGGAAGTCGTTAGGGAATAAACTGCAGACGCTTTATAGAATGTAAGTTTAATTCCAGTAGTTTTCTTTCCGAACACAATCGCCAACCTTTCCGCGCCCGTAAACGCCTTTTAAACACCCGTCTCGTTCGTCATTATAGCAACTTTAACTCCTTGTTTACCGCCGCTCCGTTTTGTCTTTAGCGTTCGATAATCGAATCAACGACTCCGAGGACAAGCGAGCGGCAATTGAGATTGTGTTGGGGTTCCCCGTGATTGTTATTATTAATGACAGGGATATCAATCGCCCATATCGCTACCGTCGGAAGCCACAGGCACCAATCTGTCTAATGACATTAACATCACTACAAGAAGTAGCCGTCAATAAAATTTGACACGGCCAATTACTAGTGAAGTTCGTTTAACAATTATTAAAGTGATTTCATTGATCTTTGTTAAGGGGGGGTTTCCACTGGTGCAATTCGTCCCTGCAATTTTTGTTTTATGCAATTCTAGAATCGCTGCGATTTTGCTGCAGTAGAAACCACTCTTTAGAAAAAGAATGGACGTTTAGAAGTCATCTTAATACTTCGAAAATATTTACTCCATACACATAAACATAACATAACAGGAATTTCGCCGTATTTTTTACATTAAACATATTCATTAGTTTGAAGTTTGTTTAGCCAATTTTTATGCATACGAAGGGATATTGAAATATAATGTTCCCATTGATTTAACTTTTTTTTGGAACTTATTGCACACTCTTAAATCATCAATCTACAATAAATTGCGCTCCAACGCCAAGGTGGCATGATTTTTGCGAACCCAAAAAGCTTGAAGCATATTTGAGGTGCTCATCGATACACTTTCTGCTAATGTTTAAATTTATAATTCTACTTTTCAAATAGGTAAGAATATTGGGAAGTTAGGTTACATTTATGCCTTTCCAAACATCATTCTCACAAAAAGTGCTTTATCATCTTATAAACATAGTTACTTCTGTTAAGTCTAGTCTCTACACCTTTCTACTGTCTAAAACAATTAGTCGTTTTCGTTTTATAAGTGATCCGCAACTGATCTGAACATGAAGTGATCCTGAACTTATCTTATTTCATTTTTAGCCATTTGCACCAAGCTCAACTTAACTTTAAGGGTCACTTAGAATATGACTTACACAATGCTGTTTAAACTAAAAATATTACATTATAAACTCCACTTAAATTTAAGCTAGGGCTTAAGTGTTTGGTGCAAATGGCCATTAATTCCACGATGTCATCCGGATCAGAAACAAAACAACAATGTCACCAATCAACAGCCGATGAACATATTCGAGATAAGCTTTTTCTACTCAGTGCTGCTCCGAGCCTCTCCACTCGTTGAAAAGGAAAACGCCTATAATGCTTAGTGTAAATGGAGCTGTTATAGTGCTGCTTAGCTCCACTAGTAGATATTTTAGTTCTGTTTTTTTCTGTCTATCTCATGGTATCCTTGACACTCCGCCCTGTTCCCAAGTGAGCTGTCGACTGTAATACTTTATATTCCCAGAGCTGGGTTCTAGACTTACGAAATTTTGCAGTAAAATATGTCTTTTTAAAATTAAAAATTTATCTGTTTCAGCAGTTTGTAAAGAAACATTTAATAAACAAATTATGAGCTTGGTTGCTCAACACTTTTCCAGTATTGCCATAATAAATTTGAGACAAATATATGGACAACATTGCAGGCGGAACGGTATTAACCCCAGGTCATTTGCCTTTTTACTGACGCGACGGACGCAAAGAAATTAAGAAAATCATCGCAAATCTCAAGAATTCAAACATTATTGGGATAGATAATACTTCACTAAAAATTCTAAAAGCGACAAAAGAGATTATTGCTGAACCATTGACTCATATTATCAATAACTCAATCTCATGAGGTAAATTTCCTTCAAAATTGAAAACAGCAATGATTAGGTACTCCTATTTACAAAAATAAATGATACACTAGACATAAATAACCACCGTGCTGTATCGGTTCTTAGTACAATTTCCAAAGTTTTTGAGATAGCTACCTTTGATAGACTGAGAAAATTTGCGGATACTTGCGATCTATTGAGTGACTCTCAATTTGTCTTTCTCGTAGACAGATCGACAGAGGGGGTTGCAGGGGATTTTCTACAGTCCGTCTATAAACATGTCGATGTCGAACGTAAGGTAATAACAGTGACCGCCAAAAAGTTCACACCACATGTGAAAATTTTTTATTATAGTTTGTGCATGTTCAATAACCAAATAAACTGATCGAAAAAAGTTAGGGATACTGCTAATTTTTAAAGTAAACCTTATCAAAATGCGTCAATAAGTTCTTCTCTACTTTTATACAGCCTTTTTTTTATTAAATTTGAGTTGTATATTTTCTCTATCAACAGCTAAAATGTTGTCAAAAGTCAAGAAAGATAAAAAAATCTAAAATGCACAGGTAGCATTTGTCAATTTTACCAATTGCAACGCATCTATTGCTAAAAATAAACTTTGTAAGATGGAAAGAAGACATTTATCGCTGACGGTAACAGGGCAATTGGAATGTTGCGAACTGGTGCACGTTAAGTGGATGTTGCTACATTGTTTAATGTGAGCCAAAGTGTTATACCCCGACTCTACCAGCGATATCTTGAAACTGATACAGTTGCGGAAAGACCAGGATACGGTCGTCCAAGAGCTACAAACATCCGAGAAAATCGTTTTTCTACTTTGCATTCACAGTGAACTCATTGTGACACCAAAAACAGTTTCACAATGAAGCTCATTGTGAAACTGTTTTTGGGGAAATTTTAGTCAATTTTTAATTGAAAATATTTAATAGATTTTACAAAATAACTCATTATTTATTTGTTACTTAACAGAATACTCACAATGAAGCTGGATAAGACAAATTAATAACTGGTTAATGTGACTTTTGATTAAGACGAAAGGTTTTCAGTGTTGCCACGCACTACAACTAAAATTCCCCATAAACTAAGGAGATCAAATTTTTGACAGTATTTTTCATTTTTTTGTTCAATAAGTGACGCAAAGTAGAAAAAATAGTATATTATACACGTTTCACAAGAGGAATTGTAACACTCGTTCCGTTGGGGCACTCCTAGCTCGCTACGCTTCGCTAGTCGTACCCCAACCCCACTCGTGTTACAATAAGCCTTCTTGTGAAACTTTTATAATAATATACTATTACTAGTCCAAGAAGTTCGGGGAAACCCAAGAGCACACTTTAATTTGCTAAGGCAGGAGCTTTTACACGCTACTGGGACCAGGACTGTGTTAAACCGTATCAGAGAGACTGAGTTAAGATATAGAAGACCCACACAACGAGTTCCATTAACTCCTGAACACAGAGGTGCTAGATTAGCTTGGTGCGAAGAAATGATAAATTGGCAAAATGAATGGGCAGCTGTAATGTATACAGATGAGAGTCGGTTTGGTGTCTACAGTGACAGACGCACTGTTCGCGTATGGAGGCCTCCCGATACAAGGATAAACGATCGTAATGTCCAAGAAGTGCATCCGTTTCGAGGAGGGACAGTTGTGGTTTGGGGAGGATTTTTTCTCGGAGGTTGAACTGAGCTTTACGTTTGTGAACATAACATGATAGCCCAAACGTATGTCCGAGATATCATTGATAAGGTTGTTGAAAATTATCGATGCAATTTAGAGCCCCATTTTCGTTTCTTGGACGACAATACACGTTCACATCGAGCCCGTTTCGTGATATATAGATTCCAGGAGCTTGAAATTGACCCTTTATCTCTTCCAGTGCACTCACCCGATCTTAATCCCATCGAGCATGTATGGGCTATGTTTGAGCGTATGTTAAGAGACCACCAGTGGCATACACACACGAGATTTACATGGAATTCTGCCAATGTTGTGGGACAGTTTAGACCAGGAAGCATTATATGGCTTAATTCTTAGTATGCCTAGGCGTGCGGAAGAGATCATACGATAACGTGGTGGAATCACCCATTATTAATGGAATAACATCTGCTAAGTGAGCATTAATTTTTTTGAAGGAATTTAAATTTTTATTTTTTAGTACTGTTAAGAAGAGTTGTGGCAATGTTTTGTTATATACGTTTTCACTTTTGTAATGAGTTTTTATTTATGTTAAACTTTCGCTAAATATCTCCTTGGAATATGCTATAATATCAATATCCCTAACTTTTTTCGATCAGTTTATAAATAGGGCAGATCCGGTGAGCAATTCCTAGTGTGGTTAAAAATGGTAGGTACTTAATTAAAACACGAAAATTAAAAAAAAATGTTATAATTTGGAATTGTTGGACATATCTGACTAAATTTTAGTACGATCTGATAAGTCATTGCAAAATATGTTGTTTGGTACTCAGGCAAAAATTTTTGAGGCACAATATTTCACAAAAAGGAAGATTTTTAATTTTCTCAGTTTTGTTCAAAATGTAAAACGGTAAATGGGCATTTGGTATTTAGTTCTTACGAGAAGTTAGCTTCCTCTTTTATATCCATAAAAAATACATACTTAAAAGAATCATATTTACTCTTGAGTTCTTAACTGTTGTATGCACAAGAAAATTGATGACGATTTTTCACATTTCTGGTGCAAGACTTTTTTTACACAAAATTTTCAAAACTTGCAAGAATTTCAAGCACTTTTTATTTTGGATCCGTTTAATATCCGTACTTAAAAAATTGATATTTTTCATAGTAGGCATGAAATATTTAAAGTCGATTTTATAAGTGCGTATATTAAACGGATCTAAACTACAAAGTGCCTACAATTCTTGCAATTTTGAGCCTGCTTAGGTTAAATTGGGGTATTGGAACTGTATTATCAAGAAATCAAAAATGAGAACACAAAATTTTATGTAAAAAAAGCGTTGCACTAGAAACGTGAAAAATCGTCTCAAATTTTCTTCTGCATGCAATAGTTAAGACCCCGAGAGCAGATTTGATTCTTTCAAATATTTTTTATGTATGTAAATGAGTAAGCTAACTACTCCTGAGAGATAAATACCAAATGCCCATTTACTGCTTCACATCTTGAACAAAACTGAGAAAATTAAAAATCTTTTTCTTGAAATATTATGCCTCAGAAAATTTTATTTGAGTACCAAGTGACACATTTTGTAATAGCTTATCGCAGCGATTCTCAACCTTTTTAGTTCCGCGACCCCCCAAATAGTAAATACAAATAAATTACTATTTCGCGACCCCCTTCCTATAATTTTATGTCGCTACGTCTATAGCCACGGGTCTGAACATACATTTTTGACGTCGTAATATGTTTTCATTATTGTTTAGGCTATTTTCGCGACCCCCCTTTAATATCACCGCGACCCCCAGGTTGAGAAACGATGGCTTATCGGATCCCACTAAAATTTTGTCTGATATATCGAGCAATTATAACATTTTTTAAATTTTCGTATTTTACATAGGTACCAGTTTTAGCCACACTAAGAACTGCTCACCGGATATGTCCTGCTTATATTTGGTTATCGAATATGTACAAACTATTGGCGCAAGAAGTTTTTTTCTTTTGATTAATATTAAAAAATTTTCCCATATGGTGCGAACTTCTTGGCGGTCACTGTATATCATTTATATACCGAGTGAGCATTTTCAATCCGGAACATAGGAAGTCAGCCTGACTTTAAAAAATCGCGGCTCCGTCGTATGAAAAGCGAACTACCTCCGTTGTGAAGGAGAAGGACGGTTCAACCACCAAGACGATATTACTTCCGGTTTCGGAGGAAGGAATTTTTTCCACGATTTCTTCGAAAACGTAATGTCGGAACATTTTTAAACTCTCTCACACGTAAGATCACTCCTTCGAGTACGTAAACCACCGGGCCTAAGGAAAACGCGTTTTTCGGAGATATGAATTTTCGAAGGGGTCCAATTTTGCGAGCTTTTTTCCGAATTTTTTTACGGCTAGGATCGCCGAAATGTGAAAAAGTCCGGGGAAGACAATGCCGCAGTCCGTTTCGCGATCGGATGACCGCGGGGGGCTGGGTATGAGATGACTTTTGGACGCCCTCCCGGCCAACATTACGGGGTGATCGGGCCGGGGACACGTTTCCGCTTAGATCCGTCTTCCTCTTGCAGCCTTCGTCCGTTACTCGGGCCTCCGCCCCGTAGCAATTCGACGCTAAGCCCCCGAATGATGCGGTGCTCTCCCGTGTATTTCTTACGGGAATGGAAAAAATGACCAGAAAATGCGACGTTTTTTCCACTTGGACGCCGCGGTATTAGAGCCAAGTGGAGGCGTCGCCGGAGCATCTTTTGATATCATCCTTGTCCCGGCTCGGGAGAGGCTCGAAGTTGGCGCCAGCTAGGTAGCTGACGACAAAAATTCCTTTCTCCGAAACCGAAAGCAATATCATCATGGTGATTAGACCGGAGATACCCCCGTCCTTCTCCTTCACGACGGAGATCGTCCCGTCCGCCTCGCTCTTCATTCGAAGGAGCCGCGATTTGTTAAATTCAGACGTTCGAAGTCATGCTAACTTCCTATGTTCCGAATTGAAAATGCTCACTCGGTATAATAAACTCAACACCCTGTATATTAATCTTGAATTGGACAGAATCTTACTTATGCACTCGTAAATTGTCGTAAATTGTGTGTAAAAGTTAAAAATATGTTGTCTTCTGAATAAGACATAGATTGTGGAGTTCCCAGGGGTCTGGCCTGGGACCATTAATCTTTTTGTTGTTTATTAACGATGTAACAAAACATGTAATAACTGATAAAATTACCTTGTTCGCGGACGATACGTCTATGGTGGTCTCAGCTGAGACTCACGAGGAATTCCAAAAAAAGTCTCAGAAGTAAGCATCCTATTTAGTTTGTGGTGCTATAAACACCACAAAAACTTTATAACAGAAAGGATACAGGCAGGGAACTCTATCCAATTTGCGGAAACTCAATACACTCTGCACAATTCATACAGTTCTTAGGAATATACATTTATGAGAGGTTGTCTTGGGATAGACACATTGACTATGTATGTGCCCGTATTAATAGGTCATACTTTGCCTTACGCCATCTGAAAATCCTGTTACCAAACGGAGAACTACTTTCAGTCTACTATGCAATAGTGCACAGCACCGTGTTCTACAATACAATAAGGTCATTTCCAACTGAATAGCGAACTAGTTCGGAACCGTTAAAAATAGGCAGTCATGAAAATTGTACATTTGACGGTCATTATTTCGGTGGGCAACTGTTTTTAACGGTTCCGAACTAGTTCGCTGTTCTGTTGGAAATAACCTTAATATGGGGTTATACTCATGACAGTCATAGGGTGTTTATCGCTTAGATCAGAATAATTCGCCTAATACTTCATTTAAACTCCAGAGAGTCTTGCAAATCGACTTTTATGAAAGAGGGTATTTTATCTCTCCCCTCCTTATTCATATTTAAATGTTTGCTTTTCATACGACAGAAAAAAGTATGACACCCGCTCCAAGGACTTACATGAAAGATTTTTTGGCGAGTTACCGGTTATTACCGCTCCGGTAATAAATGGTATTGGCGGAAGTAGTTACTAAATCGTTTTTCGCAAAAATGTGTTGGTATCTAGCGTTGGTTATAACCATTGTTATAACCTTATTAATCGCTTGTTAAATACTGAATTCGTCTTCTTAAGCTCATATTCCTACATGATACATTAAGATGTGTACTTAAATAGCTCATCTGTACAAATTATCAAGCAAACAATTGTTTAAAATAAAATAATATCACAGCACTTAATTTTGGCATTTTCAAACAAATAAAAATACAGAACGCCTTGAAATAGAAATAATGTTCCTTCAAAGTAAATGCCGAGATAGGTATTAAAACTACGCTGAGGTTAGAATTGCTTTCCGTTAGAAAGAGATAGCACTAGTTATACAGCTTTCAACCAGTGCATCTCGTGGTTATAACCATGACGTCTTTAATGACGATTTCAGAAATAACCGGTGCTACGCGAAAATCCAGCGGTTCAGTTACCATAAATAACCGGTGATAACCGGTAACCGCCAAAAAATCCTTATGGCGAAACACAATACCAGTACCTTCGGTAACACAATCAATGTCTTAGGTATTAAATTTTTTAACAAACTACCTATGTAGTTGTATTGCATCTGAGAAACATGAAATTTTCAAACAGAAGATTATGAACTTCCTTAAGGAAAAATGTTGCTACTCAATTGGAAGGACCAAGATTTTTCAGTTTTACTCTAAGAAGATAGAACTCTAAAAAATAAAGCGTTATGTGTAAATTAAAATGTTTGAAAAATATTTTTAACTTAGATCTTTATCTCACTTTATTATTCACCAGTTCGAGCGAGGCTAGAAAACGCACCCTAGTGCGAGGGTACTCCTGCTGACGTCACAACCCATATACGAGTATCCGCGAATGAAGCCCGATGAACTATTAACGTCAGATTGATGGAGAATTGTAAGAACTTTTATATGGCTTCCTCCTTTTAACTTTCGTGAAACAGCTTTTCCTCTCGCAGTCGGTCACGTTGCATTCTTAACTCAGATTCATCAGATCGGCATATAAAAAATGACATTTACTTACAATATATTGTAGCTAAGTTTTCACGTACAGCACATCAGCTTTCGAATACATATTTCACATTAATATGTCTAAGGCCCAATTTTACAATCGTGGAATAAGAACGGAATAACTGTGCGCCAAATATCCTTTAATGTTCCTCCATATCTACGTCACATCTACGTCACGTTATACCACAGGTTATACCAATATATCCGACGATTGTAAAATCGGGCCTAAGTGGTGCTTTGTCCCCCAATGCACAAGTACAAGTAAAAAAATACCTAACAATACCCACCGACTAGAAGAAAGTTCCGCTGTCAAGTTTTGACAACTGTTTGACTGTGTTTTACATACGAGATCAAAAGCGAGCCAAATCTTTCGGGTTGCTAACGGGCTTGTGACGTCACAACGCGTTTTTACAATTCAAATATATTTAAAAAATTCGGAACTTTGAGGACCGTTTTTATAAAAAACTAAGACGCGTTTCAAATAATTCTTTCACCTAAATGAGTTTTAGATGCTTTTCTATAATTTTAACATAAAAATATACATATTTAATTTTTTTAGTGCTTCCAATTCAGGAATTTTTAGACGAAGGTTTAAATAGAGACTTGATTGTATGCCCGTGGGCCATAATTCTAACTTAGGCTAGAGTTAAGTGAAATATGACATATACATCCGTTTATAACATGGTAATGTATATAAATAAAGTTGAAGTTGACGTTGAACGATGAAAAAGGGCAAATCATACAAAGATTAGAGGGAGGAAGACCATTGCGGCAAAGTGCTGTTAAATTTAATTTACCTCACACCTGCATAGCAAAAATTTTAAATCGATGGCAACAAAATCTAAATTTTGATCGCTTAGATCAGTCTTTCTCAAAGTGGGCGATAACGCCCCCTTGTGGGCGCTGGAAGCCTACAGGGGGGCAGTAAAGGGCACAGATAAATTGGGAGAAACGAGATAAGACTCATATATGGCAGGCTATAATTTAACGAAAGTTATTAAAGTAATGATTTTAAAATTTTAGGGGGCGCTAGAAAATAATTGATTCTCAAAGTGGGCGGTAGACGAAATTAGTTTGAGAACCTATGGCGTATATGGTACCGGGCAGTGGTGAGTGTCTACGAATGATGAAGATGAAGCATTGATGACATATGCAGGGTGTATCATGAATAATCGGTAGCAGACGAAGTATGGGTAGAGCACAGGAAATGGAACCAATTTTGTTAACAATGTAATGACCGAAAAGCGGTAGTTACCACACAAATGGAAGTCAAGTGGGGCGAGTGCGGTCTTGTGATGTGGCCGTTTTAATCTGTTTATTGCCACCATCGCTCACAATTTACAATTTATTACCGAGATCGCAACACCGATTCGGGTAGGTCATGGTTGGCGTATTTACACGTACTCAGGATAGTTTTCGAGCCTCTAAAAGATGAAAAAAATTTTTTTTTAACAAAATTGGCTCCATTTCCTGTGCTGTACCCATACTTCTTTGCTGCCGGTTAATCATGATACACCCTGTACGAGACAAAATCATTTTGCTATAGCCGCGGAGGCCCATGCGGCAACTAACTTTCTATGTACGGACTGCTAAAAAAAGGACTAGACAAGCTGGTCTGAAAAGTTTCGTGACAGCTAGAAAGCCTTTTTTAATAGATATTTTAAGTTAAATATAATTTTTTAGGTCTTATCAATAAATGTTTTGAAAATATTTATTATTGCATTCTTTCTTCTTATGCTACGCGACAGGATGATCTCAAAACCCAATTTACAATATACAAAAATTAAAAAAAAAACTGTTACTAGATTAAGGAAAGTGTAAATTATATTGATTCCCCAACTGTGCATTAAATCTGGATGTCTGACGGCCGGTATTACCAACGTTTTAAGGAGACTTTAAATTTAATTCGTGTTTAAAATGTGATTGATTATATACAAACCAATCAGAAATGTCACAATCCAAACACGACTTAAATTTAAGGTCTCTTATAACACTGGTAATACCGGCCGTTAGTTTATTTACTGATGACCAAAGTCCGGGAAAAGAACGTCACGAATCAGATTCCGTCACGTGATAGTTGTTGTAGCATCATTTATAATTTCTTTTTTCTTTCTATTTTTGTTAGGTTTCGAAAATTCAAATATTCTATTCAAAATTACGTTTTTATAAAATCAAGAACTAAAAAAGAAACATTCAAGGTTGAGTTTATTTAAGAATACAATTTCTGGGAAAATAATAATTTTGACTTTGTTATTTGTGTTTTAAATTGTGTCTGTATTTTTGAATCAATACATTTATTCTGTTCACTTGCTTTAAAAACGTCGTCTTGAAATTTTGTTCTTTTTGTACATAGAAAAGAATAAAGCGTAAGACTTTAAAAATTTTAAGTGAGTGTAAACACAGAGAATCGCGTACAATTCTTAAAAGAATTTCATCTCTGAATTGCAGCTACACGTAGTGAATTCCGCTCTTAGACAGAACTGCTCATAAGTGCCTATATTCAATAATAAAACTAAAAGTCCTGTAAATCCTCCATTTCCTCGACGATTTTCTCTTGTAGTAGCGTACTCAGGTTATCTCGGCCGTCGAACCTCTCACCGCACCCTCCACCGTCGGTGTCGAAGTTGTGCATTTTCGTCACGTTTCATAAGCTTCGGACCCTCGGCGTTGATTTTATTTCAGTTTTCGTCGCGAAAACACCCATCGTGTACTTACTTTATTCCGTTTGTGTTTCGCAAATAAACTGATTTGTCGAGTGCACGCGGCACGCCCTCCCGAAATTATTGGACCTTTTGTTCCTCAATAAAAAAAGTTTTTATCGGCGGGGTAAAAACGCGGCCGCCTTTCCTCGCTCCAAGTTTTAATATCGCGTCGACGGAATTGTCAAGTTTGGGAAATTTATACGTTCTTAATTTACTTGTTTTAGAATTTAATGGCTTTTACAGTTGTTCGACTTGCCGGTTTATTGAATAAAACGGTGCTTTTACGTCTGTCGTTTCCGGACTTTATCTTCAAAATATTAAACTTGTTTTTGTAGCATCTTGAGACTTTTTTATCTTTCATTGACGTTTATTAATTATCGTAACATTTTACCGGCTTTCTTTTGCTTTAGTTTTTTTTTTGTAATTGTTTTATTTTTCTTCACGTTCATACTATAATTTGTTCCTGCAAAGTGAAACTGCTATCTAAGGCCCAGTTGTAAATACAATGCCCGGCTTAAATTTAAATTCAAGCTTAAACCAATGACAACGATTATTTCAACAATTGTTGTTATGCTTTGACTTAAAGTTAAGCTGGAATTGTATAACTGGGCCTTAGTAAAAAATATTAATTACATGGTTTACCTAAGGTATAATAACACTGTTAGTAAAAGAGCGTCAATTATATACACCCAGATATATTAAAATTGTGCCAGTTTTAAATTTACGGAATGATCAAATAACCTTCACTTTCAATTGGTTGAATGGCAAAAATTATTTAAGGCCGCTTGAAGAAACAATCATAGGAAATAGAACGCTTTCTATGTTTCCCAAACATTTGCCTGGAAGAATCCTTTTACTCCTTATGACATATATAATTTACTATTTCTTTTACAGTAAACAATTCTGACTTTATATCATCAGAAATTCAAACTAAATTAACAAAATTTGCTTGTAAGTACGGGCATAATTGTGCTGAAGCTACGCACTTGACAAAATGAAAACAACATAAAATTTAGCAACAAATATTACAGAATTAAAATTACAGAGGAAAAGTAAAAAATATGTGTTAATAACACATTAAAATAATTAAAAAATACCAGAATACAAGAAATTAGGAACATTTTTCCATAATCAGCGTACATATAAAAGCGAAAATAACAAAGTATTTTAAACCTTTCTAAAATACAATTTAAAACAGACTCAAAGGAGCATTTCGTAAGCACTAACTTGTCTAAATTGTAAGAGATTTTTGATTAAAGTGCCTCATCTCGCCTACTTCTATCTTCACTTTCATTTTTTCCACAAAGAAACCTAATTTACCCGTGATAAGGTAATAACAGTGTTCTATAAGTTTCACCTTCAGAAAACAAGACTAAGTAATTACTGACGTGATAATCGATCAAGCTATTCAAATCCCGGAAGCACTTCTCGTTTGCTTTTTCTGTGCCCAGTGCGATCATATTGTCTTGTCTTTTGCGAACGTTGAGATGAAATATTTTGCCGTCCTGGATGATTGACATTGTGCCGAGACTCTCCGGAAGCACAGAAGGACGAACGAGAAAGGTTCCATTTTGCTTGTTTGCCAGTATGACTTCGGCACTAGATCTGTCGATGGCTTGAAAGAAAACTTCTTCTGAGGCGCACTCGAATTTCTTGGCTGTAAAAATTAAAAAGTTGTAATTTCTATTAACTCATTCACATGGCAATCTACGGGTGAGATATGATTGCAAGTATCTCTTTAAAGAATAGCCAGTAATAATCTGGTTATAAGCGATATTTTAATCATCATCATCGAGAAATTTCAATAGAACCACCTCGTGAGTATGGACGCCAGTAAGCGGACTAGTAATTTTCAGGCAATGGGATTGCACTTAACGTTTTACCTGAAAATTTCCAAGTGCTTTTGATAATAATTTTAGAATATTAGATATAATATTTATCAATATTTTTAGTGTCCGTTTCAAGAATTGGTGATATAATATTTATCGTAAGATATTCAACGTAAAAATCAGAATATAGACGTTTCTTGTTTTCTCTCGTGAATATCTCATATTTTGTAACGTTATCTTAACTGCACTCCAGTCAAGTTAGACTGGATTTAGAAAGAGCCAATCAGTGTCTACTTTGGTATTCATAAATGAATTGAGATGAGCAACTAAAGTGAGAAACAATTGAGATGAGTATTTTCTGAATACGAATTGAAAGAAATGAGTATCTCAATGAAATGAGATTGAGATCGGCTCAATTTGCCACTATCAAGTGGGGTCTTACAGTAAATATCTGGAAAAGCACTGAAGGAACGTAAACTGGAAATAAATAAAACGAAAAACCTGCTTAAGATATTTGATAAAATAGAAAATTAAGAAATATGCAGTTCAAGTCGGGCAATTTAAAAATTTCGGAATGGTTATTTTTGACAACGAAAGAAGAGACACAGAACAAGATGAAAGATGAAAACCAACAGTAGATTGTACTACGCTTTAAATAAGCAACCATTTAATAAAATAATAATAATAATAATGATAATTCATCAACAAAAACGAAAAACAAGACCGCGCAACTCGTTGTTTGTTCCAACTTTAACGTATGGATCTGAACTATGAGCTTTAAGTAAAAATCAAAGAAAAAGTAAACGAGACGAAAATGTTAAGGAAAGTAATAGGTTTAAGATGAGTAGACGTGGTTAAAAACGAAGAAAAGGGAGGATTAGGGATAATTCCAGCAGAGAAGAAACGGAAACCTCTTAGGTACACAAATGGGGTGCCAACCTCAAGTTTGATTAATTTTTTTATTAGGGTTAATGAGATGGCAGGTGGATGGAGGACCTCATTCGATTTGAACCTATCCCAATGCGTTAGCAGATATTAATATTTATTAATTAAATTGACCGGTCATTTCCTTTGGGTATTTTAATTTTCAAAAAGAAGTTCCGGTTTTTTCATTAATTATTCCAAAACATTTTAAGGAGAACACTGACGTTCACATTTACATTTACTTTTTATCTTAGCTTCTATAAAAAATATTTTTTACAATTTGGGGGGGGGGTATTTCTTTTATACAGAAAAACATTCTAATGTGATCGTTTACTAAATTATCATTTTAGAAATTATTGATTGTTTTTATATAATTTGAGATTCTTCTTTAAAAAAATTCTTATAAATTCAAAATGTACAAATTTGGCGTTGAAAAGTTTTCAACAAAACAAACAAAACTATATCTCATAAAAAAAAGTTTTTAAAATGTCAGAAAACTTTAATCAATGACCGGTGATTGGCTATTATCTGGCGGATGACAACTTCTCGCCTTCCCCAACCCCTGTCGCTTTTGATACTGTTAGAAAACTATCATTATTATCAAATTTCTCGACCAAAACCAGTATTCACATTGACCAGACGATATATGTTTTGGCAATTTTTTTTTCCTTTTTGGCATCGAAGTAAATCATAGAGCCAGAATCAAAGGAGATAAAATTATGAAATTACAATATTGGTACCGATTAGAAATTGGGAAATAGATTCTTAGTGCTTTTGTTTGGAAATAGTGAGCAAATAAAACAAATTAGTTGGAGTCTAGACGACTAGGGCTCGATTTTATAAACACAAGTTAACTTTAACTTCCAGTTTATTGCCATAACAACAATCTGTATAGGTATGTTGGTTACCGTTCAATTTGTCAGGTTAATTAACAGTCACCCGATATATCATATCATTAACATCATTTGTATCACAAAATCTTTTAAGCGGACACTAAATCGCGCACTATACACTTAACGTTTCGCAGTCGTTCGACAGCTTCGAACGACTGCGAAACGTTAAGTGTATAGTGTGCGATTTAGTGTCCGCTTAAAATATTTTGTGATACAAATTTCATCGGACAAGAACCAACTGTAAATATTAACATTATTGTCATTTTTGCTCTTGTATACAATTGGCTCGCCAAAGGATTTATAGTTTTTATTTTTGTACCAAAGTTCATAAGAAATTTATTTTCTTGCTTTATTTTAGTATGAGCCCAAAGCTTTAATCCATGGACAACATAATATGTTTATTTCTATTCAAATGTAATTTTCGTGAGTAGCCTCATTTACCGATTGATTTAAAAATGAATGTGATCGATATTTTTAATATTTTATTAATTTGATGTCGTTTCTTTTTCAAATATTACAAAAAACTTTTTTAATTACATATTCAATTTTGTGAAAGTTCAAACAAAAGTGTTGTACATTTGTTGTGTAATTATTTCTCGTGAATGAATGAATATATTCAAAACTGAGAGTCATTTATTTTTCCTGATATAATTAACATAACTTCAAACACAACAATCACACTAAAATAAAACTGAAAAAAGTTTGACCGGCCAATGGTCTCTAAGAGCCGTCATTTTCTTCCGTAAATTAAGAGAAAATATCGATCTGCTGTGTTTTGGGATGTGCAAGCAGATATAATGAATTGAATTTATTTTTGATAGGAAAACTTCAGATGGCATTTACGTTTTTCACTTTTATTTTATACCAGGAATCTATAATTATTGAATCTTTCATTCAGCTTGACATTCAGCGTTCTGTCCGGGTAAGATATGAAATATAATAACGAATACTTGATAAATATAAATAAGTAACAAAAATTACCTATAAATTGTGTATTTGAAATATACAAATATTTTCTTATTTGTCAAAAAGTGTAATAATGTGCAGTTAATTTATGTGTACTAATATTTTAAACATTTAAAAAACAAATTTATTGTAAATTAATCAAAGGTAATTTCTTGTCATAGATGATGAATTGATGAATTATTTTTTAATAATTGATGAAATTTAAACTGTGAAATCAAACAATCTACGACAATTTTAAGTTAAAAGAAAATTAATTATCATAAAATTATTGAAGGTATTTTGTTGTATAAGTCAAAATTTTTTAGTACTTACGAATTTTGTTTTCTATGCCGTTTTGTGTACTAACGTTATTTTTGTTGCAAAAGCAAATCGTGCACATCTTGTAGGAAGCGTCGATGGTGTCCGCGAAAATCCTACCGGCCAAGTTGCCGAAAACTTTGAAGAACACTTTGAATCCCCAGCACATTAGTCCCTGACGTTTACAATTGTCGTGCATACAGCTGCATAGTCAAACATGAGATAGTCGAGCAACACATGCACCGGCTTTTTTTGCTGCCCCATAGTTTCACATTCGTGGCCGTTTTTGTTTGCTTTTTTTTGGTGCAACGCGCTGTATAATCGCTCGCAGCGAATAAAAATTTTTACATGCATTTTGAATATTAATTTGCGACCGTGATGCTGTTTTCCGTCGGATATGGTGATGGGGAAACTGTTTTTCTGGCGATTAAAATTACAGTTGTGTGTGTAAAATTTAATAATGTTCGATACGTTTCGATATGCTGTTAAAGTAATGTGGACGAGTTTTTGTGTTAATACCGATATATGATAATATGATTCTAAGGTAGGAGAACTTTATGGACTATTGAATGATAATTTAATGCAATGATTAAAATAATTAACCATTTATTAATTTATTGAACCTTAATTTTTCCATTATCATACCCCACGTTAAATATCCGGCATGGTCGGATAGTAATAGTATCCGATATCTGGCCGGATAACTGATTAATTGCCGGATATCCGCTGCATCTCTAATTAAAATCATAACATCTTTATTGACAAAAATTTTTAACGCCGAGACAACAAGACAAATATATCCACTGTCTTCGTAAGAGGAAAGCAGAAAAATATTTCACAGGAGCTTTTAAACTAACTTTGAAACAAACTAGGGAATGTAATAGAACAACTTATAATGAAGCCCAAACCAAGTTTGATGTCAACTTAGATGATTGCTATATGTAAGAAACTTACTGTGCGTAAGAAAGAGAATATTTCAGAACTACAAAATGAATTTCATTTTTGCGTGTTTCTGAAGTAAACAATTACCTGGCTCTCTTTGCATTCCCTTGTACGTAAACGAATGCCAATTCGATTACATTGCATCAACGCTACACTGATAAAAATGGCAGTAAAATTACACATGATTTTACATAGAATATTGATGTGATTTTATATAGATTGACTAACGATTTGAATTTTACATAAAATTACATTTATTTTTCCTTAATTCTTCTAAAATGTTGTACATTTTACGTATCCATAGTAAACTGTAACTTAAAATTACAATAATATGTAATTTTAATTTGAAAATATTGAATTATTTACACTAAACTATTGAAGTATGTGTATTTACAGAGAACGCGTGTAAATTTTCTTAATGATTATAAGTGTTGTGGTAAAATTACTAGAAATTACTGGAAAATATAGGTAAAATAAAATGCATTCTGTAAATTTACGTAGTTCCCCTGGTGAATACCACGGAAGATTACCAAGAATGTGTAAAAGTGCTGAATAAAACATATGAAATGGTATTTTACACTTCACTTCTAACAACTGTAAATTCTCTTTTACTCATTAAGTCCATAACCGTTAAGTGTAAGATTGTGAAATTAAGTTGACTTTTAGTTTCAATTTTTTCACTTATAATTCTTTTCTACAAAGTTGCTTTTTACTTGCAATTTCTACCCCTTCGAATGTTTCCTTGTAGTTTTGCTTTTTTGGCGAGACTTTTCCTAATAACATTCTACTGTTTTCAAGAAAATTAACAATATGTGAATCCCATGTTACTTATAGCTCGTGTGTGCTGGAATATACCGTATATGCTTCAGTCAACCTAATTAACTCATTTGAATTTTGTTCTCACCACTTCCATCTTCAATTATTTTTTACATGTTTCATTACTGATTTTACTCTTTTTCCTTGTACTCTTCTCGGTAACTTCATCTCCTACATTAATGGAGGTTTTGTTTTTCTTAATTTTACTTAATAAACCCAATTTAAATTGTTATTTCTGATAACCTGCCTTAAAATGGTGATATTACAACAATATTGTTTCTCAATAATGAATTATTTTCAAATAAATGTTTTGGTATAAATAAAAGGTATTCTGTGTTAGTTATTTATGCTAATAATTAATAACTATATTATTTGTAATTTAGAATAATATGGTTTGTAATATATCATTTAATATACTATTATAGAACACCGTTCATTTTATGCACAATAAAAATAATTTTTTTAACCGCTAATTATGAATACTTCTACATTTTCGCTCTTTTATCCATATGAATAACTGTAGATTGCGAATGCTTCGGTTTATAGCTGTATCTCGTATGCTTAATACTTTTACATCTCTTAAAATGTATTAAATTGTGCTCTATACATTCCATTGAAGAAAGTACGTTGGATAACTAACTTATAAAACATGCTATACAGTCTGTGGCATTTAACTGGGTTTCTTCATTAACGCCGTTCCTATTGAAAATATGGAAAAATGTTTTATTCTAAAGTTTCATCCTTTCAGGCTCCGCATAATTTAAAATTATTTTCGAGTATACAGGATGTCCCAATTTGGCTGTACGATGTGTTACTTCGTTATTTTAAACGGAACACCCTATATTTTGTAATGAATTTGAGCTTGTCAGGTTATTTTAGGGTAAGTGATAAGGATTCCCTATACCTAAGTCCTATAGTTTTTAAGATATTAGGCTTTGTTTGTGGTTTTTGGAAAATACAGATGTAGCTTTTATAATAATAATAATAATAATAATAATTTTATTTAACATCAAGAATACATGTCAAGTCAAACATGGGTTGTAAAAAAAAATACATAAAATTGGTTAGATAGATGTAGAATATTTCATTAACGAAAATAGTTAGAAAGCAGATATTGTGGTGCTGTTACAAGTTAAGTGGAAGGTAGGTATCTATCGCAGTAACAAAATTTACTTTTCATTAAACAGGGATCTAGTAAAACTATTTCCATTTCGACAACAATTGAAGGGCAATAACTTTTGTTTTTTAAATGGAACGGTGTTATTTTTATATCGTCGTTAGATGCTCCATAAAATTATCTTTCAATTAGCTATACACATCCCTATACCAATTACTGACGGTTCAGGAGATATTTAATATTATTTCATAATTTCTACATTTTAACATTTTAATTAAAATCAGGAATTAGTATTTACTCAAACATTTTACTTGTATTACACCGAATATGTTGAGCGTAATTTTAAAAAGAGGATTCGGTTATGTCTAGAAAAAAACGGTGCACATTTTGAACACTTACTGTGAAATTACAAGACGTATTAGAATTATTTTGTTATTCCTATAGTTTTTAAAAGTTTCGGTTTTTATTTTGCAAAATCAGTATTTAATTCTGTTAGTTATTATATTCAAATATGATTATTAAATATTTCGCCAATAATTTGTATAGTATAGCATACTTTATTATTTGACATAAAATAAAAGTTTTAGAAACTCAAATTCAAGTTTTAGGGAAAACTGTATAAAACATAATCAACCATACGATCAAGTTAATTGTGTGGTTAACCAATATCACTGGAGGAAACTTAACAAAACACAATAAAAATACCAATTAAATTTATTTTATTCGTTACTATTTAGCTTATCACAAGCTTTAACAATTAATCATGTCTTTAATAGAATTTTATACAACTTGGACTTAAAAAACTTAGCAAATTGATATTTTATTTAAAACACAAACTGTTTCAGTAAATACTCAGTCCTGATTTTAATTAAAATGTTAAAATGTAGAAATTATGAAATAATATTAAATATCTTCTGAATCGTCAATAATTGGTATAGGGATGTGCATAGCTAATTGAAAGATATTTTTATGGAGCATCTAACGTCGATATAAAAATAATACCGTTCCATTTAAAAGTTATTGCCCTTCAATTGTTGTCGAAATGGAAATAGTTTTACTGGATCCCCGTTTAATGAAAAGTAAATTTTGTTACTGTGATAGATACCTTCCACTTAGCTTGTAACAGCACCGCAATATCTGCTTTCTAACTTTCTTCATTAATGAGATATTAATTGTAAAAGTTATATCCATATTTTCCAAATCCAAAAACAAAGCCTAATATCTTAAAAACCATAGGACTTAGGTATAGGGAACCCTTATCAAACTTACTATAAAATAACCTGACAAGCTCAAATTCGTTATAAAATATAGGGTTTTCCATTTAAAATAACGAAGTAGTGCATCGTACAGCCAAACTGGGACATCCTGTATATTCGAAAATTTTAAATTATGCGGAGCTTGGAAGCCTGATACTTTTGTGTAAAACATTTTTCCATATTTTCAATAGGAATGGCGTTAATGAAGAAACCCGGTTAAATGCCACACCCTGTATATGTATATTATAAGCGATAACATACCAATGATGCACCCTGCACATTCAAAATATTTATTTCTTTTCTGTAACTTACACCGAAAATAGATCTGAATATTTGATCTTAAAATGAGTAGTAGTAATTATTAATTGAATGTAATTGGAATATCATAAAAACAACTGAAATAGTAAACGTAATTGAAATACTAAAAGTAGTTAAAATGGACTATACTAATCCAATTAATTTAAAATTTATTCGGAATATTTTAAAATCAATTGGTATTTGCTCTGTCATTTAAAATATTTGTTTTAATTCCCGATACCTTGTATATGAAAATATAAAAATAATTGCTAATCGCCTATGATTTTGCTATTAATTGATGCTTGCTGCTTCTATTGCCTTTTTTAATATAATTTGTCCAGTCTGCTCAAATCGTCTGTCATAGTGAATAAATATTTTTAATAATATATAAGTTAGCACTGAAACAGACAGTATGTAAACTTGCTTGTTTTAAGGCCGCTTTACATGATACAGTTTGTAATGCAGCAAGACACAATTTTTATTGAACGAATGCTCATCGGCAAATATATGTTAATTAACTTCAATAAGACCACTCAAATCACCGATCACATCAACAAATACACAAGCAAATATTTATTTTCAAAAATTTATACTTTTCGTTGAAACTGCACAAAAACTGTTTAAATGAGGAACTACGAGCAAGTGTAATTTTTGACATCATTTTACTATTTTAGTTTTACAAGGTATGCCACACCTCAGGAATAGTGCACCCTTTTATGTACATTTTATCAAAAAAATTTCTGCCTGAAAGTTATGTAGGTTTCCATTACGCATAATTTAAAATTATTTTCAACTATACAGGTTTTCATTTAAAAGATACATACCTAACTTATGATTTTTTAAATGGAAAGCTATACAATATGTCCTAGATAATTTTTCCAACATGGGGATCTCGCTTATTATAACAGATACGAATTCGGTTAAATGGGATGAATCATTCCTAAATATGTATTAGGACAGTTATAAACTTTTTTTGAAATAAAAAATAAATCCGATGGTTCAGGAGTTGTAGCAAAAAAATAAAATAAATAAAAATTTTCAAATTTCGTTTTTTGTAATAACTTCTTTATTGTAATCAATACGTTTTTATCATTTGTACTTTCTTAAGGCAATTTTTTATGCAGAATATAAATGTGCTTTTAGATTTTTGTTTTCGCTTTCTGTTTTCGAGTTTTCGCCCCCAACTTCAGTTTCTCTTATGGACCTCGAGTAGGTTTTGGAATAATTGAATACGCTCATGTAATATTTATTTTGACAGAAAATGAAGAAAATTTAATAAAATATATCGGATATCCGAGTACTAGGTATGTATCCATGCGAATATCACGAAGAAGTATTATCCCTCCCAAATTTCTCTGCAACTAGAACTGCATGAGAATGTCTTCAAGAACGCATGGACTTTTAACATTTTAGGCTAAATAAATTTAGAACCATTCGATTACCTTCTGTTCAGTGATGAAGCGACTTACAAAAGTAACGGTCTTGCAAATCGCCATAACGTGTATAGGAAATCCGCATTATGCGGGTATCCGTATAAATTCAAGTACTCATACAAAGTCGATTACCCGTATAAGTTCGAGTACCCATGTAAGTTCTTATACCCGTATAGTTTGCATATTTCAACATAAACGAATACGCGAATCTTGCATGTCTCTCACATTCTGCGCTGACAAATTACTCGGGTAATAACGGGTATCCGGGTAAAAAATGGCGCTGGGGTAATATTTACACGGGTAATACTCGGATACCCGGTTATCTGATGTGTTCCCTACTTTTCTGCTCAGTACCCGGCTCACAATTACACATGTAATACATCCAATATCTTCCTTACTTTACTACTTCTACTCTGGTAATAACGGATGCCCGGATAAAGAAATTATACCGGGGTAACAATTATACAGGTAGTACTCGGATACTCGGATATCTGATGTCTTCCCTAGTTTACATGGGGATCTCGCTTATTATAAAAGATAGAGAATCAGTTAAATGGAGGCAAAGTTGCCAAATTTCTTGCTGATTAATAATCTGTTAAGAAATTTGAAATATCTCGAATGGTTTCTTCACAATCGAAGAAAAACGGAAAATTGCGATTTTCGAAAATCAGACATAACTTCTTTATTTATGATTTTTCAAAATCTGTGAAAACTTTCCTGAAGCAACTTTTTACGCTTGATTGAATGCCGAACGTACTTTATTTATAGAGCGATTCGCTTTTGTTTTTCCAAAGCCAACTTCATTTTTTCTTATGGGTACAATTTTTGTCGTTTAGACATTTAGATAGCAGTTTTCCTTCTGAATTCATTGGTGTGCCACACTTGCCATTTTATTTTAATTTTCATTGAGAAATTTTGAAAAAACTGAAATTAGATTAAAGTACACACATTAACTTAGCTTAGGTTTAATTGTATGCTGCGTATCCAAAGATACGTATACCTTTGTTTAATTGGTCTGTCATTAGATATAGAATCGCATATTCAAATGAAGAAAAACGTGATATGTTGCGCATTTTTATTTGTAACAAAAATTCTACTATAAGTGCTCAGTGGTATTTAGAAACCTATCCGAAGATAATTCAACCAAGTACATATTAGATATTTTTCCAAGTGGGATAACAATTTCATTCAACTGATACATTTGAAACTCCCAAAGAATGTACAGAAATAGAAGAGAGAAAAACAATCACAGCATTTGTTCGAAGACATTTCCATTTTCCGCAATACTTAGCCGTTGTATCATTTTGTATCAAATTGTTATCCAACTTGGAAAAATATTTAATACTTGGTTGGATTCTTTCCGGATAAGTTTCTAAATACCGCTGAGCACTTGTAATGGAATTTCGTTGTGACAGTGAAACATACGCAACATATCACGTTTTCCTTCATTTGGTACGCCATTCTGTATTTAATGGCAGACCAATTAAACGAAGGTTGGCTACACAGCATACAGTTGAATCTAAGCTAACTTAATGTGTGAAACTAAGCTAACTTAATGTGTGCTCATAATTTAATTTCAGTTTCATCAAAATTTCTCAATGAAAATTAAAATAAAATAGCAAATGTGGCTTACCAGTAAATTCAGAAAAAAAAAGTGCTATCTACCTGTCTAAACAACAAAAATCGCGCCCATAAGAAAAAATGAAGTTGACTCTGGAAAAACAAAAACGAATCGCTCTAGAAATAAAGTACGTTCGCCATTCAATCAAGTGTAAAAAGTTGCTTCAGGAACGTTTCCATAGATTTTGAAAAAAGTCAAAAATAAAGAAGTTATGTTCGATTTTCGAAAACAGCAATTTTCCGTTTTTCTCTGATTGTGAAGAAACCGTTCGAGATATTTCAAACTTCTTAACAGATTATTAATCAGCATGAGATTTGGCAACTTTGCCTCCATTTAACCGATTATCTATCTCTTATAATAAGCGAGATCTCCATGCTGGCCCTCGAATTTCAATCACCCTGTATATGACTGGAATTGTCTAGCGAAAGTCGAATTTATTTTGCATTTTTCCATTTTAGCCGCTAAAGCAATAAATAATTAATTGTCAATTTGATAAACTGACTGAATGAACCTCTTAGCAGATAAAATATTCCTGAAACGAATTAAAATATTTTACGGGGAATTTCTATGAGTTTATTATCAATTTATTAATCATAAACCCATAAAATGTGGTACTATTGGAAAGCTCGTAGAACGGGCTATTCACACATGTTATACCCGTAATATACGGGAGTTCATTTGAAAAAAGTGACTAATTTTATAAAACGCGAACCGAACTGGACAACTGTTGATAGTCGTTCGATTTTTAAAAATATTGATTATTTTAATAGTTATTTGTATACCAAGGCCGCGAAATCATTCTTTAACGTTCCGAGAGAACAATCTCGAGGACGTTAATGGATTTTGCGGGCATAGTGTACACAACATTTTTTGGGCAACCGTATAAAATCATAAATTTTTAGAATTAAAAACCGTGGCAGTTTTCAATAGTTTGTGGGTTTGTGTATATTTGATGTTTTCAAACTTGCTCTCTTTTGCATCATTTAGTTGACATTTCGCTCCACTTTCTCATCAAAGTGATTTAAAAAAACGAAAAAGAACATCAATAAAATAATCAAAACTTCCTGATAATATTTAACGCATTTTTTCAATTGCCAAAGAAAGACAAATTCTACCAGCATCCGCCTTTGCTCTCATTAATAATACGAGCTGTTTATATTGCGGCAGAAAGTCTGCGAGGAACATTCCGAACGTATTTCACTTTCATAATTAATATTCAGAATAAAGAGCTGTTACTGTAAAATAATAACCGAACAAACTGCAGCTTGCTTCTTCTTCTTTTTAATCGGCAGTCGCGTCCCTTTTATTCATCTCCTTCTCGGATTATTTTTATCTACTCATTCAAATTCAGCTCGCCCATCATTGAAGAGGCTGCCGTGGATAAAAAGCTCCGTTGAAAAATTGTTTCCCCACCGAACGTAATATCTCTGCATTAAATGTTACGAGTTTAAAATGTAATTTCGCTACCATCATCATTTTGCTCTGCAATTATTGCGCTTCTTTTCGACATCGTTTTCATCCTTGAGGTTTATTGGTCTATAGCAGAGATGCAGCGGATAGTGATTTAGCCGGATACCAGATATCCGGCCTATATCTGGGCCAAATTTATCCAACCTATACAAAGAGAACAAGTTACAAACAGTAAGACTACGGTCACACTATTTCTGATTTTTACACTGACATTTTTTATTTTTTGTAATCTTCTTTTATAATTGTTGAGTTCAGTAATTCCTCCGCGCTCACTCCATTCACTCCTCGAGCACTTTTGTCTCATTTTTACGTCTATCAAAACAGCTGCTCTTCCTCTCTACTTTTCACTCCGAGCTTGCACCGCGTGAAATTCCGAACTCAACAAATATGTAGTTACTATGGTAGAACTCTTACCAGCATTTAATATGTATACAAATTAGAATCTAATTAATTTAAATATTTTGTAGTGCTCTGATGAAGCTATTAAATATTAGTGAAAGTTCAGCAAACTAAAGAAGGTGAACCTACTAATTTTTGGATCGAAACCCTGTTAACTTAAACTATAAATTTTATTTAATAATAAAAGATTGAAATAAAACTTTCCGTTTATTATTGAACCTTACTATTTCTATACCCCGCGCCGGATATTAATAGCCGGTATCCGGTATCCGGGCGGATAGCAAAAATGTGTCCGGATAACCGGATAGTTACCGGATATCTGCTGAATCTCTAGTCTAAAGAAGTTGCAAAATTATGATGTAATTAAAATCCATTACACTTTATACCATCTTATAAGGTTCCAAATTTAGATTCAGATTTGCAATTAAAGATTTTTGATCATCAATTTGTTTCATCTGAATTAAAAAAAAAGTCTCGTGAATCTACGTGAATATTATTACTTCTTAGCAAAGATGCGTTCACTAAGCGTTAGATTTTGAGAGGACAAGAGAGAAAGTATGAGTTGAAAAAAAGAACTAAAATTCTAAAAATCCGATTTCTAGGGATGATGACGAATCATTTAATCATCAATAAATAGGTACCATCGTTGAAGCAGGGTAATTTTTTATAGAGGTTACCCTGTGTGAGACTTTTGTACTGCATAAATTTACATGTTTTTAATGTTTTTTTTTTGTAAGTTTACGACCAAGTAAAATGAAATGAAAAAAAATTCTTATAAATGGAATTTCTTGCTTTATTAAAACTTGATCAAGTTAGCGGTGGAGTGCATTTCAGCAGACTGTGACGGAAACTTCCGCGATTGAGGGCGTGCAAAATATGTTTGTTAACAAGTTGCGGAATGCGAATATTCTGCGGAAGTATGTCCTCCGGCCCCAGCCGACGCACCATGATGAATTTCTGCCCGAAGTTGAGGCGGCTGTCGACTTTTAACGTCTAATGAATGTGGAAGTTTACTGCGAAAGATATTTCAGAAGAGGAAAAGAAATTGGAACGCTATGCAGATAGACGAATGACATTCTCTGCTCTATTATATGCGAGTCAGAATATCTGGTTAACGAGCAATATCTAAAATACGTTCATTCAATATTTATCTTTTATTACGTGTTTTATGTGTCTGTATTTTTAAATTAAAAATTTTCAAAAATATGCATAGAGGCCGTTTTAGATCATCCAAGATTTGGTTCAATTTCTATAATTTCTATTCAGAACAAGAAATATTTGGGCTACAGATGTGGTTTGAAGATAGGACACGTTCTATTTTTCAGATAGATATTGAATCAATTTAATTTTTGATACAGTTTACTGTGCATAGTTTAAATTGTTCAGGAAATCGAATCAAATCTTGCACAAAAAATAGAGTTGGTGTAAAACACCCTAAATATTAACAATAGAAATTATTCTCGAATAAATTCATAAACCGTGTGTTATAATTTTATAATGTATGTTTTTTATCATAGAAACGTTCCAATTCTGCCAGTTAAAGCCCCGTTTTCACGGTACACTTTGGATGATCATACCGGATGAATCATCCACAGTGATAGCGACGATGAAAGCAATTATTGTTTACACGGGTCATCCAAGATGAAATTAGTCAATTCAATTTAAAATGGCGTCAAATGAAGTTGTACGAGGAGAAGTTGCTATAATAAGTGAATTTCTTGTAAATTGGCTTAGACGTGAACTTGAAAAAAAAAGATTAGGAAGAAAAAGCGTTGATATTCCAAAGCTTTAGTATTCCAAAGGCACTGACGGTCTTTCATCAAACTCAAAATTAATGGGGTGTGATCGTCTTTCCACTTAAACACCATGATGGTACAATCACCACAGTTTGAATTATTTGCAAATGCAAAAATGCATGCCAACACTACTCATGCAGAAGTTCTAACCTCTACCAGGTACACTCTTTTGCGCGATTTAGTAATCACTGGTGATGATGCATTGCACAAATGCATGTTTTCACAGTTCATTTCGGATGATTCATCCGCGATAGATCCTCCGAAGTGAACAAAAGTTAAACTCGTTCAACTTCTTTCACTTTTCATCTTGGATGATTTTTTGTTTACACGGTTCATTCTTTTTTCACTTGGATGATTCATCCAGGATGATCATCCAAAGTGTACCGTGAAAACGGGGCTTTACTTGCATTTTTGTCACGGTCATGAATATGGCACTGCAGTATTATTACCTACATTCATTTTATCCAAGCAAAAATGGCCAAGCGTAATTTATACAATTTTTTATCCGGGACAAACCGATTTACATTTTGGATTTTATGGCAATGTGTGTAATTTGTTCTTTGTTTTTGTAAGGGCTGTTTTAACTAATTAGATCCTAGGTTGATTGATCTTCCAGATCTTGGAATCTCCAAAGCAGATTGAAAGGCTTAAAAATAAGCGACGATAAAATTTATAATTTGAATTTTCAAATTAAAAGAAAGTGACTTAAAGATAAGCTAAAAATTTTACAATATCACTGTAAGTTTCGGTTTACAATCACATAACAGTTTATCGCTATTGGTATTGCTTAAAACGCATTTTCCATTCCCCAACTTTGTTGATCTCGCATACAGGGTGACTGTTAATTATACCGACAAAATGAAACCACGATAAGAAGCGATGTCCGAGAGTATGGGAAAAATAATAAGAAAATCTTTCTACTTTAGTTTTCGAGAAATAATTAATAAAAAATTAGTCCCAAAACGAAGATGCGCCCCTACTTAAAAAGTAGAAGAGCAGACGAACGAAATGAATACTCTCATAAAAGCTTTTTATAGTTTTATGATACGGTGCGCGGCCTGGCTTCCTGAACTTCACCTTCCAGTGGAATTTCATAATTTCCGTTTTTAGGTCAACGCCCGACGTGAAATACGAACTCGAAAATATTTACTTGCCAAATTATCTGAGATAGATTATTCCACGCAAAGGATAACAACTTTGAACACCTGCTTTGATAGGTAAATAAATAAATCAGTAAGGGTCGTTACTTTTAACGCTGATTAACTTAACCTTTGGTTTATTTCCATGCCTACAACTGCAAAGACAACTGTTTCCATAACAATTTAAATCTCGGTTAAGAATCCTAGTATTTTTATTTAATTTTAATTTAAATTGTATTGTAAATAAAGTTTATTTAGACAAGAAACGTGTAGAATTTAGACACATTTTAAGTAATAAATACCTTCGTACACTGTTAATTATTATAACTTCGTTTTGTGTGTGACGAATTATTAACACAAATATATGCATGCTGTCTGTACGCATCCCAACACATCTATTACGCTAGGTCAAGTTTTTATTAGCTTTACAGTGAGCGAATATTACGCTGTGAATTTGGCGTTTTAATCTAAACGTACCTACTTTTTTGACTACATTTATATTTATGTAATATTTATAATTGTACACATAACACCGATGTTTAAAACAGCTTTTTTGTGTACATGCAATGCCGATCGGCGCGAATGCAATCAGCTTGCTCGATTGTCAGATTGATTAAATACTAATTATACCAATAAATAGATCAGAATTATTTACATAATTATTTGCGAATTTGTCGTCCTTATTTCATACGCAATCCCAATTATAATTACGTCACGTAAAAGAAACTTCGGTTTCCCAGCGGTTCACTTTTCCTTGCAGTTTGTTCTCATTTTAAGTTGTTTTAATATGTCTTCAACTAGCTAAAACTAATAAATAATGATTTAGCGTAAATCAAGATTTTTGTATTAAGATTTTCAGCGGTTACAACCACCGAGTCCACTAATTTCTGAACACGATTTATTTAGAAAAGCAATTGTACTGATCGGTGTACAGTTTTTCAATTTAATTCTTTAGTAGAGTCATAGAATTTTTAAAACCACTGAACTTTCTTTTAAAATTAAAACCCATTAAAAATGGCACATTTGAAATTAAATCGTTTTTGGAAGAATGCGAAAAAGAAGTAATTTTGGATAGATCTGAAGATAATTATTTAACATTTTCAAAGATGTAACACATAATTGAAAAACATTCAAAAAATGAGTTGTCAGTATTGTAATGTATTGTAACGTTTGTTTGGAGAAATATAAGTTAAATAAAATAAATAAAAATTAATATTTAATAATTAATTAAACAAATTATTAACACTTAGGGCCAGTTTCATAATGGAATTTAAAGAAGACTTTCAATTTTAAGTCACTTTCAGATGACAAAACAAATTTGAAATTTGGTTACACATCAGAATGTGAGTTTATTTTAAAGCCGACTTTAAGTTCCATTATGAAACTGGCCCTTAGTACTATACCGTGAATTTATTTTAACATGAAACATTGCTGTTACGTACAAACCTGGGAATCCATAGCAACATTTACAATTTGTAAATTAAACTGTCCTTTTTAAAATAGAACATATGATGACAGCTGTCATGAATCTGTTCTGTTATTAGTGATTTGTACTACAAAATAATAGCGACTCTTTCAACTACATTAGATAAGTTTATTCTTGTTTAAAATAAGTAAATTTAAACCAAAGGAAAACAGAAATTCTTTAATTCAAAACAAACACCACAACAAGTTTTCAAAAATGTCTTCATTTACCTGCAAGCAGTATTCTAAACGATTATAAAAGTAGTTAATTGAATTAGTTACTTGCCAGAGGTAATTCTTCCTGATCCTGATACATTTTCACTAACTTTCTTCACCTGGCAGATGTTCCAAATTAAAATAGACAAATTTTATTTAATATGACATTAGAAACCCTAACGACGACGATCATGCAACGACTTCTTTAAAAATTGGAATTAGTTTCCATAGTAATATGAACAGTAATGTTTCATATTAAAATAAAATCACGGTATATAGCGTTTCTATAAATAATTCTAACATCAAAGTAGGCATTGAATATTGCGTTGGATATTCCACCTCCTTTTGAATGTGTATTCTACTATCTGAGAAATGTCAACACTGTCATAAACTTGAAACTTTTAAATAAACCATTATTGCTAAAACACAACACCAGCATCAAATGTTTCAATTTGAGTTTACAACTTATTCCTTGAATTGATGATGTTGCATCAAATAAGCTTCTGAAAAAGATGTTTGATTATTTAAGAATTAAAACCGATGACGTTACCAATGACTGTGTTCAGTATCGGTGGTTAGTGGCACATGGTCATTTGTTTATCAGAGGTAATGCGATGTTAGTATCATTTATAGGAACCTTGTATAACTAATTTACATTAAACAAATAATTTATGTCAGAATTTATTTACACGGGCACCTCACCGACGCGACGGGGTGAGTTTTTATATCTCCGTAGTCCTTCCGAGATCCTCTGGCGGGTGCTCGGACGTCTTCGAAGGTGCCCATGACGTGGACAAGAGTCGTCTAGGCGGTGACGTCACTTCGTTTCGCCATTTCGTCACAGTATGTATAATGCGGGCCACATAATAGGTACTTAGGAAAATCATACTGAAAATAGTGTGTACTTTATGCTCAAAATATTGAATTAGAAACACTTCCTGAATATGTCAATTAGCTAAAATGTTTAGACAGAGGTGGTTTAAAATATTGTAGTATATAGTTCGCCTCCCTTTGACTATGGAGAACCATCATTAAATATCTGCTCACAAAGGAACGTTTTCCTAAAATGATGCGAAAATTATACAGGGTGTTATCGAATTGAGTGGAGTAATTTCACAGGGTGGTAGCTTGAATCAAGACGATAAAAAAATGTTATATAATATGGCGTACTAAATGTATTCGTTTTCGAGAAAAAAAAATAATGAATTTCAAAAACTTACATCAAAATGCGACAAAAAAAAATGTACAGGGTGGATCAATTTCGATGTCTCTTATGGGCATCTCTGTAACTATAAGAGATAGAAAAAAACTAGTGGCCAAGTCTCGATCTCCTTTTTAGAGATAAAGTCAATTTAACGGTGGCATTGCCTACTATGATTTCCATTTAAAAAAATATAACTTCGCGTTATAACTCCAAAATTTTCCTAAATATCAAAAAGCCAAGTGCACCACTGAATTGTATTCGAGTTTTTTAATATCTGTAAAAATAAACGAGATATGCGAGATTGATGAAAAGTCGAAAATGTCAATTTTTGCCTATAACTCGAAAACAAATCGAAGATAGTCAATTTTTGCTTAGTCTATTGACTTTATCTCTAAAAAAGAGATCGAGACTTGGCCATTAGTTTTTATCTATCTTTTATAGTTACAGAGATGCCTATAAGAGACATCAAAATTGATCCACCCTGTACATTTCTGTATTCAAAGTAATACATATTCCCATTGGGAAAAACTATTTACAATGTTTTTCTATCAAATTTTTACGTCAGTTTCGCGAAAATAAATTTATATGTAGTTTTAAATTTCGAATAACCGAAGAAATGAACGTCTGACAATATCCCACCAAAATCCACATGTGGCCGAAAGTATTGTATGCCTTTATTTATTCCTTCATAATTCGAAAACGGTTACACTTAGGGCACCATATTACATAATAATTTTTGATCGTCCTGATCCAAGCTAGCGCCCTGTGAAATTATTCCACTCAATTCAATAACACCCTGTATTATACAGTCGCAGTCAAAAAAAGTGGACTCTTTTTAAACGTCAATTTTATAACTGCAATCAAGATGCACTGCAATCAAAACCAACTTGCAACAAAATTTTTACCTTGTATGGGATGACTTATTATATAGCAAACTGGCTTCAATTTGTTAATCCTAATGCATTGTAAGTTCAAAAGGCGATCGCAGGATGTCGCGATTAAAACTTTTCGTCAATTTTATAATACTAAAACTTTTGCTGGGTAGTTATAATTATGAACTGAATCTTACAGATGACAAACAGTAATAATAATTATTCTTTATCATCCGTAAGAATCAGTACATAATTACAACCACCTAAGCAAAAGTTTTAGTATTATAAAATTGACATTTAAAAAAGTGTCCACTTTTTTTGGCTTCGACTGTCGATATCTGACAGACTGCGAAGACAGCTGTCCTGTGGAACACAATTTCGTATTCTAATAAAAAAATGCGACTAGTGGTGGATTTCACAAACGTTATTTAAATTTAATCATCCCTTAAAAGTAAACGTTGCCATGGTTACATGTGTTCAAGGTATAGGAATGATTATTCTTAATCGATGATTAAACTTAAGTGACGTTTGTGAAATCCAGCGCAAGTCTTTTAGTAACACATATTAAATAATTATTCTAAAATAAAAGTGTATATTTAAATAAAAGTAAAAAAATTAAATCAGTTATAGGAAGATTCTTAATAAAACCTGAGTACTAAATTGAAAGAAATTTACCCATTTTCATTTATTTGTTAGGTTGTTAATTTTTATCTGTTTCTTTTTGTACTGCAATTTACTTACTTATACCTTTTCTTTGAATTTCTACGACAAACTTTGCTTTCGATATGGAAAGTTTATTTGTTATTTGATGTGCTTCTTATGTTTTGAAAATTTGTGGAGTTAAATTCAAAAGAGGTTTTTTTTTAGAGTGAAATGCAAAACGATTATCTGGAAGGTCTAGGTCTATAGTAAGTAAATAGTTGATGTGTTAAGCGATGTACAAAACTGACTTTTTAATTTCTAATAGTATTGTTAATTAATTGAATCCATTAATTAATATTGGAAAATAAGATAATAAATTCGGACACCAATTGCAAATTCAACATTAAACGAGAAAAATACACGCAGCTGTGCACCAGTGTGAGTGTGGCGCTAAAATTAATTGGTGCACGTCCTGCAAACTCGATGTTTATCGCAATTATTACAAGCTTTCACCGCAAACATGTAATCAAGTGCGCTCCGTTAATGCTGCCGCATGCAAATGAATTGTCGCGTTACAAGATCAATCTGGAAACACTGAATGACGATCCCAATCGATCAGGTGTCGGTCCTGCCATCCGTCTTTATGCATACGCGAACATGACAGAAACACATTAATTTCCAAGTATGTTCTACTAAAGCTTGACGTAGGAAAAGGGTTGATTTTTTATCAGCGAAAAATCATGTGCAAGTAAAAGTCGATACGTGAGACGTGAATTCGCCGAGGTAGGAGTTGGACGCTTTCACAGAAACCATTTTTCTTCCCCTCTTTACACAAAACACAACAAATGGCATGGGTTTTCAATCAATCTTTCACATATTTTTATCTCATTCCCCTGGTGCGCATAGGGAGGCAAGCAATGGGGTTTCGTCGCTGCTTCCTTCTCCATAAATAATTTCATCAACCCAAAATGTCTTCTCGCACCTTTGGCAATAAATTATTGATAATTATGTTTCGTGTTACAGATAACAAATACATAAGTGATTATCAAAGCCGAGGCCTCACTCAATTTAATAATAATTTATGGCTTTATCATTTCCTTAGAGTAGGTAAGTTTCTGTAGAGCGTGATAATGTGATAATGAAAGGATTAAACAATAATAGGGAAAGTTATATGTGCCGTGATTATATTTAAAAATAAATATTTCATAATGTTTTCACCAAATTCTTAAAAGTTTAAATGCATTGATTATATTTACATATATTTTCTAGCCGCAAATTGTTTTCACTTCAAAGTTTAATGTAATTCGCGGATCCACGAAAGGATGGAAGAAGAATTAGAAGTTTAATAGAATCTAAAACTCTAGGATTTAACCAGGAAAAATGAGATGTAAATGTTATTAATATGTATGCTGAAAACTGAAAATATTTTCTTCGCTTTATATGAGCCATTTACATGATTTGCGATGGTTACCTGAATTAAAACAGTAACAAATGAACTGCTAAATAATTACTCGATAGTTAATAAATTTAAAACCAATCGAAATTTGTGTCAGTACATTTATTTCAAATGTAAATAAATTTATTTAATTTAATGAGCTGCCTATTTTGATTGATGACATACAGAGGTTTTGTTTTATTTACCTATACAGCGAATTAAATTAAAAAAGTAATTCACAGCAGATAATTTTGAAAATTAATTATTCATCATCATCAGAGACTTTGTTCGCTTAAATTTAAGGCAAAAAAATGCATCTAATAATGTTTTTTAACTAGCGAAAAGGAAATGAGCAGTCGAATTATTTAAGAATGTTTGAGTATCATTTCAAATTTAAGGGATTATCCATGCTATTAGTGACTACGGAAAAATATCGATGATTAGATTTGCCTTAAGTCAATATAAGACAAGTTAGGTTTTCAAATCCAGGTTAAGTTTCTAAATCTATTTATTCTTCGGTAATCATATAATAGATGTTTTGTTAGATGACATGTTTCGGAAGAAATTCCACTATCAAATCTAAGTTGAACCTCCAGACACTGCCATTTCTAATCTACTGAGTTTACTAAGAAATTTAAAATATTTCGGTTTTTCGCAATCAGAGAAAGATTAATCAGCATGAAATTTGGCAACTTTGCTTCCGTTTAACCAATTCTCTATCTCTTATAATAAGCGAGATCCCCATGCTCCCCTCGAATTTCAATCATCCTGTATGTGGGATATATTACACCATTTCGATTTAGAATTACTTCTACATTCCAAAAATGCAAAAATATACAGATGTCCTTTTTAAATTTTTTTCCTTAAAACCACTTCCAATATTGTTTCATGCTGTCAAATAAACTATTGGTAGGCCCATAGTATTTACACCAAATGTCATTTTCTTAAAAAGAGGAATAAGAAAGTTACAGAGGTGCGAATACTAACCTGACGCACCCGGTATATTTTCTTTTTATTTTCAATAAAAGAAAATACAAAGGAGAAGAAGAGGCGTAATCTCGACAATCTGGAAATATAGTGCCGGGTAAGAGCTAAAATCACATTCCATATAAAAGGGGCACTGGCTACTTAGAACTCAAGCGAGAAACGTACAAACAAATTAATTGTTACTTGTGTCTTTTATGGTTTGATTAAAATTTTTGGTTAAAGGGTGAAGAGAAGAAGTAGAAAGCAGAAAGCAATTACTCAGTCTTCTGCGAATTTAATTTGGGCACAAAACCAATTGGATTAAAAATTTTGTGAATGCAGATAAAATACTTTTTTCTTTTGTGTTGATTGTACGATTTATTTAATCTAATGATTCTAGATTGACGATGATAACGTGTCTTTATTTTTATACAACATGTCCCAAAAATAAGTGCTCAAACGAAAATGGTAGAAAGGAGACGAGATTTCATCAATAAAAAACTCATATTGTCATGATCGGAAAGGCTTATTTTTTATAGGCATTTGAATTTTATCCCTAAAGGAAATGTTGTTCATTCAAAGTTTGCACATAGTTCATAAACTATTCGGTCAATTTAAAACAGTTTTGCAAAGCTAATTAATACCTTTTTGGTTTAAGGGTAATACATCTTCGCCAACAAATTATTTCGATTAAAAAAAGTTTGTCAAAAAATTAAAGAAAATTCAACTTTTTTTTGTTAGTTAGATACCACTTTTTTAGTTTTACTGTAAAACTACATCGAAAACCCATAGAATAAAAAAAATTCAATGTCCTAACCCTATTACTGTATGAGCGAAAAGTGCACTGCGCCAAGTTACTTGCGCAGTGGACTTTTGTGTAACGAGTTTCATGAGAGAATTGTAAATCTTACTAAAATAAGGCAGTAATTAAAGAAAATGCGACGAAAATCATTAACATTTTATTAAAAGAAATATTTTCAATTATTAAGTGTTCAAAATATTGCGCAGTGTACTTTTCATACCGTCACTGCTCATAAAGTGAAATATAGAAGATTGAATCTTTTTTTTTATTCGATGGGTTTTCGATGTAGTTTTTTTTTTTCAAAAAGTGGTACCTTAATGGTTCTTTTTCCGAGATATGAGCGAAAACTAACGAGAAATGTTTCATTTTCATTAATTTTTCGAAAAACGTTTTTTAATCAAAATAATTTACTCGCGAAGGTATATTATCATTAAATCAAGAAGGTATTAATTGGCTTTGTTGATTTAAGTTTAAACAACTTTTTCTTTGGGATTAAAATTCAAATGCCCATTAAAAAAATACTAACCCTTTCCAACCCTGACAATATAGGATTTCATCGATGAAACCTGGTCTACTTTCTACCATTTTCGTTTGGGCACTTCTTTTTGGGTCACGTTGTATAGAAAAGATTCGATACCTCATTTGTTTTCATCTAATAGTTATTACTGATTTCTTTTAATTTTTGGAGTGCACGCACTCAGACAAATCGCTTGCTGAATGCAACAGTGACGCAAATCAAAAAAATACATTATGGAGAAACTGAGAAAAGAAAGTTTTAACGTTTTTGTTTTTAATAATACAGAATATAGGTAGTCAAATTGGAATAAATATGAATGTGAACCATTATAATGTTTTTTAATCTGTCTCTTGATCGTTGAAAGATTTTTGCAAATAAGGAAATTTGTTTGTTACACTTTGCACCCAAATTTGAGTTGTGTCACTATTGCATTCAGTAAGCGAAGCACCTAGTGAAATAATTAATTATTCATTTAACATATAAACTGTTTTAAATTGCAATGGTACATGCCTTTATCTAGCCATTCCAGATCCATATTCTCCTTTAGTTAGATTGCAGAACTATTTAGGAGTTACTACAAAAAATCTTTTGAATTCAAATGCTGCTGCCTTTATAATATCCTTTGGAAAGCTAATAAATTACTTCTGCATATTTTTTTTTTCAAATCCAAACTTGACCAACAACTGTCCAAGTGTTTCTGGGTATGTTTTCGTCTCAAACAAATTCTTGAGCTTCTTAATTATACAAAAATTAAAAAATATATTAGAATTATTGTTAGGCATATTAAAAGTATTGTAAAATATAAATAGGTATCTTTTGTGAATGAATCAGTTTTTTATTGTCGAAAAACAGAATTTTTTAGTGATATTTATTAATTTTATGAATTTCAACCAGTTAAGGCAACAATAATAGGGAGTTTTTGCAATACCTTACGATAAAAATATTGAACAATTTAAGTAGCGAGATCTTGCGATCGCTTTTTGACCTGATTTGCACAAAATTTTTGATAAAAATATCGTTACGTTAAAAGCTATTTTGCTTAGCAAACTTGTGAATTTAGCCAATCAGAAATCGAGTTTTAACGTTTAAGCTGGTGCTATTGCTGTTGGAGGCCTGACTGGGTATATCCTTGCGTTGCGAGATGGTTTCTTCAGGAAACTTATTTTTACTAGCGCCGGCGCTCTCAGCATGGCCGCTCTTTGTTATCCGCTGAGTATTCTAAGTTGGCTCAGAGTGAAGCCAAGAGATACATTCGTATAGGATATAACTTTTATCATGGAAGTATTTGCCCATAAATACAGTGAGATCAAATATAAATGGAGCGAGATACTATTTTTCTAAATTATCAGTTTATAAAGCTAGTTTGAAACCTTAACCTTAGTGGCAAACCTTAAAAAAGGTGCATTTATTATTAAATTTCATTTTCATTTGGTCTCATGTTATAACAGCAATAAAACAGATAACTTAATCATTTAAATTGTAGTTAAAAAAGATGATCCTCCGCTTGAACTTCCTTCTCTGCCAAAAATTCCAACGAGCTTCTCTGTAGTGCTGGATTTCAAAAACTCCCTAATATTGCGTTACCTACATTATTTTTTGACAATCAATAAACTTCGGTTTTTCAATATGCAAGACTCGTTTTAATTTTTTGATAACAATCGACTTATTATACAGGATTATTTATGGCGTTGGGGAAAAACTTCACCGGGTGATTCCCATGTGTAATTCAAATAAAAAACTTCAAATAAACATGTGTGCGATAATGCTTTCTAACGGAAGTGTAGCCCTTCAAAGTTTATAACATGTAACGTCAATCAATCAAAGCAATAGCTGTAGGCTTATTTCCTATTTCATTTGTTACCTATGAAAACAAAAATCACTACCTTAACATCGTCTTAAAGTTGTAAACATTCAACATGTAATAAACTTTGAAGGGCTACACTTCCGGTAGAAAGCATTATCGGACACATGTTTATTTGAAGTTTTTTATTTGAATTACTCATAGGAATCACCCGGTGAAGTTTTTCCCCGACGTCATAAATCATATTGTATATTGTGTCTTCTGATGAATCTCTTGGTACAATGTTTAGTATTTATAATTTACGTGAATCACTTTTCATTTTTGTTTTTGGTCTTTATACTTGGCTTTGCACTTACTTTTTAAATGTCCAACTCTATTGCGAATTGTGGTGGCGCAGACGGTGCCATCGCACACTAATTGCAGTTTTTTAATTTCCTCTGAAGTACACATAACATCATAACTTAGAGAAGTGCTCGTTAAAATTACATGATTTACGTGTGTTTGGGAAAAAAACGTAGATGCAATTTACTTTCGCAAATTTATTTATTCCATTTTAAAATTGCAGGAGCCGGCAGTTTTATGACATGATGAAATAAAACGACAAAAACTAACTCTGATGCTCCAAATCTTGCCGAAGAGCTTTTCATTTAGTAGCAACGTACGCGTATACATTTAAATTAAAACATGGCAGAAACGACGGGTTTTTCCTCTAAAAAAATGTGCGCGGATATAAAAATCATTAAGCCCGGTTCTCGTATAAATGAAAAATGAGGCATCTGTTTTACATCAGCCACTCTTCCGGATCTAGTATAGACTATACCAGCCGACTCAATTGAAAAGTAATTTTATTGATAAATTAGTTTGTTTGTGGCGCTCGCTTTGAGTGTTCGTTGAAGGTTTTTCAAATAAAACTCGAGAGGAAAAATAAATACCTACATTTATTTGCACACTGCTAAGTTATGCTTCGTCAAAACGAATTTCGGCGCGGCCATTTTAATTGCGTCTTCTTCGCGCGGTAAATTAAGATAAATGCGGTCAACCCTTTTGTTTAACTTAAATTACTTCCGGCCTGAGTGGTTTAGTTAAACTTATTTAATGTGAGGCCTATAGTCCGGACAGTGATTTTCCTATCACTCCGAAACGTTCGGGAGTGTTTTAAACGCTTAAGTGGGATCCACTGTAATTATTATCGTGCTAATTGCCCGGTCAATTAAGATTCCAAGCGATAGCAAAATATCCTATCTCGTGGACGGTTGCCATGAAATTAATAAGTTTGCCAGGAAGTGTAATTTAAACGGTTTCAGATTTCGGCTTAAGGAAGGCGAAAGGTCATTTTCGACACAAAATAGCAGGTTTACGCTACAATGAATTGGCAAATATCGTTTTGGATGATTTGCAAAAAGAATACATACATATATTACTAGGAGTAGAGCACACCTTCTGTGTTTCGCAGAGTTTCCATGGCCTTAAGGCTGCGCTCACACTGATGAAGCAAAACGTTTTCAAACAAAAACACGCTAAAACAGTAACTGTTTTAGCGTGCTTTAAATTTTGCAGTAACTGTTTTAGCGTGTTTTAAACTGTGTTTTGTTTTGATATATCAGTGTGTGCCTGATTCTATTTAAAGCATGGAAAAAAAACGCTTTTTAACAAAATTAGTCAAAAATGTTTTGTGCGAAAACGTTTTTGCTTCATCAGTGTGAGCGCAGCCTAAGGCGCTCTTACACGAGCAATTAAAATTGCCCAATCGCTGGCAGCTTTAGTCAATTTTTTACGTCATGGCAACATCTAGCAACATACGGCAACACATTGTACGAAATATGTGGAGCAATTCTTTGTCAATTATTTGCTCAATATTGTCCAGCGATATGGATCAATATCCAGCAATTAGGCAAAGATAAATTCAGTGGAGCAACTGTTGCCGACAATAAACATCGTCTATCTTACTGACATTTGGACTGTTTTCTGTCTGCAATTGCTTTGTTCACTTTTGTTATTCGAATTTTTAAGTAACGAATTAACTTAATGATAAATAATTGCTTTTCTATTTTTTACTTCAACTTTCAATTTAAAAATGTTCGCTTTACTATAAGCATTTTTATCCTGAAGTTGACTGAAGAATTAGAAACATATCCTTGTAATACTTAAAGAAAATGTAGTTTACTGAAATGAGTCTTCATGTAAAAATTAAATCAACTGATATTTGTAAAAAAATTTGAATAAACTATAAATATTTAGTAAAAGTGCTTAAATTGTTGTTGTTTTCGATTTCTTATTCTTATATTACTTTCATTTTCCTTTTCGAACTTCTTGATAAGTTGTGACCTAATCTTTAATTGATTCATACGAATATGAGAAACTTAGTAAACATCTGTTTTACTTCCCGACTTTATTATATAAGTTCGCCAGTTACAGGACTACACTTCAGCCAACCTTATTATTGTCTCCATTGGGATAAACAGCAACTTCTACAAATGGCAGCTTCGGCAGGACCGGCCATTCCCGTATGATCCCAACATATTGACGGCGTTTAACGGATATCGCCTCCTATAAAATCGATATTATTCATGATATTGAAACGTAATCCGTATACTTACGTCTCTTCCGGCCGTCGCGTCGGATCCCCTCGTTTTTTGATTTACATACTAAATGTAGCTGAAAGTTGCAAATGTATGGCATAAATTTGCGGATCATAATGAAGGGTGTCATGTGTTTCGCGAAGTTTTCTGAATTTTGTTTTCCTTATTTGCATTAATTTCACGCGATTTAACGCATTAAACGTAGGTGAGTTTTGATGCTTTCACAGTTTTAATTATTGCAAATAATTGCAATAATAAAGTCACATACTTTGGCACTGATACTAGGAAATTTATTTGAAAGAGAGATTTGCTTCGAATACATAAATGGATGTGCGTTTGCTTGCAAGCTTTTAAAATTTTGTTTTTAGAATGGTTTTGCAATGAAATTAGCTTTAAATATGTATATTAATAAAAAGCAAGAAATATAGGAAAAGATTGAGTATTTAAATTTGGAGAGGCATTTCGAAATTTAAATTTAAATTTAAAATTAATAAGTTTACATCTGAATAAAAAGAGGCATAATATAAATAAAACTTTTAAAAAATGGATTTTTCAGATAATATTTATTTTATTTATTTATTTTTTATTCTATTGCCAATGCATAAAATTTTATAACATTTAATGAATCAGTTAAATTAATGAAAACTAAATAATATATTTAAATAAATTTATGCCTTTCATGAATAAATATCTTTCAAGAAAAATTACTTGCACAAAAGTTTGAACCGACGACAAAAATTGTCGCTGTCATAATTAAGTCCGGTTAACTCACACACACACACACAGTCTTCTGAAGATGGTGAAAGCCGAAACTAGTTGGGATGAGAGTTAAGAACCACATTCGTCAGAACAAAGAGAAAACAACACAAGTGATCAGTTAAATTTAACTTTCAGTTTCTATCCGTAGTTTACAGTTGCGAAAACAACTGTCACCACGACAATAAACTGAAAAGTAAATTAATTTGCGTTTATTTATGACCTAAAATGTTAAAAAATAATTAAATTTTTTATCTTAAACAACTTAATCAATCGACAAAGAATATTAGAGGAATGTAAATGAAAGGACTACGGAAATACTACAAAATGAGTCATAGAGACAGAGGAGAAGTATAGCGTGTAAAGATAAAGATATAAAAAAGAAATAATAAGAGAGAAAAAAGGATACACAAGTATCATAGAAGGAAGTTTCAGAAACAAGAAAGTAAGAATCATTTAGGGATTAAAAACCGGAAAAGCAAGAAAGTTATTTTACAAAAATAAGTAAGGAAAAGTAATAAGAGTAAGGGATGATATTTTTGATAATTGAACTTTGAGAATTGAAGAAAAAGAATATCACAGAAGATTTCAAAGAAATAATAATTAAACTAAAGACAAACAAAGGTACGAAAAGCAATGACATAATACCGATGATAATGCTTGAGTGCACGAGAGAAGAATAGATGAATGCACAAATTAGTTCAGAAAAATGAGAAAATGCAGCGACTTGATATCTGTCATACAAAAAAGTTGAAAAATGGATTTGCGAAAATTACAAAACTATAGTCGGTCATAAGCTTCGAGAAAGGGTATAATATAAAAGGAGAGAACATCAATGTAGCTTTCGGAAAGGTAGAAAGAAAGTAGACTAAATTTTTGCTTTAAATGAAATACAAAAACAAGAATATTGGTGAGGAACAGAAGCATGCTTTGAACTGATTGCAGCAGCTATTTATAAACAAAACAATATGAAAGTCATTGAAATTTAGTATTTACAAGATGAAAATTAAGTCAATAGTTACTTATGCCAGTGAGGTATGGAAAGCTATGCAAATTTTGTTAAAAACTATTAGAGGAAAGTTCTGAGAATAAAAATGAAGATGAGCTGTAGACAGTACACCGAATTGCGTAAGATTGGATTTTCAAAACTGTGCTAGGGCGGTGCTAGCTGCTAAATATTGAAAAGAAAGACCGAAAGAGTTAAAGAGGATTTGAAAAGTCAAGCTACCAACTTAGAAGAAGAGGGTAGATAATAAGAAAAGACTTCCTTTTACTTACAGAATATTTCGGTGTATGTATGTTGTGGTGCATTTCTGAGCAAGAACTATCAATAAAGGTAACTTAAGAGTTCAGAGATACCTCTTATTTATAGACTTTGGTTCTACGAATAAAAAGAACATATGCATAGTGCTCAAAGACGAAGGACTTATAAAAGTACAGTGAAATGTGATGGAAATCTAACACAAGAATCCAAAGCAGACGTAGAAGTTAAACAGGGATGTATACTTTCGTTATTGCTATTCTCGATAATATTAGATGAGGAGGCGAGAAAAACAATGAATAATGCAGAGGTATAGGTTGGGACAAGTCTGGAAGATCTAAATTTTGCGAATGACGTATGCTTGTTGTCCCGCAATGGTCAACACATGGAAGGAAACGTAGACCTGGTAAAAGTAGCTAGAAAAGTATTATAATAATTATTTATTATTCACGTGTTTGAACATAAAAAAGAACGAACATATAAAAATAGGAGGCGAAAGGATACCTACCTAGGCAGTACAGAAGTAAAAAACAGTAAACAAACTCGTCGAGAAAAAACTTACGAAAGCAAAAAGTGTATTAAGTAAGATATGGCGCAAAAACGGAAATGAAAATCATAAATAAACAAATTCAATCTAGATACTAACAATATTGACAGACAAATTTTCTGCCGTTATCGAGATTCGAACTCGAGTTTTCTGGTTACGTGTCAGATGCTTTGCCAACGACCCAGAGTTCAAACTTCATCGTCTAATAAAGAAGATGGGCCGAATTCTCATCTTTTAATTAAAGTCGTGTATAACTAAAGTCGTGATTAAAATAAGCAAGAAACGATATAGCTTTATGTCAATATAATGTGTAAGAGAGTGACGGAGGGCGTTACCATGGGAAATAAACACGTTATTAAATTAAATATGCGGTAAGAATACGGCCCGATGAAGTTTGAACTGGTAAAGACGATGAAGTTAGAACTCTGGGTCGTTATAGTTTACTTGGCAAAGCAGTTGGCATGTAACCAAAAGACTCCAGTTTGAATCTCGATAATGGCAGAAAATTTGTTAGTGTATAAATCGAATTTATTTCTTTATAATTAATTGCACTAACATATCTTTAATATTTAATTTAAAAATGAAAATCTTCAAATCGATGGTGAAATCAGTTCTGTTATATGAGTCCGAATCAAAGGCAGTAACAAACAGTGTAAAGTAAACTGCAAGTGTTCAGTAATAAGATGGTTAAGGAACATCATAGGAATCTGGTGACCTAGAAAAGTTACTCTATGAGAATTGTGGATAAGAACAGAAGAAGATACAGTAGAGTTACAAATAAGAGGAAGGAAATTAGAATGGATAAGCAGGACCTTACAAGAAAACGGGGACGAATTTCTTAAGAAGGCGTTCGTAGTAGAGTCCACAGGGTAATAAAAAAAATACCATTTTGAAATAAAAAAATATTGCGAAGCAAACTTTTGGCAATAAAAGTAGAAAAATTATTTTTCAGTTTTAATTTCGAGAAAACTTATACATTAAATATAATTTGCTTTCCCTTTATGCGAATGCTAGCACATAATGTGAGTTTGCAATGTACTTCAGTAAAATTTTGCTAAATGTGTTTAATAGCATAAGGAAAGCAATTTTAGGTAACAATCAAACTCATTTTATCTTTGTTAATTTGAAAACTTCGTTAATCCAAATGATTGGCGCAAAAATCGAATTCAATTCGGCCACCTCATTTGTAATTCTAATGATAAAAACAAAGAGACGTGTTCGAAAACAGCACTAAGAGTGACAGCACAATTCGTTTGTCTACAGTCGCATACAAATCGAAATTTTTACGCTGAATTAACTCGCACTTTTGAATAAATTCGTCTTGTGCAGGTGTGAGGGCAGATCCAAAGATACGTTTCAAATCACCAAAGAAAACGAAATGTGGCGGTGATTTCTTTTTATTTTTAAAGTATAAAAGTAAGTATCGCGCGCAAATTTATAGGAATTTTTAAATTCGCCAGTTTAGGAAACCTTTTCAGATTTTCAACTTTACATTTTGGGGAAACCAAGTTAACGTAGCACGTAGCGCTAGCTCACAGATTCAACAGTGATTTCCCGTTCTAATTGTTTCAAGACGGTACCTGTTACTAATGAGCAAACTTTCTTCGATTGTGATAAGATTAAGATTGATTACACGATGGTGTAATTCAAACTACTTTAAAACTAGATAGTAATCTTATGCAACTACGGAAGAAATCGCAACTGTATTCAAAATTCGAAAGACTTTACATGCTTCGAGTACCAAAATCTAAAACTTGTTCTCGGAAAACCGTTCCTTTTTAACTTCCTCCGAGAAAATTAATTTTCTTCCGCGTGCAAATGCGAAAAACCGCATAGGGCAGATAACGAATAATTAACGCAATATATCTCACACAAAACATTAACTCCTAAGGAATTGCGGCTATTATTCCCGAACCGAACGAAAATTTTATTTTTAAGTGCTAAGTTCTTTTAAAAAGTAGCTCTGAGATTTTTGTCTGGACTTTCACAATTTATAAGGATATGTAAAAATTGTCAAGAAATTTAAAAGCAAGCGGAAGGAAATATTGAATTAACATTAAATTTCATAGATTGAATATTGAATACTTTATAATTTTTAACAAAGCAAACAAGGTTGGAGTTTAGCAAATTCTTGAACCGAATGGAATACAAAAATTGATGGTCGGAAAGTTTCAAAGAGATCGCCAACACTATTTTCTAAAGCCGTCAAAATCGTAATTGTGACGGTGCGCCATATTCTTTTTTAATGGCGTACAGAGAAAATTAATTTATTTATCAAGAAACCGAATTGTAAAAAAATCGTGACAAGATTTAAACATAGATTATATTATTAAAGCTGATTCTTGTCCGAGGAAAATTGTATCACAAACTCTTTTAAACGGACACTAAATGGCAACACTTAACGTTTCGCAGTCGTTCGAAGCCGTCGAACGACTGCGAAACGTTAAGTATTTGTGCGCCATTTAGTGTCCGTTTAAAAGAGTTTGTGATAGATTACATTATTTATATAATCTATCTGGCGTCTCTATGAGGTGTAAAATAACATCACCCGTAACAGTCAAATTGAAAATATTTCCATTTCGCGCATAGCTTCCGAATGAAAATATATTTACCAGTAAAGGGCGTGCCATTTTTCTATTACGTTTGTTTTTTTTTCTTAGTGCGCTCACACCTGTGTCTACTTGCGGATACCATCAAGGTTTGCAGCTCGGTGTATATTCTTCGAATTGTTTGTCTACTCTAACCACAGGGACTGATTGTTACAGTTTTACTCATTGCGCAAAATTACAAGTTTTGGTTTAACTTGATCGCTTTGTTCTAATTCAGACTCATACGTTTAAATTTTATGATTGCAACATTTATTTTCAAATTTTGAAATAATACATTTTTGTACAGAATTTTGGTTTCTCACATCACACTGTCCTTAAAAAAAGGGCCCTAAAATTCTTACTGCACGTAGGCCCCGGCATTTAGAAGGCTGGCCCTAGTGACCAATGATATCGCGTTTTTAGCCACGTGATTATATTTAAATACTTGCGTATTTCTAATAATTATCTCGTTCAAATTACATTTTTTATAGAATTTTTTTTAACCTGTGTCAACATAATCTAAATACAGGGTGGGACCTAGAAACTTACTTTTTTTGAAGATGAATAAAATAAAAATTGTAGCTGATATGCATGTATTTTTGTTTTATATTGAATGAACGTAATTTCAAATTTTATATCATGCAGTTTTAAACAAAACATCTGTAAGGTGATGTCCACCGTTTTCTATACACCGATGCAACCGATATCTGAAGCTCCTCTCTACGCGTTCCAACATCTCCACCGAAATTCGGGCTATTTCCTGCCGAATAAGATTTTTGAATTGAAGCAGGGTTGTAGGGCGGTGTTTGTAAACCTCTGCCTTGAGGTAACCCCGTAAAAAAAATCACACGGCGTTAGATCGGGCGAGCGCGGCGCCCACGGAATGTCAGCTCGATTCGAGATGAGCCGTCCGGGGAACATTGCCTTAACAACTGTCATCGAAACTCTGGCCGTGTGGGCCGTGGCACCGTCCTGTTGGAACCACACGTTTTGTAGACGCATTTCAAGAGCTGGCTCGAAAACACATCATCATCATCTCGAATCGAGGTGACATTCCGTAGGCGCCCGCTTGCCAGATCTACCGCCGTGTGATTTTTTTATGGGGTTACCTCAAGGCAGAGGTTTACAAACACCGCCCTACAACCCCGCTTCAATTGAAGAATCTAATTCGGCAGGAAATAGCCCGAATTCCGGTGGAGGTATTAGAACGCGTAGAGAGGAGCTTCAGAAATCGGTTGCGTCAGTGTAAAGAAAACGGTGGACATCACCTTACAGATGTTTTGTTTAAAACTGCATGATATAAAATTTGAAATTATGTCCTTTCAATATAAAACAAAAAACCATGCATATCAGCTACAATTACAATGCACAAAACATTTAATGAATCAGTTAAATTAATGAAAACTAAATACTATATTTAAATAAATTTATGCCTTTCATGAATAAATATCTTTCAAGAAAAATTACTTGCACAAAAGTTTCAACCGACGACAAAAATTGTCGCTGTCATAATTAAATCCGGTTAACTCACACACACTCACAGTCTTCTGAAGATGGCGAAAGCCGAAACTAATTGGGACGAGAGTTAAGAACCACATTCGTCAGAACAAAGAGAAAACAACACAAGTGATCAGTTAAATTTAACTTTCAGTTTCTATCTATAGTTTATAGTTGCGAAAACAACTGTCACCACGACAATAAACTGAAAAGTAAATTAATTTGCGTTTATTTATGACCTAAAATATTAATAAATAATTATATTTTTTACAAACACCGCCCTACAACCCTGCTTCAATTGAAGAATCTAATTCGGCAGGAAATAGCCCGAATTCCGGTGGAGGTATTAGAACGCGTAAAGAGGAACTTCAGAAATCGGTTGCGTCAGTGTAAAGAAAACGGTGGACATCACCTTACAGATGTTTAGTTTAAAACTGCATGATATAAAATTTGAAATTATGTCCTTTCAATATAAAACAAAAAACCATGCATATCAGCTACAATTTTTATTTTATTCACCTTCAAAAAAAGGAAGCTTCTAGGCCCCACCCGTATTATTCCAAAATTATAAAACTTGTAGGATTCATTAGCCACTGTAAGTACCCTATCGTATGAATCTTTAGTTTCTAATTTTTAAGAAAGTTGGTTTTTGGTAAAGATTGTGGTAGAAAATCAAGATGCTAGTCACTGTCTACTGAACTGCGAATTTACTGCTTTTTTTTCCTAATAAATTTGCCAAAAGAATTATTTTTTCATAACATATGGAGAAAGAGACTACATGAACTATCGCCTATGTACATCTGGGTTTTAAAATGGTTGGAGATCTATACTGATCAATCATCTTGAAAAGAAAGATGAATAAAGGCAATAGTTTGGTGCCGTCTCTTTTTTTCGATGACCATTACGTTTAGTTGTGGCAATGTTTTGGTGTTGGTGCACAAAAACGAAAGCTGTGAAAAGTAGTTTCACACATGTTTTTTTTTTCCTTCTGAAAGATCAATCAAACCATACGAATACGAAAACAAAAATTTTATTTTTTGAGAAAAATCGAGAAATTTCATATTTCTTTATAGAATATTAATATTCCTATTTTTTTACTAGAGAAACAATGATTTAATTATGGTAGAAACAAGGAACCTTTAGAAAATCCGTTCCTCAAAGTATGCTTAAGAGAAAGAGCTACTTTTTTTTTAGAGAAAATTGAACTTTCAGAAGTTCTTAGAAGCTTCTAGTTCTATTGGTCTCTTGTTATAATATTTGTATTTGTATGTTTCTCGTACGGTTCTGCTGTATCGGTATTTTTTATTAAAAAGTGGAATCACATTCGGGAAAACAAGATGTTACACGCACAGGAACTTGTCAATAAATTTTTCCCGATAAAACCTGCACTAGCTCGGGCCGACTTTGCGCAGCTAACTCGTATATCTACGAGTTCCGTAAAACTGTGCTGCATATAAATGTCCGCATTTGGAAAGTTACGGTTTAAATAAATTAATTTAATCTGCGTCCGAAGCAAACATATTCTCGCTCTGTCACGTCATGAAAAAGTTTGCACAGGAAGGCTTAATAAAGAAATTATTACCGGACTGTCCGTGTAAATAAAGGATACCTTAATATTTTGCGTGGGTGACTTCAATATAGACATGTTACAGTTTAACCTATCAAAAAAAATAAACTTTAATGTCATGCTCGATTCTTTTGGTCTCACACAAATAATAGACACTCCAACACATTTTACAGCTAACTCAGCTTCTATCATTGATTTAATGCTTGTTTCTAATAGTGACCTTATTTTAAATTCAGGCTTGATTAACTTACATATTTCTGATCATGAACTCTTATTTTGTAATATTTCCTTAAAAGTTTCTAACAATCAAGATATTTCTCGAACATACAGAAATTTTAAATCTATTAACGTGAATCAATTTAAGCAAGATCTTGCTACGATACCGTTCCATTCCATTCTATACATTAATAATATTGATGATAAAATTACATTTTTTAATGATCAATTGATAACACTATTTAATGTTCATGCTCCTCCAGTAACCAAAAGGTTTACTAAACCACCTGCACCATGGCTTACTGAAAATATTAAATTAATGATCAAATTAAGAGATGACACTCTATTAAGGTTCAAAAAATCTAAAAATGAAGAGCATTGGATTTACTACAAATCCCTAAGAAATTTAACCACAAATGCTATTCGAAATGAAAAGAAGGCGTATTTTGAAAATAAATGGAGACATAGTAATTCTAGGATCTTATGGCAACATCTAAAATTTTGGATGTAAAAATAACTCTTTAATTCCGATTGAATTAAAAATGCTAATCTTTTTAATGAATACTTCATAAATTCAGTTGAGATTTTACATTTTTATTTAAATAATATGAAATCTTCAGTTTCAAATCTCTTTAAATTCCGTCTTGTAACCACTGATACAATATCAAAGATACTTTCTGAGATTCAAATTATGGCCACTGGGTGTGATGATATCAATGTCTATATGTTACAATTTTGTTGTCCTATTATCATTTCTTTTCTTACTCATATAATAAATTCTTGTCTACTGGAAAATTATTTTCCAAGTGTTTGGAAATTATCTTTAATTATACCTATAGCAAAAATTTCTCATCCATTGGATTATAAACATTTTAGACCATAGGTTCTCAAACTAATTTCGTCTACCGCCCACTTTGAGAATAAATTATTTTCTAGCGCCCCCTAAAATTTTTAACTTTACCACATCTTAAAAATCACAATCGCAATCATTACTTTAATAACTTTAGTTAAATTATAGCCTGCCATATATGAGTCTTATCTTGTTTCCCCCAATTTTCTCTGTGCCCTTTACCGCCCCCCTGTAGGCTTCTAGCGCCCACAAGGGGGCGTTATCGCCCACTTTGAGAAAGACTGTTTTAGACCAATCAGTATTCTATCAGCAATGTCCAAAATTTTAGAAAAAATTGTTGACCTGCGAATTCGTCATAATCTCCATGAATTTGATATATTACCGCTATATCAATCTGGTTTTCGGCCAAATCATAGCTGTTCTACTGCTTTACTAGACGTGACTGATAATATTCTTACTGCAGCTGACAATGGTAAAGATAGTGTTCTAATACTTCTAGACTTTAGTAGGGCGTTTGATACTTTAAGGCATGATGTTTTACTTGCAATACTTCATTATATTGGTCTATCTGATGAAGTGATTTCATTTTTTAAATCCTACTTAAATAACACAGGTCTGCAACCAAAAAACTGCAAGATTTTTCAACTATTTGTTAGAGATTTTTGCATGCTGAATACGGGAAAAATACTAAAAAAATACCATCACGCAAAAGTTGTTTTTTGGGTGTACACCTGCGTCATTTTTAAGCTTCCCTCGATTCAAAAATTCTTATCAAAAAAGCTACAACCAGTGAGTAAAGTAATAATTTTTTTCACGAGTAAGGAAGTTGGAAAATTCCTAGGGAAGATGGAACGTGAATATGATGGGCGACTACTGTTGGATGCTGAAGCGGGAAACTGGAAATACCGGAAAACGAAAGCTCACTAGGAGAACTATGAAAGAGAAGAAAAAACGGTTTCACCGGACAATATAGTGAATGAACATAGATTTAATTGTGTTTAATATGTTGAGTTTATTGGGAAACTTACATGTCATGAAAAATGTGAATGTAATTTTTATATATAAACTAAACTCTCTTGTTTTTATGGCCTACATAAAAACTACAGTTAACATACATATTATTTCTTTCCTCTTAATTTCTTGAGCTTGCTGAATATCGAACAGGTGGTTTTCGAAGTCTAGTTGATCTTCGAACGATTGAAGAAGGTTCTTGTATGCTGCTCGTTCCAGGAATGTTCTCAACCTGTTGCCTGCTTTGTGGTGTAATATTTGTATCGACAGGATTTTCAATTATTTCTTTTTCAGCACATTATGAGCTTCATTGGTACATTCTTGAATCAAAGGTTGATTTGGTGTTTCTTCACTTTCAGCAAATTTTAAATTATTTTGAGCATTTTGGGCAGCTAGTCGTAGCTGTGAGCTCAGCCATCGTCATTGCGTTCGACGTTGCCATGGTTTCTGCGAATCTGATTCTGATGACGACGGTGAAGTCCACTACTTGACTGTATCAAGTACATCATTTTTCCAATAGATTTAATGATTGTTCCTTTAAGCCAATGTTCTTGTGGTTTGAAGAACTTCATAAAAATGTGTTCGCCTGGAGAGAACTTCGGATTTCGAGAACTTGGTTGATATTCTGATGATGGTTTGAGCAACGACAGTAGTGTTCTTGGTTGTCTACCGTGAAGTAGTTCCGCAGGTGATTTATCTAAATTGGGATGTGGAGTTGTTCGGTAGGTAAGCAGAAGTTTTTCTAGGGCTTTGCTCTTATTCCCTCCTCCCCACAATGCTTTCTTCATGGCTGTCTTGAAAGTACGAACGAATCGTTCAGCCTGTCCATTTGATGCTGGATGGAAGGGTGCTGTAGTGAGATGCTCGATCCCATTTTCTTGACAGAACTGTTTAAACTGGCCAGATGTAAATTGAGTACCGTTATCAGAAACAATGGTATTTGGCAGACCTTCTATGAGAAATATTTTTTCTAGAGCTATAATGGTAGTTTCAGCTGTGATGTATAATAAAAGGATATTTTGAGAAGGCATCGATGCAGATCAACCATATTGAATTTATGTATGGACCGGCGAAGTCAACATGAATCCTGTCCCAAGGTTTGTTTGCTAGTGGCCATTGTTTAAATTCTTGTGGTGGATTGGGCTTGATGTGTTGCCAGGACTCACATTTCTTGACCAAATCTTCAACATTTTTATCTATGCCGGGCCACCAATAATGACGTCGAGCAAGCTGTTTCATCCTAACTACTCCCCAATGTCCCTCGTGTAGCATATCCAAAATTTTGCGCTGCAGACTGGAAGGTATGACTCCTCTTGAGTGTTCGTCAGTTTGATACAGCACAATGTTTTTTTCAACGGAGAGAGCAAATCGACGAGTGAAGTAAATTTTCTGCGTTTCGTTGGTCACTGTTTCAGGCCATCCTTCAATGATAAACTTGCGAATTTGAGATAAAGTTTGATCTTGAGATGTGGCAGCTGCAATTCGTTCTGAAGTTATTGGAAAACTTTCGATGATCTCGTTGATTTTAAGATTAAGTTGGAAACAAGATTCTTCACTTTTGTCGAATGTGATGTCTGATCCAACTGGTAGTCGCGATAAGGCATCTGCATTAGAATGAGCTTTGGTTGCTCGATATCGAATGGTATAGTTGTAACCCATAACACTGCCCAGGCGCTGAATTGAGGTTGCTGGCAGCTTTTTATTTGGATTGAATATAGCAACTAAAGGTTTGTGATCCGTTTGCAATTCGAATGAGCAACCATAGATATACTGATGGAACTTCTTAATTCCGTAGACAATCGCAAGAACTTCTTTTTCAGTTTGGCTGTAACGCTTCTCGTGTTCATTCATGGTCTTTGACGCAAGAGCGATCGGATGTTTTTTTACCAGAAGCGTCACGGTGCGACAAGACTGCTCCAATGCCATAGGATGATGCATCAGTGGCCAAAATTAGAGGTGAATCGGGCTTGTAGTGCACAAGAGTCGTTGCTTCGATAATATTCTTTTTAAGTTTTTGAAAAGCACAATCTTGTGAACTCGTCCAATGAAAAGGTTTGCCTTGTTTTCGAAGTTCATTAAGTGGACCAGCAATCTCCGAGAAGTTGGGGATAAACTTGCCATAGTGGTTGACTTTTCCTAAGAAGAATGACTGAAGTTCGCATACGTTCTTCGGTTGTGGAAGTTTCTTGATAGCTATGAAGCCGGACTCGGAGGGGCGAATTCCTTTTTCAGAAATAATATTACCCAGATATTCAACTTCAGGCAGGAAAAATTCGCATTTCTTAAAATTGCACTTGAGACCACTGGTTTCCAGTCGAGTAAATAATTCATTAAGAGTTCGTAAGTGATCTTCTTCTGTTTGACCTGTGACTATGATGTCATCCAAATAATTTGCGCAACTAGGGAGGCCGTTTATCACTTGTTCAATGAGGCACTGGAATATGGTTGGTGCGCTGGCTATACCAAAAGCAAGTCGTTGATACTGGAAGAGTCCATAGGGTGTATCGATGTAGCGAGTTTCTTAGCTTCCTCATCGAGTTCAATTTGTAGGTACACATCAGTTAAATCGATCTTTGTAAAATGCTTCCTGTTCTGCAGTTTCAAAAATAATTCTTCAGCACGAGGAAATTGTTCAATGTTGAGCTGCGGATTAATGGTAACCTTGAAGTCTCCACATATTCTGATGGAACCATTTGATTTATGCACGATGACAATCGGCGCAGCCCAATCGCTGTAAGCAATAGGCTTGATAATCCCAGCAGCATGCAGTCATTCAATCTTGGCTTTGACTTTATCTTGTAAAGTAAAAGGAATTGGCCGGGGTTTAAAAAACTTAGGAATAGCATTCGATTTCAAATACAGTTTGGCTTTATTGATTGTGCACGTACCCAGTCCGTTGGAAAAAAGCGTCGGATGCTTTTGACAGATGTCATAAATTTTACTTTTACAGTTGATAGCAGTAAGAGTAGGCTGAATTTCCAGAGCATTGATAATTTCTTCGTCAAGAGAAGAAGTGATGGTAAAGCCAAATGCTTTGAACCATGGTCTGCCGAAAATGTTTCTGGCATTAACGGAATCTGCAACTAGAAGGCGTAAAATCCTCAATCTTGAGCCAGTCTTCGCTTCACAGGGAAACCAACCTTTTACTGGAATACTTTGGTTGCAGTAAGCTACAAGAGATGCTTTAATTGATTTCAATGGTGGTGCTCCGAGAACTTTATATGTTTGAAGTCCTATGATACTGGTGGAGGAGCCCGAGTCCAATAAAAATTTGACTGCTTTACCATTGATATGAACGTTGACAAAGTACTTCTCATCTGATTCTTCGGCAATAGGAGCAGACTCATTGATGTGATTTAAATCCATGGCTTGCTTATTATTTGATTTGTAAACTTGATTTGAGATGTTAGCTTGATTCCGGTATGTTGAACCTCTGGCTAGGCATACGGAAATAATAGGTATGACCTTTTTTCTTACAATAATTACAAGTAACTTTCAGAAATCGACACGCTGAACGTTTATTCTTGACATGACAGTCGGGGCAAGATTTGATCTTCGGATTAGAATCGGTAGAATGACAACTTTGGTACCGTTGCGTCTGCTTCGTCTTCAAAGAAGTGCGGGTTTGAGATCGGCTTTTACGTTGATTGTAGTCAGATGAAAGCTTGCTCACTTCCATTTGAGCCGTATGACCTTCACCGCTAAGTATCTGTTTGGCTAATTTAGTCGTTTCCAAGGTAGTTGCAAACTGTAAAACATCTTCCAACGAAGGATTTGAAGACTGCAGGGCTGCTGTACGAACTTGTTCATGGGGTGTATGTAATACGAGTATGTCTCGAATATGTTCGTCTACCGAGAAAAAATGATCACACTTTACTTTGGAACAAACAAATCCACGATCTCGAGCTAAACCACGTAAGTCGGCAACCCATTGGGCATATGATTGTCCTGGCTTCATCAAACATTTATTGAATTTGTAACGTGACATAAGGATATGAGTTTTAGTTTTGAAGTGAGCTGTCAACCTTTTTATAAGTTCAGTGTACTTCTCGCTGGTGACAAATCAGTCTGACCATATAGTTTTTGAATAAGTCGATAAATATCATCTCCTATCCAATATAAAAAATAGGCTCGCTTCTGACTTTCATTGACAACTTGATGGGCTTCAAAATGCTGATTCAATCGATTAATGTATGTGTCCCAGTCGTTCGATTGGTTGAAGGCGTTGAATGCCGGAACATTAGTTGCTGAAGAATGAAAAGTTGAAGATTCTGATGTACTTGACCGTGAGCAATCTTGATAAGTTCCATGAAAAAGACACGATCACGTTCTTCTTTTTCTTGTTTTCTTCTCGCGTTCTTTTTGAACCAAAAAATGTAGTAGATATTGCAATTATTTTCGTAATGTAATATGTATCAAAACTGCCGTCACACTTTCAGTATTTGTTGCTTCAATTAAAATGCAAACAAAATGGTTTATATCCCGTCCTCGTCGCCAATAATATGTTGAGTTTATTGGGAAACTCTTTAATAAAAACAGGACTTACATGTCATGAAAAATGTGAATGTTATTTTTATATACAGACTGGCCCAACGAAAACGAAACAGACTGAATATCTCCCAAGAAATTTTTTATACTTGTAAATTTGAAATTTACATAAAGTACTGTAAATATCACAATATGTATGCGGATGATACACAACTAACGTATTCATTTTTCACTAAGGATTTATTAATTGCAATTTGTAATATTAATAACGACCTTAGGTGTTTATCGAATGCAGCCAGTGAGCATTCTTTATTATTAAACGTCAGTAAAAGAGTAGCTGTTTTATTCAGTAAATCGTTAGACACAGCAGATGTACTAATTCAAATAGACGGAAAGCTTTTAATTTTCGTGGATGAATCCAAGAATTTACGTGTCATCACGGATATTAAATTGAGATTTAGAAGTCATATTGCACAATGTATCCGAAAGCAAAGTTAATATTTAATAACAGACATTTCTTAACTCGGAAGATGAAAACGACTCTTTGTGAAAGTTTGGTGCTTTCTCATTTTAACCACTGCGATGTAGAATACGGCCCTTGTCTTAATGTCATTACTCAAAACCGAATACAGCTTGTTCAAAACTCATGTCTCAGGTTAATCCACGGTATTCGTAAGTATCAAAGAATTTCCCACACGTTAGTAGCTACCAGATGGTTAAATATGGCTAACAGAAGATTCTTACATTTGTCATGCCTATTTCATAAAATTATACGTAATAAAATTCCCAAATATTTGCTTAATAAAATTTCTTTTAGGAAAGATGTTCATCAAGTAAATGTCAGGAGTAAATGTTTATTAACTTTTTCTATTCATAAAACTAGTTACTTTGAAAGGACTTTCACTTACAATATAGTTAAAATTTATAATAGTATTCCTGATAGCTACAAACTGCTTCCTGTAATGAACTTTAAAAAAAAAGATGCGTACTAAATTACTAGTTAGCTAACTTTTGATATTTTTATAAAGTATGTATTTACGAGTATATCTGTGTTATTGAGTAAGAGCAGATTTGTGACTTGATGTTGCATGTTCTGAACTCCGCTCATTCCTGCAATATTTAATTTATTTAATTACTCATTATGTTTTTGTGGGAATAAAGACATTTATTATTATTATAATAATAAATATCTTTATAAAGACATTTATTATTATTATTATTATTATAAATATCTTTATTTTCGAGTGGATAACAAGCAATACATTATTCTGAAAATTTAAATAATTAATATGGAATCTTTTTAATATTTTTCTCCTGTATTTCAGAATTTTTCTGTGAAAGTCATTTTGATTTGATTGTATACTTCAACACCTTTTTGAATCATAAAATAAGTTACTACCCAAGTCAGTTCTCAGCAGATTTAAAGTAACGAGTGTTCCATTGAAAATTCATCAAGTTGGTTTTGATTTTTTAATGAAAGATGGTAGAGCGAAAAAGGGGTGACTTCCTAAACTAATTGACGTTTAAATGAATGACTTGTCATATGTTTTGCTTATAACCTAACGTGACATAATCTAGAGTGACATTTCACATTGATCTAGAGACCCCATTTTATGTTTAAGAATCGGATTAAATTTCTTGAACAATTTAAATCGTGCAGTAAAGTGTATCAAAATTTAAATTGAATAAAAACTAGCTGAAATAATAGAACATGCTCTATCTCTAAACTCACTTCTTGTTTCAAGTTTTGTCTGTAATTTGATCAAAAGTTCGAAATATTTTCTAAACCGCATGGCTTAGGCTTGTTTTGACTGACTTATTTGTTTATTTATTTATGATGTTGTACCTATGAAATTTTTTAATACTGTAATACTGAATTTACTTAATACTGTAGTTTAGTAACATTAATTTTGGGCAGTGTAGTTATTTTATTTCGTCACTAGGAAAAAAAGTACGTGATCCGGAATTTATATAATGCATTCGGGGCAAGTTCCAAAATTTTAAAGTGTTTGGTAATTCATAGAGACGAAGGGACGAAGTGCGTTCAGCTATTGAATCGGCAGGTGAACGTAGTTCTTTCTCACCACTCCACTAATGAAAATTATGAAAATAACCAATCTTCGAAAAATTTCCAAATTCGACAACTCCAAATGGTAATCATTAACTGCTTATTAGTAGCAATCTCTTAGACTGGATGTCCGAATTAATATCTTCGTCTTTTGAAACGAATTTTTTTTCTGAAGAACTTTCAAACATTGTTGGAAAATATTACTAATATTATTTCTAGATTCTCTGTCATTGTTCAGCAGTATTCTTATAAGTGTTGATTTGTTTCGGTAATTTCAATTCATCACATTTATAAAAAAAATTCTATTCCAAAAAATGTCACTATGATGATAGCGATTTCATATTAATTTATATTTATCATCAGTATTATCCTATTATATGAATTATTGCTTAATACAAAAGTGTTTATACAGGGAATTTCAAAATGCACTGACGGTTTTTGAGACGGAATAACTTTTTAATAGTTTAACTTAAAAAATTACAAACACATCTTAATACACATCTCTGGGAGTTTCTTCACTTAAAAATTGAATGGTGTAGATGGCTTCCTTCTTCTGCTACACATTGTTTTAGCCGTCTCACAAAATCACTCTGCCCAGCATCTCCAGTGGAATTGCTTCAATTTCATTTGAGCTCTTGAAGACTACGGTCTCTATTACTGTATGCACGAGTTTTTAAAAATCCTCACAAAAAAATTCCGGCGCTGTCAGGGGACCGGGTTGGGAAACATATTACACTGCTTAAATATTATTATTGATTAGTCGCTGTCAGATCCTCCTGAAACCATTAATTGCCATCAAGTTGTTCAAACCTTGGCTGGAAAAAAGTGATGATCATGTGACAATATCTTTCTGATGTTACTCATACGGTATGCTCGTGTTCTTCAAAAAAAAAGGGCCAATAATTCCTGTGGCTGATAACACACAGAAGGAAGTCACCTACGCCATTCAGTTTTTAAGTAAAGAAACTCCCAGGGTGGGTTTACAGAAAGGAAATCAAATATTTAATTACGATTAACTATTTGCTTGAGCTTAAAATTCGTGCTGCCATAGAAATCAAATTGTTAAACTGGGCAACGCTAATTTTAATCTCAATCAAATAGTTAATCGTAATTATATATCACAAAATCTTTTAAGCGGACACTAAATCGCGCACTATACACTTTACGTTTCACCGTCGTTCGACAGCTTCGTCAGAACAAGAACCAACTGTAAATACGTAATTATATATTTGATTTCCTTTCTGTAAACCCACCACCAGAGTTGTAGATTAAGATGTTGCGTTTGTAATTTTTTGAAGTTCAACTATTAAAAAGTTATTCCATCCCAAAAACCGTCAATGCATTTTGGAACTGCCTGTATATGATCGAAGTTAATTCTACAATCATACTGATTGATCCAAAATAAAAAGATTTCAACAGCATTATTGAAAAATAACCAAATATAAAACAATTAATTGATCATCATTTATAGATAAACGATAATATTAATTAGAATCGATTAATGTCACTTCAGAAGAGGTCCAAGTAGGCTTCGTCACAGTCAGGTAAAGGACCGCTTTCTCTACTTGAATGAGTATGATAAAATTGTACTTTCGAATGCGGTAGTCGAAAAAATAATTTGAAGTTTTCTTTTCTTTGCATTATTCTAATTGCATATATTTTATTTTCTCTTTTATAAAAAGGCTTGCTTACACCAGCTGTTATGTAGGGGAGCTCATAAGTTGGGTTTTCTAAGGGCGCGTATTATGTTAACCCAGCCATGAATATATCAGTTCTCTTGGTGCTAATACCGAACGCAGCAATATTATACAAAACATGTACAAATAAAATATTGTATAATGAATGTATGTAATTTATAATTCAAACAAAATTGTGTCAAATTAAGGAAGCAGTTCTTTTTCCTCGAGAGTTCTTTTATTCTCGGAGGAACTCATTAGAGACATAAATAAAGAATATTCTTTTAATGAAAATACGCTTCTTAAAAAGCGTCCGTCAAGGGATACATAAATACCACGGCCATTTAGTAATCACATTTAAAAGAAAATATCTTCCTGCTGGTTCTTAACTCGCAAAATAAAGAAAATATTCATTAGTCCCCGAACGCCAGGCATTTCGTTCATTAAACTAATTAGCAAAAAGGAAATCAATTTATTATACGGACTTAATTAAACTTAAAAATTTCACTAACGAAGGACGCCGCTGCGCCATCGTCATTTGCGAATCTTCTTTTCAATTCCATTAGGGAGTGCCTCGAACGTAGGCAAATAGAATGGCTTTAAATAAAACCCGGAGCTCGTTCGACGTTACGTACGTGGAATAAGAACGTAAAGGGCCGGCCTTAATATTATGAAATAGCCCGCGGTGGTCTCTCTGTACGTACTGCAAAAATCCATCACCCGAGCTTCCTGGCTGCTTTGCGAAGCACCCGGCTTAATGGGGCCACTTCATCATACCATATGCATGTATATGATACGCGCTCTGCCCCCGAAATGTGTTCCGACTCACTTCTACAATTATATATCAGACTTGAACATGCCATTGTGCGAATACAGCTGTTTTACTACCTCGTTACACAAGTTATGCCAGAGAAATTTCTGTATTATTACGGGGAATTGAATACCCAGTCTTGATGGGAATGCATGACAGGGAGATATATGACCGGATCTGATCTGATACGGGAAGGTCTTTCTTGAAACTTCACTGAACATCGATAACATACGTGCTGGATACAGGTAGACCATCTTCGTGATTGCTTGTGCGTGTTGAAAACGGAATACCATAACTATAGTTTATACAGACTTCTATTATACTGCTTGCTGCTGATTCTATTATTATTATTTGTTTATATGACTTCGAAGAAATAAAATACCTGAATATCAAAAGTTGACTTTTGCATAATGAATGTATTTTTGATAATTTTAACAAAAAATATTCCTACATCTCACACCAAATAACAAAGTGGAAATCAATAGTTTTATAGCTATAGTATCGTCCTTTTAAAATCCCTTTGTGCATGGACGAAAAATTTATTATATGTATAGGCATTGACTTTTATTAATCAAAAAGTCAGATGCAACATTGTATTTTATATTAAGCGAACGAGGTAAAAATTATAAAGATATCTTTTGTAGAAGAAGTTTTGTTCTTAAGATGACTAACGCCCGGTATTTCAGTTACAGTTTAACTTTAAACTTCAGTTTATTTCCATAGGAACAGTTGTTCTTATAATTGTTATTATGGGAATAAACTAAAAATTAAAGTTAAACTGTTACTGAAATACCGGGCCTTAGTAACATCATCTGATCAATGATGTTGTCATTCAGAATGCTGAGATGATAAGCAGACAACAAAACATTCTCGCCAGACACCTTTTTGTAACTAAGCAAGTGCGTATTTCAATTACGGTCAATCACTGTCATCGCTAGTCTTATAATGTACAGTTGCGGAATCAATACAGTTTACACTTTAAATTTTCTAATGTAAATTTAGAAAAAGGTAGCAGCGTTAGCGTAGCAATGAAATTTATGAGAAAATTTGTTTGACATTAAGGTTGATAACAAAATGCCTCGCAATTATTTTATCAATAATGAAAAGTAAAATGTAAAAATGAAAGTGTAAACTATATTGATTCCCCGACTGTACATAAAATGACTTGGTAATATATTTTACGATAAAACTCAGAGTTACTCAGCACCACTCAGTAATCTCGAAAAAATATGTACATATTTAAGTTAATGGCACCGTGTTGCGATTTAATCAGAAAATTTCCTTCTCCTTGCACTATCAAATAAAGATTTAGGCAACAATCCGACCCGTGGTAACATACGCCAACGAAACAATGTGCCACATGAAGAAAAAAAAAAAGACTACACACCTTTCAGAGCAAAGTGATAAGAAAAACATTGCTTAAGCTAAGTACACACTGGAGAAACAATCGGGAACTTTTAGTTTCTGTTCCATGTTCCTTGAAAAAGTTACCGGCAGTTTCCGAAAGTTTCTTTAAGTTTCTTCATGTTTCTGTTTCCAGTAACAAAAGTTACTGTTTGTTGCGTGTTTCCATTCGGAGCGGTAAATATCAAAGGAAAATGGGAAACAAGCAACAACATGCAGGAACGAAAAGGAAGTTCCTTCAGTGTGTATACCTTGTCACCAGTTTTGGTAACGGCTTGTAGCAATCAACACCATATTGTGCTTGGACTTTTAAAGAATCATTTGCTTTAAAATGTCTAGCAAAGTAAGGATCGATACTACTTAGGGAATATTTTATATTGAATTGGAGAAACATATAACATTTTTAAGGTGACCATCTGTTAATAAATCATCCCTTGTAAAACATTTATAAGTGGTAAGCCGCCACAATCAACTCGCTCTTGGAGGCTTGGACGCACTCAAACTCTTCGTTTTCGTTAGGTTTTTTTTATAGCTAATAACAATATAAGCTGCAGAAGCGAGAAGTACGTCTTCTTCAGTCACGACTGTCAACAATATTAACTACTTTCTTTCTTGTGTGTGTGTACAGATTGTTACGTGCAACAATTTACAACAATGGAACAGAAACAAAATTCAGATGTTTCTCTATTTTGCTACCTTTAGTGTGGACAAAATGTTTCCATAAGTTGACGAAAGTTAAAAACTTTTTTAAACATTTAGCAAAAACCATCAACAAAAAGTTCCTGTGTGTTCCTCCAGTTGTACTCAGCTTTTTTAGGTCCAAAAAAAGTAGAGGAAGGTGAATACTGACCCGACAACTAATGAACTTTGAAACAAAAAATATTAGACATTTTAAACATTATAACGTCGCAAAGAATTCGATGGTTTGGACATGTAAATAAAAGATATTACTGTTTTTGTTTACCTTTAAAAGAGATGCCATTACAAGGAAAATAAACGAATGGAAACCAAAGCAACACCAGATAAATTATAAGAAATTCGAAAGTCACGTGGAATTATTCATCGCAATTAATGAATCAGAAGAACCTTCAAGGGCAGTTTTCCGCCTATCGAATAAAAAATCATACACACATTATTACTTTCTTCCATTATAGTTTCTTAACGACTTCATTATCATTGGTTAAAGTTTCAGATCTTCTCTAGTTAAAAACTTCACAAAAACTCTTGCTTAACAGAACTTGAAACGTTTATGTTTCACATTAAAGTGTTTTAATAAACAAATGGAACCAAGCAGAATATTTGAATTATAAATTTTTTATTTTCTGTCAATTCGAATTTATGTAAAAAAGAAGTTGAGTATCTCTCGTATGTTCAAATGTGAAAATGGAAGACGTTTTCTTCTTGCGTTTTCTTACGTACTATTCTTTTGTACAATGCGATCGAATAAAAAAGTTTGTCAAACTTGGCCATGAATCATATCTGCACCTCTCACGTAAAAATTATTTAACAAATGTCAACTGACATGAGATAATTTTTTGAAGGCATCAAAGGTTTCTTTTAGGAGCCCACCTTAGGAAGGGAGTTAAATTGGTGAATGGCAATGTTATATTGACTATACCTCATGAAGAGGTATTTTCAGGAGTATTTTCTGGCCAAAGCAGCCAAGTCATTCATAAATTTCAATTATCAGTGTCACTTTTCAAACTTAAAGAATTAAGAAACGACCTACGCTTTTTTAACTATTTTTTTTTATTCGAGCACGTTATGATCTTGAAAATGGAAACTAGTCACGAAATACAAATGAAACTTTAAAGTAAGACAAAAATTTGCACCAACGTTAAGGAATATCTGTTTTCAATACAACTTAATAGTTGATATCTACATAAGTATGTTTCTAATAGAAAATATTAAGGAAAAGTTACATAGGAATGTGTCTCAGATTTTTTTTAATTCATTTTCATCCAAACTTTAAGAGACCAACTTTTGCCTCTTGTCTTTTTTAACCTCGTAAGTTTCCTTACGGGGGTCAGTAATTTTTAAATTTGGAGCACGAGAATATATAATGTTGAAAAAGTTTCTCTAATTTGCGGATAATAAATTTAGTTACGCCCGAAAGTAGCTCCTACACCGTGCATTAAAATTACGGAGTTAGGAAAGTTTTTAATTGAATATCGTGTAAAATTTACGGCTAACGGTGGTATCCGTGAACTACATGGTGCATGTTATCAGAGTTTTTCCGCTTAACTCTCAACCTGTATAACAATACACGGAGCTGGAAATAATTACTGAATTATATTACCGCAGATACTTGACGTTACCAACTCTAGAAAATAAATAAACTTATTATCGCTTCGGAACTATTTAATTGGTGTTTCAGATTTTTAATTTTTTTTACAACTTTTTTTGCCTATCTATGAACGAAAACCTAAGTAAAAAGCGATGTAACCTATTTAATTTTTAGGCTATATTACAATATCCTCTCAAAATCTCATTAAATATTAAAATGATTCATATTTTATTTCATCCTTCCAATATTTCCGATGTAACATAAAAATTAAATAAAATTTCTTTCATTTGAGGGCTTATAATGGATTTTCCTGATCATTATTAAAAATGAATCAGATCGACAAAACGTTGATTGAAATTTAATATTCAATATTCATGACTCAAACTCTTTGCTTTGCGTTTTTATTTGAATTGTCATTCGGCTAATTACCATTTCAGACAATCTACGGTGTAATTTGTACTCTGTAAACTTGCGGACAAAAAAACTGACTCATTCCTTTTTTGTATCGTAAATTGGCTTTCGATCTATGTTCGATCTGTCAAAGTAGTAAATTGTTATTGAAACTGTCATATTGTGTCACATTTAACTTGCTGCTTTGAATAATGATCTACTTAAAGGAAGTGCAACGTGTGCGCGTCACCACTAATACAGAAGGTACAGAAATCTAACACGACGTTTAGTATGTATAACCTCAAGTACTGCAAGGCTAGTACACAGTATGTAAATATAATCAATAGGAATGGGTATTTTAGGTATTAAAACCATAGACAAAATAAACCTAGACTTATAACGACAATGTATTTCTTTAAAACGTTTTGATGCCATCTACATTTTGTAAGAATACTAATGCACAAACCGCGGCAATTTTAAATTGCTTTCAAGTTGACTTCAAAATTGACAAGTAATGATTTAGGTAGCGTAACTTGAAACTAAATTGAAGCGAAAATGATTTTATTAGAAATTATAATACTAAACCTGCCTAATACAATAAAATAAGTCTTGTGTACAATGTGAACATTTATACGTTAATGACTTCAGCGTTTTTACAGTGAAACCAGCCATGTATGTGTTTATAAAGGACGTTTCAGTAAAATCTTCATGTGGTGAACTTTCTGGTACAACACTGGAAATGATTCTTTCTGGAAACAAATTTGAACTGAACAGTGGATTTGCTATATCATCTTCATGAAAAAAAGAAATTATAAATTGAAAAATAAATACTCCCCTTTATCATCCTCATAATCAAATGTGCGATTATAATTTGCAACTAAATTATCGATTAAGATGGTTTTGAAAGCTCCTATGAGACCACTGGTATCTCACTCCATTACTTCTAATTTGTCCAAATAAACTTTCTAGCGGGTACTGATTGAGTCTTCTACCAAGTATATAATATGGTTTGTTCGATTTGGACGTTGGCGTTATGTTAGTTAGACGCCGTTGTAAACTTGCATCCAATTTTTTGGAGGCAACGAAAATGGTAATAATTAAGCACGCGTCAGACTTGCTGCTACTGTTTAAATCTACTCAGCTTACAGATTTAAAATTCTTGACGCAGTCTCGAAACTGCAATCTACGTGACTTAAATCGAACAGCCACTTTAACGCAAACAGTTTACAGCAAAACAAACCGAACGGACATTTGATGTTGCGTATACTCCTGCGACAAGTAACATGACGCGAATGGACAAATCGGACAAACCTATTGAAATCCTTGTGATTTTAAATATTCCCAACTGCACATAATATTTTTAATAGTTATTTTCCAATTTTTCTCTTTTCTGTCTGAAAATTTTTCACATAATCCATAGAAGCTAACATAGGTAAAGCTTTATTTACCCAAAAATTCACTGCTAACACTGCTACTACCAGATATTCCATAACGAAGTTCTTGCCCGCGCTGCGGTGCTTTCACACTACAATTCAAAGAATCAAACGTTTTTCGCTCTAAATAAATGACAGATAATAAATTCAGTTTTATGTCATTTACCGTTTTTATTTACACCTGCTGCCACCATGTTTTTGGAAGATAAACTAATTTCCGCTTTCAAGGTCATGCATTTGCGTGAAATGTCTAGGTTTATTTTGTCTATGATTAAAACTATTGAAAATAGGTAGGTAAAAAGGCAAAAAAGAACTACATTTTAAGACACAAAAATCACATTTTGGGCAAAATAGGTTAAGAGAAATACATATCTAACGAAAAATTCAAAATTTTTAAGCTCGCGTCGTGGTAAGCACAACAACTTGGTAATAGAAATTACACCACAACTACAATTAGAGCTATACAGGGATCAAACGCACGAAGTTTCGCTTACGCGTTTGCTCCCATCATAAGGGGACCGCAGGCAAACGTGGCGATATTCAAGCTATCTGGTCGCTGTCCTTTTTTTTTCATTTGAAGAACAAAAAAGGTGCGAATGGGAGCAAAGCCTAAAATTTAGGCTAAAAAGTTAGAAAAAAGGCAGATAAACCAAAATAACCCTAAAATAGACATTTTAGGCAAAATAAATTTTGATATTATTCAGACTTTAATGCCTAAAATCTACGTAAATAGGTATTTACTTAAAATTCCCATCCCTAATAATCAAGACGTAATTAAATTTCAATGTGGTGGGTCACTTTTTTGTCCGCAAGTTTACATAGCTAGGTATAAGTAATTTTTAGCACAGCACAAACATCCATGGCCCTTGTGGGAATTGAACCCACGCCACCAAGCAGCACGGCTCCTAAAGGCGACTATGCTAACCGCTAAGCCACTCGATAGCCCACTGCCCACTCAAACTCTTACACTGACTTATTCGAGAAACATTAGCTCAATCAAATTTAAAGACCCTAGTTAAAGGTTGTTAATCCATTCTCACGGTCAGTTTGCCAAACTTTCTGGCTTGTGCAAGTAAAAAAAATACGTTTTCATGCAACGACTTCCTTGTGCAAGTTTGTATGCACAAGCCCATTTGCGCAAATTGCATGAGCGTGAAAACGAACCGTTAGATATTGTAACTAGGATAAGAAAACCAGTAAAGATGTACAGCTGAAAATCAGTCGAGCGTAACGTAAACATAAGACGATAACATAAACATAAGAATGACTCACTTGCAATTAGGTAACGTATGACTCACCCGCAGTGCAAAAAGATGCACATGCACATATCACAGCGATGATTCATTCGCGGGCCGTGCGCAAAATCTTATGACTCATCTACGGGCACAGATCTAACGCAGGGCCGTGTGCACAAATGTCAAGGCAATAATTGACGTCACGAAACCCCTATAAAAAGGCGACAAATCGAACGTTAGCGCATAATTAGAACAAATCTAGTCAGTGTCAACTAGTCTAATTGTCCGTAAGTGCCCCAGATACAATGTAAGTAATTGTACCTGTAATTAGTTGTATTGTTATATTAAGCTATGTCCCTCATTTCATGTTACTTAAATTATTACCGTAACAATATGAAATTGCATATATTTTATGGTCGCTTGAGATGTAAATTTTATTAATCATCTGTTATTTGCAACAAAATATTGAATGAATTGAGCGATTATATAATTATTGTCAAACAATTGCCTTTTAAATACGATACACGCGTAAAAATATCCCTCAAATTGAGTTCCACTTTGGTTCCAAGCAAAGGGAATGATCGTAATCCTTAATTAAATTTATGAACATAAGGGTAGCTCACTTTCATTACAATAGAAAAATAAATAAATACTATAATTCATTCGATGTACTTAACAAAAACGAAAAACTCGACCAGAATGTGAAATTTTGAGGAAATTGTTACTGAAAATCAACTTCTGAATAATGAAATCTGTTTATTTATTTAAAAATACAAACGTATATGTATGTGAAACGTAATAAAAAGCCTACAGCTTTATCTAAATAATCTCTTTAATAAACCAAAATATTGTTTATTAACTGAAAAGTGGTTAAATTTATTTTTACAGACACTTTTATGTCTTTTGATAAATAATTTATTGTGAAGTCGAATATCAACTTAATGAGTTTCTTCACATCACATAGTTGTATGTAATGTATGTGTCGTAGCCGCTTGCCGTAAATTAGCACTTCATGTAAAGTCTAGACACTTCGCGAAGTGCAGACAGATAGCGTAATGCCCACCTTTAAACGATTTTTTACAGCAACTGTCTAAAATATTTAGCCTCTTCAAGAAGTGCTATCAGCCATTAGGTTTATGCTATAACGCCGAACAATTACGCTACCGGTCTAATAATTTTAGACACTTCATGAAGTGACTAATGCTATTTACGCCACTGGTGAAAAAACTGCAGATTGGCATTGTACTGGAGAAAGTAGTACTCCTATTTATTCTTATTTTACCGAAAGATAATTAAACTGAACACTGAATAAGACAAGTTAATGAATAATAAAAATATAAATAGATTATGCATTTACTTATTAACACATGGTAAACTGTTATGACAACTAGCGGAGAGTGGGGTAATTGCGAACACTTAAGGGAGAATTGAAATAAAACAAAACCAGATTAAGTAACTAATGCTATTTATTACTGAAAGTCTACGTAAACTAATCAATCTTAAGTTCTTATAATCAACGTAGATAAATTTTCAAAATAAAATCAAATTCAAATCACAGAGAAATCGCCTTGATGTGCTGGCACTATTCGTGCAGTCTTCGTGGACTCATATATTACATTTGACGTTAGACTTTAATTCACTTAAAAGATACCGGATTTCTATGTTATAGCTAAAATATTGTACACCTATTCACTTTTACTCTAAAATTAGATGAAATTGTTAAAAAAAATTCAAGTTAATATCCCTTATACAGCGACCGCGGCCACACTTCACCACTCACTGTTCGGCACTATGTTTGGGCTCGACTCGCGATTGCGTCATTGGGAATATCTAAAATCCTTTTCTAACACAGCTAAACTGTGATTACCCCACTCTCCCCTACTATCGCACAATCTTTCATTTTCTTACATGCGCACCTCTTGGTGGTACATTGTATAGCAGAAATTTTACATAAGCATTTCCAATAGCCTTGCCCTCCACTACTTAATTTTACAGCTTCTCTCAGAGACAAATTTTTATTATAATCAATTTCTTCTTTAGTCAAAAATGCCGAACCAGCTTTGATTAAGTTTTCTCTATTAAACCAACCTTTTATGATACCATCTTTGCATCCCAGCTGATTGACATCATTCTTTTGATCAGTTATAACGCATGTATTATTTCGTGGATCACCAGGACCACGATCAAACTTAGGCACTGCAAGAAGGACGCAATCACCGATTTTTACATTGGGAAGGTTATTTTTACTGTTTGTAAGCATCTTTTCAGCAGCCGTTATCATTCTCTTCCGTGAGTCATCCCTAAGCTCTTGTATATTTTGTTCCTTTTTACACAAAGCGCAAGAAACATCATCAGCAGTAGACTGTGTGTGTGACGTAAAGGCGAAATGGAAATCCAATTTACATATTCCACAACGGTATTCAGAAATTACCATATTGGAAGAACATACGCAACAGGTAATAATCTTTTCACAAACAGTGTCAATGTCGTTCAAGTCGATGCTGCGTTCCTCAATTGTGTTCATCAGTTGTGTTCATCAATTGTGTCTTTTTCCATGTTATTTTTAGTAGATTGTTCAATAAATAATTAGTACATGATTTTCGTTACTGTTGGGAATATTTAAAATGGATTCATTATTTTCTTTGTTGCTTAGTTAAATTTTCTAGCTCTTCCTCTGTCTGAATATTAGTTGCCAGAGATAATGGGATACTAGTTGAACCAAGTCCAAGCTTTGGTTCGCAACCAAATAATGCTTTATACAGGCTGTTACAAAATCGAGGCTCATCATTGGGATCTCGGAAACGGTAAGAGATACGAAGTCGGTTAAATTGGGGCAAAGTTGCGTATTTTGGTGCTGAATAATAATCCGTTCTGAAAAGTCTTCTACGTTTTGTAGTTTTTGAAATATTTAAAAAATATCTGAATACCTTATTTTCTTTTTTATTTTTTCCTGAAGTTATTATTGCAGGGGATCATAACAAAATTAATACATTCACAGGCACTTTTTAAGCTCTTTATGATGATATCATTAGATTTTACTTAAAACGTTTCGTCTCGTTCTGACCATCATCAACTTCATTTTTTCTTATGGGCTATTGGGTTTTAATACATTGAATAGATCTATTTTCTGACAGCTTCATGTATCACACATCCCTCATTTAATAATTTGAAACAGCTGGAAATGCAAGAAATTGTTGAAAATAACACTGCAAAGAAAAACATGGTATGCAGTGAAAACAAAAACCAAAAAAGTTTGATATACCTTCGGAGTTTTATTTCGTGTATCACAAGAGCTGGTTTTAGTAAAATTTTTAGATCTAAAAATGAATGTTTTTGAACCCAAGAATGACGTAAATTTAAAAATGTATAGTGGTCTTAACAACAATTTAGTAATAACGAGCGAAATTTCCTTCCAACAATATCCAGAAAGACAACTACAAAACAATAGTTGATTAGATTTGTAATTAAATTATACATTATTATTATTATTATTAAAGCAAGAAAATATCAAATTAAATTATGTATGTCTTTAGAAAACTCAGCTTAAGCTCTTAAAAGATATTACTGTTCGAGGAAACATTATTTCTTGTAGTCTCATAATTTTATATATTTTATAAGTAACTATTTAACTACCTCTACGGTAGCTTCATGAAAATATCCATAAAGTGCAATGTTTCTATCTAACTTAATAACATTGTTCTGTGTGGATGGCATCTTTCTGAGTATTATTGGAAGTAAATTTCTCTTGCTATTACTAAATTGTTGTTAGCACAATACCTTTTTAAATTTACAAGAATGAGAGATTTTTAAAGACATAATTTCTTGTGATACTTTCTTGCTTTAATCATAAAAATGTATAATTTAATTACGAAACTAATTAAATACTGCGTCATCGTCATTGTTGGAAGTAAATTTCTCTTGCTATTACTAAATTGTTGTTGTTAGCACAATACGTTTTAAAAATGTACGTATTTCTTGGATTCACATAATTCATTTTTATATCTAAAAATTTTTCAAAAATCTGCCTTTGTGATAGACGAAATAAAACTCAAACTTTTCTGGTTTTTGTTTCCACTGCATACCATGTTTTTCTTTGCAGTGTTATTTTTCAACAATTTCTTGCATTTCCAGCTGTTTCAAATTAATAAATAGGGATGTGTGATACATGGAAAAGCATCAGAAAAAATAGATCTATTCATTGGTATTAAAACCCAATGTAGCGCCCATAAGAAAAAATGAAATTGATGATGGTCAGGACGAGACGAAACGTTTTAAGTAAAATCTAATGATATCTTCGCAAAGAGCTCAAAAAAGTGCCTGTAGAATGTATTAATTTTGTTATGATCCCTGCAACAATAACTTCAGGAAAAAATAAAAAATAAAATTACGTTTTCTAGTTTTTTTTGATATGTTTCAAAAACTACAAAACGTAGAAGATTTTTCAGAACGGATTATTGTTCAGCACCAAAATACGCAACTTTGCCCCAATTTAACCGACTTCGTATCTCTTACCGTTTCCGAGATCCCAATGGTGAGCCTCGAATTTGTAACAGCCTGTATAGAGAACCACCACTCACTATTCAATTACGCTATCCGCATATACAACTGTAGGCACTTCATGAAGCGTCTAAAATTATTAGACCGGTAGCGTAATTGTTCGGCGTTACAGCATAAACCTAATGGTTTATAGAAGAGGCTAAATATTTTAGACAGTTGCTGTAAAAAATCGTTTAAAGGTGGGCATTACGCTATCTGTCTGCATTTCGCGAAGTGTCTAGACTTTACATGAAGTGCTAATTTACGGCAAGCGGCTATGACATATGCACATAATTCTGAGATCACATCTGGACCGTGTTGAGTACTGATAATACTTAGAATTTTATTCAAAATTTGAATAACATTGAATTTAAGACAGTTGATGGTATGGCAAGCAACAGCAATCTTTTCATGAACATTGTCCAAATGAGTTTTCCAAGATAGATTGCTTCCCATTATTAGTCCGCAATTTTCCAGGAAACGAATAATTTAAGCCCGGCGCCCATATACTGTGCGATCCAATATTTTTTAGATAAGGTGAGGCTATCAAAAATGAAATCAAGAGTCTTAGCTTGATTCAAAACTTTTAGTCTGACATTTGCTTTCTGACTTCTGTCAAATCTATTAGTGTTTCAAACGCTCTCGAATATTCCCACGGCATTTGAAACTGGTCGTTATCATATACACTGTGAACGTTTAGAGTGGAATAATCCATGTAAATGAGTGCCAGATCATCTGCGACCAAAATCCTCGGACAGGTAAACCTATTTTCTTTAGCGCGAATATTTTTTTGAAGTCATCTTTTCTTTGCACCCTTTCCGCAATGACGTCATCGTCATTTTTTTTTAATGGCACGCCCCAATTTTCTAGCAGTTTTGGATAGATTTGAGAATTCTGATTTCATCAATATGCTTATTTTGACATTCGCACTGACAGTACCCGAGATATTAATTACGAAAGATAAAAATAAAAAATGGAAATTGCAAGGAAGAACAATAATCAAGAACTGTCAAATTTACTTGATGAAACTTTTTATCATTTATTTCAACCACGATCTACTAGATTTCATGGCTCAGTGTATCTTTATCCGGCCTGCGCAGTTTACTAGTTCAAGTGTTTCTCCGCTGGCGCCACTTACCCAAAAAATCGGAAGCAGATTATATCCGGAACGTCATTTTTAAGTAATGTCAAGTTCACGCGGTTTATATCAAGTACAGTTGCAGTTTCTTTCTCAAATAGTTTCCTTTTGATTTTCTCTTTCGTTACTTATGGTAATTCTTGTTTTGGTAACTAGCGCCAAAGCGGGGAAAATTTGCGATAAATAAAATATTGCCCAGGCCGGTAATAGCTCTCTCTCGTGAAATCTAGTAGGTCGTGATTTCAACTATGGCGTTGAAACAAATGATAATTATGAAACAAACAATTTTTTTAAAAAAGTTTACAGTTTTTTATTTTTATTTTTTATCTTTCGTAATTAATATCTCGGGTACTGTCAGTGCGAATGTCAAAATATGCATATTGATGAAATCAGAATTCTCAAATCTATCCAAAACTGCTAGAAAATTGGGGGCGTGCCATTAAAAAAAAATGACGATGACGTCATTGCGGAAAGGGGTGGGGGTGCAAAGAAAAGATGACTTCAAAAAAATATTCGCGCTAAAGAAAATAGGTTTACCTGTCCGAGGATTTTGGTCGCAGATGATCTGGCACTCATTTACATGGATTATTCCACTCTAAACGTTCACAGTGTATTAAAGAGTTACAAATCCTTATGTATTTAATTAAAAGATTTAGGAGGTGTATCTTGACGTATCAGTTTTGACAGATGGTTAATTGTATCAAATAAGCTAGGACTCTGATTTTATTTTTCATAACCTCCCCTTATAGATCGCACAGTAGAACTGCTGTATTTAAAATATACACTGTGTTTTATGAACATTTCGAATAAGTTTATGTGTTAGACCAACCCCTTGAATTGGCAAATAATTTTCTGTATCGTCAGTTTCAACACACCCTATAAGCCATCGTCTTTGTTATGTCGTAAAAAATTGCGAACAAATGACATTCATTTTTTAAATTTCATTATGGACACCATTTTGAATTTTGATACTGTTGAATGAAGCTTCTTTTTCTGATTACAATGATGTATCATCGTTTGAGTTAGATTCTAAAATTAGAATTACTATTGTTACGGAAATAATTTATGCAACTGAAATAAGGATCGTAGCTCAGTATAACGAAACATTTATTTACATATATTTAAGGGTAACTTATATGGCTTAGTCACTTATACAATAAAATAAGAGTTCTGACTAGCTATCACACTAATGATCTAATGATCAGCTCGTCGACTACTTAAAAGGGTTTCGTCCGAGGACGTTTTTCCCGGAGATTATGAAATTATGCCTTGGCATATGATTAATGTGGCACTGAAAGCGTGTTACTCGGAATTTGCGTATTCCTGCCTTGACATTTCCAAAAGATTCATACTTATATACCGGGTGTCCGGAAAAGAATGGGCCATACTTCAAGGCTGGCTTCTTTGGACCAAAATAAATTGAATTAGATCAATTTATCTTAGTACAATTTTGCTTCATTAAAAAGTTATGGCCTTTCAAAGATAATTTTTTTATTTCAATATTTTAGCAAAACTCGTTCATTTTTGGAGATATTTAATTGTAATTTGGTATTTAAAGGTTTCTTGTACTGCTGAATCTGAATATCTTCCTATTTTTAACGTAACATATAGGGGGCGCTCTCGAGATCCTGATATTCCTTTGTTTATTGCTGTACTTTTTTTTAACATGAATATTTTTAAAATTATATTCATTTTCTTGAAAGAACTTTTAATTTACTTTAAAAAAGGTATACTTGTTACATGTCGCTAAAGTATACCAGTTTTGAGAAAAATGGCTTTGAATATGATAGTGCTGAATATTACTGTTTTAGGTCTACACTGAATCACGCACATAGACCCGTATTTCGGTTACAGCTTAACTTTAATCTTCACTTTATTTCCATGGGAACAATTGTTTTGATAATTGTTACTATGGGAGTAATCTGGAGTTGAAAGTTAAACTATGAGTGAAATACACGGCCATAGCAAACATAATAAGAATTTTTTACATAATGTATCGTTGATTTAAATGTGGAATTGTAATTTTTTTTCAATTTTAAGTAAATTACGAAGTAGTGCAACTTTAGGTAATTGTCTTTTCATCCTGCAGTAGCATTAATGGTGTAGTAAGTATTCAACATTTCCACATTCAAAGCCATTTTTCTCAAAACTGGTGTACTTTAGCGACATGTGACAAGTATGCCTTTTTTAAAGTAAATTAAATGTCGTTTCAAGAAAACGAAACATATTTTAAAAATATTCACGTAAAAAAAAGTACGACAATAAACAAGAGAATGTCAGGGTCTCTAGAGCGCCCTCTATACGTTACGTTAAAAATAAGCAGATATTCAGATTCAGCAGTACAAGAAACCTCTAAATACCAAATTACAATTACATGTCTTCAAAAATGAGCGAGTTTTGCTAAAATATTGATATAAAAAAATTACCTTTGAAAGGCCATAACTTTTTAATGAAGCAAAATTGTACTAAGATAAATTGATCTAAATCGATTTATTTTGATCCAAAGAAGCCACCCTTGAAGTTTGGCCCATTCTTTACCGGACACCCAGTATATAATTGTTTACGGAAAGCTTTGGCTGACTAATTTTTGCAGCTGCGAATTCCTGCGTTGGTGGCGTTCTAATTTCCTTGTTACATTTTGAATAACATTTAATAACTTTAGAAATAAAGAAAGTCAATAGCCAATTAATGTTTCTTAATCTGTTACCTAGATATAGAAAACTTTGTTTGAACACATTTAAGTACAAGTTATAGGTATGCATGACGTGAAATAAATGTAAGTGTTTAAAAAAAGGAGTAAATTAGCAGAATAAACAAGAAAAATAAAGCCGAGTTTCTACAATGTTTCAAAATGTAACGAAGCAAAATGTAACGAAAAGTAAGATTTTTCGTAAATAAAAATTTATCTTGGACATTTTTTTTTTAATTTGAAGTATTACTTCAGGTGAACATAATTTAAACGACGCGACGCTGGAAAATATCCAGCGAAAAACTTTCATAATAACGAACTGGCAACGCCGTTGCCTCTTCGTTTCATTATCTAGAAATTTGTGTCCCCGTGACAAAATGACTAGTTTTAATATTTCAGGAGCGCCGTTAAACGAATCCTTTCGTTCGCCCCCTCGAAAATTTCTTCTACGTCATTCCTCGTGTGTTCTCTTCCGATTAGAAGAAAACGACGCCCAGCATCGCACGTAGAACGTCGGCGTAATTGCCGCGGCGATGTTCATTTGTCGTCCTGGACCCGGAGTCTTTTTCGGTGCCTTGGCCGAATATTTGAGGAAGTCGGCTCACGTAGTTTTTCCGCAGTTGGCTACGATACGGATTACGAAGTTCTCGCTTTATTCGATTTTCATCGACCTCTAGCACAGAGCCGATCTGCCGTTAACGACTTTAGCCAACGGCCGGAACAAAATCCAAATCCGGAAGCGAAATATTAATAAATAAAATGACAAGGACAATAAACCTAAGCAGGACGAAACAGATCGTGGTAACTGAGATGGAAAAATTCAATGAGTCATGAGAGAATGTAATCAACTGAATTATTATTACGGATTTAAACTGTGATGTGTCGCAAAAATATTGAATCGTTTCTTTCGAATTCAAGTGCCTTAATTGTGAGACGGAGGATTTTTTTTAGCTTTCAATTTCTGAGCTCATTTTGCATTTAATCTGCGAGCGTAACCTCAGTGCAAGGCTGTACTTACAATCGCTCGATTGATTGGAAAAGTAAATGAGAGACGTGTGCATGCTTCACTGACGAGAATGCATTAACTAGTGGTTCTGTCGGGGTCAGAGAAGAGCTCTAGGGCGCAAATTGTACTCCTACGGTTGAAGCCTTGTTCCGCAGGACGAACAACGTGTCCATCTGTTAAACTGAACGGAACTGTTTTCGGTTTGCATCTAATTATCTACTGAAATTTAGTTTCTTGCATTAGCATGTTATCACAGGAACTAAAATAAATGTCGATCGATAGATAAGTCAAAGAATTTTTATGTAGCTATATCCTTTTAACTTTCGTGAAACAGCCTTGTGGCTTTTGTCAAGTCACGTCATTTCGTCGTATATTTTCTTTATACGATCGGCTTATAGTAAAAAAATAATCTGTATTTTGTGAATTTTTTGCTTTGTTATATATAGGTGGCTATTCAAGATAACCACAGATTGATATTGTAAGTGGTAATCAGAGACCTTAGATGTTCAATAATGCTGTCAACAATGCGTGTTGTTATTGAATGTAATTATTTCTATATCATTACCTTTTTTATCATAAAGGTAATTAGCCATTATGAAAAGTAATGACAGGGGTTAATGCCGAAGTTCATTAGAAAAGAGGAGGGCTTGAGAATATGAGGGAGATAGAGATCACAATATACGAATTATTAAACTTTTAAAAGTGGAAAATGAGCGATTGTAATAAATTTCTTGACTAAAGAAGGGGAATATTCCTAAAAATATTCATGAGAGAATGACGACAGTGTATAACCATGATTGCTCCCTCATATTTCTAAGTCAAATTTTGACCAAAGCAGTTTCATTGGGTTAGAGAATCCATTTACGACGATCCAAGAGGTGGAAGGTCCTAAAAAATTTTAAATTCAGAAATCTTAAACATGTTGAAGATTTAGTGATGAAGGACCAACGACTGAAAGTGTCATCAATTGCTACAGAATTTGGAATAACTGATGCCTCAGTTTTATTTAGATTTAGGCCTAGGTAAAGTGCCTGCACGGTGGGCACTTTAGGTTGTTGACGGTAAAAAAAAAATTGTGCCGCGAGAAAATTTAGCTTCTTTAGAGACGAATCCAAACCTACTTTCACAAACTGTCGCTGACAATGAAATTTGGATATACTTTTAGGATTCAGAGACAAAATAAAAATTTATGCAATGGATGCATAAAAGTTCTCCACCCATGAGAAACGCATGGACACAAAGTTCTGCAGGAAAATTGATGACTGCAATTTTTTGGGATAGTGATGATAGAGCAAGTGTGGTGAATGGTAGCCCCCTAAAGTTTTTTAGAAACTGCTAGTCAGAATTTTTTGTATTTGGTTTTATTAATAAATCTGTCTAATAAAAGATGTGTGGGCTAAGTAATGTGTTTATTTTAAAAATGACAAAAATAAAAATTTTCTGATAAAAAAGAACAAATAACAGATCCGGCCGGTATTATCCGCTAGATGGGGCCAATGCCGACCGGATGCCCAGATGCCTCCGTTTAAAATATAAAAGTTTTTTGTCATAAATATAAATAAAGAGGTTTAAATTCTTATTAATTGTCTTTATGATACTAATTCTCTTCACAGTAATCACAAATAAAACACTTTTTTTAAGTGCCCATTGTCCACAAACGACGTAACTCAACCCATTTTTCCATTGTTGCATTGCGCTTAACTAATTCACGTGGTTGGAACGTTGTGACGTTTCTAAATAACCGCCACATGTTTCTCACTATTTGTTAATAACTTATTTAATTTAATTGAAAAATATCGCTCCAATACATCATCACCAGGGTTAGGAGGTTGAGATTCCGCTTGCAACAGTCCGCCTGGGTCGCCGCTTATACTGTGCATGTTTATGTACGATCATTGTGCTGGCTCATTTCTCCATAAGCGTCGGACGAAATTTTAATTTCATCGCGTAAGAAATTGTTAAATTTAAACAAAATGTCGTATTTTAGAATTAAAAATTAAATAAATTAAATTAAACACTAAACGTTCTTTGCTATTGCAAATTATGCATGCGATTATTTGCTATTCCCGTATCTAGATGTGACGCTTTTGCCAGCGCGAGCGGAATCCGATCCGCCTAACCGTGATCATCACCCCCACTAGCGATTTGGCGGCATACGACACAAGATCTGTAACGGTCATTTACGCGCCTGACTGATTAGACTTCCCATCGCACATCTCTGTGAATTTCCCGCGAAACTTCCCATATTAAATTATTCTGGTCTTTGCCTTGGGAGAATCCATTCTTTTTCTCGACGCCAGAACCAAGATCTTGCAATAAAATAGAACCAAGTTCCTGCAATAGAGAATTTCCTACTACTAAGAATTTTCAAACGAGAGATATTGCAAGTCACATTATATTTCAACCCAAATTCCACAATTTCGATTGACAATAACTAATTAGCGATAACATCATCTTCCGTCTTGATCGCACTTTGGATCACATCCTTCCAGCAGAATGCTAAAGTGACTCTCCTTCATTTTTCCCTCAACATCCAGTTATTTCAATAAGCTGCAAGAACCCTAGCTTGGTTTCCGGAAGGTTCACAGAGGAGAGCTTACCTTCGTATTTGAACAATCACTGTACCGACACCTTTCACTACGCAGTGCATAACGTCAAGAATTGGATTCTTTCAAGCCAAGGAATTAGAGGTCGTGATAACGTACTTTTATGAATATCAAGGTAACGGTTGCAAGTTTGCTATACTATGTTCATAAGGCCTTTTTGTTTATTTTGGTCCCCTGAATACTTTCTCCAAATATAGGTAGTTCCTCATGAAACATCCTGCATTTACGCAGCACGTCTGTAGAGTAATGCAATATTTGAAATCTGCATACGACATTAGCAATATTGACAAGCCAACATTATCCCCAAACCATTGGCCGTCATTACCCCCATATGAAATGTACAGAATATGAATCGAGTGTACTTGAGTAGAATAAGGTACGTTTAGAAATCTAAACTTCATAAAAATCTGTACTAAATGAAGCTAGGAAGATTTACTATTTGTTAAAATTGCAGAAGATGTAAAACCTTGAAATCTGTCATATATAATAACAATAACAAACAACGTTAAATCTAATTTTTATATCTAATCGCTTTTCACATGCCTCTATGTGGCTGACATTGCTACAAACTGCTTAATGTGCAATGTTGAAGCTATATTGATTTTCAAAAATGTTTTCAGATTACAAATATCAAGTGGCCGGTATTACTCCCGGGGGCCGCTATTCACCCTATTTACCCCATCCTAATTGGATATACGCCAAGAGGCTTAACAATTAATTTTGAAGTTTACCAAAGTACATTTCAAAACTTAAAAAAAAGCTCTTGAACAAAAATGACCTTATAAGCTCTGTAAATAAATCTTTTTCTTGCACGACAATTGCAAGGTGCATAAAGCAAGAAAAGCTAAGGAATATATTAACTCCACTGATTTTATTGAAATGGACCATCCTCCGTATAGTCTAGATTTGATACCCTCCGACTATTATTTATGTCGACAACTTAAAAAGAAGAACTTGCGAGGAAGGCGATTTTCTTCAGATCAGGATCTATACATATAAATACAAATTAGGGTACGTACCTTTTATATTTTCGTAAAGTCTGTTAGGAACCTTTTTACTTTTCTGCCGAGAGGATAAGCACAAACTTCCTAAACAAAATCCATCACAACCATTACGTTCAAAATTTAAGCCGGATATCATTAATTTCTTGTTTCATCTCGCAATTCTTCTTTTATAATTATTTATTGAAGTTACAAATTATTGTAGACTGACTCCGCGTTTTCTTTTACCAATAAATAAACTACGTAGTCTGCAACGGCGCGGCGTGGAGACTCTTCCTAATCTTAATACAGCCTGTCTGGTCTCTCCTGTAGGGGAGAGGTCGGCTGTCAAGAGAAATAATTCACTTCTTACTATTTAGTTTTTGAAGAAATCCAAAATACATTGAGTCCTTCCTAAATTCATCACGAGAAAGTATTGTTGCAGAGTGACTTCGCGTTTTCTTTTACAAATAAACTACTTAGTCGAAATGGCATTGAGACTCTTCCAAATATTTATAGTAATTCTACTTAAATCTTCGGATAACTTATGAGGCCCAGTAGGTACAACTCGAGTTTAACTTTAAGCGAAGCTTAAACCCATAGCAACGTCCATTACAACCACGTTATTTAAGCATTGGTTTAACGTTAAACTCGAATTGTACAACTGGGCCTTACTCTTTAATATTTTTACTTAAACGTTCATATTTGCTTATCATGTATTGTTTTTTCAAAGGTGCTTTAATAAATTAATTGTTAATCTATAGCACAGACAATATACATAAGCAGAATAGTTCAAATACGAAATATAAATTATTCAACATCTTTGTTTCAAATTATTTTTTGAAATTCTGTTTATTGAATCGAAGACCGTTTATTGGATTTCCTTGAAGAATGAGTAAAAAATCTTTTTCTAATAGATATTGTACGTTTCCGTTTTAAGCTCATGTAGTATTTTTAATATAGTGAACATTCTTGTAAAGGAACACAATTTCATCAAAAGAAACCCCACTACAAAGTGATTGATTACATAAATTACTTTATAAAAAAACGCTGTGGATGGCTTCTGATTTCATTTACCTAAAAGAAAGCAAATGAGGTGAAAAATTGAATATACGCTCCCTCATGCTTTTTCCAACACTGGAGATTTAGTTCTTACATGGCAGGGTAACAAGACATTTTAGAGTAACAACAATAACTTTACATTTGCCATAGGATCTCGGATTAACATCCTGCAAACTTATCGCGCTGTTCTCGAGAGCTTCTGTTACTAAATCGCAGCAAATATTTCACGCTAATACCTATAATAATCTTGGGGCGCAAATACATCGTACATACAAACCCCGGTAGTACAGCAAACAAAAATTAGCTCCGTCTAAAACTAACAGGGTTGTAGCAGCACGTAAAGTTTATTCTTTCTGATTCATGAGCAACGAGTATCTAGCTGAACTCGTACCGCGTATGTTTTATGATTATCTGCGCCCGGATGTTTTGTGTTTTTTTTTCCTTGTTTGCAGTGTTTATTGCCGACGATTCGTGCAGTAAATCTTTTATGGTTACTTCGAATGGGAGCGAGAAAATTCGTACCTAAATGTAATTTATAAACATCCAAAGACTTTTATGATTACGAAAGAATGGTTCAGTAATGCACAAGTATATATTTTTCCCCTTTTCTGCTCAGTTTCTTTTTGATTAAGTATGTTCAAGGTGTTCTATATCTGATGATGACGTACGCTAATATTAATATCAGTTTCTTACACTTTCACAAGAGTTGGGTGTTTAGTTTTAAAATGCTTAAATATATCTGTATAAGATATTATTTTAAAAAATAACACACCGAACGCACGTATTGAATTTTGTTAGATTTTTTACAAATTTGTATTAATAATTTTGTCCTTATAATAATAAAATTCGTGTTTCATATTGAAGAACGCCTGTCACCTTATAAAAAAAAGAAGCAAATCCTACACCCACATAGTCAGTGCAATCGACCGTTACCTCACTTGCCTTGTTTATTATCTTGGCACACTTTCCGCTCACGTCTGCCCCGAACTGTCTACTAAGACAGCTCCAGCGATAATTATTTCGTGAATTGTGGCAAAGCATTTCCAAACAGTATTCATCGACGAGAGATGCTTCCGCCGAAAACATCGATTAGAATTAGTTTACTAGATCTGAAGGCTGATGTGTCAATCAGGTCCTCCGCCGAACAACGGTCGCGTTAAGTAAACAAATTTGCATGTCGTGTGTCCCTCTTGGAATACAAAGCATCCGGTGGTCGTAAACTGAGTCGGGCGATTATTCAGTAATATTTACCGGAACGATGCCGTCACTGCCGCTGATGCTGTATAGGTGTTTGTCTGGTGTTAGTACAACCTGATCTATTATCAAGTGTTACATTCCATCCCGATGCTGGTTAAGATGACACGATCATTCCATTTGACATAGAAATATAATAGGGTAATATTATTCTAGCTACTTCCCTGGTGACTATGATCTTTTTTCGGTGATTTTTATTTAAGTGCTCAATAAGTTTTTTCATGTGCCCAAACAACGTCGCGTCGGTTCAAAAATGAAAATAAGCTATTTTGGGATGTATAGAGAGTTGTATGTTATTTTAGCCCCTTTGTCGGTAATTTTTAATCATTTTTTAATTACTCAAATCACGTTTGTTCAGAAATGTAAATTTATTTTGGATTCTACAAGAAAGATGCTTCAGAAATGAAGTATCATTGTGGGCTGTCTAAAATCGTGCCTATCTGAAAATCATGATACGATTAGGCATAGTCTTGGGGTGTTCAAAAGTGAAGGTATTTTTAAGAATTTATTTTTGTGATTTTTTTCACTATTTTTTTGGTGTGCCCAAGCAAGAGATGTTTTAATCTTCTTTGGTGACTTTGTAACCAATTTTTTAGGTGCCCCAATTTTTCGTGATCCTGAGGTACTTCCAGGATATCTAAAAACGGATTTTAGACCCTTCTTTGGTGATTTTTTTATTAATTTTTTTCATGTTATTATCAAAAGATTTACAATTTTTACATGAAAATATTGGCAAGAGATCCCTAATAGATACAATAAATTATTTTAAATATTGATTTCGTTTCACATTTACCTCTTTAATTATAACAATAATTGTCAGTTGTCCTATTGCGTAATTTTTTGTGAATCATCATAAATATTTAAAAATCAAATATTCATCTTTAAAGTGAAGAATAGAGAGAGAATAGTACTCACTTCAGATATGTGGCTACAAGTTGCTGAGATTATTGCATTTAAAGTGGTGATTTGAATCAAAAGTAAGAATCCCCTAAAGACAAGGGATAGCTACGAGGTAAGCGTCAAAATTTTCGGGCCTGACTATGAAAGAAATGTCGTAGACTCACAATTAAATTTTATTTCTCAATATAGTCCGCCTTGACATCAATACACTTATTACATCGTTTTAACAACATTTCGATACCCCTAAAAATATTCTTTGGGTTTGTCTTCAAAATGTGGCCAAACTGCAGCCTTCACATCTTCGTCGTCACAAAAATGGCGCTCACAAAGGTTCCTTTTCAAATTTCCAAACAGGTAATAATCCCTGGGGGCCATATCTGGACTATACGGAGGGTGATCGATTTGTTCGAAACCGCAGTCACGAAGTGTGGCTTGTGCAATTCCAACAGTGTGCACGGGTGCATTGTCATGTGGCAAATGTATAGCTCTAGTCGCTTTCCTATATCTTTTCTCCCGAATATTTTGTAGTAATTTATGTAGCAGTGCTGCATAATATGCCCCGTTGACTGTGGTGTTACGTTCTTTAAAGTCTATGAGTAGAATACCCTCACAATCCCAGAATATCGTGGCCATCACCTTTTTTTGCCGATTGACAGACCCTGAACTTTCTTCGTCTTTCTTTCGTCTCCCTTCCATCGACTCCCTTTTGGACAAAGGATCGTAATAAAAAACCATAGTTTCATTCCCTGTGAAATTGTCTTGAACACGTCCACAGGGTTTTCTCCACAGAGCTCTAAAAAGGCCGGAGCACATTCAACATGACGCTGGCGCTGGTGCTGAACTGCTGAAAGATGTTTGGGAACCCACCTTGCGCTAACTTTATTCATGCCTAAATGATCGTGGAGGATACGGCGAACGCTTGTATCTGAAAGCCCCGACATTCTTGATATTTCCTTGACTTCAAGCGTCGATCCCTTAGTATGATATCTTCAACAAGGGCAGCCTCGTTGTTTGTCACCACTTCCACCGCCCTCCCTGTTCTTACGTCATCTTCCAAGGATTCCTGCCTCATTCGAAACCGTTTTGACCAATCTTTTACCACAGAATGAGACGGGGAATTTTTCCCGTACATCCCATCTAGCCGATATTTGATACTTTGAGGAGAAAGACCTTCTCGAGTAAGAAATTTTATAACAGCTCGATACTCAATTTTCGTGACTTCTGACATCGTGATGAACGAGTGTCAGCTATAAGAAAACTAATTGACATAAAGTCCAATTTTGTTTTTTTCAAGGATAATAAAACTTGGAACAATAGGCGTTTACGAAAATTCACCCGGTTGATAACTGGGTTAGAAGTGTGAGAGAGAACATTAAGAGACTTAGTACATGTAAGAGTGAGAAAAATAGAGTACGGTGTATCCACTGGGTTAATTTTCGTAAATACCTATTGTGTTACAAAAATTTAGACCCACTGCGATACCTAGATCTATCAGGCCGGGAAGTTTTGGCGCTTACCTCATAAGTCATAGGTTCTTCAAAATAACATATTATCCAATAATTAACTTTATTTCGGTGTCAAACAAAATATTTGGTAAAAATCTAATAGATCCTACTAAAATTCTGACCGAACGCTAAATTATTTTTAACTATTACAAATTTCAATTTTGGTGTTTTTTGTGTTTCGGTATAATGCAGAACTTCTTTTAATTCAGAACATTTATTTTTTTATATAAATTTTAATACAAGAAGAATACAACAACTATTGTTTTTTTTTTTTTTCAAAACTACGCCACCTTAACATTCTCGTCTCTGAGTTAATACACAACAGTGTTTTACAAAGGAGTCATTTTCTGCCAAACTAAAAATGCTTATCAAACCTATCCAGTTCATATTTGGTTATCAAACACGTACTAATTATTGGCGAAAAAAAAAAATTAAAAATGAAAATTTTTCCCATTTGGTGCGAACTTTTTGACGGTAACTGTAAATTCAACTAATTTTCTTTGAGTTTGTTCCAACTCTCTATTATTAATATATTGTCACGGGCCCGGGGTTTTTATCCGTTTAGGCGTAGGTAGCAGGTAATAGATGGTAGAGCTTGAAACACAGGTGTTTTAGAAAAAATGATTTAATACCTCTTTATTAAAGGAAATTAAATAAATTTAGTTGCGGGGGTTCGTCTCGAATTGTTGGGAATGCGGTCCGGGTGTTCACGGCGACGGTTAGCTCACGTCGTTCCTTTTCTGGCCGGAGTGGAACAAGATTCTTCCCTGACGGGTTGGTGGACCCGGTTATCGTTTCCCTTGGCTGGCAGGGGAAGTTGGTCCTCGTTCCCGGGGGTGGGTACTGTAGTCGGCCAGCAGGGTTGTAGCAGCTCGATGCAGTAGCGTTTAGTTGTAGGCCAGCGTCTCGGTGCAGTGGTGTCCCGGTGTAGGACAGCGTCTCGATGGAGTGGCGTCCCGGTGTAGGACAGCGTCTCGATGTAGTAGCGTCCCGGTGTAGGACAGCGTCTCGATGGAGTGGCGTTCAGTTGTAGGACAGCGTCTCGATGCAGTAGCGTCCCGGTGTAGGACAGCGTCTCGATGCAGTAGCGTCCCAGTGTAGAACAGCGTCTCGATGGAGTGGTGTTCAGTTGTAGGACAGTGTCTCGGTGCGTGGCGTCCCGGTGCGTCGACACCAGTGGCCACTGAGTCGGTTCGGTAGAACGACTGTCTCCTAATTTTTGGCTCGCATTTTTATACACCGTTTTTGGCTAGTTTGCATGTTGCATCTCTTTGTTCTTGCCCCGTGTTTCGCCCATCGATTTCATATGTGCGCGGCCTCGTTTATCGTAATTTTCGCTGAGCTCTATCGTTGTGGAATTTGAACCGATTACCTGTTTATTTCGACACGGTTGCGGTGCCCTAGATTACACATGTTCGCGTTTAAATTATTTGTTTGCGGAATACAACCAGAAAGCCCCTCGTGGTTTTTTAGAAAATCTAATTTTTCTAATTTTCTGCCATTTCTTTTGTAGTCTCATTTTAATAAATCCTCATTCCATTTTCTTTCTGCCCTATAATTTTTTTTCAGTATCTTTTCATTTATCTTAAAATCTTCAGTTGCTTGAAGTTTCTCTATCAATCATCATTTTACAATTATTTGAATGTCCTCATTTTTCTATTACTGATTGTTCGTTTTTCTTATTTGGAGAATTCTTTTGTTTTAAGTTTCTGAAAGAACAGAAATATATGACGTACGTAAGGAGAGTAAACGAGATAAATACACATCTTTTCTCTTAAGACGCTTTCCCACGGCGTGTGATTTGGCAAATCCGGCTCGTGACTTGCCGAGCTGCGCGCCGTGGGAATGGAAATTTTGGCTTGGGTTGATGTTCCTGTCTGTTGTCGGTAAAGTGACAGGAGTCAAAGGAACACGAGCATCGGCTTTGTAATCTCGCCAAAGTACACGCCGCGCCGCACTATGGCTTGTCGAGTCGCGCTCGTCAAGTTGGTTCGACAAGCCCATGAACTCGCCATATCAGACGTCGTGGAAATCCGGCTTTACTCTTATTCTCTATTTATTTTGATTTATCTATAAAAAAATTCTAGACGTTAAATAATAATTTACATTACAAATTCGGGGTGTGACAAGGAGACGAAGCAGCCGAGATCAGAATTTTTAAACGTAATGTCACGGGATTTTCTAAAAACCACGATGGGATTTTTTTTGTTTCCGCGAATAACAAATACATTCGCAGCTCTATAACTCGAACCTCCATATCTCGAAATTTTCTGTAAGTCGAAATTTACTGATGTCCCTGCACATTGTGTATAATTGAAATCTCGTTCTTTAACTCGCAATTTCTATAACTCGAAGTAATTTTCCGGTCCCTTGAGATTCGAGTTATGGAGCTTCGACTGTATAAAAAGTATTTAAACACGAACTTGTGTAATCGAGGGTAAATTGCGACCATGTCGATACATAAACACAATAAGGAGGTAACCGATATAACGTAAGGTTCACATTTCATAATAACACATCAGCGGATTTGCTACAAACGGGGCTACGCGCGTATACGAATGATGCAAAGAGACACAGGGCAGGTGACGAAAAAATGCAACACTCGAATAGGCAAAAACCGTGTATTTAAAGTGCGGGCCAAAATTGGGAAGGCAGTCGAGCCACAGGACCGACTCAGTGGGCACTAGTGCCAACTCAACGAGGGGACCCCCAGCATCAGCGTCGCCGCCGACAACATTTCCGAACCCCGTCCTAAGAGAACAAGGACCATCTCCCTCGCCAGTTGTCCAAGAGAAGACGCCACCGGAGCCTGCCCTGGACACGCTGTTCCAACCCAATCATCCCTAGGCTGAGCAAGAACGTGTCATGCTCCACTCCAGCCAAGGAACGTTACCACCGAGACCGACCTTGACCAATCACTCCAGTCACGGACCGGCCTCGAGCTTCGCAGTCTTCCCCCGGCTAAGAAAACGACGCACGCTGTCCCATCTTAGACAAATCAACAACCCCAGTCGCCGCGAACGACCCAGGACCGCATCCCCAATTATCGGACAACCACCCTCAACTAAATTAATTATTAACGTAATAAAGAGGTATTAATTTTTTTTTAAATCATTGTCTTAAAGTTCTACCCTCTGATAAACCTACGCACCCCAATCAACCCCGAAGGCCTCAGGACCACCTTCGTGACATACGGAGCCGCAGTCTTCCCCCGGCTGCGTGACATGGTGGAGGCCCTTCGCGACGGTATGCTTTAATAATCTTAATCACTTAGCGGTCATGTATCGTACAATATTTTATTTTATACTGTTTATATTGTTGCGTCTTCGCTTCTTTTATAGTAGAAGTTTGATTTATAAATTATAGCGACTAAGAAACTCACGTAAAAAATTACAATCTTTTTATTTACAAAAAATTACAGTAATTATTTTTTTAAATATTTTGTTGCCATATCAATTGGCATCATAGGCCATTACATCACCGTGGGTAATGTTATTTATACTCCCCCTTCTTAGGCACATTTCGTCCCGAAATTTGTTTTAACATTGCCTACCAAACTTAACCTGCAACCTCTCGTTCTGTTTTTAATTCATATAAAGGTGCAAAATTGGTGCTTGAATCTTCGAACACAGTTCGTCGCAGCTCAGCTTTCTTATTGTCGCCAGCATAGGGAGCTAATCGATTGAAGTGAATTATCCGTGGTTTGCCGGACACTTGCGAATACGGTAGATAACGTCATTCATACGGTTTATTATTATTTCATACGGTCCCTCCCAAGATGTTTGCGATAAGCCTCGACGACGTTGTAGATTATAAAGCCATACTTTTGTATATCGACTGGCGTCATAGACATCGTCATTTCATGTGGTTAATGTTCGTTACAATACGTTTTAAACACCCAACAAGAGGAAATAAAAAGCTATTTTTAATTTGTGACGATTCTATCAAAGTTTTAAATGACATCGAGGACCAATTTTTTTGCTCGCGACTGGACATTACAATACTTTTTTTTATAAAAGAAGGCGTTGTCTGTATTATTTTTGATTTGTTTTAGAAAAATTCTTAGCAATCTTGGGAAAAATTGGATGATCGATGGTTGATGATAACTTACATTATACGTCCACGTCCAAATTAAATTTCTGCTTGAAGTTTACACAGAATGAAATTTCTCCACTGTAAAATATTTAAGTTTCACTACTTGCCAAGATAATTTCAGACGTTTCATATCCCCGGCGGCCCATATTACGGCCCGTGATAAGTTTAATTTCATATTAGCGAAACTCGGAAGATTTATGATTCTCTCGCTTAACTAACTTACCTGGCACCGCTTTGTCATTCCCATCACCGGAGTGAAGTCGAAATAAAAATAAAGAACCGAACGCAAACGTTTACGTTGGTTTTTTCCCCATACCGTTCACCTCTTCAGCTCAATAAATAAACGTCGGATGTCGGTGTCAGAGAGAGTCGCGATATCTATAATTACGTTAGCCCACTTGTTTTTGAGCACGGTAACGTTATTATGTTTCACGTTTTCTTCCGTGTTTAGTTATTTTTTTTATCGAGCACTTTTTTGGCTGTTGTTTTAGGACCTGTTCGAGTATCGACAGTAATAACATGGTGGATGTTCCAGGGGATTTATTTTTGTAATTTGGAGCAAATTAATGCAGGACTGTGTTCATAAAAGACACCCTAGAGTTACTCTTGGCTAATATTGCAGTCTCTCTCGTATAAAAGAATTTTTGTATTTTGTTTCTCATCTATGAATCATAAAAAACTAAATCAGGCGTGGTTTCCATAGTAACAAACACATTTTATACACCCTACTTAAAAGTGCGGCGTAAAAAGTGCGCCCGTTGTCATGGTAATAATATAAACATAAGAGTTCTTGAAACAGATAAATGAGATGCAAAATAAGCAAATAATCATGATTAAGAGAGATACGATTACACGCCCAAGGTGCACTCAAAGGTATATTTTATGAACCCAACCCAGTAGATGAGTTAGAACCAAAAACAAGGGAAACTTTGACACGCTGGGAAATCAAGAAGTATAAATAAATTTACTTATTTAACAATTTATTAAATAATCTCTTATAATATTCGATATCCACATTTGCAGCAAAAAATATAGTTTCCATTACACATATTAGAAAACTTTAGATGTAACAAGTGTCTAAAATAAAAATCTGGTCAAGTAGGTTGAGGTCTAGAATTTGTCCGCTGCGTGCATGTCGCTTCTAAGTTCAACGGCTAAGCTGTCAAGAGTAACGTCAGAATTGATACTGAATTATTATTTCCTTGTTAAAAGTGATTTTGCCGTAAAAGACGTGAAAACGTGAAACTTAATAGTATTTTACAGTCTTTTTCTTTTGCTTTTCCCCTTTTGTCAATTATGTTTCCGAATTTGTCAAATGACTTTCCAATCCGCAAGCCTACTCTACTTTGAACGGATTGGATAGTCATTTGACAAATTAGGAAACACGTTTGACAAAAGAGGAAAAGCAACAGAAAAAGAGTGTATATAACGAGTGAAAAAAAGTACCGTTTAGTTACGAGTTATATACATAATTTTTTGTAATACCATATTCTTAAGCTGAACAGATTCAAAATAAATTTCGAAAGAAAAACGTCATGTTGATCACAGCATAGATCACAGTTCATGTGCTAGTACTGGCTAGTACCACAGCTAGTACTGTGTAATTTCGGGTTTCCAAGGTAAAGTAAGTTGTTATTCATAGTTGGTGGTTGTTATTAATTAAATTTATTTTGAGAACGTCATTCTTAAATTTACTTTCGCTAAAAAACTATAAAAATTAGCGAAAATCAGTTTATTAGCAGTGATGAAGAGGAAGATATCTTTGGTACTCCGCCAGAAATTAAGGAGAAGGCGAAAGTCGCAAGTTTAGAATTATTTCCGGCTAAATCACGAAAAATTTATGAAGTCGAATACGAACTGTTTATGACATGGTCAGGGATCAGAGAGTTCAAGATAGGAAACGAAGCGACCATCCAAGGTTTTTAAATTACTAAGGTTACCTAAGTTTGCTCGAAAGTGGGTTGCGCAAATGACGTCACTAGAGTTCTGCTAACGCGCGAGTTCAAAGTAATGTAATGACTTTTGGTAAGAATCTCCATGTACTCCAGTATTGTCTGACTTTACAACTTTGTTGTACAATGATATCCATGTTTTACGTCTGATCGTGCTGAAGATGGCCTTCTTCTGAGGCCGAAACATATGTCCAATAGATTTTTTTCCAAAAATTTTGGCTTTTTAGTAACCTAAGACAAATCCTAACTTCGTTAGATACTTTTCATTACGTAATGACTTTTGATAATGGCTACTATATTTTCATTAAACGTCGCCTTTAATAAGTTGTCGACGATTAACACTGAAGACAGTAACGAAGCAGTGTTTATTAAGTCACAATTTTTCTTGTTTTATGGTTTATCTTATTACGAATTTCGTTTATGCGTGATTTTAAATGAGGATTTCTTTTTAAAGACTGGTATTTATAATTTAAATAATTATTCTAATGAAAAGTCTTTGTTTTACGAACGCTCGGATGATGTGTATGTGTTCATCAGGAACTTTGTATACCAATGCGTTCACTAATTTTTTAACGATGAGTTTGTTTGATTTCATTGCATCACTCATGTATATGATGAATTCTGTGTCAAATTCTTTATAGGTTTCACAAATTCATCAGAAGGCACTACTAATCCTCCGAATGAAAGGTGCTTTACCCATGAAGTAAGCTGAAAGTAGGGTCGTTAACGATTTTATAACTGTGTTGGCCCAGATGAAGGTGTGAACTTTGAAACTTTTTAGCGAACCATCCTACTAACTAAAATGTAAAAGATGAAATTTTCAAACCTTGTGTTTTTGCTTTTACATATGTCATATGACAGTTTAATACTGAACATGTTGTTCCTGATGGCATCTCAAATTGATTTGTAAATAATCAATAAGTAAGGAATTACCTTCAAAATTTACTGTTAATAACAAAGAAAACGCGTGACAGCCGGTTTACGGTGACAGCCATAAATTTGGAACTCTGGTGACGTCACAAATTTGACACCATTGCGAGATACAAACCTAGGCAACCTTAGTAATTTAATGACCTTGGCGACCATCGTATTATCGCGCCATCTGTAGTCTCAGATGTTAACACTGACGCTGCCTATCGGTAATATAGAACACGTTGTAATTGACTAGATCAAAAGTCATTTTGATGTGATTCTGTAGCTTTGGTGATTTTCACAAACGGTAATTTTTATGCGCATTTTAACAACTTTCTTGAATTGCATGTATACATTTACATGTCTTTCAAATTTATCGTGTATAATCTTTTAGCAAATTAGCTTTGATTTTGATTTTTCAGTGTGTGTTTAACTCCTTTTTGACTACCGACTAAGATACTAAATCAACACTCCGTACAGGTAACGCAATCCCATTCCTCTCGTGAGAGAATTGAGAAACAAAGATAACAAATATAATTTTCGCAAGTGCAATAAGGAAGACAACAGTTTTAGGGAATTCTGTTTACCGCAATGTCACTGGCTTCAATTTAAAAGTGTATTAGGTTATGTCTAGTTAAGTTATATACCAATAAAAAAGTTGTTATTTTAAGAAGTGCAGAATGTTTCTTTTACGAAAAAGGCGGAATCATTAAATGTCACGCGATCAAAGTTTGGGATGCGATATTTAAGGCGTTTTCGGAAATTCAGTCGGAGCAGTCAGGTTCTTGGAAAAACGTTCGTATATTAAACCTGGTTACTTGTTCTGCATTCGAAAATTAGTACAGGCACGCGACCCAAGTAACTCTAGTCATTGAGTAGGGTTACTAGGTTCTGTTATGAGGTTGTGTTTATCTGTTTCCTTTTTTGAAGTTTGGGTAATTTGAAATGTGTGACATGTACTAACGAATAATTTGATCTGTTCTAATTAAAGTATTTAATTATTTGCGAATCATTTTGCACAAAATGACGAGTTTGATAAATTTGGCCAGATGTGTTTATTGTAATACTAACCTGACAACCATATTCGCGTTCGAAAATTCACCAACCTGACTATTAACCCGCTAGGGTTAATCTTTCCAATCAGAGTTATTTTCCGAAAACGCCTTTAAACTCAATTTTCTTAACCACTGACAGTAACTTTGACAAACGTCACTTCAAATAATATTTCCAACTGTTTTTTATCCCTAGATGAGAGGAATGTGCGACAAAGATAGATATAAAAAATCACTAAATGCGTTACCTCTATACGAAGTATGTCGATTTAGTACCTTATTTTTGCCGCGTTTTACACGCTATATGGTGTCTCAGATGTTAACTACTAGAATTATTTTTAATGGTCGTATTTCCCAATTTATTTCTTATGGCCGTTTCCTATCTTGAACTCTCTGATCCCTGGGCATGGTGTCAGAAATATCGAGTGACGACCGTGCCTGAATCTGCGATGTTAAATATTATAAAACTTTTGTTCTGGTGACTTTTTTATTTCATAGTTATTTTTTATTTATTATTTGTTATTTACAACTTAAGAATATGGTATTACAAAAAAACGTTTATTATAAAATATGCTGAATATGCCCACCTCCTTCTTGGTAACATTTAATAATTCTTAGGCCTTCTGCTTCCTTTTTTTTGTTAAAGATCTAGTTTGTCGAAATAATGCCACACTTTGATTTAAACACTCTAGAAATTTTTATAATCAATAATAATTTCTGGAAACTGGACACGGAATTCCTCCAAACAATCTTGAATTGAGTAGGACCAGACACCGTTAATTTTGCGACCATTACGAAAGTAACTTTCGATCATAAATGTCTCTTCTTCAATTGAAAGTAGTAGTTTGTGAAAAAGAAACTATTTTTAATGCAAAATCACTTTTAACAAGGAAATGATAATTCAATATCAATTTTGACGTTACATTTGAAAGCTTAGCCGCTGAACTTAGAAGCGACATGCATGCAGTGAGCAAATTGTCGACCACAACCTACTTGATCAGATTTTTTTTAGACACTTGTTATATCACGGATAATCTTGACTTATGTCCATAGTTATACATACTGATTGTTTTGCAGAAACTTGAAAAACGACAGAGCTAGAACTGGCTTTATTATAAAATAAAACATAAAAAACATAACGTTCGCTTGGTCACTATACCACATCTACTTCGTTGTAACAACTGTCTAAATAAAAAACTTGTCAAGTAGGCTACATTTAGTAATTCTGTTATGTAAATGCAATGGATAATTTCTCTACTTGACCAGGTTTTTATTTAGACGCTCCTTATATTTTAGACACAAGGTACAGATAAGAATCAAAGTATTTAAGACAAAAGCATGCAAAAGTTATTTTATAATTCATATATGACGCATAAATAGGCAGACGTAAGAATTGACAAAATTACTTTGTTAACACAAAGAAGTTTGACATATTCTGGAAAGTAAGCTCTGGAAAACAAGGGATGCTGGAATGATGTTCAAATATCTCCGGGCAATTTTCTCTAAGTCTAATCTTAGACGGCTCCCGTTTACATCATATTATGAAGGTAGTAGGTTTTAATACATTTTCGTAATACACATACACTGCCTAGTTATGGGGGAGTTCTTTAGTTAATTGTGACGTTATGCTATACATTAAAAATACAAGTATTTAATTTCTGTTCTTTACTTTTTACTCATGCAAAGCAACTCTCTTAGTTTTTAATTGCTCGGATCATTTTTCGCTAAAGTCCCAAACGGGGCCGGGAAAACTCGTAAAGTGTACTTTTTTTGTATAAAGGGCTTTCAAATAAAAAAAACTTCTCTAGCATGCCATGGAAAATACGATGTCGAAAACGTATGTCTGCGCATGTGACACAAGCAATAGGGAAATATAACCTTACTTTTGAAGAAAGAAGACTCTTCAGATATTTCAAATTTTGTATTTATAAATTTTGTGAAAATGTTGTTTACGAATTACGAATTACGATTTCTGCTTTAATATGAAAACCATTTCACAGGACAGTACGACAGAAATTAAATTTTAACAACGCCAAAATGTATCTGTCAATTGACAACGCAAACGTGTTATAAGGTAAGAGCTAAGACATACCTTTTTCGGTCTTTGTCATTTCATGGCGCACTGCGAGAAGTTTTTTAATTGAAAATCCGTTACTCACAACAGTATAAATAACTATAATTTTAATTTTTTGGCTAGAATGCTATATAAACTAGAAAATACGTTTGCAAAGCCTATTGACATAGAACATTATAATTAGAGTGCGGCGTAAGACGCAAAATACAATTCAAGGAATGAGAATGAATGAGACGTGTTTCCTGCGGTAGAGATACATAAGAGAGGGACGGAGGGAAGTATTCTACGGACTCTAATTATAACATAAGTAGAGTCATTTAACTTGAAGGCTTCCTCGGCCGTCGTCCATGTTTGAATTGGCTTCCGGTTGGAGCCGCGTCACGTTGACTTCTTCTACTGCCGACGTTTTGTTCTCCGTTGCAGAATAACTTCCTCGGGTTAGCTGCTGCTGGTGGTGTTGCTGCTGCTTCTCGTTAGTCGTTGAGTCGCAACACCAGCAGCAGCCCTGAGGAAGTTCTTCTGCAATGGAGAACGAATCGTCGGCAGTAGAAGAAATCAACGTGACGCGATTCCAACCGGAAGCCAATTCAAACATGAGCAGAGTGATGTAAGTAGTTTCAAAACTTGGAAAAAGTTCCATCTATTTTTCAGTTAAAGTGTCTGTCAATGTTTTCGAACGAATCATATGACGCAATATTGCAGATAAAGACGTGAAGTAATCTTTCAGCCAATCATACTTGTATGAGCGAAAAGTAAAACTCGTTGACATAAAATTATTAAAACCTAAAAGCATATTATTTATAATTCTGTTCAGAAATATGTTTCTGAATTGGGTTCAACACATTCAGTCTTGGGTATCAATTTCTGTATCAATTTCTTGAGTAAATTAATTTCAATAAAGTTTTTATGTATTCTAGGAGATAGTCTGGATTAACTAAACCTAAGCAAAACAGAAACGTTAATATCTTCATATTTTGGACCTATTGAATAAGCCTCATCTAACTAAATTTTACGATATCCTTGTTGCACGGACTTCCGATCACATACGATAATCTCGTTAGTTGAAGAGCTCTTGAACTTATTAGGGAGGAGGACCATAAATTTGAAGCGCGCAGTAATTCAGAATCTGTTTAGATTGTCGTTGACAAGTCATGCGGTTTATAGTACGTAGCATCTGGTATGGTATAGATGGCGCACTTAATGTCGCGACGCTGTACTAAATAATGGATTACGTCCGCCATTAATATTGCGGCTAATACCCGCTACATATCAAAACGTTCCTAAACTCGTCGCTAACAGCCCTTACGCTCAGCTTGACCCTTCTGGTTGTTTGACAAAATGCCGAAATAATTTTACGACCCATAAAAATTGATGGGCTTTGAAAAGTGGATTGTTTGTCTCCATCGACCATCATTATAAGTAGTTTCTGGTTAATCATTTATCATCTTATATTGGTTCGAAAGATTCATTTTTTACCTTAACCTTAGCGAACCTTGCAGACGTATTAAAAATTTACACCGTATTATGGATGTAACAATGCAAGTTTGCATATATAGTCCGCCGCTCCGCGTCTTATAAAATTTTATCCCCTCGTTCTTTTTTATTATCCACTTGAAAATTTATTGCATGCATGTCCGTCATGTATGTACACCGAACAACGAGAGCGCTTTTATTACGGAATGTGCTGTCTCCTTGAAAATGGGAATTATACGTGTTGCACGTATTGCCTGTTCAAAATCGATGAAATATTTAAAACGTTCGCTGTAGTGATAGGACTCTCATGTGTCATGACGTCGTTTTTCGAACGATCAGTTACATTATGCAAAAAATTCCCAAAGAAAACATATTCAAAAATACAATCAGAAGAAATATGTATGAATAATTTGTTACATTACTAAGTTCAGAGTTTAAACCAAGATAAGAGTAAAAGCCGTTTTTCAAATAGAGATCAAGCAGCTAAATTATATGACAGAGAACTGAGATCAAGTGATGAACTGGGTTCACTTGAACTGGAGTTTAAACCAATATTGAAAAACCGGCCCTTAGGGATATTTAAAACTCTCACGCGAGTAGGTCAAAATTATTACTGTCAAAAATGAGACGAAGCGTTGCAAAGCATCTTAAAAATTGTCAGGTTTGCGCAAGCTAAAATGTTTCGCAACTAGCACGCCCTGGTCTTATAGGTCAACCCAAGAGAGTACGATTTCCTTGGCAAGCCGAGAGCATGGGTTATTTTCCGAGAAGCATGGCTGGACATTCTTATATTTTGGTTGTTTGTGACATTTTTACCAAATTTGCTCTTTTATATTCCATGAAGAAAGCTAACACTTCTACCGTAATAAACATTTTAGAAGTGAACGTGTTCTTAATCTTTGGTGTACCTCGGACCATCGTATGTGATAATGGAGTCCAATTTGCCAGTGGGGAATTCAAAGAATTTTCTGAAACGTTATGAAGTCCAAAATATTTTCTATAACGCTCTACAATCTAACTCTACTCTAAGAGTAAATCATATAATGAATACTTCTATTCGCTCATATATCAAAGAAAACCACCGACATTTGGATAAAGAACTACCAAAAATCGGCAGTGCTTTGCGTACCCCTGTACACCATGTAACTGGTTTTAGTCCAGCTTTCTTAAGTTTTAGAAGAGCAACGCCCGTGACGGGAAAATTTTATGGGAATTCTATTAACACTCCAATTGAAGTTGAAAATCGACGTATGTTCAGAAATGAGAACAATTGCCACAAATCTATCAGGGTGTATGTACAACAACGACTTGACAAAGCTTATCGACTTGATAAAGCCTAATACGAGCAAATTAAAATACATGTAACTCTGAAATCAGTGATCAAGTTTGGAAGAAGAATTTCACTTTGTGAGATGCCTCCAAATATTTTTCATCCAAATCTGTACCGAAATTTATTAAATGCGTTGTTAATAAGAAAATTTCAGATCTAGTCGACGACCAAGGTAAAAATTTAGGTCGTTGTCACATAAAGGATTTGAAACCCTGTGGTAATGAGTTTAGTGAGAATGAAGGTGATGATTCTTTGTTGAATGAAACCCGATTCTATTTTCTTTATTTCCAATTATTAATGAAACTATTGTACTTTCGTTAGTTTAAATTCACAAGTTGAATCATTATTTGTATTCTGGTCGAGTGTTTTCCTTCTTACAACTTTGATCGGGGGTGTTGCCCTGTTACTTAAGATTGTTATTTTAAGATAGGAAAATTAGTTTTAGAATTAGATAATAGGGACCGTGCACATGCCTGCGTTCAGCGACGCCTGGCGGTGATTTATGCATTAGTGGTATGAAAACATTGTTTTTAGGTTAATACACTGTGACACGTTGAAGCGACGTTATTAACGTCACTCTGTAATTTTTAATTTTGCAATTACAATGGATGTTGAAATATATTTTAAAATCTTATTTATGTAAGTGGACGACCAGCTGGTAGTGGCCGGCCATCAGGCGCAGTCATCCTATGCATAACTTCAATAGCCAAGCGAAAATTTTGGTATTTGCGGAAGAAATTTTGCATGGCATTGATGGTCAATAAAATTTTTGGTTGTGCGCAGATTTGTTGTTATTTCTTGTAATTGTATTAAAAATATTTAGGGCTTTTTCTAAATTTACTCAAATCTTGCAACAAGTTTTATTGTTTGATGATCAGTACAATTTCTAAATATGCAAAATTTATGCAAATCCTGCGTGGTGTCACTAATAGATGTGAAAATATATTACAAATTGAATTCTATTGTTTATGAGCACAGTATTTCAGAAAACACATCAGAAGATCGGCAGTTGATTATTGTTGGACATGGGCGTTTTCCGTTATTTCTAAATTTTTCCTTTCAAACACAGTGGATTTTAAATGCATGACCTCCGTACACAAATTTATGGAAATTTGCCTAACTGGAACGTATTCTTCACTCTTTTTTGCTCTTTTACACCCATTTGTATAAATAAAATGGGTAACGAGAGTGACTCATAGAATTAATGTAAAAGTGCTATAAATTAAACAAAAATCTGAGTACAAACCTCAATTTAAGAAACATCACTAATATAATCAGTTTTTTAATACAATTAACACAAAGTATTCCAGTTAAATAGTATAAAACATGTTCCACATGCATTTGACATGAAGTCGGTCTGATGATCGGTTGGGGCTATTGTTTATATTGACTTCTTCACATGAAACCATAAATGTATTCACAATACCAAGACTAACCATCCGTTAATCATCAACCGCATTTGAAACTGGCCTACATTTGTTGACTTGCTTTCCGACTTCTCATGAAATTCTTCAAACTTTCATTTCATCTGAGTCTCCTGCACATTTTTCGAATAGAGTACGTTGTACTTAATGACTAATCGATATTGAAATCTATGAATCACTTTCAAAACAGCATACAAACTTAAATGTTTCAATCCATATATATTTTCTTGCTACTGTCTGGATAATTGTAAAGTTTAACATTCTTCCTGTTACTATAACTCTTATGACAATTTACAGTTGTAGTACATAATAACTATTTGATCTTCTGGTATGAAATTAATTACAAAATTCAATTTCAAATGCACACTGGGCATTTGAAATGACAGATGTACATTTGAACTGTCATCATACTGTCACTCGTGTTTTCATACCACTTATGCAAAATATGGCCATTGGTGGCGCTGTCATCGCATGTGCACGGTCCCTATAAGCATCGTAGGTTTCGTTACGCAATTTTAGAGCGCCTCTTGATTGTGTGTTTTGTGCTACCTGTGAACTTCGTCAAGCCTTCCATCAAATTGTAAATTGCAGCAAAGTTTAGATTTGGAAGTGCTGTTTGAGCAAACATTATTGGGGGGTGATGTCCGAACACATTTCTCCAGTTTCTGCTTCTGGATGAGCCACAAAAATCCGAAATCCCTGCAGAAGACAACGACATCTGCTTCCAGTGTCTACAAGTGTGGACAAAAAGAAACCACTTGTCTTCACTTGTCTTCACTTTTAAATGCACTGAATAGGTAACAGTTTCACGTGCATAATTTGACGTATCAAGAGATTACAGTTACACCTTTTAACTTCCTAAATAAAACTGCTTAAAATAATTTAAAAGACGATATGCCGGAAGGTCACAAGAACTTCCGGCAAATCCTCTTCTAAATTATTTTAATCTAGTCACAAATATCATAGATAACCCGTTATTGTTTTATATTTTTTAAAACTGCTTACATGGTTATAAAAAGTGAGCAAATAAAAATCAGATTAGAGTAGGCGGTGCAAAGAAAATGTATTATCCGTTCACGTTCTTTTTGCATTCTAGTAGGCCATGTTTTTTTCGTTAGGTTACGTGCATGTATTTTGATAGAACTCAAAATGTGACAAATGTAAACTTCTAACACTTTAACGTCAGTCTCATCGACTATATTGCTTCTTATACTCTACGATGGCATGAAGAAAGTAAAATAATAGCATTAAAACAAATAATTACTTGTGGCTTTGCAACACTAAGTCAAAATGCTCAAAATCATCAATGTTTTTTGGCGTCAGTTTTCAAAAATAATGAAATAAATCTGAAAATTTAAAGTAAATGAATGGAGCTAAGACATGAATTTTCTTTTCCACAGCCACCCCTTATGGCATTTTTAAAAAAACACATAGTATAACCATCATATTAAAATGGAACATATTCACTTGAAGGTACCAACAAAAATGTCACCTTAACACGGCCTACTCTGAATGCAAAAAGAACGTGAATGAATAATATGTCTGTGATTAACTGAATTAATTAATGTAATACATTCATGGACTGTCAAATTTATTGACTTTTTATTTAATCACAGACATACATTTTCTTTGCACCGCCTGCTCTAATCTGATTTTCATTTGCTCACAGGTTATTGGTTTGGTTAAGTGAGATACTGATGTCAAAGTTGTATATAAAATTATTTAGTATAAATTGAAATCCGTTCTCATTAATCTACGTAAAGCGTTGGAGCGCAATGAATACGATCGCTCATAACTCGAACGAAATCAACTTTTCAGCAATCGCATTTTCAAACGGGCTCAGCGCCTGTCTCGCCCGCCCAAAAAGCTGTCAGGACTCCGCGAGAAAGTCATTAAAAATGTGCTACGGGCGCATCTGCAGGTCTCGACCGGGCAGACAATCCGAAAGGAAAGAAGGAAGGAAAAAAGTGAATCCGTTCTGGGCTGATATAAATTATTAAAATCTGACTTAAAATAAATCCTCCGCAGGAAGGTCTCGTTCGCGGTGAAATTCGTTCTTTCGGATTAGTAAATTGTTTACCGAACCTTGAAATTATATTTTCTTCGTGACCCAAATACTCTAGTAGCAGGATAAGACGATGCATTACACATATTACGTCTCTAGTGCTTCGGCGATGACAATAATATATCGGAGATGGTTTGGCCCGTTCCGCCCTAGGAGTCCGGAAAATCTCGGATATGAGCGGACATTTTTCACGAGAACATTATCACCGTCACGTAGAATTGCATGTCTTAACTTTTGATTTATTTAAACGTTTGTTAGATGCAAAATATTCAAATGTTGCTCTCTTATTTGCTCTTATTATTCAGACTTTGTTTTCACTCAAATAACACAATTTCAGATATGCAGACTACGTAATAATGCTAATCTTCATATACAATACTCTGAAAATTGTTAATAATATATTGATATTTTGTGAACAAAACAGATTAAATTGTGATGAGATATTGAGCCGGTACGCCTTGATGCCAGGGAAGCAGCCGCTGATAGAGCACGCCAGCGCTGAAAAGAGAAAATTAGATTTTCCAAGGATTTATGGCTTCATAACGCATTCATTATCGGGAATATTGAACATTATTATTGTTTACGGTCTGATACTTTAACGCTCATGTTTTATTATCGACCTCATCGTTATTTATTACTTAATAAGGAAGTTTCTATAACTAATAACCAAGCATTCATTGTTGCGTAAATTAGCAGAATATAACACAATTTTAGCTGAATTTAACAAGGAAATATTTCACCAAATTTAATCATAAAACGCTTTGCAAATTCAGATGCAAAATACTTTATCACTATGGACCAGTTTGTCAGTTCTAACAGGATAGCAGTTAAAGAAGGGGGCAATTGAAAGTTTACTCTTATTCGATTTCCAAGCTTTCGGGAAACATTTATTTCCTTCATCAGGGCTGCTACAATAATTTGAAATTTGGCCTCAAAGATTTTTACTCACATCTAGCTGAGGTTATTTAAAGCTAAAGTTGCACATTTGGACAAGTAGGACCATTTCCTTACTTCGTACTTACACATTATCATTATGAATGAAAATTACACTAATTTAATTATTTGTGGAATGTATTTGTAGGTGAAAATATTGACTTTGCTTTGAATAAAAAAAACAGTTCAATACTTTCAGTATTCATCTTATTATCTAAACTAATCTTCATGTTTTTCAAGTTGAAATTTGTCCTAAAATGGTTAAGATTTAACGCAGCCAACAAAAGTGAAACTAGATCAAATTGTCTATTGAAACATATAGGAAATCAATAAATAAGACGATCTCATCAATATGAAACGCAGCATTTATCTAAGCATCTAAGGTATACTATTCTTTAATGAAGGTTCAGGAATTAGAGCAACATTTATAAATGATTGATTAATACGAGGTGAACTATTTATGTAATCTACCTAGCCGTAAAAATGGCATGGTATTTCGCAGTCCAGTGTTTAAGATATTCTTCTGTTAACCAACCAAATAAAACTGATTCTGCAGATGTGTGAAAATAAAAAAAAGACTCACAAGGGAAGTATCCGAACCCGAAAATTCAAAAAAATTTGAAACTTTGTGGGTTAGTAGTTCACCCTAGGGTAAGCACGGAGCCATTTTTTTTATCGGCCCAAAATCGCTTTAAGTGGGAAAAGCACCCTTCAGAAATTTCACGATTTTCGGTTTTCTGCGAATAACTCGGTAACCAGCAGAGATAAAAATTAAAATTATATGGCAAAATATTTGTCTTTCAATGCTCTATCACATATGTAAAAATTGTCACCCCTTATAATTTGAAAATCAAAACTTACCCCCTACCACCCCAATCTGAGAAGTCAAAAAAATAATTCATTGCTCTGGGTGAGTAGTCCACTTCGGGTGGAGTGCAGCTAAATTTTTTTAACATTCAGAAAAGATTTTTAGGGGGAAAACACGTCTCATACGTTCTATGATTTTGAGTACTTGGCGATTTTATTAGTGGAGCGCTTAAATATTAATATTGCATGTCAATGTATTAATTTAGAAGTGATTTGTGAAAGTCATATTTAAATATTAACATCACAGGTATGTACAAAAACAAAATGTTGACAGTTATCGTCATTTGTTTGCCTATGAGGAAGTACTTATAGACACTACACTATTTACCGTAAAACAGATATCATTTATTGTTCAACAACTGTTTATTACGTCATTTCATGTTAAGAATTTATTTATTTCTTTTTGTTTTTTCTGTTGTTTTTGAAAAATAAGTGTTTATTGCAGCACATCATTGAATGCAAAAAAAAAAGTTCTTTTCGAAATTTATTACAGTAATTATACCATTGTATTTAAAAACAAAAGTTGACAGCGGTCATGCAGCTGTTTTAAATGCATTAAAGACGCAAGGTATATGGTATATTGTAGAGTTTTTCTGCCATTTCATTTGATTTTTTGATCACCAAATACGACAATAAACACCGACGCTATTCGCGTAGGCGTTTTTTTGGACTCAACATATATTAACATATAAACAGGGAAAAAATGTTTAAAACTTCTAAATCGCTTTATTTTAGTTAGTAAATGACAACGTAAATTTGAATATTTGGAACGATATAAATTAACAATAAAAACATTTTTCCAAGCCCTGATTTTTAAATATTCATTTATTGATATTTTAGAATCAAATATCTCACAAACCGCTCATCCAACTATCAATCTTATGATTCTCGATTTAAATTATTGTTTTGCTAAATCAAAATTATGTATTGTTTTTTTTTTTGTATCTTTAAATACGAGAATAAAGTTTATTGTTATTATTAAAATATTATATATTTTGAAATTAATGATATTTCATTGTATTGACCAATGTATAGGGTATTTAAAAAACAAAATTTATAATTTTTTCTGCACTTTGCGATGCGCTTTTGTTTTTTTGTGAGACCTCTAAAAGATATTACATACAAAATCCCACAACTATTGTATTTAAAATTTTTCTCTATCTCTTAAAATAATACTTCTAGGTAATCTGGAGTATTTAAGAAACGACAATCAATTGACGAATAATACAAAAACTAGCAAACCAATTACACGATATTTATATACGTTATCAGGGTGACTCAAGGCTTAAAAATTTGTAAAAATATACAGAGTGTTCCGTTTAAAAACATTAATTTTTTGTCCACCCGATATATATAAAACGCTACCGCAAAACTGACAGAAAAAGTGAAATCTACTTAAAAATCCATATAATAGCAATTTTTAAATTTTTTGAATTAGTTAACAATTAAAATAATAAAGGGGGGTTAACATTAATAAAACTAACTCTGTATGTACCTATACGTGCGTTAGAATAGTAATGTGATAAAGATATGCCTAGATTTCTGAACAGTAATCGATGTTAATATTTAAATATGACTTCCACAAATCACTTCTAAATTAATACTTTGACATGCAATATTAATATTTAAGCGTTCCAGTAATAAGATCGCCAAGTACTCAAAACCATAGAACATATGAGACGTGTTTTCACCCCCTAAAAATTTTTTCTGAGTGTTAAAAAAATTTAGCTGCACTCCACCCGAAGTGGACTACTCACCCAGAGCAATGAATTATTTTTTTGACTTCTCATATTGGGGTGGTAGGGGGTAAGTTTTGATTTTCAAATTATAAGGGGTGGCAATTTTTACATATGTGATAGAGCATTGAAAGACAAATATTTTGCCATATAATTTTAATTTTTATCTCTGCTGGTTACCGAGTTATTCGCAGAAAACCGAAAATCGCAGAAATTTCGAAGGGTGCTTTTCCCCACTTAAAGCGATTTTGGGCCGATAAAAAAAATGGCTCCGTGCTTACCCTAGGGTGAACTACTAACCCACAAAGTTTCAAATTTTTTTGAATTTTCGGGTTCGGATACTTCCCTTGTCAGACGAGAAGGTAGAAGCCAGAATTATTGTTGTAAAGTTCTTGACAAAAAACAGCAATGGACCAAAAATTATCCCTGTCAAGGTGCAAAGGATTTCAATAGAATAGGAAATGAAAATGAAAGAAATATGGAAGACCCTTAAAAGCAATAACAGAAAAACTTGAATAAAATTTGTAATGACAAGTCAAAAGTGATCAATGAAGTAGGGATTTCAAAACAACTACTTTGAAACTTTTTCGTCAAGATCAGAAAACGAATAAAGTATCAGCACGTTGGATTCTGAAATTGTTCCCTCCGCAATAAAAGTTGAGCAGCTTTTGGAAGAAAATCTAGCAACTTTGATTAATGACCTCTTTTTAAATATCATAAGTGGGGATGAGATCTGATGATATAAATAAATGAACTTCATATCATATTTTACTCTTGCTAATTTAGTAATTTAGTGACATCAAGAGCTCTTGGAATTTAACTTTTCTTTTCTGAAGCTCCGTCTTTTATCTTCTCTTTAATTCTACACATAAGTGTTTATTCTGTTTTAAGACATTTAAATCATATGAAATTTATCATTTGAAATACAGATTTATAAAAGTTAAATTTCACGGCCGTATTAATGAAGGGCCTTCATTTAGCTAGCGCCACCTCATCAGCGTTTTGAGTAGGATTGTTATTTGTAATGATTACAGTCAGTAGTTAAAACACTGATGAGATGGCGCTGAGTAGAAAACCTAATTGAAACAGGTCGTCAGTGGATTAATGTAGCCACGGGCTACATGCAAATTCTCGTTGTATTAGAGCATTATATCAGATTCGGGAATGAACTTTCTCGAAAGTAATGTGTAATGCACTATAGATAATGCAAGCACTGCACGGAATCGAAAACATGACTAGAGCTTTTGAGCTTTTATTGCATAATCTGATTTCACATCGACAAAGTTGTCAACTAATCCGTAATGATCGATATGTCGGGGAAGTTTTTAATCTAGTAGCTGGAACGTAAATCAGCGTGCACATGAAAGCAGCCTTCTAATCTTATTATTGCAGTACAGCCGTAGCTGTTTATCTTGGTCGACTGTGTTTCACAGATAGGTTGATTGGCGCGGTGTTCGAGAGAGGCGACGCTCCAATCAATACAACAATTAGTATCGGTTTCTCCTTCCCGTCTCCGTCGCGGCGACGTTATTTACGAGACGCCCGTTCATTCGTTCCTAGTTGGCCAAAACCTCGACGAAATTGGGGCTGTTATGTTCCCGTCGAAATTATTATTATTGTGGGTGGTTATCGCGGCATCTCCTAATTTTAGTGCTTAGTCGGCAATGTTACGCGTTTATTTCGAGACATTGTTCGGTTTATTGCCGCACGGCAAAGGCTAATGCGAGTTCGAGATGTGTGCGTACATTTAATTTTAATGCTGTACGTATATTTCTGCCTTGTTGGGGTTGATCGGGACGCAAATTGTTCAGAACAAAGGCGGGCCTACGAACCTTTGAATAAATTAAACCGGCAAATTCCTGGTGCCTATCTATGCCTTGTCTGAAATTAATATTTGAATGGTGTAAATTTAAAAGAAGTAAAATTGACATGTAAAATGACACCTAGGTTCGGATGTTGATTTGTTTTTACATCAGAAATTTTTTCGAACAAATTTGACTACTGAACTGCTCAGAAAATTTCATCACATTCAAATTTTTCATATACAGGCTGTCTTACGAAAAACGCCCCAAGCCGTAACTCCGTTATTTATAGATTAATTTTAACAAACGAAAAGGCAAATAAAATGAGACTAAAAGTACTATAAGGTGAGTCCAGTATCAATTTTTTTAAAATTACCTTCAAGGTCAAACGACTGTCAACTTTTATTTTTCAAATGGCTCTGTATATTTTTTATTATTATATCTGGTAGAGATTTTTTTCTAAATTCAATAATGTGCAACACTTTGACATTTAAAAAATATTTTTCGTAAAAAAAATGAACCAGTCTATTACGCAAAACGTGCTTTTCATAAAAATGTTAAAGTTTGTCGTGAAAACAATGTTACTGAGCGTTATTTTTCACAGTTGTTTCAAATTGTCAAGTTATTCTCTTTGAATGATTTATTGTTTCCTAAAAAAAGCCGATTATGGATAATACTCAGTTGATTGACTTACTCCAAACATATTTTGAATGCAATAAAAACACAAGCACTGCGTCTCTATAGACAGGGATTTTTTCCCAAAGCAACTTACACAGTTGTAGACTTAATTTTAATTATTTCATTAATGTTTTCTGTACTGCTTGAGTGCTGTTTTTATTGCATTCAAAATATACTTGCAATAAGTCAGTCAGGTGATTGTTATCCATAATCGGCTTTTTTTTAGGAAACAATAAGTCGTACAAGTAGAAGAACTTGATAGTTTAAAACAACTGTGAAAAATAACCTCAGTGACATTGTTTTCACGACAAACTTTAACATTTTTATGAAAAGCACGTTTTGCGTAATAGACTAGTTCATTTCTTTTTTTACGAAAAATGTTCTCTAAATATCAATGTGTTGCACATTATTGGATTTAGAAAAAAAATATAGATATAATAATAAAAAATATACAGAGCCATTTGAAAAATAAAAGTTGACAGTCGTTTGACCTTGAAGGTAATTTTAAAAAAAATTGAAACTGGACTCACTTTATAGTATTTTTAGTCTCATTTTATTTGCCTTTTTGTTTGTTAAGATAAGTCCATAAATAACGGAGTTATGGCTTGGGGCGTTTTTCGTAAGACAGCCTGTATGTAATTACAATTGTTTTAAATTTTGCCATGAAAATACCAAAGTATCCTCTAGACCAATGATCTCAAACTGGTAGTCGACGGATACGCGAATACATTTCAATTATTAAATAAGTATGCAGTAAGTGATTTGAAAAAATTTAACCGAAAGAAACAGGCTTATAATAGAGCCAAGGAGAGAAGTAGCAAAATATAAGGTAAGTTTCTAGCCCGTCAGCTGCTTTCAGATCGTGAGTTCGGCCCGCGTGCAATTTGAGTTTGAGACTACTCTCCTAGAGCTAAGTAGACTAACTGGCTCATCAATTTAACATGCCAACAAAGAATGACAGACTAGCCATTATTTGAACCCTGATAGTTTTCACCTTGGCCACTAAATAAGAAATTAATCTCAAGGTTTGATAATACCGGATGGTAATTGTTCCCCCAGAAGAGAAAAGGAAAAACAAGAAAAGAAGTGATATCCGAGAGGATGGGAAAAATGTTAAAGAATTCCTGTATACAGCCTGCATCATGACGTCCGACAAATATTCACACCACGCGATTCTATGTTAAAAACTATATCGACAAATATAATATCATTTACTCCAAAAACGTATAGTTTTCAAAATATAGCCGATTAAAGTTTTTTTAAAGAACAGCACATTTAATTTAATTAATCCCACTATTCGGGTGGTGTCGTTTCTTAGCAACCTGATTTTTAGTAAGAAACAGGAGAATTTGCCCAAATACACTTCAAATTTGATTCTGATTTTTAAGTTACCTGGATACACATTTACACAGTCGCAACATCCTCCGAGATTATAAAATGCAAAGAATTTGCTTTAATAAAATATAAATTAGAAGTAAACCGGGGGGAAAAACGGTGACAATATTATTCAGTTAACTAATCTATTGCATGTTTCATGTACTTCTTGACGAAATTGGGAAGCTTTATGGCACCTTACTGAAACAAAAATCAATTTTCAACTCTCAATAACTTCACAACCAGAGACTTAAAAGGAATGTGGTATTATAATTTTCTGTATAGTTTTCAACATAGAATCGCGTGATGTGACTATTTGTCGGACGTTATGATACAGCCTGTATAAAACAATAAGAACAAATTTAACGTATTTAATTAACAACGGGAAATATTCAATTAAAAATATAAAACTTAATTAAAATTTTACAAACAAGCCACAGAAAAGTAAAAAAAAAATTACTATATTAATATTAATTCTATCAGAGGACTTATGCATCTCAATTACTTAGATCTAATAATGACTGCCGCAAGCGAAATTAATTGTGAACAGCAAATTCGAGCAAATAGCGTGCACGGATCTAAGCCCCGACATTAAACTCAACATACTTAGTCAAAACTTTCGTCCCAGTTATTCGAAATAATTATTAATTAAGGCTTTAGCAAGTTCGTCGAGTCTGCAGTTTGCAATATACTCTCGTCTTGTTAGTTTATAAGGATGGCGATTATTTCGCTTAAACCCAAGCCTGGCAAACTTACCCCCTCGAATATCCGCATCATCTTCGCTTTACCACAGAAACGTTTCGTTAATGTTTTTGCCATGTTTAACAATGTCAGATTTTCTTAAAAAAGGAACAAGCGACAACTTTATTCGTTTCATTTGATACAACAAGATACAACAATAAGATGTTTTAACGAAAATAACACAGATATTATAGCGAATATACAGGGTATTATATTAGTGATTAAAATTAGGACATAATTGCTAAAGCTATTAGCTAAATACATATGACCTTTTCAAGTCATGAGACTTAACCATAATTTCTGTCCCACTTGGATAATGATTACTTGATTCCATTGTCAAGGTTTGTGATAGGTTAAACATTAACAAATAATTTTGATTGGTTTTTTTAAGCGTATTGTTAAGTTTCTTCCAATGATATTGCTTTACCATACAATTACCTTGATCGTGTGGTTAATTACATTTTATACTTGGCCCTAAGACTTCTTGTACTTAAGTTTCTAGAACTTTTGTTTTACGTCAAATAATAAAGTACGCTACACGGAGAAAAATCGTATTGTTAATTTTACCACAACCGAACTTGTTGAAATATTGTTGTTTATCTTCGTACAAATATTGACTTGAGAGAACCACATGTTGTAAATGCGGGTACAACTATTTTATAGTAAACTTTTGTTTGAATATTACTTTTAAGAAATAGTTGGACAAACAAGTGTTTATTGTTAGAACAACAACAAATTAATATTTATTATTTTGTGTTTACTATACTAATTCATTATTTTAACGCCGACATGTCATTGTGAATGCATCATACTATACTACTACATTATTTTAACACTGACATGTCATTTGTGGATGCATCACCACCAATTCGTAGTTAAAAACTACAATATTGATGTTGGGTTGACGCCAAGACGTGATCAACATTAACAAAAAACTTTGTATATTAAATATCTTTATGACACTGATAAAAACTACAATTTCAGTTGTTCACAAAAATAAAGTTAAAGTACCAATACAAAATTTGTGTCGTATATATGACGCCAAATTCTTGTTAGATGTTTCACAATTGGTGGTAACTTAACAAAATATTTTTTTCCGCGTAGACACAATCAGAGTTGGTCACGTAAATTAGGTGATACATAGTTTACATAAATTACTGTAATTTATACGTATGTTACGTCACGTAGAAAACTATTTTTTACACAACTCTTTTACACCGTGTAATATATTATTTTTTTAAGAAACAGCATTGTCAGCGCAACCAAAAGGTAAAAAGTATGAGTTTACAAGTGTCTAAATACAGGAATTCACAATTATTCACTTAAATTTGTATTGTTTGAATAATAAACATCTAATATAAAAAATATTGCCAAAATGTCATAAACTATGAACTTATTTCTCTTTGGTTACTCATTTACAAATTAATATTTAAATAAAAGTTGTGGAACATATTTTTAAAACAGTTTGTTGTATACAGTGTTCCGTTTAGTTTGGGCGTTATGTTACTTCGTTATTTTAAATGGAACATCCTATATATTTGCATTTCTTGATTTCGGAGTGAATTCTAATACTTGTTCTTGAAGTGATGCAACCCCAATATCGCAGATCATCGAGCCCTTAAATTAGTTTTTAACTTTGAAGACACAGTGGTCCCAAATAAAAAGAAATATGATCCCCAACCAGCTATGATGTCTCCCCAACAGTTATTCATCTGCTTTGGAACGCACCTAGAAATCTCAATCCCCTCGGTCCAAAAATTAAAAGCCATTTTGGGATATGTAAGAGTGAGAGAATTCTATATCATTTTTAGCCGATCTTTCAATGATACTTTAAGTAGCCGAACCACGATGATTCTGAAATAAAATACCGTCTTGAGATATTAAAAAGTGAAGGATTTTTTAAAATTTTATTTCTTTTTCGATGATTTTTTAGTCATTTTTTCACGTGCCAAACTTTTGTTGGCCTAGAAATGAAACAACATTTACGGCTATCTGTTTTGAGGTTATAGTTTTTAGGGGTGTCTAAAAATGAAGGTTTTTAAAAACATTTTGAGACTTTCTTTTCTGTAATTCTATTCTGTATGTGCCCAAAAGCTCAAACTCAGGTTTTGAAACTTTTTACTTTGATTTTCCAATAATTTTTTTTCATGGGTGCAATTTTTAGTGGCCCAGAAATGAAAAGTTATTTTGGGGTATACATAATTCTGTACCTCAGAGCCAGACTAGGTTAAGTCCAAAACACGATTTTACGGTGGAGCGGTTTAAAGTTTTAAGTAATGCAAATTTGAGTATTGGGAGGACAATATTTATCATAATTTTTTAAACCTTTATATACACTGTGTCCCCGGATTAATAATAATAATAATAACTTTATTCATCCTTTAGCCATGGTGATGGATAGGACATGTCAGAGGCAATACATCATTTGTAACATTAGTAACTTACCAGAATAATAAAATGATACACAAACAACAATCATAAACAGGCCAAGACAAGAGGCACCAGTTTAAGCTGCAGAGTTTAAGTTGCAGACTTCCTTTATACTGATTTGAATCGTTAACCTCTATATGTGAAGTAAATGATTGGACACTCTTACTGAGGTAAAGAGTAATTTGAAAATATCTTAAGGTTCAACTTTATTAGTCTTCGAAAGTCATAGGAATTTTTTAACTTAAATCCTTGGCTAGGAAATAATAAATTATTCTCAACAGACCAGAAAGGCATTGGCACTCTTTTTCTACTTAGAGAAACACACAGTAAAGATCCACAGTTCAGATGGAAGACATCTTAGAATCCGAAGAAAACAACTTAGAACTCACTTGTAGATAACAAATTTAAGGCCCGGTCTTTTAACTTCCTTTTAAGTTACTTGTAAATTTATCTGTCTTGTAACTGAAAAATCTATTATTTAGCTGCCTATCAAGCATTACGCATCTCTTTCGGATTAACAGACGAGTGCATCTATCTCACAATCAGTCACATGAATACGCGTTGCTATAGCAATTAATTTAATGTTCGTTTTAGTAAAAAGGGAGTTTACAAGGAAGTTAAAAGACCGGCCCTAAGAGTGAACTGAATGATGCAGCAATCAGTAAGAACAAACAGACTCGATTATTTATTAAGATTTTAAAGAAATATTCTCATTTCTCTATGAGGTGTGTACATATGGGGCAAGGGCGTCAAGCAATTTAATTTATTTGAGAATATTCAAACAAGCCACATTACTTCCCGCTCATATTTAAAACAAGTTTTGAATTTATTACATTTTTTACATTTATGACATAAATTACGCATTATTTACGCGTAATTTACCGTAATGTAGAAAATAATTTTTTACGCGTAACTTCCCAACCCTGGATACAATGAGCCAAATGAATAAAACGAAGCAAATGCTTTTACTTCTGTTATAATTTTTTTAAAGCTTAAATACGTGGAAAAATTTCGAATGCAAATCATTATACGATTCTATTTATTAAAATTTTTACTACTTTACAGGCAGAATTATTTAGAATTTCATTTTTCTTCAAATATTTGCAGTTTTCATTGAAAAATTTGAAGTAAAAGCATATGTTTCGTTTTATTCATCTGGCCCATTTACAGAAATATTTGTGAATCATATTTGAATATAATAAATCACAAAATTAAATACTGATTTTCCAAAATAGAAACGAAAGCTTTGAAGGATATAAGAACAACAAAATAATTTTAAGACTTCTTGTAATTTCACAATAAGAATTCAAAATGTATGCATTTTATACGACTAGGACTTAATAAACTTGACATTTTACCAAAAACAAGTAAAATGTTTCAGTAAATACTCGCTCCTGATTATAGAGAGTAATATAACGTGCCTTTTTTAAAATTTCTCCTCGTAGTTGGCCGTGAATTGTTAGTTGTGAACCAGCCTCAATCGACAATATAAAATAGCATAACCCCACTTTTAAACTAATAAAAGCAATGATTAGGCGCTTTCCAGGTTAGCGTCAAAGTAGCTCTGAGGTATTCTGGAGTAACTTAGAGCTACTCCGGTGTAGTTCAGAGCCACTCCGACGCTAACCTGAAAAGCGCTTGGTAAAAGAAAGAAAAGTGAGGTTATGACTATGGTTATGATATACGCACAGCCATTGCCGTCTTGAAGTCCTGGCCATCAGGTTGAAACCTGACGTCACCGTAAGAGGCCACCGTGACATAACCCTACTTTAGGCGCATGTTTTTATTTGTGAAAATGTTTTATTTCTTTTATGTTTTTTTACTTTTTTATGTGTGGAATTGCGAAAAGAATATCTCTAAGACACTACTGATACTATAGGAGTAGCCAGAAATATTTTTTATTTAATGATTTTGTGGTTTAAATGTGACCACTACACGATTGAAGTGACGATGAATAATGAATAATTTCTCCGAATTACACATAGTAAGTGACTCTGTATATATATTTTTAATAAATTTAATCTTTTTAGATTAAAAACTAATAGGCCAATGTTTTATCTATCACTTGAATTTCCACGTTTCACTGAAGGAACTTCGGAGAGGTATGCTGGCAGATTGGGGAAAATGGAAGGGTAGGCATCAGTTTTAAGGGTTAGTCGATGTCTTGGTAAGGTTAATTTGAACCCTATAACATGCGTGTTTCATCATCGAGTAAAAATAAAAGTGTAAACAGTAATAACCATCATCCTTTGTTACTTCATGACTTCTGACTACAAACTCTTTCCGAAAGTGAGTATTTTTTGAAATAACAAAGTCAGTACGAGGTATTTTCCTTAACCATAAGGAGCGCATGGGTTCTTCTTTCGGAAAGGAGAAAGTAGGAATATAGGAGCCACTTTTTGTGTTGGACATGCAGTTTGGCACACCGCATTTGTTAGGCATTTTCTAGAAACAGGAACATAATGGGATTAATATAGTAGGTGTGAAGAATGATATATTATATTACTTGTGTATTTATTTCAACTGAAATTCAAAAAACGCAACACAACACAAGGATTTTAAAAAAATGTTCTAACCTATAAAATTATAAAAAAAACAACACTACAACTAATTAAAACACAAACACGTAGTTTTTTTAACCAAACACAACACGAAAACATCAAAAAAATATAAAAATAACAACAATTAACATAAAAACACTCGAAAAAACTAAAAAAAATACACGAAAAGACTAGATATTAAAGTAACGAGAGACTCTTACGGTGACGTCGCCAGGAACAAAAGCCGGTAACCTGATGGCCTTTACTTCAAGACGGCAATGGCACAGCCGTCTTTAGGTCTAGCCATGCTGAGCGTCGATGCGGCAACACTGCAGGAGGTCTATCTCTATCAGACTAGATTTGTACGATGTTGTGGTGAAGGCTTTTGTTTATTGTGATTGCTTTTTACTTAGTTTTTGATAACTTCATAGTGTTCAGAAGTGTGGTAATCACTACTGAGAACACAACAAATGGTAGTAGTGCCAAATTGGATTAATTTCTTTGTTGTTGTTGTGTAAGGTTATGTCATGAAGAATAGCTCATGCCTACAGATTATTTCGTGTAATTTAATGAAATAGAAATACTCCAGTTCACTTATTGTTAGTGGGAGTGGGTAGTGTTTGTTTTATAAGTACATACTTACATTCTTTATATTTTTAAAATGCCTCGTAATGTGCCAAATTGCAAGTCAAATCACAGTAGCACTTTGAGTGTTCCTATTTCTACGTTTGTTGTTTGTTTGTTTCTATTTCTGAAAGATGAGAATCTACGACAGAAATTGATAACTTCTATTCCTGGCAAGTGGCAAAGATTGGATACCATCAAGATATTCAGGTGCATCTATGTAGCAAACATTTTATATTTATTTTTTGAATAATACTTTATTTCTTTGGGAAGTAGGGCTTTGGCAGCAGTCCTGAAAATTCGATGCACACAGCAGTAGAGCAATGAAATATAGTGATATATTATTCATTGTAGTAGGCCTCCCGTTGTCAGCTGATGCGCTATTGCCACATTTCTCACCATGGCTAGTATGTAAAGATGGCTGTGATAATCGTCAGTTTATTAAGGTTCAAGCACAGTCTACACACAGTTGGTATATTCGTTTTAGAAATCCTGGGTTTGCCACAATAACGTCAATGTCAAGTAATTAGTGCACATACAGGTCAAGTTGTGGTTGTACCAGAAATTTATCTAAAACGAATAGATTTTGTGTTGACTTGATATTAATAACTACGTAACCTCCCTAATTTAACATATTAAACTCATTTTTACTTTACGACTTTGTATTATTTGTTATTATGAGCATAATGGCCAACGCCGGTTTTATTTAAAGAAGTCTTAAGAAAGTACATATTATGAATTCGGGCATAGAATTTTGTATTTACTTATGAACATATACAGCGGGAATGTTTTGGCAACGAACATATACATAATTCGCACTATTATGTGATATCCACAGTAACAAACAACTGAAATAAAACTAAAAATTAAGGTTAACCTGCGGCTGACGCAACTAGACTAGGTGCGAGTAGGTGCGCATTACGTCAACACCAGCGTTGCCGTAGTGGCAAGTAAAACGAATATGTCAATGTCAAATCCGGCAGGCCGAAAATCTAGAAACGAATGCACATTTCGTTGACGTAGGTGACTTGGGGCAGTCCAAGTCATCTAAAACGAATATACCTACTCTGTTCACTTGGCGTCGGTACCTTTGATCTTTGTGTTTTCAATGCAACCACTGCGCATTCTTCCGTGCGTTGATTCTTACGTGGCGCAAACAATTTAAATTTAAAATCTTGTAGTGTTTGCAGTTGCCCGAACATGCCCGAACCAAGCCGGTAAACCAAACTACGAATAGAAACAGCGAGACTACTGCGCATTCTTCTCCGAGTTTCCAAGAATTTTGTACGCGAAACTAGCGCCAGTGACAAGACTGTATGTAGACTGTGGTTCAAGCAAGGCTGGTTCACAACTAACACTTCACGGCCAACTACGAGGAGAAATTTTAAAAAAGGCACGTTATAAAGGAGTTCCATCAAACAAAGTATAATTTATAGTTGTCACATACTTACGGGACACTCTGTATATGCCTAGATAGTTTTAAATTGTGCATCAAATCGATATGTACCTACGTGCGCATACAAATTTTAAAAGTGTTCAATAGTAAAATCACAATCTTCCGCCAACACATTGTTGGTGCACATGTATAGTTATACATTTTTAATCATTTTAAAATAAATTTTCTTGTTTTAACAACTTTCTACAGTTTATTTTTTAAACAACAACGGTGCTGTATAAAATTAAGATATAAGAACAAAGACCAGCGATTCTACGTTTTAAAATTCATTTATATTTATTAAAATTAAAATGAATTCATTTTTGAAGAAACGGTTTGATTTATGATTTTCCAAAACAACCAAAATATAAAAATTTTCTTTTTGAAATATAATCACCGGCATTTAGTTTTAATAAGCTCTGCATTTACTTTAGACACGTAGATAAAATTTTATACAGAAAATTATGTAACTTTTATAGAATATGAAGTAATAGTTATTTTTACCAAAATGTTAAAAGACATCGAATTTTTGCGTGCACCAATTGTTACATTTTCAAAATTTTGTACATTTCTTTCACATGAATCAAGATATACTTTAGTATTGAATGATTTGAATGGCATTCGGCATATTTCGCCCTTGGGTAAATCTTAACAAATGTAAGCAAACGATTTAACAAATGTTATATCTCCTAACAAACCTTTATGTTACTGATTTTTGGTGTTATTTATTGATTAACTTGACAAATTGGTAACTATCTTTTATGTTACGGGGCATTAATGTCAATAGAAATGGAATGCAACGGGAGTGCTATGGAATTGTCCACAACTATAAAATAATAAGTTAGAATTTCTTCCGTTTTTTCTTTTAAGAATAAATAATACCTATATTGTTACATTCCGTCGTGCAAATTTTATTTTTAGACTAGTCACGACACTTGTGAGTCAAAGTTTCCAGTGCTGTCCAGACCTCGCCCTAGATGGTGGTAGAATTTGCTGGAACGTTCGATATTTGTTCGTCGCTGTTCTCGAAAGAGTGAATTACTATATGAGTGAGAAGCGGCGCGCTTTTTAAATCAGTTTTATTTCAAAAGCGATGAGTATGTACAGTAGCGGACAATAAAATCCGGGCACGTTAATATTTTTGACTTTTAATACATATATAAAATGTCATTAGTAATTCTGACGTTTAATACAAATTTCATTTTCCTATTTTGACAGAAATGTAACCACAATGAAAGCCTGATTTACCAGATTTGTTGAAATACGCACGACATGTCAAATTCTTGGATTTTATTGTCCACTACTGTACCTAGCGAATTAGTAGAACGGTTAAGTAATAGAAGTGTTATTTGTTAGACAAGTGTTGCTTATGTACTTTCATCGTGTTAAGCGATCGTGGACATTAAAGTGTTTTTAAAATATAAATGACGATTATAACTTGTGAACGCCGAAGTCGTAATATGTATGTAAGAATCATTTCATGTTTAGCTTTAACTTGAAAATTCTCGGAAAAATAAAGTAAAACTGCTACCTACCTGTGCGGATAGGCAGAAGTTTAACACCGGAGCGATTAAAATCCGGTGCCGCCGGCAGCTACAGTGGGACGGGGCAGGTTCACATCCAAGGCGTCGTGGTACAATCAACAAAAGGGGCGCCACTTAATTTTTTTGTAGGGATCGCGAGGAAAAATTAAGAAAAACACGATACGTCCAGAGCATGAACACAGGTTTATTAAATAAATTCGACACAAATAATCGGTTAAATCAGACGGTCGACAGCAAAACAAAACATTAAACAACAATTCCTAACAATTCGGATCCGATATTAGTACAAAACTAAAATTCACTTACGCTAACGCAGGTGTAAACGTTCGACGGATTACGTTTTGTAAATATATCGCAAGATAAACGAATGATTCCTCCGAAAAGGAGATTATTTCGCGGGGATACGCAAAATTTACGTGCACTACATCATAACCACCGTAAAGCAAAATTAAATAAACATAAGTGTCCGACCTGATTACGCAGCGTCCTTACGTCCGTCGATGTCGATGGAGGCGGCAGGCTACGGGACACTTCCGTGGACGATCAGCCTCCTCGGTGTGTGTGTCAACTGGTGCGTGCACTGGTATTCGCGATTATGCTACAAAATGGTGTCACAGTCGTAGCAAAGAGACAGGAAGAGAAAACCAAGAGCAAAAGCCTATAAGCGGAAAATGAGCGAACATAAGGGCCAGATCGAGAGAAACAGCACGCCAAACTTACCTAGTCGAGTAGGGCTAGGCTGACACAAACCGCGGAGAAGGCGGCTTTTTCGCCCCTCGAATGAACAGTCAAATTCGGCGCATAGCCGTACAAATCTACTTTCACCCCCCAGGTGAAGTGGAACAAGTTAACACGAAACTCCCACGAAAAACGTGCGGTTCACGGGACGAACAGAAAATTAATGAAAGGTGACGCTTCCCTCGGTCGGCGGAAAAGGAAAAAAAAAACAAACGAGAGAGAAATATTCAAACGTACCAATGGCCGATTTTCGTGACATCAACGCAACCCAATCACGACAAAGGCCAAGGGTCATGTCAGCAAGCGTAGTAATTCCGGAAAGATGACAAAAAAGAAACCGACCAACTGTCGCCTCCCGCACCTTAAAGTAGTATACATTAAATTGGCACATAATTGCCTTGTAAAAATAATTTCAATCTTAGGAAAGGGTTGGACTAATTTTAAGTAATGAACTTGCTCTTTGAATCTGAAACTATTATCGAGATGCATGTTAAATGAAAATTTGGGCGAATCGAATCGTAAATTCCAGGGTGTATCGTGAGAAACAGATCGAGGTTAAAATGTGTAATATATAGGGTGTGTTTGTACACAGGCGGAAAACGAACTGTAACAAAACATAAAACATGTGTAAAGCGAAGACTTTTCGTTATAAAAGATTCCAGAATACCCCAAAAAAGAAATTCTTACAAGATACTACAATTACTTTCAAATTAAAGATAAGATCAATAATTTATTATGTCGTAAAATTGAAAAGAACGTATAAATTCATCAAACGTTTCAGGAGTGTAATCTCTACTGTTTTATAACGTTTTGAAGGATTTCGCCCCCTCTCTTCTTGTTTGAGCATAAAGTCAAAATTAAATAACGTTTTCGGTAAAACTGCCGTAAACGGAATTTATTGCGTAGGAAGGGAATTGTAACGTGCATATTATTATTTTTTCATTTCAATCTTTGATGTGTCGAGGGTCGAATTTTAATGCGGGAATTTGAAATTTAAATTCGTATTTCACATTCGCGGTACGTAAGTGTTTTGTTCTGTATGTAATCAGTAACTATTTTTTAAATTCGTTTTACGGCCTGGAAGTTATAAAAACTGACAACCGTTCTACACTTCTCAGTATCGCGTAAATTGTAAATGTGAATCTTTATTCCTTTTAAAAAAATTAAATTAAAATAAAACAAATTCATTTAATAAATATTGTTTGTTTCAAGTTTATTTTTTCAAGTTGCCTATTCTTGACAAGTGCATTTTTGCATTCGCATATACAGGGTGGCACATTAGTGTGACAAAGTTAACTATCACCCTTGCCGAACGTAAAATGCAAAAAAGCTTGATACTAAAGTTATACAGCCTTAAAAAGTCCGTATTATAAAATTATTTTCAACGATACAGGGCGTTCCATAAATGAGTGACTCTACCGTTGTAATTTTTTTTAAATGGAACGGCCTGTATATTTTTCTATTTTTAAATTCCACGTTAAATAAGGTTTCCAATAAACAAAAGATATTTGACCTTTGAGTCAGAATTACCAACTTAAACACAAAAATCTATAAATTTTGAAAATATTACGTTACAACATAAATGATCACAGTAGCCGTAATATTACTTCTAGGAAATTAAAATTTGGCATTTGCATAGTACAAAGGTACCTCTACGTTGCCCTGAACACAGAGTCTGAATATTCTACACAGCGTATTTTTCCTAGGCGAACAAATTTGATGATTTTCAAGGACTTTTTTCTTTGAATTTTCAAATGGAACACTCTGTATTTTTTTAATGGAATAGATTTATTTTTTCATAGGCTCTAATTTTTATTAAGGATATTATGTACGTAAAATCATTATTTACGATGATATAGGCCATTAATTAACTTAAATCAAATTCTGCTGATCAAAAATTTTAATACTATTTGATATTCCCCCCTATTCTGTAACTCAAATCGAATCGAAATCAGTGAATTTGACAGATCGGATCGTAATGTTGTTGAATTAGTATGCCGTAATTCTGCTCGATTTCTATATTACAATGTTTTACAGAATGTTAAATAGCTGATGTGTTCTACCTTCTTTACAGAATATCACAGACCATACCCAAAAAATATAATAGAGACTGAATATTTTGATTTGAAAACATTCCGATTCCTGTCATACATTTCGATTCGATCCGAAAAAAGTTACAGAATAGGCCTGATTTTTTGTGAATTTCTTCTCGATTTAAAAGAGAAAAATAATCGAGTTGTTTCCTTCCGGGGTCTGAGATTTAGGAAAATTTTGGTAGTGAATTTGAATACATACAGGAATGAACAAAATTCTTGTGCAGGGTTAGTTACTAAAGCTGATGTACACACTATCAATGACGTAAATGAAACAATACAAAACATAACATAAATACTAGAAACGCAGAAAAAACAAACGGTAATACAAATGAAAAATATGGAACATACGAATTAATAAAATTAGTCGATAGGTCAGTTATGGTAAAGGTTTTTTTGTAAACAAACCATCAATGACCAACAAGAAAAAATTATTATAACGTAATAAATAATACAAGCTGGAAAAGCAAACGGGTAACACAAATGAAAATGAAATAAATATCAATAACCACGTCCTCTACAGGGTTGAGTTAGTAACATAAATCAAACCATTAGAAAATGTCATAACATAATAATGAATAATAGAAATGAAAAAAAAAACAGTAACCAAAAATAAAACAGAAGTGAATATCAACACAAAGTTAAGATTATCTACAAATAGATATCCTATGCGCTTTGAATGAACAAAAGGAAAACAAAAATAAATTATTGCACGCTATTAGAAAACATGTTCGAAATGGCCACCAAATTGCTCAATGCACCTTCCTACACGACTTTCAAACAGAGTGACACATTTCTACGAACATTCATATCGATATTTTGAAAGGCTTCTCTGATTCTAATTTTCATATTCTCTTTAGTAGTTGGAGGTATGCTATAAACGAGTTCTTTCACATAACCCCAAAGAAAAAAATCCATTTTTGTTAAATCGGGTGATCGAGGAGGCCATCTTATTAGTCCACCTCTACCATACCATATTTTTTCATACGTACCGTACGTACGTATGAAAAAATAAATCTGTTTCAGTAAAAAAATACAGAGTGTTCCATTTGAAAATTCAAAGAAAAAGGTCCTTGAAAATCATCAAATTTGTTCGCCTAGGAAAAACATCCTGTGTAGAATATTCAGACTCTGTGTTCAAGGCAACGTAGAGGTACCTTTGTACTATGCAAATGCCAAATTTTAATTTCCTAGAAGTAATATTACGGCTACTGTGATCATTTATGTTATTGGGAACCTTATTTAACGTGTAATTTAAAAATAAAAAAATATACAGGCCGTTCCATTAAAAAAAATTACAACGGTAGAGTCACTCATTTATGGAACGCCCTGTATAGTTGAAAATAATTTTATAATACGGACTTTTTAAGGCCATATAACTTTTGTATGAAACGTTTTTGCTTTTTATGTTCGGCAAGGGTGATAATTAACTTTGTCACACTAATGTGCCACCCTGTATACTTTTTTCACTCGCATATATGCGAATGCAAAAATGAACTTGTCAAGAATAGGCCCCCCTGGCTTACTGTATGTGCAACAAACCGTAGTGAGACCTGGTTTAGTTGCTTGAAATTACCTAGTTGCTAGGTGCATTTTAACTCATATGCGTGGTGGGTCTGCTTTAGTATTGTCTGTGGTCATAACCAATCATACAGCTATCGTTTTTGTTTCTTTCGTTTCTTCTTTTAATTATTTACATTTTGAGCTACAGTAAAACTCGGATATGACGAGAGCTCAAGGTACCACTGTTGTTGCAGTAGTTATAATGCAAATGCTTGTTATAAACGAAAAAATATACGTATAAGTACGTATAAAGGTCTCTGTTACTGCCAATGAAATCTATATATCCGAAATAAGTATCTTGAAAATTTTTCAAGACGATTTATAATGAAAAAGGTGGAGTTCCAAATTGCTTACGTCTGAGCAAAAACTGGCCTCAAGAAAATTTGGCCGCCTTGAAATCAATAGAAATTTTCTTTCTCGAATTATCACCGGGAATAAGATATGAGTATATCACTGCGGCTCTCCCACTTAACAGGAATCCATGCACTGTATTCATATAGGCTCTCCATCATTAAGAAAAGCCAAGAAACAATTTTCTGTATAAAATCTGATGGCAACAGATTTCTGGGATGCTGAAGGAATCTTGCTTATTGAATATATGTCAAGGGGATCTAACATAAATGGAGAGGCTTGTGGAAACACAATTGAAAATTTAAAAACTGCTCTGGAGGAAAAACATTAACAAAAAAAGTTGTTGCTACATGACAAATTTCAGGTTTACAACGCATACAAAGTCCAGCAGATAACAATGACTATGGGTTCATAGAGTTACGGCATCCACCTCTTAGCCGTGAATAAGCTCCGTTAGATTTCTTTTTGTTCAAAAACTTCAAAAGAATTTCAGGGAAAAACGTTTTGCATCTGATGAGGCACTTAAGGGAACTGTTGAATAATATTTTGCAAAGTTGCAGAAGGATTTTGGATTCTGGAGGTATGGGACAATTGGAAAAGAGATGGAATATATGTATAAGTGTTGAAAGGAGTTACATAGAAAAATGAACTTAAACAAGGTGATATTCATAAGTGTCGAACTTTGAATATCCTTCCTAAACGCTCATAATACAGTCTTGTGTCACTAGATCCTTTGAAATAAATTATTTATTAACCTGAATGACAAAAGCCATACGTTTCCATGTCTGGAGTTTCTCCTTTGATAAATAATGTTTTGTGATTGTCTAAGTAGCAATATTTGTTGCAAGTTTAACAAAACTGCAACAGAAATATTTTTGATGTTCAGACTTTGCGAAGTTATTTAATTGTTTCAAGGTAAGTCAAGAATGTATCGAAGTGGTGACAAAAGCACAGCATAAATACATACAGTAGGTTCATTCTCCTTGGCGAGAAAATTTCCCGCGCAAACTGAGCCGCCATATTCCGGATGGAAAATCTGTCGTGATTTGTTAGAGTGCATTCAACTGGACGCACGGAGTGTTTCTTTTTCTCACTCTTACATGCACTGACACGCAGTCGCTCTCCCTCACACTTCTGCTCATTGCGTGCATCGAGCATTATGTCGAATGCGCCCTTCAATTGCACGAATACGATCAGTGGTGTCTCGTGTAATTAGCAGCATAATAGGTGCTTTCGATTATGCATGCTGGGGTGCACTGAGTAAACTTAAAACTCTAGGCTTTCAAGTAGTGATCGGATAATTCAAATTAAAAATAATCTGTCATCCGATTATCAAAATAACCTAAATAAATTGTTTGTCAAAAATATTTTGTGGCACTGGTTTATACATTCGCAAAATGGCGCCAAGGTCAAAAAATTTTGCCCCGCCAGATCAAAGGTGCCGACAAACAGTTTCCATGCTGGTTATGCTGTGACAAAAGTATGTGACATAATGCCAGAAGTGAAACCACCATCTTTAGGCAATGCATAAAATGACTCAGGCCGTAGTATGAGATGCAAATGGCTTGATATATGAAAGAACATAATTGTGGCAATGCACCAACTTATGTAATTTCCTCTTCTTTAGTAAATGAAACTCAATTCGAAAAGGCATCATTTTGTCTTCACTGAAAAAATCCAATCTAAATCGTAGTTGGCTGTAAACACACTAATGCCAGCAGATTTCAAATGTTATATCCAATCACTGGAAACTCACTAAAATCTTTGTTAATAAAAAAAGCACTGAACTTTTCAATAGAATCTCGTGAGACAAAAATTTTGAATATTTTTCCCAAAGAACCCCAAAGTTAAATTAAAATTCTTACATGAATTTTTAAACTGCAAAACTTTTCGTTTTTATTATTGCAAAAAAAACGTAAATAAAAAACAACTATAATTAAGTGACAACAAGGAATTATAGTAATTACAAAAGACCACAAAGTGTAGAACGATTCAGTATTATCGAAATGAACAGATATTTTACCAAATGAAAACATAGGATAATTGAAATGTATCAATTCGCGTAAAATTTGTTGGTAGTAGACATGAAAATGTATGTTAAACAAACGAGCAGAGCAAGGATTATCCCGACTAGTTTCATTGATGTAATGAAACATCAAAACGCAACGAAACATGAAATAGCACAAAAAGTAAAATATTGGGAATACCCAAAGCTTTGGCGATTTCTCATTTAAGATAAACATTGTAAAGGGGATTAATTATAGAACGCAAATAGAAATCCATTTATAAGTACTCATGATTTTTAAACGATTAATTTCATGCGCGAGTTTAATTTTTGTTGTTTTAGTACTTCAAAGTTTTACAAACAAATTTGAAATAAGACGACAACAATAAAAGTAGTTCCCAGAAATTAATATGCAAGCAAATAGAAGTAGATGAAAGAGCATTGGTATTTACCGAGCGAAGATTAACCCTGACAAGTTTCAATATGGCAAAACCTAACGAAACAAAGTGGCATGTAACTTCCCGCAAACATCGCGTTGCTTTGCCGAATCCTCCTGCTTCGAGTAAACACCAAAACTAGTATGACATTACCAAACTAATATTATAACACAAATAAAACTTCGTCGGTGCGTAGCTGTTTCGCTTGTTTGTTATCGACTAATTTCACGTGAGCTTACCGTCAAAACCTAACGCCAAACTTATCCATCTTTCATTTCAAACTTTACCCAGGTAAAGTTTTTTTTGTTCCTGTGCGAGTTGGATCTTCACGCGATGCATATGTTATCGAAGAAACTTTAAATTGCACATGATGACTTCGGTGAAACCTGTGTCCTCTTTTCGTAAAACTTTAATACGTTCTGCCCCCTTAAGTCACGAATTCCATTACTTACACTTTCTGATTTTTCTAATGCAATTTGTTTAAGGCAACTCTTTCTTTTGTAAGTAGTTTTTGCAGAAATTGTATTTGTAATGCTAGATAATGGTGTCATCGTCGTTGATCCTAGATTAATGATTATGACCGCTAACGGGCAGGAAACTTGCAAAGAATTTCAATAAATTGTCGAACTATGCGCCCCCCCAACACTTTGACGGTTAAATTATGCAAGGGCTGCCAGTCTCTTATGTACTTACGTGAAGACGAATCAATACTTGGTCTCTTCGGTAACGTCTCACGTCTAGAGAGAATTTCACCTCTGTTTATCAAGTGAAATTACATTCCATTGTTAGATAAGATTTTGTTTCTTTCTGTACGTGTTAATACTTCACTAAAGCTTTTGACAAAATAAACAGTAAGGCATGGGTTTTGTTACAATTATGAATTGAATAATTAAAGTAGATACATGTTCTTATGTGATAAAAGCGCGCTTTCTGCGAAATTTATATAATCGAAAGTGAAATGAAATTAAATTTTTTTAAGGTATACAGACAGTTGTACATAAATACTGCGAAGAAAAATTACGAGGAAGAAAGTTGTTTGAGAAAAAAAGAAACATATATAGAAGAGTAGGAATATGAATAAATTATAAAGATAGCAAGTAAAATAATTACATACAAAAAAGAAACAAATTTTTGTCTTTTTCCGACGCAATTCACCGATGATGATAACGTGGAATCCAGAATACTAATCATTTTCTTATAGATTATTAAAATGTCCTCAAAAGTTCTAGGAGTTCTAGGCAAGGAATATTCTTTTCGTTACACTATCATCCACACCAGGAATATTCAAATTGGAATACTTACCTGCATAAAGGGGTCGATGAAGTTAAAGTTAAAAAGTTTCCTCTATTAAACAATTCTTTCCGATAGGTGCTGGGGGTCCTCTTTCAGCTCCGTTCATTTCGGTCACTGGAGAGATTTGAATTGCCTACTCTTAAGGGGTTGCGGGGTGATTTTGGACCCGTTACGCTATCCCGCAGGCGAGGTTCTCACACGCTCAGGGTCTTCATCACGTGTCTTATTTACTTTGACATACCTTAATGATCACTTATCTGAACGAGAGTCAGTATTTTGGCTTAAGTTTGTCGTTCGGGCCTCTTATCGCCTGAAAATGATTACGTTAAAACTCTTTCGTACTTACAGCTAAAGGCGATTCTCGTTTTAATTTAATAATTTAGGGTTTAGATGTTAGGTCGTTTACAATGGCTTTATCAACAATATATTCACTCAAAATTTGAATACAACCCTTTTCAAATAGCCATTCAATGTCCCAAGTTTAATACTTGCTCCAAAGGAACGTTATTGTTCATTTACTGGTATTATAGGCTGCGTCTGCGATTGCCTTCATGTTTTTTTTTCTTTCTTCGGAGGGGAATCGACTATATCACTTTGTTACCGGATCTAACTAATTTGGCAACTATTATACACTGTTACGACTTCGGGGTTCACAAATTATAATCATTCTTTATTTTAAAAACTTTAATGTGTACGATCGCTTAAGACAATGAAAGCACAAATAATATCGAGCTGCAACATTTGTCTAACAAATAACACTTCTATAAATTAATCGTTCTACTAATTCGCTAGACTTGCACATATACAAAATAAAAGTAAAACTGATTTAAAAAGCGCGCTGCTCCGTTCTTATATAGTAATTCACTCATTCAAGAATAGCGACGAATAAGTAACGAAAGTTGCAGCAAATTCATTACCACCTAGGGCGAGTCTGGAAAACACTAGAATCTTTGCCTGGTTCATAGGTGGCATGACCAGTCTAAAAATAGAATTTGCATCACGGAATGTAACAATATTATCAAACTATATTTTTATTAAATATGGAGAGACCGAATGACCAATTGTATGCACTGACTGTTTACCGAGGATCCTGAATCTTGTAATGTTAATGAAGCTAAAAATGCTGTTGGTAGATGCCTTTCGATTTTCTAATAACTGGCACTATAGGTGTAGAGCTACCTGTATTCCCAATTAGTACTTGGCAAATAATATTGTAACGATTTTTACTGGGGTTCTATTAGTTTTTATTTTAAATCAAAACACGAAAAAGTTAATAAACTAATTTATTTAAAAGCAAACTAATTAACACTAGATTAAACACTAAATTATTAACAAGCTTATTCCTAATTTATTTTAACAGCCAAGCGTTTATCTAACACGAACTTAATGCCGAACTGTTCCACGCCGAATTGTCTTCCATTCACCGGCCGCGTGCTTTTATAAGCCGGGGTTGTTTTTCGCGAACATTCCAGTACGCGACGGAATGTCTAGGGTTGATTCCACCGTTAGCGTAATCTGAAATGCCCGAAGTTTCGTCACAATATGAAATGTGTTGAGATATTTCTTCGTTAATTATTGTTTATAATAAATCACAAACAATGACATTAGCAACCAACGAATGAAAGTTAAAATAACCATAATAGATACAGAAGACAGAAAGAAGCTCCAATGGTTTGACCATAATAATTTCTGAGATGGTTGAAGAAAATATTATAAGAGACACCATACGACAACAAAGAAAGGGAAACGATCAAGAACTTCCTGGATCGTTGCAACGATTAAGCAGTAACAACTAACGGAAGATGATGGCAAAAGATAGCTGGAAAAGCGCAGCCGAGAGACGTCAACAGATGTCGTCCATGTTTGATTGGCTTCGGGTTGGAACCGCGTCACGTTGAGTTCTTCTACGGCTGACGTTTCGTTCTCCATTGCAGAAGAACTTCCCCAAGGAAGCAACATCACCAGCTGTTGAGACTGAGTATATATCTGCTGCTTCTCGTTAGTCGTTGAGACTGAGTATGTACGTATGTCTGTTATGGTATTTATGGTGGTCGGTGGGGGTAGTCAGTAGGTCTGAACGGTGAGCGGGGATTGGTCTGTTGGGGCGTGACGGATCGCTAGTGAGACCTTTCCAGGTATTGTGAAGGTAAAAGCCGGTATCACGGTTCAGGTTATTGGGGTGTTTGAGGATTTCTATGGATTCACGGATTTTACGATTGAAAAAATGAGATGAGCCGGCTAGAAGTTTTGTGCCGGAAAATAGAATTTGGTGACCGGTTTCTGATGTAAGAGATCGGCAAAGTCGTAAATCAGTGAGCTAAATATGTAAAAGTAAATTTGATACGACCTCGCCAAAGCAACAACGGAAACACGTTCACATAAAAATCATGTAAACAAACGCTTTGCTCCGCCGATATGAGTCAGAGCTGACCTTTTAAAGCCGCGCCGACTTCACAGAACTCCAACTGCATATAGCGTCGCAAGCAGTCATCGAGTGATTCAATTCAAAGAAACCAGATTAAATATAACAATCCAGGGATCGAATGTCCCGTTCGAGTGGTATAAATATAAGCAGAGTTATACGATAGACATCAGATAGTCAACAGTCGTGTGATCGTGTACATCGCTCCCAGAGTCCGAAGGCGAAATTAAAGTTATAATGTGTGAACAAATCCAGAAAAGTCCGTTCGTCTCGCCATGGTTAAGTAAGATAAATGTTGAGTCAATTTCCAATTTTTATGTTATTAAAACTAACGATCGCTGTAACTGATTTACGAAATGCTATCTCTTTCGCAATTAAATTCATTTTGAATTTGTTTTGTATTGTGTTACACAATGTTCTGAAATAATCTGTAATGTTGCATTTGTCTAAAAAGGTGCCCCTTAATAATTTAGTTACATTAATTTTGTACCTTGTTTAAATTGTTTCAAACGTTAATTAATAATAATACATGACCGAGTTATTGTTTCCTGTTTAGGATCTCGTTTCAAGCTAAACTCTTTAATTCGATTTGTAAGTGTTTTTACTCATTCTGAATATACACCTTTATATAAAATTTTCTCTCTTTTTTTAACTGTCATTTTAAAAGAAATAACGTAATTTTTCGTCAATCCCGAAAAATATATGTAGTGGCGGGCAAGGGCTGAAATCCGCATTCCGTATAAAGAGGGCGCTAATAGCAATATCTGGCTCAAACGCTCAAACCAGATACCTACAAACAAAGAAATTGCTACTTAGGTCCTTTACGGTCTGATTAAAGTTTCAGTAAAAGAGTGAGGAGAAGAAGTGAAAATTGTTGATTATGGTTAAATTAATTTTGGGAATTAAGACCTAGTTCGGGCTTAATAATAGAACTTCTCACTTACTCTCATCATAGTGTTTCGACGAAGCCTTGTACTAAAAATTGATAAAGTTGGAAGTAAAGGATAATTCATCCCCTTCTTCTATTATCCTTATTTTTAACTCACACTAGTTTGTATTCAGCTAGGGCCGAGCCAGTTGCTTTTAGTAGTCTAGTACAGCGTTCCTGTTCAGAAACCCGAGTGCTAACAGATCGTTTTGTTTCACCGATGTATACAGGCCAACAGGAATATGGAATTCGGTACACACCTTCGATTTGTAAGGGAATGTGATCTTTTGTGGAGGGTAGGCAGTCTGAAAGTTTTGTCATGTGTAAGTAAATGGATTTGATGTTCTGTTGTTTGAGAATTTTGCCGATTCGATCTGTTATAACGTTGGTAAGCTGTAGCGACTAGAGGTGACGAGAAATGGAACTTTGTATGTCGTCTTTTTTGTAGTTGTTATTGAGTAGGACTTTTGTTACGTGCTTCAGTTCAGTTTGAAGTGAAGAGGGTTCTGATAGGGCAAAGGCGCGGCTGACTAGTGAGTTAATAGCAAGGAATACACGATCCCACATGTCTTAACACATGTACGCGCATACATGTTCGCCGAACAACAACGTGCGTGTGTTGGCCCGAAAAACGCTTCAAACATGTGCGCACATACAAAAAGTTCGTCGAACTTGTTTTCTGGTTTTCCTGAAAACAAGTGCGTGCGTTGATGTTTGCACGTACATGTTCGACCGTGTGGTTGCCAAACGCACATGTTCGCCACGGACTTATATTGAATAAGCATTGAGCAGTACGTCGGCGTCGTGCATAAGCTTTTCCACAGCACCTCAAAATAGCCAATTTATGATTTTTAATAAATAATCTTCCGGCAATATGTGGTGGCAGATCCTGCAATTGGAACTATTAAACTGGGGATTTACTACAGCTTTATCACTTTCAGATAGTTGACGGCTATTATTAGGTGCACGCCACTGCCACCAAACAAAACTCTTCGGACATCGTCTTGGTTGATAACTGGACTATGATGTCTTAAGACATGTTCGAACGTGTGTAGTATGGTACTATTTGACGTTGATGTTCGGCGAACATGTACGCGCGTACATGTGTTAAGACATGTTGGATCGTGTATTCCCTACTAATAACTGACTGTTTTGGAGAAGGATGATGGTGTGAATGTGTATTCAGATAGCGATCAGTATGGGTCGGTTTGCAATCTACTGTTTGGCAGGCGGCTTACTAAGATATAAAGAAAAGTAAGTGGCCGGCAGTTTCGTATTCCAAAGTGAAGCGAATATCAGGATGTTGGGAATTTAGGTGTTCAAAGTAGTTGTCTAGGGATTTCTTACCGTGTGGCCAAATTGCAAAAACATCATCAACATATCCGAACCAACACTTGGGTTTAAGGGGGAAAGAAGTAAGGGCTTGTTGTTCGAATGCCTCCATAAAATTGTTTGCTACTATTGGGGAGAGAGGACAACCCGTGGCTGCGCCTTGACCTGTTCGTAACATTGATCACGAAATATGAAATAAGTTAAGGTTAAACAATATTCTATTAAGGGAATTAAGTCTTCAGGTTGGTTATGGGCTCTGAACAGTTGTTGGATGATTGTGGCGGTGTCGGCAATTGGGACCTGAGTGAAAAGAGATTCTACATCGAAGCTGATCAGAATGTCCTGGGGACTAAGAATACCTCGTGAATGTTTTGGACGAAGTGCTGAGAGTTGAGGATGAAGGTTTCACCTTTACCTGAAAACGGTTTGAGGGTTTGTGCTAGACATTTGGAGACTTTGTAGGTTAGTGAGAATTACACTGACTAAGGTGTATCGATTTAGTGGATTTTATGGGGACCGTAAAGTCTGGGAATTCTGGAGTCACGGGGGATTAAGATTTTTTGTGTTTCTGGAGGGATAGAAGAAGATTTGATTAAGACCCTTACTGTACGTTCTATACGTGAGGTTGTATTGCGTTGCAAGGGTTAGTATGGAGGGTCGTCTAATAGGGCGTTGATTTCCTGGTCGTATTCTGCGCGGTCCAAAACTACAGTGGCATTCCCTTTGTCTGCGGAGAGTATGACTTTGGGATATTTTTCAAGGTTTTGAGGGTTTTTGTACAATTTGGTTTAGAGGGTTTGGCTGCTTTTAAAATTTTGAAAGTTTCATCGCGAATAGGGTCTGCAATGTGGGAAGGAAGTTTGATAACTTTTGACTTCTCAGGTAAGAATCCTACAAATACAGATATTCCTTAGAGGACGAAAAAGTTCGAAATTATAACATATTCTGAGACGTCTTGAGTCAAACATTATTTATTGCACTCAACCCTTCACGTTTTTAGATTATACTTTCGAGGGACCTATAACATTAACAGATGGTGTGTTAATTTGATTACAAAGAAAATATTAAAACAATTATTCATAATTAAATTCTTAGGATGCTCGATTTTATAAATACATGTTTAATGAAAATGAAGATCTCTTTTTTTTATTTAAACCAATTATAAGGACTCCATTGAAATTTCTCGTTGTAAAAGGTCTGAAACCATCGCGCAGAATATATTTTACTCAAACAAGAGGAGCTCACAATTTTCCGCCCTAACTATAACTTGGTGGTATTCAAGTTTGCACGTTCTACACGTGCACTCCTCCCAAAGTTTGAGGTAAGAAAGTAAAGCACTGCACCGGGCTAAATGAATCCGAACTAACTTCGGCATACACGTTAACGAATTAGATCCTGTTGAAGTAAACTTTTGTTGAATTAAAATATTTTCGCTTCCTTATAAAAGTTCCTCGTACAAGTAATTCACATTTGCGATGAGTACTTCGTCATTAAAATGAAATTAATTTCAAAAAAATGGAACCACCTGACGCGCAGCTGGAAACTGGTCCGTTACGCAAATTATTTAAGCATCGCTCGGCTTAAAATTAATCACAAATTAATTTTAATTACGCTTTGCATTCAAACTGTGCAGATGACATCTGTTTCGATGGTCGGTGTACACAGCGCCCCCGCAGATGAAAAATCGAAACTATTTCACCGCGGACAAAGCATCCACTGACCCAGATCATTCCGGAGCTTCGAAAAATATTTTATAACTAGTCGACACACATTTTATAAATCATTAATCGATCGATTCAATGTACCTATAGGCGTCACACTTTACAAACAACTTGGAACTGGTTCGCATTAAGACATTTTCGAACGTCTGCCGATGAGTTAACAACAGAGCCGCATTCACAATCAGAGAGCGTCTTGGGCGTGTAATTGCGTTTTTCTCACTCACGATTTTTAACATATTTTGCGTCTCACTTATCCGTTTCAAAATGTCTTTTGTTTACGCTATTTTCATGACAACGGACGCACTTTTCACATCCTATTTTTAAGTAGGATGCTTAGAGTGCGCCCGTTGTCATGGAAATAATTCCGAAACAAAACAAAATATTCATGATCAATATTTTAGACATCTCTACATTTCCTCAAATGATATTACTTTGATACGGCATTTTCCACACATTTGTCCATGTCGTAACAAAAATTTTAAAAATCAACGTTTGCTGTTTGCAAACGATTCAAAAGTACGAAAACTCGAATTTCTTTTTCACAGTACTCACTGATTTCTAGTTTAACTTCATCAAATAGGCAAGATTACACGTGTGGAATTTTAAACTGGGACATCTGTATGAATGAGGAGGTAAAGATTTTCTCTAAAGTGTCTATAACGTACATCTTGAAATGTAGAATTGTAAACGTTATCCCAAGTACTAAGCATCTCGTTAAACAGATTAAAAAGTTTAGTTTTGAAGCAGTTATTGAACGAAATGGTACATACAATCAAAAAGGTCGTGAGCATCGACATAACTAAAGAATAAACGAACATCCAGCGAGTAAGTTTTGAATAGCACCGTTTCAGACATAAATAGACACACTACAGAATAAACGCGTTCATTTCAGCGAAACTGAAAACGTCTGCTATCCAACGCTCATCTCGTACGAACCATGGACAATGGAATGTACCGTGCTAGCTTTCTGCTAGACGGTGGCAGACGTACATTGCGGTCTGATTTTGCGAACACAATGGACGACCTGAATACATTGTTTGCCCGGCAAAAGGTCGCATTACACTAACTGAATACGTTAGACTGGATTATTTTGTGGTGCAAACCCGAAGCGCTCTCCCTTATCGAATCGTCAATGTACCTGAATAATATTCTCATTCGCCTGTGGTTATTGTCTCGTGTAAAATTCGATGGGGTTTATTGAACTCTCCACCCTTTGTTAACCAACTAACGTATGGACTTGAGTTTTATTCGTTTCCATAAACTGCTTCAATGGGTTTCCATTTTTCTTTCTCTTAGTTCAGAACAGATCGTATTTGAAGAATATCATAGCCATATCTTTAGAATTTCGAAAGTCTTCTTGAGATAAAAATATGTTTTTAGATGACAATAGTATTACGAATAAGAAAATATGAGTTTTCATTTGCAAATATTTTTGGAAAGGACCCATAATGTGTAAACAAAGAAAAGTAAACTATTCGAATTTAAAGTATGTTTGCCTCTCAGGAAAAAGAGGAAGGTATTCGAACAACTACTTATTCTTCGAAAAATCAAGATGGGAGCTAAAAATATCCAAAGGAAACCTATCTTTTGTCTATAAACATTAAGCAGGCTTTGGAAAAACTGAAAGTGCTAATGAATAGAGTAAAAGTAAGATTAGTAACAAACTAAATATAGAGTTAAACAGAAAAAAAAACTTCAAATTTTGGTAGAGTTAAAAATAACAGTTCAGTTCTTTTAGTTCCTTTAAGCTTTCTTTTCTAAAAAGAATAAAGCTGTGTCCACATTAACAAAACAGAATCAATCTGTCACTAAACGCGCCAGCGCCTATACTATTTGCTGATGACGTGGTGTGGAACAGAAAGGAAGTAAAACTCAGAATAAAAAAGGAATTATACAAAATGGGATCGAAAATTAGGTGGTGAGCAAAAACTAAATTATGACTGAAAGTGACGTGCTTCATATCCAAGTACATAATTTTTTATTTAATTAATAAGAATTAGCTTTTAGCACAGCAGAAATTAATTTAATATTGAAAGTCTTAGATGAAATAGAACTCAACAGATGACACCACTTAAACTCTTTGAAATGAAGTCCCTCTGAAATTTATCTTTCTTTGAGCCCCAAAAATCTCATTCGTTATGTCGAAGTAATTTTTAGTTTAATTAATAAGAAATTCAAGGTTTTTTTTTTAATTTTTACGACATCAAGTCCAAGGTGTTATTAATTTAATGATTAAAAGACTTATGGGCCTATTCTGCACATCTCTGTAAGCAAATCTGTATCTTTCTGTAGGTTTATGGATGACATGCAATACTGCGTTCCCTATTGCTTCCAGAAAACCTTACAGACTCGTAAATATTTACGCGTGAGTTTAATGGTCCCGGAAAGTTACAGAAATTGTCGTAATTAATAAATATAATAAATAATAATCGAAATTAGTAAAAAAAAACATGAACGTTTTAAATAATAATAATATATTGCCTTATTCATTGGGTTATTATTAGAAGAAGATCATAATAGGTAAAGAAATTCAAGAGTAAAGAGTATATTTTTGACTTTATAAATATTTCAGAAACTTTTTGCGAATTCAACGGAGACGATTGCGAGATGAAATGGATCCTTTCAGTATGTCTGATATACAATTCCTTACATTATTTCGATTAAACAAGCAACGTGTAATAAATTTAATTAACGATTTAATGCCTCACATACCGAACAGAAATATTAAATATGTATTAGTAACACATAATAAATGAATAAAAACGAATTTCTAGAATTTTTCTGTTTTTTATGTGAAACTGAAATTTATACCTACAATGCTGTCTGAAATAAATATTAGAAAATTTGCCTCATTTTAAGTCAAATTTTTCTTTCTCCACACATACACACTTTTACTGCAGCCGATTTAAGTAACAACAACTTTGAGGTTAAATTTTACCGTAAAGTATTAGACCTGAAGTTGCAGTAGTTCCTTTGAACCATCGTAAGTACGGTATTTACAGGCGGGAACCCAGAATTGCCACATTTACGATTCTGTAAAATGTCAGTTACAGGATAATCGTAAGCTATGTTTTTACAGATTTACGAAAATCTTACGAGTAAACGCAGAATAGACCTATTAGAATAAAGTAGAACTCAACAGATGGTGCTACTTAACTCTTCGAATTTAGCATTTTTTTTTGTGCGCCGAGGAATAACCGTATTTTATATCGAAGTAATTTTTAGTTTAATTAATTACTAATTCATTTTTTCTTTGTTTTGCAACAGCGGAAGTTCAAGAACTTTATTTAATCTTGAACGACTTAGAATAAAGTGAAATTCAAGAGATGACACCACTAAGCTCTTTTAAATTTACAATTTCTTGAACGTCGGAAAAGTTGTTCTTTATATCGAAATAATTTTTGGTTTCATTAATAAGATATTCACTTGCTTTGACGAGAGGGAGTGTTAAAGAAATTGAATGACTTAGAATTAAGAAGAAGTCAATAGATGGCACCAGTTCACAATTTGAATTTTTGATTGCTAAGAAAAAGTAATTTTTCATTTTTTTCGTTTTTTCGTTTTTTAGTTTTTGTGACTGTGAAAGTTCAAGAAGTTGTGTTATTTTTCTTGAGAAGGTATATTGAAGGTAAATTTGAGATTCAAAGGTCTTCTCACTCCACCGCTGCACAGAACTGAAATGCTTAAAAGGTCATTTTCATATCAGATAACATGTCTTTAATAATCTTCCTGATAATTTGAAAATATTACCTGTCCTGTCATTCCGTCGTCGTTTTCAATTTCAATCAGTAAATTAATCTGAACATTATAACTTTGTGTGAGCGAAAGGGTAAGGTTTAATTAATTTCAATATTTACAAATACATGTATATTATTTAAGGTAACCTGTCGCGTGACTAATGTCGTCCAGTCTTAGAAGTACATTCATTTAAAATAATAGTGCAAAGTAGTGTCGTCTGCTGCCGCAACAAAAGCAGTTGCCGTCTGCCGCGTGCTTCGGAAGTCTACCTTTATTTTAAATGAATGTACTTCTAAGACCGGACGACATTAGTCACGCGACAGGTTATGAAGTGCATCCATTTAAAATAATAGTGCAAAGTAGTGTCGTCTGCTGCCGCGACAAAAGCAGTTGCCGCCTGCTGCTGCCGTCTGCCGCGTGTCGCGTGCTTCGGAAGTCTACCTTTAAGGTAGACTACCTTTAAGGTGGACCTTTAAGGTAGACTTCCGAAGCACGCGACACGCGACCTTTAAGGTAGACTACCTTTAAGGTGGACCTTTAAGGTAGACTTCCGAAGCACGCGATACGCGGCAGACGGCAGCAGCAGGCGGCAACTGCTTTTGTCGCGGCAGCAGACGACACTACTTTGCACTATTATTTTTAATGGAAGCACTTCTTAACCTGTCGCGTGACTAATGTCGTCCGGTCTTAGAAGTACATTCATTTGAAATAATAGTGCAAAGTAGTGTCGTCTGCTGCCGCGACAAAAGCAGTTGCCGTCTGCTGCTGCTGTCTGCCGTCTGCCGCGTGCTTCGGAAGTCTACCTTTAGCGGTATCTTTTCTTTAATATCAGCATTCATGTTACAAATTTCTGTTTCTGCAGATCATTATTTATATTAGGGTTAAGTGGTAGAGCAGAAGGTGTTTCCTGTAGTGAACGCCAATCTGAACTTCGCCCTCACAGAAAGAAAGCTCTCGATATTATGTTTTGTTACTAATTCACAGTGGCGCGGCGGCTCGTACTTTATTTTACAGGAGGGCACATATTTAAAATGTTTCTTATATATATCATTGTTATCAAACAAATGCAGTGAAATTACTAAATTGTGAAAACAAAGTGTGAAAGATATTCTCCTCTTGATGGAACTCTATAAAATATTTAGTGAGGGTCCATCTTTTGCAGAGAAAACGACAAGAATAAAATTAAAACGAAATCCAAACTGCGATAATTTATTAATATTCCACCAAAACATATGAAAATAATATGTACGGTGCGGTGGCTTGCAAGAAAACACCTAATTTCTGTTGTATTTTAATCGATCTTAATTTATAATCTGTCAGTGTTAAACAATAAAAATGCCGAACCTTACATTTCCTTTATTTATAAAATCTGCACCTCTGTTATGTTTGTTTCTTGATACTTTAATAACAAATTTATGCTTAAATAAATCGTTGCTTAAAAGACAAATGAGGCAAAATAATTTTTTCTTCTCCACACACCCGCACATTCACGAAAATTTATTATAGGCATTTTCCTTTTTAAAATATCCGTTAAACTCCCTAGTTTTACCTACCGTTGTTTTTTAGTATTTAATTTTGGGGTGGGTCTGCCAAGTTTTTTTATGTAGAGCTTGTCGTTACAATTGAGAGGCGTTTATAATAAAATGTACGTCACCGCATTCAGTTTTGCAGCACTGCAACACAGTACCATTGACTGTACACAGTGAATATTCGAGTAGGTACTAAGGCTGGGAATCATATTCGAATAATTCGAATATTCGAATACATGTGCACTCTCTATTCGAATACGTTCAAATTTAATAATTCGAATATTCAAATTATTCGAATAATTCAAATTATTCGAATTTTCAAATTATTCGAATAATTCGAATTATTCGAATTTTCAAATTATTCGAATAATTCAAATAATTCGAATTTTTAAATTATTCGAATAATTCAAATAATTCGAGTTTTCAAATAATTCGAATAATTCAAATAATTCGAATTTTCAAATTATTCAAATAATTCAAATCATTCGAATTTTCTAAGTATTCAGTGAATTGAAAAATTCAAACATTCGAATATTAACTTAATCCGATTTTTCGAATGTTTTGTAACTACTTTTCTAGTTGCCTTCATTATCGACAAACAAAGTTAATAAAATCGTTTTGCGCCACTCAGAAGAAGGTATCCCTGCAATCTTTGACACAAGAATGTAGACCCTTTTTTTACGAAGTCTGATCGGCAGCTACACGTTATAGTATTTCTCACATCATTTATTCGCAAAATATTGTCCAGAAGTGATGTTTGGAAATACTTTAAATTAAGTTTAAAATGAAAGTGACAAAATACAATGGCCGCGTTCGTAAGAACCAGCGCTCAAGTAGCATTCATCTGTGATTGGTGGATTTTTTGAATTTCTTTGAAATAAGCCAATCACAGACGAATGCTACTTGAGCGCTTGGTTCTTACGAACGCGGCCAATGTAAATTTTGCCTGTACAGGGCAATTTCCATTTCATTATTCGAATACTTATTTAAATATTCGAATTTTTATTCGATTTATTCGATTTATTTCAATTATTCAAATTAATTCGATTTATTCGAATTAATTCGATTTATTCGAATTAATTCGATTTATTCGAATTATTCGATTCATTCGAATTATTCGATTCATTCGAATTATTCGATTCATTCGAATTATTCGATTCATTCGAATTATTCGAATTATTCGAATTTATTCGAATTATTCGAATCTATTCGAATTATTCGAATTCTTCGAATTATTCGAATTAATTCGATTTATTCGAATTATTCGAATTATTCGAATATTCGAATAAAATTTTAATTGAATATTCGAATACCGAATCTGAGAAAAGTCCCAGCCTTAGTAGGTACACGAAGTAAATTGTGCTCCTCTGTGGGCGTTCCTAGGCTCCGTTGTCATGACAACCTGATAAACACACCGTCTAATTGTAACGGCAATGACGCGTTCTCGGGACACGTGAACTTTTAGAAGTAAATATGTATTGGTCAGTAACTGCGAAATAAGTATTGAGACTTAATAAGCTAATTTCTTACAGTTTGGTCTCATTATTTATTATTAAAAGAAATAAAATAGTGATAAACGAATAAATATATGAAAGTTTGATTAACTTGGGCGGCACGTGCTCCTGTGCCTCCTTGAATCAGCCGCCACTGCTAACTCAAATAAAGGCTTATTATTATTATATTGAAAAAATCCGACATCACTAGTTGTTATTTATTGCTTGTGTGATTTGTTCAAAATAGTTTTCTGAAATTGAATCTTCATTTTTTTATAAAGAAGTTTAAATAATAAACACAACTCAGTTAAATGGATATATTTTTTAAATTTCTCTTGAAAAGTTAAAAAGCAAAAGCAGTTCTTGAGAAGATAATTTAATATTGGAAATATCCAACAGATGTCACTAGTTGTTACTTATTCTAAAACCATTAAATCATTTTTCTTCAGACTTAATTTGTCGGTCGTTTCTTTTTCTAATTTTTCGACTCTTTCTCACTAGGTCGAGCGTCACTTGTTTCTATTTTCGATTTAATTTCGTTTTAGATTTTTATTTTTTATTTTCGTTTTTGACAGAGGAATTTAATTCTAAGCTTTCCATCGAGTTTCAGTGTATCGTTGTTTTCTTTTTATTTTTTATTTTTTAATTTTGTATTTATCATTAATACATTATTTTATTTCTTTCTGTTATGATACTTTTGTAAAGGGCTTTCAAATAAAAAATTTCTCTAACGTGCTATGGAAAAATATGATGTCTAAAACGTATGGCTACACATGTGGCACAAGTAATAGAGAAATATAACCTTACTTTTGAAGAAAGAAGAAATTAAATTTCAACAACGCCAAAATGTATCTGTCAGTTGACAACGCAAACGTGTTATAAGCTAAGACATGTCTTTTTCGGTCTTTGTCATTTCATGGCACACTGCGAGAAGCTTTTTAATTGAAAACCCGTTATAAAATGTTTAATTTTGTTTGTTTTCTGAATGTGAATCAAATTTTGCACACGTAAAGGAAATAAGGTTACTATGCATTATTATTACAAAAATTATTATTATTATTAATATTGTTTTACGTGATTTAAAACGGTTAATCTGAGACCGAATATTCATTTTTGGTAAACACATTTAAATAAAAGACACAGCTCAGTTAACTGGGTAAATTTTTCTTGAAAAATTAAAAGATAAAAAAAAATTCCTAGGAATTTAATTTAATATTGAAAGAATCCAATAAGTGTCACTAGTTGTTTACTTGTTTTACCATTTTTATCGCCTTTTTTTAATTAATTAAATCGGCAGCTTTAAATCAGGAGATGGTTATGTGATTATGTGAGTTCTCAACGACCAGTTAAAATAATAAAATACTACGCGATAAATTGGATATATTAAATTACGTGCAATTGTTGTACAAATAATTCGGGGCGCAAGAAAATAACAAGTAAACAACTTACCTACTACCAATTCTACTCAAACGGAGCTCCGAGTAACAACTAGTGTACTAAACTACATGCACACTACATCTAAAATTCTACATTACATAACAACAGTATTTAGTAAATGCATTGGAGTGCTTTAGTAAATGAAAATTAGTGAGAAAACAAATCTCTCAGATCTCCCAACAGATCGTATTTAACCTGCTACTATCAGAATGTTCGAAGTATTAAAAATAAAATGCAACAATTTCAATCTGCCACCAATGATTCTCAGTTTAATGTTATTTGCCTTACTGAGACTTGGTTATCTCCTGACATTGAAAGTTCTGAATTTATTAACCCCGGTGAGTATTCTGTGTTTCGCTGTGACAGAAGTCCTCAAGATGGTCATGTTGTTCGAGGAGGAGATGTACTGATTGCGCTCAAAAAAGACATCACCGTGGAGCTACTGGATTTATCTGAAATTGATATTTTAGGCTGCAAATATTCATGTCATTTTAATACTGTTTTTATTTTCGTACTGTATATTCCACATACACCAACTGCTACCTACCTGTAGGTTTGCAAATTGTGTGCGGACTGTCTTTAAGTCTCCACACCGCTCGGTGTAGCTCGTGGAGAAGGGAGGGTTCAACGAAACCCCAATGCAAAAGGGTGGGCAAAAATGATTTAAAATAAAACGCACCAGCTGAGCACACTTGTTTATATTTCGCTTGCTCAAACTTTAAATAACTATAACTCAAACACGAACAATAAATATCAATAAACAAGTAACACGCTAAATTAAATCCGAAGCACAGATCTGTGGTACGGTACACATACGGTTTAGACGAACAACGCAATTAGTGATACTCGGACTCGGGTAACAATAAACGAACCCCGCAAATACAAAAAAATAAAAGGGCTATTCCGACCTTGGCCTCCTAAGATCCAGCGTCAATGTCAGTCAGCTGTTCAACATCAACAGATCGGAGCGTCCTCTCGCGGTGGTTAGCGAAGTGGGCCAATGTTGCGGTAAGCGGGAAAACCGCCAGAAATGACGTCGTCTTGCAGGGCGAGCCTATTCTCAACGACGGGGAAGGCCAGGTGGCGTGGCTCAATTCATTGACGAAAGCAAACTCCGGGCTTCTGCACCCAAGGGGACGACGATATTTCTCACCCAAATAGAACTACCCCCGCCAGCTGAATTGAACTGGGGCTAATGTCTCAAACTTAAACTTCAACAGGAAGCCTCTACTCGTACTAAAACTCGTACTCAAACTTGTACTCAAACTTGTACTCAAAGCCTAATGGAAGAAAATATGCGTTACGATTCTTCGCAGTCAGAACAAAGTCGCAAGACATACCTGTTTCGTATTTCGACGACAGGCTTGGAAAGCTGTTTAGCAAGCTTAAAATTCTCTCCTCGTACGATAACAGATCTCGGAATAATCCGGTACCACTTCCTCCACAAAATCCAGTGAAAAAGAAGCAAAAAGGAGCTGTACTCACTTACGCACAAAATGAACGATGTGAACGGGAGAGCTTGCGCTAAGAGACTGCTGCGAATGCATGCCGCGTTCTTCCCCTAACGCCGGTTCAGACAGAAGTCGTTACGATCGAGACAGATTTACCCCGGAAACCAAGTGAGATGGGGCTATGTAGAATGCCTGAAGTAACAGCGGATAGTTAACATCACGCCACATTGTGAAATATGATGAAATTTGAATTTAGACGTAGGCCGTGTGAACGTTAAAATTTCCCACGATGATACAGGGTGTATGGAAAATTATTATAAATAACTTGAATGGATTTTTCAACCGTAACAACTCCCTCCTTACCAAAAAGGAAATTTTACCTAGGGGAAAATTTCTTCCATAAACCAAAACAAAAGGATGAAAAATCTGTCAACTGACATTTCGTCAAGGAGACCTATAATGGGGAGTCTGACTCCATAACACAACACCAAAAAAAAACAATAAACATACAACGCCGTAAAGAAAACAAATGGTGAACATACAACACCGCAAAACGATTGATGAACGAACAACACCGCAAGACGATTGGATGAACGAACAACACCGCACGATTGATGAATGAACAACAACGCAAGAGAGAAAGAACCTCCGACATGGGATAACTTTACTCTCATAAATGGTCCAGAAAGGTCACAAACATCTCTAAAATAGTAGAGGTCAAATCTGATAAATGACTTTAAAAGTCCAACACCAATCGGGATCCATTCCAACGAGTGAGAAGGGGAAAAGGAAAAAAAAATGTAGAGGACAAACAAAAAAAGAAAAGTTATCTGGTTCGAACACACCTGCTGCATTCAAGATACCCGGGAGATGCTCTTATCGCTAGGTTCACAAAGAGAGAGGGCAAGAAATGCTTTCACGGGATCCGGCACGCTTGAAATTCCCGCACCTTTGCGACTTACGAATGAACTTCTCTCGACCATCAAGGCTGAGCTGATCAATCAAACCAGGGAAGAAGTAGAGTAGAAGAGTAAAGAAAAGAAATTTAACTCACCCAAAAGCCCTCAAGTTAACCAACCCAAATGCAAACGGCAAAGGCTCCAGCCGAAACAAAGTCGACAACCTCTCCAGTCGATCGCACTATTCATGGGTCCCTGAGACCTAACAAAACGGAAAGTTTCCACGGAAGTTAAAAGGAAAGAAGAAAACGAAGAGAGTGTTGATTTCCAACGATGACAATGGGAAATCTTCAGATTCCTTAAGTCGCCTTTTACGACACGCGGATTTGACGTCGGGAGTATTCGCTCAGCCGCACCCGCAGGCCAAGAATGTTGATTTCCAGAGATGACAGTGGGAAATCTTCAGATTCCTTAAGTCGCCTTTTACGACACGCGGATTTGACGTCGGGAGTATTCGCTCAGCCGCACCCGCAGGCCAAGAATGTTGATTTCCAGAGATGACAGTGGGAAATCTTCAGATTCCTTAAGTCGCCTTTTACGACACGCGGATTTGACGTCGGGAGTATTCGCTCAGCCGCACCCGCAGGCCAAGAAGAAGAAAGTTCAAAAATTACTCGTCAGGTGGATTGGGTTTGAGATGTTCACTACTCCAAGTGCCAGGTAAAACATTGCCTTCACAATCTTTCAACTCATAAGTATCGGCAGACACACGACGGCTAATGAGGAAAGGCCCTACGAACTTATCGGCCAACTTGGCAGCAAAATGTTTAGAAGCATCCGAAAGAACGAAATTTTTGCGCCATACTTGTTGGTCCGGTTGGTACACAACCTTACGCCTACGAAGATCATAACGACCTTTAGACTGCTCGTAAGCCTTCTGCAACCTCTCCTGCACGTCCTTGTACAGTGCTGCGAATTTTCCGGTACGAGATTGTAATTCGGCAGGATCCTGGGGAACAATGTCAAAAGACTCTTTCTGGGTTTTGTCACAATCGGGATTAAGTCTACCTTTAAGACACATCTCTCGACCAAAATTTAGAAAATATGGAGTTACCCCAGTAACCTCATGGCGAGCTGTCCTTAGAGCGCAGGCAACTTTGGGTAAGAAGACATCCCATTTTCGATGATCCTCTGCTACGTAAGCCGTCAACATGGTTTTGAGGACACGATTCACGCGCTCAACAGGGTTCGCTTTCGCATGATAGAAAGAGGTATATGCCGGGCGTACCTGATACGAAGTCAAAAGTTTCTGGTACTCCTTCGACCTAAACTGGACTCCATTGTCTGAGATGATCGTTCGAGGCACACCAAAAACTAGGAAAATGTCTTCCTCAAGATGTTGGAGGATTTTAGGTGTGGTGGCCTTGCGAAGTGGGAAACATAAGGTAAACTTACTAAAACAGTCCGTGGCTACGAGAATGTATTGAAAACCACGAGATGATCTAGGGAGTGGTCCAACTAGGTCAATGCTGATTACCTCCCAGGGTCACGATATTCTGGAATGACCACCCATCAGCAGGAGCCCGCTGTTCAGGCTTAGTGCGAAGACAGGTTTGACACCTACGAATATATTTCGCCACATCGGCGTGCATTTTTGACCAATGATAGTTTTGGGCGATCCGATTATACGTTTTGAAAATTCCTAAATGACCACTAGTGGGGGAATCATGACACTCTTCAAGGATTCGTTTACGAGCCTCCTTGGGGACCACAGGTTTCCACTGCTGACTCTCATCAGCCAAACGATAGTAAGTATTGTTGACAAATTTGTAAATGACGTTTCCCTCAGTTCGAAAATTTGGGAATTTTTCAGGACATAATCGAATTTTCCTTAACAAGTCGAGATACCAATGATCCTTAATCTCTTCGAAGTTGATGGCGTCGACAGCAGGGACAGCACGAGACAGCATATCGGGCACAACATGGTCTTTGCCCTTACGATGAACTACGCTAAAGTCATACTGTTGTAGGCGAACAGCCCAACGACACAAACGTCCCGAAGGATTCTGCAATTTGTTCAACCACAAGAGTGAATGATGATCCGTAATAACGGTAAAATGCGAACCTTCAACATACGGCCTAAGCTTTTCAATTGCCCACAACATAGCCAATAGTTCCTTCTCAGTTGTAGAGTATTTGCGTTCAGCACGGGTCAGCGAACGACTTAAATAACAAATTACTTTTTCGCCATCGTCCTGCTGTTGGGATAACACGGCACCAACGCCATAGTCGGACGCATCGGTCTGGATGGTAAATTCCTTTGAAAAATCAGGGCATGAGAGGACTGGCGCAGACACCAAATGCTCACGAACTTTTTCCCAAGCCTCATCGCAACTTTCATCCCAACGATGTTTGGAGTTCTTTTTCAGAAGATTCGTCAGGGGAGCGATAAGAGAAGAAAAGTCCGGAATGAATCTGCGATACCATGAAGCAGTGCCTATCAAACGTCGGACCTCGGTGACAGTTTTAGGTTTTGGCATTCCCAAGATAGCTTGTACCTTCTCAGGATCAACATGGAGGCCATGACGATTGACAACATACCCAAGATATTTCATTTCAGTAAGGCAAAAATGACATTTGTCCTTATTTAAAGTCAAACCGGCTTCAGTCAATCTTCTGTGAACTTCCTCAAGGACTTCGAGATGTTTTTCGAAAGTCTGGGTCACGATAATAATGTCGTCTAAATAGACGAAGACATGAGGTTCCAGGTCAGCACCAATGACACGATCAATAAACCTTTGCCACGTCGCTGGTGAGTTATGAAGACCAAACGGCATCCTACGAAACTGAAATAAACCACGGTTGGGCACCGTAAATGCCGTGTACTGTCGAGATTCTTCAGCGACTGGGATCTGCCAATATGCTGACTTGATGTCAAGTGACGAGAGGAATTTGGCATCTCTGAGTTTGTCAAGGGTGTTAGACACATAAGGTAAAGGGTAGGCATCCTTGGTCGTAACTTGATTTAACTTACGGTAGTCGACACAGAAACGAATGGAACCGTCTTTCTTGGGAACAAGTAAAATCGGAGAAGACCATGCACTTTTCGATCTCTCAACGATACCTCGCTCCAGCATGGAATCGAGTTCCTTGTCGACAATGGCTTGTCTCGCAGGGGAAATAGGGTAGTACCTTTGTTTGATTGGTGGACTATCAGTTTGAATGACATGTTCGACCAATGTCGTGCAACCAAGTTCACCACCGTTGGAATTGGCGAACAACCTATCAGTTAATTCGATCAGCTGCTCCTGTTCGGAATTCATCAGATGACCCCAGGAAGTAACATGCTCGATGGAGTCCACATTTGCACTTCCAAAACACCAGTCACCTGATCGTAAATCTGGGACAATACCCATTAGCTTCCAGAAGTCAGCTCCAAGAATTAAAGAATGTGGCAAATCGGGGACTACTAAGATATCAATGACCTTGACTCGATCACGCAATCGAATAGGAGTAGTAACACTGCCAGGGCTCGAGCAAGGCTGTCCGTTTGCCACAGTGCACGAGGTCACATGTTTGATGAAAGGTAGATTTAAAGACTGCAAAATTTCCCATCCGGGCCCACCTATGATAGTACGGGAAGCACCGGAGTCTAACAAGCCAAGAAAAGAAATGCCTAAAATTGATATGGTTAAATAAGGTCGCTCATCGCCTTGGGCATGAGCAAGGACATAATTGAGAATCGGGTTACTTGATGGTGGTTCGATCGGTTTTGAAATTTTAAAACATCGCACTAGCCGACCATCTAATGCGTGGACTTCACGTTTTTTGAACACTTCGGGCACGAGTTCACGGTGACATTCGGGAGACCGCAGCGGAAGCAGTGCCTCTGTTTGTTAATGGGACACTCACGTGAGACATGACCGGTCTTTTTGCAATTCCAGCACCTGATGAAGTTAGAGGTTGGGCTGGGTTTAGACGTTTCGGGCTTACTTTGTTTAGGTTCGGTTTTGGTGGAGGGGCCAGCTTGAACATAGGCTAAGTCAGGCTCAAGAGTGAGATTCCTTCGCGGTGGGGGAGTGTATGCTTCCACAGCTGATTTGCGAACCTCTAATTGCCTACCTAATTTAAGCAGTTGCGCCACAGATGTTATTTCAACCAGGCCTAATTGTTGCTGGTAAAAAGGCGCAAGATTCTTTAACAAAATTTTAATTTGAGCCGCCTCAGGGACATGGACGCCAAGCCTATTAAACAAGTTGGACATAACCGACAGATAAATGCCCATGGACTCATCAGGTCCTTGTGTACGTCGTTTAATTTCGTCAAAAAGTTGATCACTGTAATCATGCGGTTGGAACTCGTCTTTGAGAAGTGTCACTAGCTCTGGCCAAGAATTGCATAGACGTTTGTTTGCTCTCAACCAAATCAGAGCCTTGTCTCGAAATAGGTCAGACGCGGAGGCAAAAAGTGCAGCCTCAGAAACGTTACGTGCAACTCTTAATTCATCAACGCGTTCTAAAAATGCGTTCAGCGATAACAGTTTATTATTGCCGTCATACGAAATACCCCATTTCGATACAGGCACTGACTTAATCTCAGCTACATTGGCCTGATGTTTATTTTGTCTAGTCGGGATGCAATCGTCAATGTCTACGTCAGGTTTCAGATTAATTAATGGCTCGACGCATGAGACAGACATCTGATCGATGTCGAATTGATCCGCGATGACTGACAAGTCAAGTAACGGTGAAGGCGGTGAAGCCGTATGCAATGTCTCACTTGCCGAAGGTAAATCCTGAACCTTTTGTTCAAAAAGGTACGCCATCTCGTCGAGGGTTTTTAGGAAAGCATTCCGTTGCTGAATCTCCTCACTTGTTGTTGGTTGGCTACGTTTAGCCCTGCCAAACGCATGTGAAAGCTTTGTAAAAATCTTGTCTTTAGTGCAAACGGTCGCGTCACTAGGAAATGAGTCGATTAAACAACGGATCTCAATTGCTTTCTCATTTAATGCCGTAGCATCATCACCAAAAGGAATGTTATAAGTTGCTGAAGGCAACTGCAAGTCACGTTCGAGTCTTAATTGACGTCTTAGGTTCGCTCTTTTCTGCGCAGCCGTACCTTCGGGTTGAACACCACGTGCAATGAGCTCGTAACTAAGCTCTTCAGTATTTAAACGGTCCGGCAATAGTTTGTACTCCATAGCGCAGTATAAAAAGCAAGACGTTACGGTAAAAAATAAAAACAAAGTGCAAAGCTGGTTTAAAGTAAATTTTGAAAATTCAAATGGCTCGCACGTTGAGGCGCCAAATTTGCTACCTACCTGTAGGTTTGCAAATTGTGTGCGGACTGTCTTTAAGTCTCCACACCGCTCGGTGTAGCTCGTGGAGAAGGGAGGGTTCAACGAAACCCCAATGCAAAAGGGTGGGCAAAAATGATTTAAAATAAAACGCACCAGCTGAGCACACTTGTTTATATTTCGCTTGCTCAAACTTTAAATAACTATAACTCAAACACGAACAATAAATGTCAATAAACAAGTAACACGCTAAATTAAATCCATACCACAGATCTGTGCTTCGGTTACACATACGGTTTAGACGAACAACGCAATTAGTGATACTCGGACTCGGGTAACAATAAACGAACCCCGCAAATAAAAAAAATAAAATAAGGGCTATTCCGACCTTGGCCTCCTAAGATCCTGCGTCAATGTCAGTCAGCTGTTCAACATCAACAGATCGGAGCGTCCTCTCGCGGTGGTTAGCGAAGTGGGCCAATGTTGCGGTAAGCGGGAAAACCGCCAGAAATGACGTCGTCTTGCAGGGCGAGCCTATTCTCAACGACGGGGAAGGCCAGGTGGCGTGGCTCAATTCATTGACGAAAGCAAACTCCGGGCTTCTGCACCCAAGGGGACGACGATATTTCTCACCCAAATAGAACTACCCCCGCCAGCTGAATTGAACTGGGGCTAATGTCTCAAACTTAAACTTCAACAGGAAGCCTCTACTCGTACTAAAACTCGTACTCAAACTTGTACTCAAACTTGTACTCAAAGCCTAATGGAAGAAAATATGCGTTACGATTCTTCGCAGTCAGAACAAAGTCGCAAGACATACCTGTTTCGTATTTCGACGACAGGCTTGGAAAGCTGTTTAGCAAGCTTAAAATTCTCTCCTCGTACGATAACAGATCTCGGAATAATCCGGTACCACTTCCTCCACAAAATCCAGTGAAAAAGAAGCAAAAAGGAGCTGTACTCACTTACGCACAAAATGAACGATGTGAACGGGAGAGCTTGCGCTAAGAGACTGCTGCGAATGCATGCCGCGTTCTTCCCCTAACGCCGGTTCAGACAGAAGTCGTTACGATCGAGACAGATTTACCCCGGAAACCAAGTGAGATGGGGCTATGTAGAATGCCTGAAGTAACAGCGGATAGTTAACATCACGCCACATTGTGAAATATGATGAAATTTGAATTTAGACGTAGGCCGTGTGAACGTTAAAATTTCCCACGATGATACAGGGTGTATGGAAAATTATTATAAATAACTTGAATGGATTTTTCAACCGTAACACAACATGCAATGATCTAGAAATTTACTGGACTATTTTGAGCAGTCTCATATCTGTGGAAATAAATCAATTATATTCTACGAATGATGCACAGAGCTCTTTACTTCACAATTTTTTAGATTTAATGAATATCTTTCAATATAATAAAACTCTCAATGAATATGGTCGTTTACTTGACAATGTTGATCAAAAATTTTATAATTTTCGAAAAGCTAACTTTTCGACCTTATATGATGCCTTATTGTAATATGATTGGTCCTCCTTGGAGAGATTTAATGACATTGATTCTGCCTGTGAGGAATTTTATACAATTTTATACAGTGTTCTTGATGAACATGTTCCACTCTTCAAAAGCAAAATATCTAACTATTCTCCTTGGTTTACAAGGGATATTATTACTAAAATTAAGTTGAAACATTCTTATTATAAAAAATATAAGAACAATAATTCAGTCTTGTACTATGAGGAATTCAAACGAATCAGAGCTTCAATTAAAGCTGATATAAAAATGTCTTATAAATTGTACCTCACAAATGTTGAGCGTTCATTCTTAAACGATCCACGTGGCTTTTAGACATATGTACAAAAGAAAAAGAGCAGCACTCGTATACCTGGTATAATGAAAGTGAATGATATAAATATTACTAATCCATAGAGTATTGTAGATTCCTTTGTTGATTCCTATGAATGATTCTGATTTTAATGATTTTACCAATATTAATGCTGTGGTCTTAAATATCAATCGAGTTGATGAATCTCACGTTGCATCTGCAATTAAAAAATTAAAGAACAAATTTACTGCGGGTCATGATCAAATTCCTTGTTTCCTAATCAAAGATTGCAGTATGATATTTGTTGAACCCTTGTTATTACTATTTAATCTGTCTCTTAAAAGTTCTTATTTTCCTGCTCTCTGGAAGCTAAGTAAAGTTTATCCCGTCTTAAAAACAGGCGACCCCACATTAATTTCTAACTATCGACCTATTACTATATTGTATAGTTTTGCTAAAGTGTTTGAAATTGTATTATATGATCAAAAACCACGCGATCATTTAAATTTATAATTAGAGTAGGCTATGAATTTTGAATTAGATTGGCAACACTAACTGTTGACAGCTTAATTTGAGTTTGAATTGTCAAAGTGACACTTCAAAATGTTTAATTAATTGCCGGGGGCGAACACTTTGAACATTTGCTATGGTTGTCACTAAAACTGTTTCACTTCCTTTAAATTAAAACGATTGAACCCGATGAGAATCCTATAAACGTCAAAATACTAACAATAAACTTCCGCTCAATATTGCCCGCTCCACGAAATCTCCAATCTAATTTTCTCAAAATCTGAAAATTTGAAAATTTTGGAAAATTTTTCAAAAATCGTCATTGATAAATGTCATCTCATGACATTTTGTAGATCTAAAAATAAATACATTTTTGAATACAAAATGGATCAACTTTCTCTTAATCATGTCAGTGAATCTAAAGATCTTGGTATAATTTATTATTCTGAACGTACTTTTTCTCCGCTTGTTTAAAAGATATAATGAATACCCCATCAGAGGCTTTGATCATGATCAGTTATTATCTACGTTTGAAATTTTAGCACTTAACATCAGAAGAAACTGTATTGCAGTAACTTTTTATATAAATTATATAGTTCATAACCAAATAGATTGTCCATTATCTACTGAACAAATTAAATTTTTTGATCCCTAGAACTGCAGTGAGAAAATCACGTACTTTCTATATTTCAACCGCAAGAACTAATTTATTATTAAGATCGCCGATTTATTTAATTTGTTCTAACTTTAACAACTTTTGCTGCAGAGGAGATATTTTTTGACAGTCTGCATTTTTTATTAAAATTAATTATTAGAAATTAAGCTCATTTTGTTGCATGTTAAATTGATTGTGTTGATTTGCTGTTGTTTCAATTGCTTATGGTGTATAGTCCTATTCAGCATGGTGGTTTATTGCTTAATATTTCTAAGTTAGCTTTATTTGATTATTAACTTTGTGCTTTATTATTGAATTAGTTACTTAACCTATGTTTTTTTTTTAAATTTTGTAGTTATAAGAGGCTCACTCTAAATTGTGAAGTCCTCCTGGTTGTTTTGAATTGATTAGTTTTTAAGTTTTCTGGCTTATTTATTGACATGCGCTTCATTGTTACTTAATTTACATTGCTTTGTAATTGGAATAATTTTTTTCTGTTGGGCAATAAAGATTATTATTATTATTATTACATTTTGAAACGATTATTCTAAGACTGAATATTAATTTTAAAATTGTTTTTGATGTTTTTAGGCCTCAAAATAGCTAATTTGTAATAACCTCAGCGAAAGGGGAAATGAAATCACATAACAAATCAAACGCATTAGACCACTGTCATCTATCAAACGTTAGTTGGTTTAGGTTTTATCAAAAAATCAACACCAAATTGATGAACTATTCAATTGAACACGCGTTATTTAACTCTTTAAAGCGAACTCAAGATTTTACTTTTGCTAACTGCTCAATTTCTTGAAGCCTAACAACTAATGTTATGAAGTTTTTTTGTAGTTTTTTTAGTTAGTCCTTTTTTCCTAATGACCTTCTTTTTCTCTTTTGGCGATAAATATTCGCCTTTGAATCCTTTTGCTTAAACGTCTGCTTCATTTTTGCTTGAATCCATCAATATATTCTTTTTTTAACTTTTTTTTTGGCAGAAACTTCGAGAAATCTTCTAAATCTTTTAATACTCTCTGTTCTTTATTACTAATAACTAATAACTCAATATTAATGTTGTACCATGTTGTATTAATGTTGTTCGTTGTATTTCTTGTTTCGACCTTCTCGACAGAGACTTCGACAAGTATGTTACGACAGAGCGTCGAAATCGTTTGTTGTGTAAAATAAATCAATAACTCGAACAGCCGTTCGAGCATTTATTTAACATGCGATTTCCTACCTAATCAAGTACTCAATTAGGTAGGAAATAACAGGTGATCAATATATTTTCTAACCAAGTGACCTATGGAAATAAAATCATGTGTCTTTGATTAGTTCATTATTTCAAATGCCATTTGAATTACATATTTATATTGCATTCCTATACAAAACCATAGGAATGCAATAAAAATAATTCAAATGGCACTTAAAATAATGAACTAAACAAAGACATAATTTTTTTCCATAGGTCACTTGATTAGAAAAGATACTGATCACGCGTTAGCATGTTAATCAAGCGCTCGAACGGTAGTTCGAGTAATTTTAAAACACAGACAATAAATCTAACTAAAAGAAAAACAAATATCAGAACTGCATACTTAAATAGTAGTTTTTTGATTTGTCTTTTAAAGAAAATTCAAAAGGATAATAAGTAATTTAATTTCTTTGAAAATATAAACCGGTTTATTAAAGATAAAAATTCTGGGTTACTTAACAAGGAAGGACGCCTCATATTGTTATCTTCTCATTACCATAATTAAAACAAACTCGGCTTGATTTTATACTTTCTCTGAAAACATTTCAGTATCCCTAGCCATTTTGCAAATGGCCAAAGAAAAGTCGAGAAAAGTACGCTTCGACTATTTCTTGTTAAAATAATCGTCCGGATAATTTCGCAGGTGAAACGACGAATGGAAATAAGGGCTTACACATTACACGACCTCCATATCCATCTGCGCCGATGCGGGTCACGGATATCGCACTACCTAAATTACCATTCCTTTCATTATAAGACAACGCCAGCGACCGCAAACAACAGGAGGGAGAAACCCCGACGCCATCTTGGTCTCAGGTCGACCAAGGCTCGGCTAATTATGTCCATTATTGGTGGCGTCTTTGTTTATGCAGTCAGGAGTCTGACGCGGTCATGAATCTCTAATGACGGTTGAATTTAAATCATCCCTAGTTAACGAACCCGTCTTAATCGACAAGCTCAATTCCAGTGCTTTCCAAAAATGTTTATTGCCACGAATTTTCAAAAAGATGAATTTCTTCTTCATATTTCTTTAATTTTCATCATCAAAATAATATTTCTCTTAGAATTTTTCAAACATATTTTCGTTAGATACATTAAGTATGAAAAAAGGAAGCAGAAAATTACCATTTTTTCTGCTTTAATGTATTTTAATAAATCAGCTCCAAGCAAATAAAATCAAATAACATGCAAATTACTAATTCTAATAGTTGTATTAGAAATAAATATATAGGCAAGAGCTGTTAAAATTTGCCATCTGAAAATCTGCAGGCGACTCAAGCATGAACGTTGTCGTCATATCAACGAGTGGTCGTATCAACGTACATACATAAATAAGTTGATCAGTTGTTTTTACAAAATATAATGTTAATAACTCCTTTTTGTTGTGAAATTACACAAAAGTGATGAAAATAACACATTTAAGTGTGTTTGGACCATCTGCGTAATTTTTTTTATACGGATGATGTCAGCTCGAGCCGTCTGCATATAGGTGCGGTGAAAAACGACGCAACTTTTTACACAATGAATGTGTAAATATTTACACTAAAGGTCTGTGTTAGTTTTCACACAAAAGTCGGTGTGGACCGCAAATGACACTGCGATTGTGTTAATTTTAACACCGATTTTTCAACAGTGTATGGAACTGGCTTAACATTTCGGAAACTGTTTGACGTTTTTGAATGAAATTTGTCATGTGCTTTACTCGTGATATTATAATATGGAAAAGAAAACAAATTTATATCGAGTAAAGGTAAGGTGCCTTTTTTTAAATTCCTCCTCGCAGTTGGCCGTGAATCCTTAGTTGTGAACCAGCCTTGCTTGAAACTGACGTATATCATAACCTAACTTTTCTTATTGAAGGAAATGTCATAAAGTTCAAAAATATCTTTATTAATGATATTTTGCAGCGTTTCGGGATGCAAGACTGCAAACCAGTATCGACGTCGGTACGAAGTTGACGAAAGGAAATTCCTGGACAGAACCTGAAGGTCTGAAACCACCCTATCGTGAGCTGGTAGGAGCGTTACTCTACCTTTCAGTGGCGACTCGTCCGGATGTGGCGTATACCGCAAGCCTACTCAGCCAATTCAACGATTGTTTCGACAAAACACACTGGACCGCAGCAAAGCGAGCATTGCGATATTTCAAGGGAACAGTGGACCTTGGTATCACCTTCAAGTATGGCAAGAGCAACTTCGAGGGTTTTGCTGACGCAGATTGGGCCGGATCCATTCACGATCGAAGGTCTTTCACGGGATACGCATTTACAGTCTTTTTCTTTTGGTTTTCCCCTCTTGTCAATTATGTTTCCGAATTTGTCAAATGACTTTCCAATCCGCAGGCCTACTATACTTTGAACGGATTGGAAAGTCATTTGATAAATTAGAAAACACATTTGACAAAAGGGGAAAAGCAATAGAAAAAGACTGTATAATGAATGGAGGGTGTATTTCGTGGAATTCAAGAAAACAGAGAACCGTGGCTTTATCATCAACTGAGGCCGAGTACATGGCTCTCTGTGAAGCCTCAAAGGAAGCTGTACACCTTCGACGTCTTCTGCGCGAACTTGAGATCAACATAGATGTCGTCAGATTGTTCAACGATTGCTTCGGAGCCCAAAAGCTTGCGTCCAATCCAGTATTCCATGCTCGGACGAAGCATATAAACATTCGTCACCACTTCGTTCGTGAGGTCATCGACGCAGGTGTTATCAGCCTTAATCATTTGAGCTCGGATAGAATGCCAGCTGATGTTTTGACTAAAGCCCTGACAAAGCACAAGCATAAAAACTGTACTGAACTCCTAGGATTGATCACAATCACGTAGCATTGCTTTCGTCGAGGGGAAGTGTTAAAATTTGCCATCTGAAAATCTGCAGGCGATTCAAGCATGAACGTTGTCGTCATATCAACGAGTGGTCACATCAACGACAAAATTGGATATAAATTTCATACTGCGCATGATTTGAACGGTTCAGAACTTGAAATTTCTCCCAAATGGAACAAACCTAAATTAAAATCATAATAGGTAATCAAAATGTCAATCAATTTCATCGAAACAGGTTTGGATTCTACGTAAAACTCTTTAGCTGACGTTAACTCCCATTATTTGACTGAGCAGAGTTCTTGTCGATTCATGCACATGCACTTCTTCAGTCCTTTTTGTGGGACCTTCGCTGCCTTATTAACGTAAAATAGTAACAAGCGTCTAAATAAAAACCTGGTCAAGTAGGTTGTGATCGAGAACTTTTGCATTGCATTTACACAGCAGAATGACTAAATGAAGCCTACTTGACCAGGTTTTTATTTAGACACGTGTTACCTGTCTCTCAAAAAAGCTTAACCACTATAATTCAAAGACGTGCGAAATTTGTCATAAGGAAGCAAAAGATTCGGATAGTTTTAAGAAAACTCATGGAAGTAGTCCTGAATAGAGTAGTGCCATGCCACTTGCCTTCAATTTGGCGGCCATTTCGAACATAAAAGTTTAATACTCTGGCAAGAAAACCATTTCAGAACGTTTTGTTAATTTAAAACTGGGTTTACGCTATTTAATTTTCAAACGTCAAGTCGATTGAGGCTGGTTCACAACTAACAATTCACGGCCAACTACGAGGAGAAATTTTTAAAAAGGCATGTTATATAGTTGGGATTTCACGAATATGATTAACTTTTGACGAAAGTGATTCACTTTTGACGAAAGTGATTCACTTTTGACGAAAGTGATTCACTTTTGACAAAGTGAACTGATATTATAATATCACGAGTGAGATCTGAACTATACTCGTCATTTTTTGAGTGTGCATTTTTCGTTTTGTCAAGTTTTGTTATTTTTTTTACACAATACAATATTACTTTGTTCCAGTTTTAAAACAAATGGTAAATAGCCAGCATATGAGGACATTTTTATTGAATTTTAGCGGATTTATTGTAATTTAATTTTTTCTCATTCAACTATTATTTTCTTAAAAATTTTCTTATGCAACGTTTTAAAATTTTTATATGGCCGTTTAGAGAAAAACTTGAGATTCAAAACTGATGTTTTGGTTTGGATTTTATTTTTTTAAACTCCGAAGGTAAGGAGAGTATTTAGAGTATAAAGAGGATGGTTTATATAAATATGAGTCTAGGTATATGACAATACACGGGTCGTCCTGTGACAGAGAAATAAACGAGGGTTAGCATCCCTCTGTGCTCAGCTGCCCTAACGACAAGCTCCTAATACTGGTGAGAGGTTCAAACCAATAAATAATCAGACAATAATTTCCGCAGCTTAAATATAAATTATCGCTGAACAGGTTTCTCAGTCAGCTAAATATATTACCTATCCCAAACCATCGTTAAGTATACAGTTCAGTGATTTCAATCTTAAAGTGACTTTTACTTTTGTAAGGCACCGACTTATTATGTGTTTTCATTTTTATGCAAAACAAGTAAGTTACATAAATAAAAATACGGTTTTTTTGAAAACAAGATTTCATAAAAATAAAAAAAAGTAATCACAAACTCTTTTAAACGGACACTAAATGGCGCTCAAACACTTAACGTTTCGCAGTCGTTCAACAGCTTCGTCAGAACGACTGCGAAACGTTAAGTGTTTGTGCGCCATTTAGTGTCCGTTTAAAAGAGTTTGTGATACAATTTTCATCGGATAAGAACCAGCTTTAATTAAAAAAAATTAAGTTGAAAAGTGTACTGAAACTAATCCTGTCTCTTTAAATGCTAATCATACTTAAAGCTTCAAAGCGTCCCTTTCGATTCGGGTAGTTAATATTATAACTGAAACCACCCCAAAACTTAATCTGCTTGAATAAGACATGCTCGGCAGTCCGGACGCGTTTGATCGAATTTACAAGAGATGTGTACGTCCAAGCGAACTCATGTCAGACTCGAGCAACCCTCCCGCTTGCGTAGGGCTGAAATATTTAATCTGGGTTGCATGTTACATCAATCCGATTCGGAGTTCACTGTGTTCAAGATCTCAGTTCATTTATGTCAATTACATTTCTCTTTTTTGAGATCGTACTGAATTTCTCTAAGATTATCAATTTGTGTATACATATTTTTAAATAAAGTTGCGGTTTCAGATCAGAACAAGATCTAAAACTCAAGAAACAGGTTTTAAAAAAAACATTTTACATTGTTTAACAATATGAACAAATTTAATACATGATGTTTTGGACATTTTAGTACCTAATACCATAAGATAAAAAGTGATTACATAAGGCTTGGCCATGGAAAACAAAAGTTATGTCTGCGGCAAGTCTAACTTAATTGATTTTTCAAAATAAACTTATGGTCTATATATCTGATACTTAAGTTTATAACACTACCGATTTTTATTGCTGTACGACAAACAATACGTTTATAGTAAGTATTTCAAGAGAAGTTGAAAATCAGACCGTTTTCAAGAAATAACTAATTTACGCTTAGTTGGTTAAATAAATATAAATATTTTATGTGCTACTGTTTAGAGGATCAAGGCCCGGTTTATTCACCTATCAGTAAAGTGTTCGGTAAGCTTACTGGTACGTTAAATAATTTAAGCGTTTATTCACATATCGGTAATTAAATATGATCAGTAAAACCCTCTACTGAACAGATAAACTTATAGGTCGAAATACCGGCCAATATAACATTAGGTACTGAAGCACGTGTTTTGGCAATTTTGTTTTGTTGGGGTTAGCAAGTGATAATTTGTGAAAAGTGCATGTAAAAAGAGTGCATTTCTGTATTTGTGCGCATTACAATTTATATTCGTATGCAAAAGTAGGTAAACTATGAAAGTAAGGTTATGAGTTATAAGCATAGCCCTAATTTTTTAGTTTATTTTAAAGTAAGAGATTTGATCACTGAGAAATGGAAGGGACCACAGAAAAAGGTAATAATAATTTAATTGATAATAACATATTAAAATTATTTTACATATGCAGGAAAACGACAACGTTCACTAAATTTTACCGTGAGTGAAACAAGAACACTTGTTAATGAAATTTTTAAAAGACGTAATATTATTGAAAATAAGCAAACAGATGCTATTACTTGGAAAAAAAAAGAGCAAGCTTGGATAGAAGTGGCAAAAGTTCTTAATTCTATACACAGCTCAAAGTTAAGATCTGTGAAAACTTTAAAAATTAAATACGATGGTATAAAAAGAAATTTGAAAAAGAAGAAAACAAATGAAAAATATAATATTTATAAAACCGGAGGTGGGCCTGCAGAACCAGTAGTTTACACAGATTTCGAAGAAAAATTACTTGCTATGATAAATTTGAAAATAGAAGGAATGGACTCCGAAAACTGTTGTGACAATGGTAGGTAATATCATATTATAATAAAGTTGTATGTAGCAAATAAATAATGTTGTAGACTTACAAAATATTCAGAAACATAAGAACAGCATAATACAGACAGCACCAAATGATGACAGTGCAGGTAACTTTTCATGACAGCCATTCCACAGAAAGCAGCCTGATAGAGATAATTTTAAGAATACTTCATTCAGTTAAAATTGTTACACATCTCTTGATAAAGTTTATTCTACTTTTATTTGAAATTTTAGAAATCATCAATTTGAGAGAATCTCAGGATACCTCTTCTGAACTGATAATATTACAACTGGAAAATTCAGCTCGTCAACTAGTGAAGCTACAACAGAAATTGTGCAAAGCTTATACTGTAATCCTGGACCATCAACATCTGGTGATGTGGAAATAAGTAAGTTGAAGCGACAGATATTAATAATACTCTAATATCAAGTAGAATGTTTGCTAATATTATGTATTTATTTTCTACAGATGTTCAGGACACATATGTAGAAGAATTACAACAAAATCAAAATGATATTACTCGTGGTGACGAAGGTAACTTTAATAAACTTTTTAACATTTGAATATTTACAGTTAATTTGCAGCAGCAGGGGCAATTAACTGGCAATCGTGGACTCCTCGAGCTATCAAAACGCCTGTATCAAAAAAATTAAAAAAGAAACATACGGGTGAACTGCAAGCAAAATTTAATAATCTGGCAGAAAATAGAAGTCTTTTAGTTAATCTACAAATGGAAGTTGCACATAAGGAACTGAAAATTAGAAAAGAAGAATTAGAATTGATCAAAGAGAGGAAGCACCAAGAAAAGGAGAAACATAATTTAGAAATAGAAATTTTAGTATTAAGAAAACAGTTATTACGAAAACAGTTATTTTTGTAAAATAATTACTTTTGACTATTTTTATTTATTAAGATATGCACACATACATAAAATAATATTATACAATACATATAACTAAACTTTTATTACTTAAGAAAATAAATTTATATGTATTAAAGAATGATGATACATTTCAATCTACATTAGGTAAATGTCTAAAATAGTCAATTAATTCTAGACGAGTGTTGTTGTTTTCAGCAATATTGTTTATGACTGGCTCAATCAAATCTCTGTCACCAATTTCTTCCTCATTTAAATCTGGGATATTGTCTGCATTACTCCTGGCTATGTTATGTAGCACTGCTGTTGCAACTATTATATTTTGTGCTAAAGGTAAATTACATCGTATGCCATTGGACAGAACAGGGAATCGCCTTTTCCAAATGTCCGCTCTACTACATTTCTGGTGCGAATTAAACTTTCGTTGAACAGATTTTCTGCTTCCCCTACTGGGTTTGGTAATGGGGTTATAAGGTAATGACGTAAGGGATATGCACTATCACCTATCAGTAATGAATTTCCCATTTCATTGTTTTCAAATCGCATTCGCAGTAATGAATTGTCAAATATATTTGCATCATGGCTTGAGCCAGGCCATCGAGCAACAATATCCCTTATAACGTAATTTGCATCGCTAATAACTTGAACATTTATTGAAAAATAACCCTTACGATTTCTAAATTCTTCAGCATTAGCACCCCCTGTACAAATGTATCTAGTTAATTATTTTTTAAACACATAAAATCGGTTGTAGTTACTGTATGTTGTTATAGATATACCTGGTGACTGAATCCGCACATGGGTACCATCTAATGCTCCAAGAACTCGTGGAAATCTTGCAATTTCATAGAATTTTACTTGAACATCAATTCTGTCATTCTCAGTTTCCGGTAGCTGTATGAATTGAGGGCGCAATCGAGCTACAGCTGCTGTAACCCTTTTAATTATTTTCGCTGCAGTACTTTTATGAACCCCTGCAAAATCTCCGATTGATATATAAAAACTTCCTGTAGCAAAAAAACGCAAAGTAATTAACAGCTGTTCCAAGGGTGTTATTGGATTATTTCTGAAAATAAAGTAGCATGTTAATAAAATATTTTAATTTTGTAATAATTTCTATATACCTATTACTTTGCGTTTGCAATGCTTCTTCAATTAATCCAAAAATTTGAAGTATGATGTTTTCGATAAACGAAAACGATCTTGAAATTCTGAATCATCCCATATGTTAAAATTATTTACATGATCAAAACGATTTCTTGTATTATACGGCCGCCGAACTGCATCTACTACATTTACTGCTTCCATTTCTTCATGCAATAGAATATCATCAACGAAATCCATATTTTTTTTAATTAGATTACGCTTTCAGAAACCCACACTGACACCACAGCACTAACCTTAAACTTTGTTTATATGTTGTCATTTTCTAATTTGTACCAAATAGGTTTCCTATCTCTGTCGAACTGTCATGCGAGAAAATACTAATCTCATAAAAACATTGATTTCTATTCAGTACCAACTGAATACTTCGATAGCGGTGAAAAGACGCAAATGTGTTACCGATAAGAAGTAAATTTAACTATTCGGTAATTACTGGACACTTTACTGAGAAGTGAATAAACCGGCCCCAAGTGTCATGTTTTTCTATAAAAAAACACACAGGGTATTCCATTAAAAAAAATCCTGCTGCATGCTGCATTATTTTTCGTAACACTCTGTATGTATTCCTTTTTATTTTTTAGTTTGTAGAATCATTTTAATAAGGTTGTGATTTTGTGTGATGTTATGACACTTTAAGGTATTGTGATACTTTCTGAAATTTTGTTTAAATAAAATGACGGATAGTGCATAAAAACAACAAAATATTGTACTGTGTTTCAAAGTTAAGAAAACATAAGACTGATTGTTCTTTAATAGACATTAAAAATGAACGAAATTCATTAGTTCATTAATTAAATAAATTTTAATTAAAGATTCAATAGTGACTGAAAATGATTTCTAAGAACGTTAAATGCCCAGCTCATTAATCAACGAATCAAATTTAATTTTTTTAACTTCAGTAATCGATAGAACTTCAGGGATCTTTCCTTAATAAACAATATCCAAAAAGCTTTCTCTCTGAGAAAAATGGGTGTACCAGGTAGCACCTTCCGCTATCACTTGTCTATAATGTCTTCCTTAACCTACCTGGCACCCCTCCAGGAGGAGCTGGAGTAAATAAAGTGGGCGCTTAAGAATAAGCTGGTGTTTTTTTTACGCTCGATTCCCTTGCACCCATTACAGAGAGGATAGTAAGTAAGTATGACCAGTTTATATTTTCTAAAACACTAGGTGTGTACCTCGAGCTAGGCTAGCGCTGCTTTCTGAGAAGGATGTGACCCTCAGATATGAATCCCCGAAGAGACGTGTAACAGGGTGGAGGCGCGTAATGCTCGATGTACCAAATTATTTAAATTTCTTTTTAAATTCTGTGTTATTTTTATACTTTCATTTAACACTTCCAAAAATTTAAAAATAATTAATTTTTTATATGCAAAGATAATATATTCAAAAGCCACGACGAAACACCGAAAACGGGAAGCAAATTTGAGTTTGATGTCGCACCTGATTGGGAGGTATTCTTTTCTGGCGACGGAAATATTTTCATTCCGCGTTCGCCTATTGAAAAAGAAGTGCCCGGAATACAGACAAAGTTTAAAGCCGGAAACCCCTAAAATACCTACCACAAAAATGTGCGAATGATAACACCACCACCTCCTGTTCTTGCTTGTCAACGAAAATAAAATTACGAAAGAATTACCAAAATCTGACATTGGCAAAAATTTTCCAAAAATAAATAAAAGTGAAACTAGATCAAAAGTATCCAGGCTTAAATTCAACGAGTTAGAACGAAGTAATGAAGCAAATATAGGAGGAAATATTAGAGGTGAGATTCGAAATACAGTCATGTATCCAACAAACGAATAATTTGGTATGAGGAAATTCCTGTACGAATCGGTAAAAAAAAATAAAACAATAATTTCAGCACTTCAAAGCCACTGTTTCCAAAATACGTAGCGCTTACAACATTTAATCTAATCATCGAAGACCATATATTTTTTTTGTAAAAGTATAAATTATCGGCTCAAAAGAATAGTTTGCCTTGGAAACTTACTAGTAGAAAGTGCGAATAGTTGGTTATATTTATATAAATAATTAAAGTAATTTCTTCTTTTTTTCTTTCGCCCATTTTTACCCCAATCTCAGAGCTTGTCGGGGAGGGGTGGCGGCTGCCACCGCTTTAGATGTTAATTTCTCCTTCGTCATTCGCCTTACAAACCGGGGAAACGCAGAAAACCCAGTTCGAAGGAGCCGGTATGAAACCGAAACACAATCCGACACATAAGTACTCTATGTCTCACGTAGAACCCATATGCACCAGGAGGGGATTCGAACCCACACCTAATAGTTGCCCGGCCAAGCGTCAAGCTCGTTGCCAGCTGACTCAACCACTCGGCTAACAACTACCTTCATTGATCTTTTGCAATAGGTATTCCATTGACCTTGTGTAATATACTCGGACGTCCTTTAATACACATGGCAGACTATACGTATATTTCTCTTTTTCGATTTTGTCATTTTTAGCCAGGCAATAGGTAAACCAAACTAATTCAAAATAAAAGTTTTTTTTTTAGAAAAGGACTGAATTGAAGAATTAAAAATAAAGTGGATCCGTTGAAAAGCTAGTCCACTAATTTAAGAAGAAAAGAAGACAAAGTAATATTCACATTTGAATATCTGAATGTCTTCTTTTCTTCTTAAATTAGTGGACTAGCTTTTCAACGGATCCACTTTATTTTTAATTCTTCAATTCAGTCCTTTTCTAAAAAAAAAAAACTTTTATTTTGAATTAGTTTGGTTTACCTATTGCCTGAATAAAAATGACAAAATCGAAAATTATAACAGCAATTATAACAGCATTTTTGGAATGATGGTGACGTAGATATGGAAGAAGGTTAAAGGATATTCGGCGAGTAGTTATTCTATGTTCGTAAAGCTGTGCCTTAATTTGATTCGACCATTATAACTACATTTAGTTATAATGGTCGAATCAGACGAACATAGAATAACTACTCGCCGAATATCCTTTAACCTTCTTCCATATCTTAGTAGTAGTTATTCTATGTTCGTAAAACTGTGCCTTAATTTGATTCGACCATTATAACTACATTTAGTTATAATGGTCGAATCAAATTAAGGCTCAGTTTTACGAACATAGAATAACTACTCGCCGAATATCCTTTAACCTCCTTCCATATCTACGTCACCATCATTCCAAAAATGCTGTTATAATTCGTTTATTCGATGATTGTAAAATCGGGCCTAAGAGTATCAACTAAAAATCGTAAAGGAGACTGTGGTTTAAAAATAATCTCCACCCATAATTGAGACGTATAGCGCAACAACGGTCCACTGACAAAATTACTATTTTGTGTTTTATAGCATAAAATACCTTACATTTCAAATAATACAGTGCACCAACAGCCCAAATGATGTTATTAATTTTTTCATCGGATGTATTTGGAGGATTGCTTGCTGAACAGTTGGATTTTTTTTTTCATTGCAGTTTTCTCATAACGCTGTCTTTTCAGTTAGGCCGGTTTTGCACTATACGCCTCAATTAATTTTATATTCTAATTATAAATAAAGCTCGGATTTATATGCAGAAAATTTTGCTAGAATATGCACATACAGGGTGTTCTTCAAGTTCGTACAAAAAAATTAATGGCATATTTGATAACAGATCTTCTCACGAATGCACCAATATTAAAACGAAAAAAAAAAATCAAATAATTCATACCGGCATTCGACAATTCCTTGTGAAATGTTTAGAACCGCTAGACGCAACGGACGGTGACCTTCACTCAGAAAAACTACCCATACATTAACGGGATTATTGACAGGCTTGGCCCGACGGGATTGGACTGATAGTTTTAGCCCGTCGCGGGTCAATCCTTTCGACGGCCACTAACACAAAAATAAAAATGACGGGCAAAGCCGTTGATTTATCCCGTGAGGGGCCAATACTTCATATTAGTGGTGCAAGTCTGCCGTAAAATCCCGTACGTTTGCTTATCCCGTGGACTTTCAACACGTTAAAAGTTTAGTAAGCGTATTATTATGTTAGCAAGATGAATACAAAAAGAAAAGCTCTTCTGTGTATCGAAAGCTACATATTATTAAAAAAAAAATTCAAGTAAAAGAATGGTGTTGTAGTTGGACTAAAAATTGGTTACTAAAAAATAAAACTCAAACTTTTTTTTAAATATTCTTTAGACTTGATTTTCCATAAACATGGAAACGTTTCATACAACTGAATAAATTAAGTTAAAAATCCTTTGACAAAAAACGCGTGTCCAACTAACTACGTTTAGATTTTTACAAATCTAAACCAATAATAGGTCACCTAGGAAAATTTGATAGTATCACTGAATATGACTTAATGGTACTTCTTAACACTATTCAGTCTAAGGCGGTGGGGACTGATAGTCTGGGCATTGATCTAATCAAATTGTGTTGTCCTCAAATTCTTGAATATCTTCTTCATATTATCAATTTCTGCATCGATTTTGGAACTTTTCCAGATACATGGAAGACTGCCCTTATTCAACCAATACCTAAAGTTAATAATCCCAAACAGTTTAAGGAATTAAGACCAATCAGTATCCTGCTCGCCTTGTCTAAGGTATTGGAGAGTGTGGTAGAGAAGCAACTTCGAGATTTTGTGGAACATAATAATATTCTACCTCTTACACAATTTGGTTTTCGTAAAAACTACAGCTGTGAGACTACCTTGTTGGGTATTGTGGATGACATCTTGAGCGGAGTGGACCAAAAAAAAAATTACAGTATTGGTTCTGTTGGACTTCAGCAAGGTCTTTGACACTATAAATCATGATATATTGATAGCTATTCTCATGCACATAGGCCTTGCCGGAAATGCATTAAAATTTTTTAAACATTACTTGAAAGACAGATACCAGCAAGTGAAGCTGGCGAACAATATATCTGTTCCTCTCAGGGTGTCATCTAAAAATTCCCAGGGCTCCATTCTCGGTCCTCTATTATATACCATCTACACTGCTAAATTTCCATCTGTCATCAAGACGTGCACCACCCACTTCTATGCGGACGACACGCACCTCTATCACACTTTCCATGCCGAAGACGTTGCACTTGAAATTGCTAAAATTATTGAGGCTCTGGTCCAATTCGCAACTAGCCATAGCCTGCATATAAACGCAGACAAAACAAAAGTTTTAATCTTTGGACCTAAAAAAGCTCGAATTGCAATTCGTCCAAAAATTTAAATTATAAGTATTGACCAAGAAAAAAATTCAAATGTTACAAACCTGTTGTCTTCGTTTAATTTGCGGTCTTCGTGGTAGGCAGAAAATCTCCTACAAACTTGAGGAGTTAAACTGGCTGAATGTGGAAAATAGACGCCTACTTCGGGCTGCTTGTCTTTACTACAAAATTATAAAATATAAAGCACCTATCTATCTCTACAACAAAATAACCTTTAGAACAGATTTTCATAATATTAATATCCGGTTCAAGGGCAGACTTACTCTTCCGTTACATAAAATGGAACGATTTAAAAGTTCGTTTACTTACCAAATTGTCCTCGTCTTAAACTCTATTGATCTTTGGACTAATAATCTCAGTATTGATACGTTCAAGAATAAACTTAAAATTCAATTGTTTGCGAAGCAATGTGAGTCTCTTAGATAGGTAATTATTAATTATTTAGTTAACTCTCATGACTTGTTTATTTGCATTTCTAGATTGTGTGCATTCTTGTAACCTGTGAGCAAATAAAAATCAGATTAGAGCAGGCGGTGCAAAGAAAATGTATGTCTGTGATTAAATAAAAAGTCAATAAATTTGACAGTCCATGGATGTATTACATTAATTCAGTTAGGCCCAGTTTCATAAGTTAACTGATTTCATTCAGCATCGTGTGATTACATCATTGGAGGAAAGTTTAAATTTCCTCCAATGATATTACTTAATCACATGATTAACTTGAACGAGTGGTTAACTAGATTGTATGAAACTGGGCATAAATCACAGACACACATTTTCTTTACACCGCCTACTCTAATCTGATTTTTATTTGCTCACTTTTTATATATATATTTTGTTTTCGTACTGAGTACTATAGGCGCGTGTTCACTGATTATTCGTTTTTATCTCGCTCTAACCTTATACTCAATACGGTTGAATAGATCAGGGTACAGTTACTCTACGTAATATGTACATCTGGATTCCGCCATATTTCTCTTAGTCTCAGATTAATTTGTACTTGGTTACTATAATAATGTATTTTTCCAAAGAGAAAATAAAGTTGTCTATTATTATTATTAACTAACTACTACTAATATAACGTATTATCATAAAGTCCCGTCGCCCCAGTAGGTCTTGGATGTGTAAGGGCACCTCTTTTCTTAGAAAATAAAATGGCGTTTATAATTTGTATGTGTCACATTAGAATTAGAATTCGACAATATGAAGCGACGTGTAATTTTCAACAACTTTTTTGAATATGCTTTATAACATTGGAATTTTTCGTTAATATACACGTTTCTTTAGCCTGTAGCGTTTTGACATGTGTCGATTGATTAAATAGAAATGTCATTCTGATTAATCAATTACTTTAAGAAAAGACAAGCGTTCACACTTCCAAAGCCTACTGGGGTGCCGGGACTTTATGACCACAAGTTATTTAAGCATATGTGAGACTAATGCCGTCGCAGGCAGAAATATGAATATTGTTTTAGTGTCAGATGAAGGTATGTAATTTTTTTCATGTTTCACAATTATCAACACAAAAATCCAAAAAGAATTGTGAAACATGAACAATATTGCATAATTTTATTTGACGCTAAAACAAACCACAGCCGTCTCATATTTCTGCCTGCTTAACTAGCTTGACCATGTAAACTACATAAGGAAAAACTCTCCTCATTTAGGTCGTTGTAAAAGAACATTTAGTTTTTGTGACAGAAATTCATTAATAGGAGTAGATTAGAGTTTTTAGAAGACATTCCAATACCTATTAATTATCGAACATTTCAAGTAGCGATATCTTTTGACCGCTTTTTGACCTGACATTGCAGTAGGATTGACAAATTAAAGCTAGTTCGCCACATAATAAGTTATTCCATGCAAGGCGGCCATGCTTGCTGTCAAAGCATATGAGAATTTTACAAAAGTTTTGTGCAGATCGGTTTCGATTACAGCGGATTCCTCGAGCAGGCTCTGTGCAGCTGTTTCAGGCCTGTAATCGAAACCGATTTGCACAAAATCTATTAATTATCATTAAAAAATATTTCTCCTCAAAAGTGTATTGCATCAAAAACGTTGCGATTATGTACAAATATTACTTTTCGGTAAATAATAAAATATTTAAAGCAATAAATACCTTTCTCTATTTTTTCCAATTACAAATCTTTTAAGTTTTCATCCTAAATTATTTGAAATTTAAGATTAAGTTTTGATATGAGAAATTTAATGAAAAGTTCAAAAATTGAAAAATTTAATTTTTGCGGAAGTTAAAGAAAACGTTATTTTCTGGCCTTGAGATTGTTCAGTAAGCTAAAACTAATACACAGTAAAAGAATCTCGTTGAAATCTTGATTAATTTCCAAGAAATAACAATTTTAGTATCTAGGCAATTTCGAAAAACCCTGTTTTCTGACTAAGTAAAAATCACTCGGTATATCTAACAGGGGCTAAATAGGTTTTCAGACAAGCACAAATTATTGCCGTAAAAAGGTTTTTCGAAAAATCAGAAATAAAAATCTTTCCCATTTGATGCCGACTTTTTGGCTAGCACTGTATATTTTTTCAGAGGTACATTTTTTGAAACTCATTAAGGCGGTATCAAATAACAGGGAACTAAATGCTTATGTAAGTATCTTTATAATAGAAACATTTCGGATTTTTATTTAAAGTAAATGTAATACAGACATTCCATCAATTCACTTGAAGAATTGCTGATATGCGTTTACATTCATTTTACATTTTCAATTGCTCCCGCTTCGGTACGAACCGAAGGCTTCCTCTGAAGGCTTCCCAAAGCTCTTTTCTTTCATCAGCAACTTTAGTAGGCGAGCACTATCCAAAAGCCAATAGCATTCCGACTACACAGAACGCCGCGCCGTCTCATTGAAGTGAAACTTTCACGAAGTTCACTCATCCTGTGTACATATGTAAAATTAGCAATTAATCGGGGGAAGTTCATTAAGATGAAGAAGCCACCGTCATCACTGAATGCAGCTGTTAAGCGGATACGAGGAGAGCGTCGGCTACCCCCGGATATCAGATGCAAATGGGGTAATATCAATTCAGCACTCTATTCGATATGTGACGGATTAACTACATTGTACCTAAAAGCAATTTAAGTTGGCGGCGAGATGCGTTCGACATCCCGATGCTAATGGAACGGGATCGCGACGCCGACGCTTCGCCTTAAGGTTCCGACGACCTGCATGCACCGCGCCTCTAATAAATTACAGCGCGGATCATGCGGAATTACGCCGGATTGTTTCAGATTTCGACGTTGCTTCCATGCCAGGACGAAAAATAACTAGCTTTTGTGAGTGGATTAGAATGTAATGGAATTAGAAAAGACGCGGAAAAACATTCCTACGTATATGATAGAATAAGTTGACAATTCCTCATAATGCAGTTAATTTCTTACTCAGGTCAAGAACCAACATAAACTGCACAAATTTATATCTAAACGTGATCGTGCTTTAACACATACATATGGAGATGCATATCTTAGTGTTAGGTACCTCAAGTACCAAGTTCTTTGGTCACGTTTACTACAAACTGTTACATTAGACTGAACGTTCTAACTTAAATCATCAAAATTACAAAATTTTCAGTTTCAAAGCAATAGTTATTTTTATACCAAGGCCGCGAAATCATTCTTTAACGTTGCGAGAGAAAAATTGTCGCTGAGGCCGCTTGCAGGCGAGGCAGGACAATCTCGAGGAAGTTAAAGGTTTTTGCGGGCAAGGTGCACACAACATTTTTTGAGCAACTGTATAAAATCTTCAATTTTTGGAATTAAAATCCCGTACTTTTAATTTTCGTCGTAAATAGAATGACGGCTCTCATGTTGCCATAGAAATGAGATAAATTTTTCCAATTCAATGTCTGGAAATGTGTCCTTTAGTTTAAGGCCGCAAAATCCGATTTCGCATACGCGAAATGATTACTTCGCGTACGGTTGCCCAAAAAAGTTATTTAATGTACCGTATTTAATTTCTTTAACATAGCGCCCTCTATTTCATAAAACAGATGGATAATATCAAGTTTAGAATTGATTACAGACCCTTATTACATTACATCGTATTTTGGTTGTAATACAGTTCTTTTACTTTGTTGTAATTAACAATGTTTTAAAATTGAACTTCACTGACGAAGGGCTGTTACAGTTTATTTTCCGCCTGTGTACGAACACACCCTGTACAGTACACATTTCAACGTTACGATCTATTTTTAGCACACTTCGTTTTGTTTCCCATATTACGCGTAGGAATTTACAATTCCTCGTTCGTGTAATTTACCCAAAACTTTCTTTTCAACATGCTTTTCGCTAGAAGCTTCAGATTAGACGAATAAATTCATTATATAAAATTAGCCCCATCCTTGCTTAGGGTTGGAATTGCGTTTACGCGGTGTTTATTTGTCCAATTTAAGGAGTACTACTTTGTGACGCGGACGACGACGGATGGTCGAATTCTTTTGTTTTAAAAAACATCCGCACCTGAAACCGGTGCGTATGTCCGTAACCCTTGCCCTTTATTTTGATTGGTTTCCGCTGATGTCACATTCTTATGTTATTGGTACGATTCAAACAGACTACCGTTCATCTCACTTTATACCGTTTTCTACCCCTCTCGATTTTGCAAAACGCCGGAATTGCCTGTGTGTTGTCGACCGTCAGGTGATTTGCGTGTAGTTAGTTTTGTGGGTTCCCGCTCTAATTTCTCTCGGAGGAAGAGAATAGATCTTACGGCTGTTGGCCGACTCTGATTAATTCACCTATACGAGAGAGTTGACTGTGTGCCAACTCGTGTTCAGCCTACGTCCTATTCTGACTTAGGTAAGGTTTACTCCTTCGTTTTGCATTATCTTGCAGTTCACGGTCATTTTGCTCCCCTTAGGCTTTTCGTTTTGGCTGTCCTTTCTTCGTTCGGACGACTATCTCGTGCGTGCGACATTTACTGGGATCATCATACCGCCCGTAGTACCGTACCGACCCCCCAGTGCGCGGACCGTTAAACCCCGCAAGGAGACCGACACTCCGAGGAGCAGCGACGTCGTTTACCGCTTTGCAACGGCGGAACGCCCCTGACTCGACAGACGTATGAATGCTACGTAATCAGGTCGGATATTTATGTTTATTTATTCTTGTGTTACGGTGGTTTTGATGTTGTCGCTTTCGCACACGTAAATTTTGCATATACTCGCGAAGTAAACTCCATTTCGGAGGAATTCACCTTTTCTCTTGCGTTACGCTTACTAAACGTAATTCATCGAACGAGTACTTCGGCGTTAGAATAAGTGAATGTTTTTTTATTTAACTTTGTATTAATTTCGGATCCGAATTGTTATGATTTACTGTTTAACGTTAGTTGTGTTGTTCACCATCTGATTTAATCGATTACTTGTGATCAATCTTTTAATAAACTTGTGTACATGCTTTGGACGTATCGTGTTTTTCTTAATTTTTACGCGAATTTCTTTCAAAAAAAAATTAAGTGACACCCATTGGATTGGCCTTCGCGTTATGGTTTAAGAACCCATTCCCGTCCCACTGAAGCTGCCGGCGACACTGGATCAATTTCGCTCCGGTGTTAAACTTCTGCTTATCTTCACAGGTGGGTAGCAGGGCTCCTACTGTGTGGGTTACATCTCTTGGCGCAGAAAAAGTTTTCTTGCTCCGGAAAAGGGCCATCAGATTACTGTGTGTCCTAGGATATCAGGATAGTTGCAAATACTACTTCAAAGAATGTCAAATACTTGTTGCATTTTGTAAAGGTTGTATTTTGTATTCTTACAATTTCTCGATTCAAATCAATTTTCAATTTGGACTACTGAGAGACTCCTTCCGAAATAGAAAGAAAGGCTAAATTGCTTGTATAGAATTTGATGGAATTTGTTAAGTTGGACATTGCAGTATTTACTGTACATGAAATTCTGAAATTGTGATTTAGCTGTACACACACCGACTTAGGAATATATTCCATATCGTGTGGCTGGTAAGCTTCTAATTATCATCAAAATTGCACTGTTGCACCTGCTCTAACAAGAGTGACTTATTAATTAATAACAATCCTGACACCGACGTAACACAGGCGTGAGTTTGCAGTTTGTACTGCGGTACAGTGCCGGCCGAGCATTTGGAACGGAAACGCGCAAATATGGTGTTCGGTGACGCAGCGGACGGTAAATTTTGTATAACGCGCCCGTTGTCGGATTACCAAGATGATTTATGTACTGCCGAACGAATTAAATCGGTCGGCGCTCGGAATTATTTGCTTTAGTTATCGGTGCGCTCTGATTCTGCTGGAACGTAAAGTGTAATTACTACGTCAATTTGGATAAAATGCTATTGTGCCGAGTTAAGTTCTGTAAACTTTACGCACACTTGCTGATTAAAGATTAACCAGTATACAAATGTGTATATCATAGAGAAGACATCGGGTATCCGGATATCAGAATACTACCCGTATAATTGTTACCCGGGTATCATTTTTTTATCCGGATACTCGAGTACTACCCGTGCTATTATTACCCGGGTATCATTTCTTTATCCGGGTTCCCGTTATGACCCGGTTACATCGGGTATCTGAGTACGACCCGCGCGATTATTATTCGGGTATCATTTCTTTATCCGGATCTGGTATTAGGTTATTACCCGTGTATTTCGATAAAAACTTGATTATTTTTAACATTCGGATACTCATGTACAATTCGTGAATCCGTTTAAGCTGAAATATTCAAACTTATACGGGTACCCAAACTTACACGGGTACTTGAACTTATACGGGTACCCGAATTTATACGGATACCCGTATAAATTCGGGTACCAGTGTCAGATCCGGACTTTAGTTTTGTACGGGTACCCGAATTGATACGGGTACCCAAGCTCATGTGATTACCTAAGCACGATGCGGTACTCGGGTAGCTCAAACATACGGGTATGTCTTCCCTAATATGTTACTCAATAAGAGAAGCACATTATGCACGAGTACAAAAAGTTACGTACGAGCCATTAAGTACGTATTTTTTTTACAAATTTGTAGTTATACTTTTCCCACGACCATACTCATTATACTTAAAAAAAGATATTTTATTCAGTGGCGTAACAAACGGGAATGAATCGAGTTCAGGGGCGAAGCGATCGGGGGTGCAACTGTACAAGAATGCACCATAATCACTAGAGGCTGGATTTTAGGTGAAATGGCTTTGTTTAGTTCTTAAAGTTTTAAAGATTTCTTTTTAAGATATCTCTTCGTTTCATTAGAAATAGGGTCAAATAAGTGGAAAGGGTCGAAACGAAAAGATATCTTTAAAAAATCTCCTAAAACGTTAAATACTAAATAAAGCCATCTTACCTAAAATCCGGCCTCTAAGGCCGGATTTTACAATCGTCGGATAAGCATTATTATTGGTATAACGTGACGTAGGTGTGACGTAGATATGGAGGAACATTAAAGGATATTTGACGAACAGTTATTCCGTTCTTATTCCACGATTGTAAAACTGGGCCTTAATCACTATTGCTCTACCATAAAAAACAAATTTTAAAATGCAAAATCATACATGAGCTATTTTCCAGTACGTAGTTAGGAAATTAATAAGTAGTAACAGTTAAATTAGATTTACTACGTCTGCTGTAAATTCAAAACAATTTTTACAAACTATCTTTTGCTAGACTTATGAAACAATTATTTATTAAATGTTATATTAAATTAACAACTTTCACATATCATGTATAGGTACAACTGGCAACTCTATTTTCTTTTATCAACCACCGTGAACTAGACTTTTAATTAATTTATGATCATCGTTTATCTGAATGAAATGGAAACGTTCGTTTATTTTATATCTTATCATTTAAACGATAAATTTCATGTCAATTACAGTGTCATTTTCATATTTCTTATCATCCCTCCTAGGCTTAACTTCTTATTTTGTATCATCGCATACAAGTAAGCCCCGTTCATTTCGCCTGCTAATTGCCAGCCAGCCAACTTTGTTAATAAATCTTAATTAAACTTACATGATTAAACAAAGGAGGAAAATGCAAGCCGCCACCGTTGCCACTGCTAAGTGCAGTAAATTCTATAGTTATAGAAACAGTTAATTAGATAATTTTCAGCTGCATTGTCGTGCACGCCATTTAAGTTCTAACTTCTTCAACTTTTGCCGAACAAAGTGACCGTTTTATTTGTTACTTAAACAGCAAGGAATAGCCTTTGAATTGAATCGAACTTATTTTAAATTGACACAAAATAGAAACTGTAAAAAATACTGGATAACTCTTTGTAGCCTCACCCGGAACACCTCTCTGTCATCTCGTTACTGATTATTCTCTAATCCGGTGTATTGTGCATGTTCATTTGCACGTTCTGCTTACATTAATCGGATCGATCTCCATCCGTGCCGATTGTCTTTGTTATTACTGTACCCCGCTCCTGAGCCGATTTCCTGTCCCGGACTGGGATTTGAGTTTGGATCGGAATTGGGATTCCTCCTTGGCCGAACTGAAATTTAATATAAATCTACAGGAGGAGGAAGATAACTTCGCCCTCCAGGATTCGTTTTTATTATAAATTTGGTGCGGCGATGCGAAGGATTCTCGAAATGGGCGCGGAATTAAATTTTTATGGCGTCGGAAAGCGCTCGTAATGGGCAATTTCTGGGGCAAGTGTCTTAAACGAATCAAACAGGCCTTGCTCGCAATAATCTTATAATATTTTGTTGCTCCTTGCCTTTAGGAATTTATTTAAATGTTTGTTTGAGTTAATTCTGGAACTATTTTTATATACCTCCGCTTAAGCATAATAAATTATAAGCCACTTTGAATTCGATCGAAATCGAATGTAATCTCTCAGATAAACCATCTTATTTTCTATTCTATACTATTTACTAATATAAATTAGTTATTATTATTTGATAATTTCCGCTCTATGTCTAGTCTATATTCTAGAATGTCAATAGAATATACATATAAGTACTACATAAAAAGCCAATGATTTTCATAATAATATTTTATAAAAGTTTTTATCTCTATAAAATTACTAAAGAGATCGTTATTAGTAACGTAAAACGTAAAATGTAATTCAAGTTTATTATGAAAATCATTAACCAATAATTCAAAAACAATTTCGTTTATAGATAACACAAACTACTTATTTAGATACGTTCTTTCTCTTTTGCAGCGCAACGGTGACTTTGTACATTGAATGGATTTATCGAAAAACTGATACAATTCAAAAGGTAAGTCATGAATAAATTAATATAAATTCGATTAGTACAATATTTCTTGAATTTAAGTAATGTCTGTACACGTCTATGACGTCGCGTCGTCTTAAGAATGGATAAAACGAATGGTATTGTCTCAAACCAACTGCCCTTTTGACGATTCCTTTTTTCGACTCTATCTTGTTCATCCTAATACTTAATTTGAATCAATTTCATCGAAACCGAGTATATACACTGCGTTCGTAAAGTATGGAATACATTCATTTTCTGCGAAACAAAGGATTTTTATGTAAAATCCTGAAACAGATCGCTTTTAATTAAAAAATGAAACTATTTTAGCGGAATTTTGTAACTCCCCCTCCAACCCCCTCCGAGTGACAGTTACCCCTTTAAAAATTTTAAATGGAATGAGTGGTCATGTGATACCTCATTTGAAAGGGCTTTTCATTCTCTATTCAGTAGTATAAGAATTTTTTTTTAATTCCTATTTTTTCTAAAAAAGAATAATACATTTTAAAATCAACACACAAAATTTTGAAATGAAATAATTTAAATGTTATTCGAACTGGGAACCGTTTGATTCGTGACAATAGTACAAACGTCGCTGACGTTCATCTAAAACTTTTCATTTTCAAGGTAATTTGATTAATTCTAAATTTTTTAAGTTTTTTTAAAATTCTTTATGAAAACGAGTAGAAATTGTAGATACTAATGTAACGAGTGATTCAAAATTAAATTCATCAAAGTATGTCATGAAAAGAAACACGTATGTCTTAGCTTGTACTTACCTATTGCAAAGTAAACTTCAGATGTCATTTAAATTATGTTTAAATTTTAAGGTGCATTTGCACCGGTTCTGATTAAATTTAACTTACAGTTTTTACCACAGAAATTCAATAGTCACAATTGACAATAATGATTTTGATTAACGCAACTATCAATTAAGGATTAATCGAAAGCGGTGCAAATGGCTCTAAATCTCATTGCGAATAATAAAGCCAACATACACTTGAACAAAATTTTATTAGAACAAATTGAAAATAATTTACAAATTGCAAAGTTGCTTACAAGAAAGGTGCAATGTGACCACCACCAGCATCTATACATAATCTTATTCTTGTTTTAAGATTCTGAAAAACGTTGTGTAGCATAAGAGGGTCATTGTTGATTTCTTCAACTTTTGTTCAATTCTTTGACGTAGGTCATCCAAATCACCAACAGGTGTAGCATAAATTGAATTTTTTATGTGTGGCCACAAGAAGAAATCACACGGAGTAATACAGCAAGATCTGGGAGGAAATATAACTGGCGTATTTAAGCTTATAAGTCGACCATCAAAAAATTCCATGAGATAATTTAAATTTTCTCTTGTAGTGTGTATGCGAGCACCATCCTGTTGGAAATACCCTCTTTGTAGTTCATCATCCATTAGCTGATTTATGAACGGTCGAAGAATTTCTAACCGATACCTTTCTGCAGTCAAAGTTCCATTAAAATATATGGGTCCTATTATTCGTCTCTTGCTAATAGCCGCCCAAACTCCAAGCTTCTGTGGGTGCAAAGGAGTTTCAACAAAATAATGCGGATTATCTGAAGCCCACATTTGCATATTCTGTGAATTTGTATATCCAGAAAGGTGAAAGTAACACTCATCGGTAAAAAAGGTCTTTTCAAGCAGCTCATCGTTAAGATTGTTTATGAACCATTCACAAAATTGTAGTCTCTGCGGAAAGTCATTTCGAGTAATTTCTTGAAATACTTGTACACGATATGGCTTCATGCATAAATCTTTCTTAAGAATGCGCAGACATGAACTATATGAAAGATCAACTTGTTGGCGCAAATGTCGTATTGATGATTGTGGTTGGTCCTCTACAATGGCTCGAACAGTTTCAATATTTCCTTTGTTTCGTACTGTCGGTCTTCCAGCACCTTTTTTGTGAGCTACACTTCCTGTCTCACGGTCAACATTGACGACATTAAGAAGAGCTCTGCTAAAACTATCGAAGTGCACCGCCAGATTTGGAAATATTTCACGAATATCTTCGAAAGCGTCACGAGTTGAATACACCCACTCACCGTCGACTTTTCGTCCATTTCTAAAATAAATTTCCAACATTTGGTGTTTTTGTTCATCAGTGAAAACCATTGTTCAAGTTTAACATTTAAACTTAAAATACTAATGTCAAAAATGACTTAAGTGAAAGTGACAGTTAAGGTTGGGCGAATAACTACCTGAATAACGAATACACATGCTCTGTATTTCTTTCTCCTTCTTCCGTGGCCTACTTTGATGAATATAATTTTGAATCACTCGTTATATAATCAACGTAGTAGTAAAAGTAATAACACCAATATCAAGGAAACTGTTCAAAATGTCCTCCTCCTACCTCTTGACAATAATCAAGACGAAATTCAAACTTATGCGAAACATTGTCGATTATTTCCGGACTGATTCCTCGTATTTCATTTCTTATTCTGTCTTTTAGTTTTTCAAGACTGTTTGGTTTAGTTCTGTAGACTTTACTTTTTAGAAATCCCCATAAAAAGAAATCGAGAGGTGTTAGATTAGGAGATCTAGCCGGCCGCGGCCACTCAATTGCCCCCTTTCGACCAATCCATCCAACCGATGTTTTAGAAACCCCTAAATCTAACGCAACCTCATTACAAGGTTTATGGGGTTGTTCTTCTAATCTCAAGAGAACATCTACTTGGGTGTCCTCTGAAATATGAGGTCGACCAGTTTTAGGAGAATCTCGTACATGACCAAGTTCTCTAAATTTGGCTTCAATTTTGCTGATGGTGGATTGTGTAATGGGAGATCTGGTCGGATACTTGTTATTAAATACCACGCGATCTTTTAAATTTATAATTAGAGTAGGCTATAAATTTTGAATTAGATTGGCAACACTAACTGTTGACAGCTTACTTTAAGTTTGAATTGTCAAAGTGACGCTTCAAAATGTTTAATAAATTGCCGATGGCGAACACTTTGAACATTTGCTTTGGTTGTCACTAAAACTGTTTCACTTCCTTTAAATTAAAAACGATTAAACCCGATGAGAATCCTATAAACGTCAAAATATTAACATAACCTCTAATCTACACAGCGAGTCAATTGGCAAGGTGCACAACCGTATAAAAAAATCCCGCCTACTTTCATTATCAATTTAAATGATCACATGGTACTTGACAAACCTCATGTTGTGTCCGACTTATATCTCCGTATCCAATCATAATCAAAATCTCAATTCTTTCTCTCTCTGTTAGATGCGCCATACTTCACCTTTTAGTAAGCGGAAGCAGATAATATTCAATAAAATTAAATGAAAAACTTTCATTAATTATTGATTGCACACATATCAAAAAATAGGTGTGTTTTTTTTACTTATTAACATCAGTTTCCATGGATTATGAAATCAACTCAACTCAATTCAAGTCAATTCCAAGGGACGGTTCGCGCATTTCATTTCAATTATTTCATTTTAAAATTTTGTTTGTTGATTTTAAAATGTGTTAATCTTTTTAGAAAAAATAGGAATTAAAAAAAATTCTTATACTACTGGGTAGAGAATGAAAAGCCCTTTCAAATGAGATATCACATGATCCTCCATTCTATTTAAAAATTTTAAAGGGGCAACTGTCACTCGGAGGCGGTTGAAGGCGGAGATACAAAATTCCGCTAAGATAATGTCGTTTTTTAATTAAAAATCAACCTGTTTCAGGATTTTACATAAAAATCGTTTATTACGTAGAGAATGAATTTATTCGATGTTTTACGAACGCAGGGTATAAGAATAATTAATAAACTACAAAACAGCATGGAATACATAAATAATATGGTGTGGTATTGAAAGTTGTACAGATATTTTAACCGGCGTTAGTGCTTGTCAAATAGATACCTACTAAATACCCACACATACCTTATACAATAGTTTATGGTTTCTGAGAAAAAGCTGTTGGAATTATTAACAAAAAAAGTTTGGGAGCCACTGATGTTTTTCAAAAAATTTAACTGTAAGAAAAATCAAATAATACAGCGATATGTCTTTTTCTACTGAAATATTTTTATGAAACTTCATTTGAATTTTTTGTAAAATTATTTATTTATCGTAATGAATTTTACAAACGCCGAAAAAACGGATATGGTGTTGGTCTACGGTGAAGCTCGCGGAAACGCTGCCCTGGCACGAAGGTTGTTTCGTAAACGTTGGCCTCATCGAAGACTGCCCAATGAACGTACTTTTGATAATACGGTTCGTCATTTGAGAGAATTTGGCTCATTTACTCATTTACTAAAATGAACACCACTGATATTGGTCGTCAATGGGAAAATGAAACGTTAGAAGCAGAAGAAGTGATACTTCAGGAAATTGAAAATCGGCTGGAGATAAGCACGCGACGCGTTGCCGCTGAGGTCGGAGTATTCCATTTTTTGGTGTGGCGAACGTTGAAAGAACAAGGTTTGCATCCCTTTCATTTCCAAAAAGTTCAAGCCCTCTTACCAACCGATTTTCCTCGTCGAGTGCAGTTTTGTGAATGGGTTGTTAATCAGCACTTTGGAAACCCTGATTTCATTACTCGCGTCTTGGCCACTGATGAAGCTACTTTTACCAGAAATGGCGTTTTTAATAGCCGAAACACTCACATCTGGAGTGATGAAAACCCACATGCCATCCGCGAAAATCATTTCCAGCAAACATTTTCCATTAATGTGTGGATAGGCATTGTTGGAGGTCATCTTGTTGGTTCTTATATTTTTCCAAAACCAACAACTGGGGCTATTTATCTAGATTTCTTGAAAAATGTATTGCCTGTGAAAACATTCCGCTAGACGTGCGACAGGAATTGTGGTATTTGCATGATGGGGCTCCTATTCATTACGCACGCCATTACCTCGAGGAATGAAAGATTTCCAGATTGTTGGATAGGTCGTAATGGATCTATCTTATGGCCTCCGCGTTCACCTGACCTAAATCCTTGCGATTTTTTTTTTGTGGGGTCACTTGAAGCAACTGGTATATGCCACCCCAGTGAACACTGTTGAAGATTTGGAGCGGCGAGTCAATAATGCTACTTTGCACATTCGTCAAAATCACCAAGTCATGAACAGCATTAAAGACAATTGGATTCGCAGAGCAAACGCGTGTACTTTAAATGGCGCGGCGCGGCGGTCGTCACTTTGAGCAACTTCTCTATATAGTCTGTAAATTGTCCAAATAAAATTTTCGTTTTTTTAATAAGTAATAGTTTACCTGCGTTTCTCAATTTTTTTTTATAACTGCAATTAAAACACACTGAACATATCACACAAGGCCAGGCCACGCCAGGCCCTCGGTCGTCTGGTTTTGACAGGAAGCCATTTTGGTCTTCAGTTTAGTAACTCACTGGGGCAATCATTTGCAGGAGGATTTCTGGGTACTGACAAACGAATGAAAACCAACTAATAAACATTATTGCCAACTCTAAATGCGCATTGTTCACAAAATTCAAATTTGCAAGCACTTTTGGCAAGACAAAATTACAAAACAGCCAATAGTCATCGTGACACTGAAATGTTTTGACAGTTATGACAATAACGCTAACCTTTTCATTTGATTTCGCCGTTGCGCCTGATTGGTTAATGCCTACGCGCCATCAAGTTCGAGCGCCAAATTAAACAAACAAAAACAATAAATTGTGTATCTCTGAAACCATTAACTATTGTATAAAGGAAGTTTAGGTATTTAGCATCTATTTAAAGAGTATTATCGTCAGTTAAAATATCTGTACAACTTTCAATAACACCCAGTATATAAGAATGTTGTTCTGCGATTAAATGGTCAGCAAAATAATCGGGGTTATGACAGGACTCGAACCTTGTCATTGTAATGCAAGTAAAGAATCTACCTAACAAAGAAATTAGCCAACAAGTAAGATTCTATAATGAGGAGGAAGAAACGGCCTCATTTATAATTTTCGCTTATGAAGTCTTAAATCATCAATTTGAGGATCTACAATAGGTTTCACCAGCAGCATATTTATTGCTAATATTGTTGGCCATTATAAGTGTATAATAAATATTAATATAGGGTGACATTTAGTTAAAAATGTCCGTAGCGAATCGCGTTACTGTTCAGGACGCTGCAAAAATATTTAAAATACAAAATTTATTGCGCAGATTCATACAGGTTTTAAAGATTTAATTGAAACTGAAGCTTACTTTAGGAAATATCAATATTTAATTTATTTGTTTGGTTTAAGATCCCGACAATCTTACAATAGTTCGGTTTTCCCCTATATAAAGTGCTATCGATCCCTCTCGAAAACAATTTCATTTAAACTCATTTCTTCTTAATCTTAAATTCGCTTTTTGTATGCGAAGACGGATACAGATTGCATTGATAACAACGACCTTCACTTTGAACATATGCTTTAACAGGTAAAACAAGTAAAGCATTTTTATTATATTATCTTATAGTGGCCAAAGCATTTCGGGTAAATTTTTAATTAATTATAAATTGTTGTATAGAACTTTTTTTTAACATTTTTCCGATATTCTGGGAAGCCTCTGCTTTCGTCAGTGTTTTTTGTCGATCTATTCAACAATCAGTCTGTATATTGTTACAAGTCAAAAGACATTGTAAATTTAAGATTTTCAGATTTAGAAGATTTTCAGATATTCGCAAAAATTGTAGTTGATAAATTGCATATGAAAATTTTCTTAAATCTCGAATTTTGACTTGAATTGACTGTTACTACAAGTTTTGTAGTAAAGCAAAGAAAATAGAATATCTTGAATTTTCGCAAACGTAAAATCAAAAATTGTAATTCTTTTCTGTTCATACTTTTCTTGGAACTCTTATAAATGAATAGAGGATGCGTTTCATTACTTTGAATTGAAGAAGAAATTAGCCGTTAATTTGCAACTATCTGGGTTAGCGTGAAAGTTTATTAAAACCATTGACATATTATCTTCATCATTTGTTAGTGATATTCGTTTTGTTTCCCTACATTTTATCTTTTCAAGTTGCATAAAGTTAGATTCAGATCTTCCAAACTTTATTTTATTTATAGGAGACAAGAGCTGATGCTTTTCATCAAACACACGTTCTCTGTTCTTAACATTTTAACAATCATCTTTTATGAATCTAAAATAGATTTAAAATATCAGAAGTTTATAATTTTAATTCTTCATGTTATTAGCTTTAGGTGTAAAATTTGGTAAATGTTAAAAAGCAACTGTTTGTTGTTTCCATGGTTATCTTAACGAAATTAAAAATATTTAACCTATAAGAATGGTAAATTTTTATGAATTAAATCAAAAATATCTCATAACTCAAAACCTGTTAAATATAGATATACGGGATGCCAATACAGGTCGATGCAGCAATTAATTCCACATACGATGGTGTTTTAAAATATTGGTCGTTCTATTTGAAAAAAGGTATTTTTCTGTGTTTGAATATCTTCGAGTGGAGTGGTATATTTTAGACACCTGTAACTTAACAGATTATGTTTAGGGAATTCTTAAGAACTTTAAAACCTCAACTTCTATATCAACTATTACAAATAATAATGCTTCGATAATAGCTGTGGTATAATTTTTTAAAAATCATATTGCGGAATCCAGATTTTTAAGAAAACTCAAAGTATCTCAAAAATAGTGCAATTTAGAAATAGCGAAATGTATTGCAATTTTACATATTTTTATACACAGAATTCAAACGTAACGTAACAAAAAATGTGGTATGCCGTTTAAAATAAACTAACTGATAGCGACGTTCAGTATAACCGGAAGTGAATGGAAGTCAATTTTATTTTATTTGAAGAGATCCTTCTGAAGTATCCCTGCTCCATAAATTTCAAATTTTTATCTAAACTTCTTCCTTAAAAACTTATAATGAACGGTTTGTATGAATAATCCTGTATATTTGCTATTCTTTTTTAACAAATACAGTATATACACGTTAGCAACACGTTTTGTTATTAGGAATATATTTACTTTATTGTAAAGTAAAGAAATTAAATTTAACTTTCACTATGTACTATTAATTAAAATTTTTTGTCACTTAGGCTGGGTTGCACAAAACATTTAAGCCAGGATTAAATTGAAGCCTATGTTAGATTGTGACACACAAATACTGCACGTTATGAAGTGTGTCACATTTTAAGTTAGACTTAGTTTTAATCCTGACTAATGTTTTGTGCAACCCAGCAGGTTTATAATCAAATGAACTCAGCTAACTTGAGTTTTGTATCGTACATAATGCTTAAAATAAATGATTTGATTTAATTATGATGACCAGAGAGCGGATAACCTTAAGTAAAACCTAATGTCATCCGCTAACCGTAAACCATTGAATCAATATTATTTGTATTGAATCTTGTACATTTATTTTATAATTACTAATTCACACTCATTCAACATCTTGTAAATGACTTGTTCAAGGCAAACTGCCTACTTCTGATATCAAAAACCTAAAACTCACCGCTCTCTGATAATAATATGGAATATGTACAGGGTGTCCCATTTTCGATGGTATTCCATAGGTATCTTCGTTAATAATGGAAATAGAAAAAAACCGATCACGCAATATTGGGTCAACTTTTTATGCTAATTTGAATGGCCAACTTAAAAATTTGCTGTTCCCTGCCATTTTCGCGGTACAGTTGAAAAGCGAAAAATTCCTCAAATTTTCAAACGCGCATATTTTTTTTATTTTTAAAGATATCGAAAAATGATAAAGGCATTTTTTATTCGACTTTTAACATAGATCATGATTCAAGAAGAAAAAATACCCTTTTTAATGATGTCAAAGCCAACTAGGGCTTCCATTTAAAAAAAATATTAGTTGTGGTTATATCTCGGTTATTATGTATCATTGTTCGATATCTTTAAAAATAAAAATAATATGCGCATTTGAAAATTTGATGAATTTTTCGTTTTTCAACTGTACCGCGAAAATGGCAAGGAACAGCAAAGTTTTAAGTTGGCCATTCAAATTAGCATAAAAAGTTGACCCAATATTGCGTGCTCGGTTTTTTTTTTCTATTTCCATTGTTAACGAAGATACCATCGAAAATGGGACACCCTGTACATTCTGATAACGTTGTGCTCCTGTACTGGCAATTAAGAGTGGAACGCTCTTATGGATTATTTACACTTTTGTGTTGATGAATTAATACTGAAACCATTTCATTAAAGCCATACAAACTTTCTCCACAATAAAAGGCAAAAAATGGATACCTGTATTATGAAATTCAGAATAGTATAATTCTATACGTTTCTTTCTTTTGAATTATTGATCATTGTGTGTAGTTATGATAACTTTAAATAAATCCGATTCGACAAAAATGGAATACAAATTGCATCTCCGTAATGCAAACTGCATCTTCTGTTCAATTTAGACGAAATCGTTAGATTCGACCCAAGGGATTTATGGAAATATCATGACGAATAGATGATTTCATCTTGCGCACTGTTATAAACTTTAGGAAACCCTTAGGGGAAAATTATGTTTTTATTTTGGACACATCAAAATCAGTTTTATTTGTAGTAAGGACATTACCATATCACTTCATCGTTAATAACAGCTGTAAAAGCTTTCAAAAATGTTCTTTTAAACAAAGAGAATGTCATTTGCGGATAAATATACTTCGGTAATGATTTTTAGATATGTTGTAACAAGTTTATCACTTGTAGTTAATTATACATCAAATTTGTGACACAATGCCGACGATTTACATTTTAAATCAAGTATAATGAATATACGTGAACAAAAATTTGGAAACAAATTGGTTTACGAATTTTCGATTAACATTTTTGATTAGCTTTAAAACAATGAGGTATTGTTTCATGAAATATCGACACTTGCATTAAATTACTATTATTTTATCTACGACCACTACTGTAAATATTACGTACAACGCATAAATTAAGTAAGCGTGTGTTTACAAACTATATCTCGTATGCTTAATAAAAATGTTTACTTTTAAGAGATTTATCAAAATGTGCTATATAAATGTATACATTCCATTTAAGAAAGTGTAAGTACGGTGGATAACTAACTTATGAAACATGCTATATATATTAAAATTATTTACTAATACATATAGAACTCTTTATAAGCGATAACTGTCATTGCTGATTATTTTGAACTTGAATAATTAGGTAATTTTTGTGGTCATAGATATAGTATAGTCAAAAGTCGAGCTGTAAAGCAATTACGCACTTGAGGAATTGCTTGAACTCGCCGCTGCGCGGCCCATGTGTAACTTTTCCACGCATGCGTAATATGCTACTTACATCTCGCATTATGTAATATACTATTACATAGTTGATATTCACATTACACTTAAATAATTTTGCCGATGCTCAAACTAAAATGAATATTTTCCAAATATATTCTCCAAGGAATTACAATACGTTCCGTTGTATTCACTTCACCGTCGCAATACATTCACATTCGCTCCCCCGAGGGCCCTTTAAACTTTAGAACTTGCGTTATTTTCATGTTCACAACTTTGCTAATGAATTCTGTGCGGATAAGGAGGCACGGTGCGTCTTCGCTCGAGCCGGCGGAAAAGAAAAAAACGAACCAAACACCGTTTGGCCCTCCAATAAATTTAAATCGTTCGCCGAACGTTGATAAGAAAAGTTGGGCGAGGAGTTTTAAGTTCCCGTAAATATTTGAATTGTATGTTGTACGTACTCTCTCAAAACAGATTAGATAAACAAGGGCTTCTCGCGCTGTACGCGTCGACGGTGAAACTTTGGCCAAACAAAGTTATACAGTTAAACTTGCCCAAATATTTTTCGCCCACATCATTATTTACTTTCAAACCAGTTATTTGGATGAAGAATTTTACTTTTGAGAAGATATCATTATCAATTTAAAAACCGATCACAGTAAATTCTTTTGAAAAACATTCAAGATTTATTTAAAAATTAGAATTTCAGAGAAATTGAAATTTGAGTTAGAAATTATTACGAACGTTGTTCCTTATGGCTATTCATTTCTTCATTTCATTTTTTGCGACTCAGGACCTAGATGAAGAAATCTACGTAACCCCTTCAATTACATCATTTTGCTTTTATCTTCTTGGTACACACAACTTTTTCTTCCTCTTTTTCTAAATTTAAAGAGATACTTTTTTAACTGGAGAAAATATGTCATGGAATTCATATGACGTACTATTTTGATTATACAGAATACCTCTGCTGTATTACCCTCCTATTTCGTTGTTAGGTATAAGGAGCAAATACATAGATCATAAACCCAGACACTAACGCAATAAAAGCGATGGAAACATGCACGGTTATTGCAGCGAAAAGAAAATTTATCTCTGTCAGACAGCGTTCATTTACTAAGAAAATTTTACGACGAGGATAAATTTCGCTTTCCTATAAGCGGTAAAATGCAAAACCGGTAATTTCGGCCGACACTGCGCTCTGAAGAACAAGCGCGCAACATATGCAACAAAGTCTAGAACGATAAATAAAGTGTATTTATGGTGGAGAGGTGGAGGCCGTATTTCATTCCCAAGTGCTTACGTATACGGGCAATAATAAAAAGTCGAGATTCGTCCTGTTGTGTGCGGAAGAGAGCGGGATCATAAAACAAGGAGGACTTCTTGTTCTGCGACCGCTCTTCCACATCCTCCGTCCTGCTCCTCCTAAGTGGCCGGAGTGAGTTACAAACATATGCAAGATTTATTCGGATCCGGTCTCCAGTTTAAAGCTATGTAGAGACGTACGACCCCCATATTTTCGGTCTGCGTGCGTATATAATATTTATGGCTTAAAAGTGTTTGTTCTTGAACATTATACATAATAAATTCCCACTTCCCGCTACATAAATCGACCCTGCGACATTTATATTGTATCGAATCAGTTCGTAACGACTGACCGTGCATATTTTGGTGGAGTTCTTTAATGCGATTCTCCCGGTTTGGGGCAACACTTTACACCAGCCTCCCTTTTGTGAACGTGATGAAATGAAGCGACCGGATCGATACCGTTTAACTGCTTGCCGCTACTGCTGGCTGTTGCTGAAGCAGTAAAGGTGGCCAGGAATTTAGGAATGTAAACAATTAGGTCCACAGCGTTCACCTAATCCTGGCCGATACAGGGTCACATAACTTAATTAATTAATTACAGGATGAAAATCCCAAAATATCTCGCAACAAATATTACAGAGCGAAAACACAATATAGCCTAAATAAGCTAGAGAGGAAAATTTATGGCATTCGTTTTCGTTCTAAAATTAAACACTTAAAATAATTAACAACTGTTTTATTATGTTTAAAATTATAAAATTTTTGAGTTTGTGCACACACACTAATTTAGTATTTAGTATTTCTGCCTCGTCATCTCCGTTTTTCAAGTTTAAATGTATATTCTGTTTATACAAAATTACGAATTTGATAATTATATCTAATGATAATGAGTGGGAATTATGTACTCACTAAGAGTCAGGCACATGAATAGCATCAAAGAAATCATTAATACTATGGAACGCATGCTTCAGCAGGTATTTTTTTAAACATTCCTTAAAATTTGTTATAACTATTAATACAGCGAATGTCAGCTGGGAGTCCATTGTACAGGATGTCCCATTTTCGATGGTATTCCATAGGTATCTTCGTTAATAATGGAAATAGAAAAAACCGAGCACGCAATACTGAGTCAACTTTTTATGCTAATTTGAATGGCCAACTTAAAAATTTGCTGTTCCTTGCCATTTTCGCGGTACAGTTGAAAAACGAAAAATTCATCAAATTTTCAAATTTTTTATTTTTAAAGATATCGAAAAATGATAAAGGCATTTTTTATTCGACTTTTAACGTAGATCATGATTCTTGAATCAAATCGCACCAAAAGTTCATAATAACCGAGATATAACCACAACTAATATTTTTTTAAATGGAAGTCATAGTTGGCTTTGACATCATTAAAAAGGGTATTTTTTCTGCTTTTCAAAAATATGTAGTTCATTGATATTATGATACATAAAAAGTTGACCTAATATTGCGTGCTCGGTTTTTTTCTATTTCCATTATTAACGAAGATATCTATGGAATATCATCGAAAATGGGACACCCTGTACAGTTTCTGTCCTGCAAAAATTGACGATTTCTCGAAAAGAGCCGTTTTATGTTTGTGAGATCGAAATAAATCACAATTTCTAGTTGTTTTTCCGTGAACATCATAATTAGTTTCTAGTTTACTCTTGTTATTTAGGACACATAAAATACACCTATAGATGTAAATTGAGGCAAGTGTTAGGATATAGCGTATGAAAACATTTCTGCAAGTTTGTCTACGACCAACATTGAATAATATTAGTCTCACTACTCGTTTCTGTGCAACGAAAATTCTGTTGACATCACGTAAATTTCCCCACAGTTCATAGCAGTAGACCAAATTCGAGTGCACTAGCCCATAATAAGCTAGTACTAAGTAGTCTAAATCGATACACGATTTCAGTTTCAGTACAGCGTAATAAGCACTATTCATTTTCTTGTACAGGTTGTCTATGTGAAGTGACCAGTTTAAGTTGCTGTCAATTGTAATACCAAGAAGGCAAACACTTTCAGAAAAGTCAACTACGCGCCCATCAACTTTGACTTCTATATGGGGTGGTACTCTACGTTGATATAAATGAACGCAAGAGGTCTTAGCTGCTAAGATGAGTTCGGTAAATTTACTTAATTAGTTTTGTGAATATGGTATCTGCACAAAAAAATCTGGAGTTAATTCTAACACTTTTTCAACTCCTTTTAGGCGTTCCCTCGCGTCCATCCGTCTCTGATGGTAAAACAAACGGAGTTAGGACGTTCAACTTTAAAAAAAGTTAACGTTGTCTTCAAAAGTGGCATTTTAATCCTTGAGGTAATTACTTCTATCTTTCAAGGAATTAATATTATCCAAGAAAAGAGAGAAACTTCTGAGGTAGTAGTTTGCTACTTTGCTGGGGTTCTGCTGACGAGACCCCAAATAGGGCCGAAACAGCTGTACAGAGGATGTTCGAGGAATCCATTGCAATCAAAATCAATTTTTTTTTTAACTTTCAATATGTTTTGAGAGCACGCTTGGCCGCCTTGTATGGGATGACTTATTAAGTAGCGAACTAGCTGCCAATCCTAATGCAATGTTAGTAATAGTAATAAGAGAAATTTACTTCTAACAATATCAAGAAAGACGACGATAGTTGTTGATTACATTTGTAATTAAATTATACATTTTTATTATTAAAGCAAGAAAATATCACATGAAATTATGCATTTAAAAAAACTTTCTTTCTTGTAAATTTAAAAATTTATTTTGGTAATAATAACAATTCAGTAATAGCGAACGAAATTTACTTCTAACAGTACTGTTGTAATTGATTAGAATCCGCTTCATAAGAAACAGTTTTTATTTCTTTTAGGAAAGATTGACATTACATTACACAAATTAAATGTATCAACATTCAACTTTTTTATAACATTTACAAAACAAGAAATGTAATCTATAAATTACGCTATCTCATCAGACCTAGAAAGAAGCCAACCACACAGAACAATGTTTAGTAAATTAGATAGAAACATTGCAGTTTATAGATCTTTTCATAAAACTCGAAGGACGTATGGAGATTACCTTTTAATGATGATGAGAATTAAGAATTATTAGAAGAGGTAAATAATAGTTATTTATAAAACGTATAAAATTATGATACTACAAGAAATAATGGGTCTGTTCCAAGCACGCTTTGTGACCGTTTCGAAACCGTCACAAGCATGCACTCATCAAAGTTTTACACTCGACAAAGTTGTAAACATCGATCATTATTTCGGTGGGCAACTGATTATAACGGTTTCTTGAACGGTCAGAAAGCGTGGTTGGAACAGAGCTAATGTTTCCTCGAGCAATCATGTCTTTTAAGCTACGTTGTCTAGATACATACATAATTTAATTTGATACTTTCTTGCTTTAATAATAAAAATACATAATTTAATTACAAATCTAATCAACTACTGCTTTATTGTTGTCTTTCTGGATATTGTTGGACGTAAATTTCTTTTGCTCTTACTAAATTCTTGTAAGCACAATAAATTTTAAAAAATTACGTCTTTCATGAATTCACATCAATCATTTTTACATCTAAAAATTTTCCAAGAATCAGCTTGCGTGATATACGAAATAAAACTCCGAAGATATATCAAAGCTTTTTTGTACATAGCTATTTCACTATATTAAATCTGGATGTGTGATATATGGAAAAGCACCAGAAAAAATAGATCTATTTATTGGTATTAAAATCCAATGTGGCGCCCATAAGAAACAATGAAGTTGATGATAGTCAGAACGAAACGAATCGTTTTAAGTAAAATGTAATAGTAAGTAAGTAAGTATTTATTAACCCATCATAAGACGGTACAGCACACATAGTAATAAGTATAATAAGTGATTAAACTTAAGATTAAAAATTTAATTATTAAGTATACACAAAGTATAGGTCTAACAATAAGACAATATTCTTAACATCGGGCACGGAAGTCATTAGAAAGGAACTCCTCACGACTCATAAGAAAAAGTTTGACTTTTTGTCTAAAAGCTTTTAAGTTATCCACGTCCTTTAGTTGATTAGGTAGTTTATTAAATAAAACTCTACCAAGATAATACGGAGAGTTTTTACATAAGGATGAATTAGGTAGCGGCAATGCCAAGTCGTTGCCTGCTCGTGTGTAATGATTATGTATTTGTTCACGTCTGGGAATGAAACGTAAGTGTTTAAAAATCGTTGAAAGGACCTCCAATATAAAAAGAGAAAAAAGTGTTAGTACCTGTTTTTTAATTAAAAGAGGTCTGCAGTGAGCTCTAAATTCTGACCCAGTGATAATTCGAATCGCTTTCTTTTGAATTTTAAATAAAGTATTTAAGTTTTCCCCAGTAACAGATACCATACCTCAGGCGCGATTCAAACAATGAATGATATACAGCCCTTGCCTCATCAAACCCGATCTCCGCCGTCACAACTCTCAGGGCATGACATGTTTTTGCTAACTGATTTGCTAATAGTGAAATATGGTGTTTCCATTTTAGAGAAGCATCAATTAGGATACCTAAAAATTTTATACATTTTTCTTGTTCAATTTTAATATCGTTAATATCTATGTCCAACTGACTATGGCTATTGTACAAAATAACTTTAGTTTTATTTAAGTTGAGCGATAATCTATTGCAATCAAACCAAGATTTAATAAGTGATAAATCTTTAATCATTGTAGTTTTTAAGGATTCAATACTCGAAGCATGCCAAGTAAAGGACGTGTCGTCCGCAAACAAGGTTGTCCTAGCATTTATGTCTAGCTTAGCCAAATCATTTATACAAAATTAGCCCCAAAATGGATCTTTGGGGAACTCCATGGATTAAGTGTAGTTGTCTTTACATATCCTTACCATCTGTAAGTAAATGTCTAATTAGTATGTTATTGCCAGTGAGACCAGTAAGATCCAAGCAGACGTCTGTGGTGTTCTTCTCGAGTTAAAAAAAATGGAAGGTGATCCAACGAAATCCATGTTAAGTGAAAATGGACATAAATTGTTAGTGTTCAATAATTATAAATTTTCTAAAGCCAATATGTCTAAATGTGGAAACATTCGTTGGAGATGCTGTAATCGGAAGTGTGGTGCAAAAGTTTATTCGCATATTTCGGATGAGAATAAATTAGTTGAAGCTAATTCAGTTCATAATCACGAAGCTGATGCGTTTATCGAAAGGCAAGTTGTCAGCAATTCTATAAAAAGAAAAGCTGTAGAGGATTTAACAGAAAAACCGTCGAAAATTATTCACCTAGAATTGAAGTCTAAGCGTACTGAAAGTTTAACTGTGAACGACATCAATTATATAAGAAAAAATTTATACAGTAAGAGTGTAAAGTTTGGAATAATCAGTATAAAGCGTAAATTATTGATTTTTAAGAAAATTCCAAAAACTGGTCAATTTTTGATTTAAATTGCGCGTTCTTTGGCATTGCACCTCAATGTACAGAGTGTCACAGATAAAAGTGATGACGTCACTGACATTTTTTTAAAATTAGAACCCCCAAGTTTGAGTTGGACGGTACATTTCAATTTTCATGTAAGTTTTTTTTTTATAAAATGTTTACAATTCAAGGGTTCAAAAACGGCTATTATGTACCGTTAGTGTTTGGTTTATTACCCACTAAAGCCAGTGAATGTTATTTAGATTTATTTACAAGTATTAAAAACAAATGCGTAGAATTAGATTTAACTTTCGAGCCAAAAGCAATTGTAATAGATTTTGAGATTGCTATACACAATGCATGTAAAATTATGTGGCCATATGCTAATATTATTGGCTGCAGATTTCATTTATGCCAAAACTGGTTCAAAAAAATTCAGTCTTTAGGCTTAGTAACAGAGTATAAAAACAAGAATTCTAATTTTGGAAGATATTTAAAGATGTACTTTGGAATTCAGTTTCTAAATGCAAGCGAGGTTAATAATTTCTTTGCAACAAATTGTGTTATTTAATGCCACAAGATTCAAGAATTGTAGTATCACCCTGAATATCTCTTTATTACATTAAGGATAACGCACTATTTCCTTCATCAGTATGGGCATGTTACTCTAATACGTTATATCGTACCACGAATGTATGCGAATCTTTTCATTCTAAATTTAATGCCAGTTTCTATTCTCCACATCCAAATATTTTTTAATTTACCAATACGCTATTAAACAAACAAATTGAAATTTATGTAAAAATTAGAACTGCTCAAACATTAACGAAAAAAAATCAGATCAGAAATAAAATGTAAACAAAATTACATTAATGAAAAAATTTGTGAATATAAACAAAAAATTATATCTAGATTTCATTTTGTAAAATTAATTTCCATGAAATATTATCCTTAACAACTCTGACATACCTCTTCTGATGTTACATTAATTATTATTATAAATATATTGTTAACATAAATAAACTGTTTATTCCTACTTTGTCTATGCCTTTAATCCTTTAATCCCTACCCTTGTTAAATTGTGGCCCAACTCACGCATAAGATTTTTGGATCATCTGCTGTTGTGGCCCAACTCACCAACGCCGATTAATCTGTTTACACATGGTACCTGTATCTATGTATAGTTTCTGCTTCAATTTATTTATATTCGTATTTCGTAAGGTTTTAAAAGCGTCTGATTATGTCGTGACATCCAAACGTTTACGACTGAAAACTAAAATAACTTCCAATCTATATAAAACCAGAACAATTTGCTCTAATACCAAGATATTCTGGGACAACCTGGAACGTTTACGTAGCAATCTAAGCGAAACAATCTACTTGTCGAATGTATCAACCCTCCAACGTACCGTTCTAATTGTGGGCGCGTTTATAATCGCCCGCTTTGTCCATGACGTCGGGGTGAGTTTCCGGCGATGTTGGAGCAACGGGCCCAAAAATATTAATTAATTATATATGCTACAGGTGTCCAGGAATCCGACGCGCGTCGCCAGCTTAACGTAATGTGTTTCGCCAGAGCGACGCTAATTTCGGCGAATACGTAATTTCTTAAGCTGTAATCCGGGCTCCGGCGAGCAAAGATCCTCAAATCCGGGCTTATCGTGAGCTTGCACTTTGTACAAATTTAACCGGTAGGATTAGGGTGACCGTACCATGTCACTGTTTTATGCTTTATCATAGAAATTAATAGTTTATGCAGAGAGTACGATGAGAGTTTTGCATATGTAATTAATTCCTTTCCTAATTTATTGGAACAGCTCCAAACTGATTTTTGTCAACCCAAAAAAATATGTATGATTATAGTTTTAGTTTCTATCAGGTATTTAATTGAGTGGTTATGTCAAAAAAGTTCATTGAATATTTCTAAAGCAAACTTTACACGGACGCAATGCAATGTAATGAACGCTGCACACAAAAATTACATTTGCTCGCGGCTTTATATTTAAGCTATTTCTGAGTTGTTGCAATGAAAGTTACGAATTTCTGAATGTAAATATTTATCGTGCCTCATATTTGAATGGTTTTATTGCAGTTAATTAACAATTATTGTTCATAAACATTTGCCAATGCGCATGGACACGATAAAAATTGCATTTTGCTGCAGTAAATATTGTGTCGTGTAAACCCTGCTTAACACTTTTTCAAATTTTGACTACTTTATGTAAACTTTAATACTGACATACAAACGTGAAGTAAAATGACTTTACGTACTTACGTGATCGTCACTGCCTTATCCACTGTATACCTTCCTTGTGGTTTCACGTCGGAACTTTGTTGTTCTAAGATCATCTAAGGAAGGTATTAAGGTGAACAAACTTAGGGGACATCTTTAGCATGAAGTGTCGCGTACGTTATAAATTAAGCAGCCGAATTAGCGGAGAACGTTGGCGAGACCACAGCACAAGACGGGCAAATAGGGATAACGTTGCAGAAAACTACCAACGTCCCATCTTGTTAAAGCAAATATTCCCAAAGAGAAAATGCAGATGTTTCCGTCTAGTCATATAAAAGATGTTTATGAATTACATTGTTTTGCTGCATTATTTGCTCAATGTGGAGCATTGCTAAATCAGATGGCAGAGTATAATACTCGTATGCACATTAGTTTATTTATCCTGGAAAAGAATTATCTATATTTTCTCTCAATGGAAAAAGCACTAGTAAATCCGAATCAGTGTGCAAATGTAAATGTTTTAATTACCACGGAACTTTCAATACCCAAGATTCATTTTCCACGAGCTTAACGTAAGAAGCTCGCCGGAGTTAGATAAAAATACCGGGGCTGTAATTACGACGCTAATTAGTTCAGGTTCCGAGGAAAAACTGGGGCGTTATTTTCTCTAATGAATATTTTAATTGCCCGACAACGAAGGAAATACATTTTTAATTCGCAATCTTGCGCAGTTTTTACCTCGGCAAGTCTTGGTGCTTTTAAGCTCATTTAAATATTCAAGCGCAATAATTGTTACTTGGGTCTTTGCACTAATGCGCATGTACATAAACTTCTTGGATAATCTATCAATGGCTTTTATGCAGATGGATTTTAACTTCTGTTTCGATATCGAAATATTCACTTACGTAGGGGAGGAAATTCCATAGAAAATATCTACTTCTGTTTCCGAAGAAATGTAATAAGTATGTACTTGTAGGATAGTTATTTTTTTCTGTTTGTTTTGTTAATTCTGGGTGTTCCAATACATAATAATAACGGAAAGTTTAGTTGGAAATGAGTTTTACTCATTCTGTTACCTAATAGCGTGGAATATTGTAATGCACTATTTGGCCAGTAAAAGTAACATCCTGATAATGATCTTACGTGTAAGAGTGAATCACTGATTCTGATACAACAAGTTAGGTAATCGAATAAGCGAATTATTTTAAGAAGATCCTGGCATTCTTGTTGCAACAGTTGTGTGCAAAAGTGCGGTCGAGTGTTCTTCGCCAGCTACAAAAATTTACAGATTGGTGAATTATTTTATATTGTGAACACTAGGTGTTTGTTGTTGCACGTATAGAAATGCGTGAGAAGTATTAATGACGAATGTTTTACCGATTAATTAAGAACGGTCAATGTTGTTTAAATCTTAGTACGTGATGGGCCTGAGATGTGAAGAGTCTGGTATTCGTGAAAGCTACGGTGTGCGTTTTCCCGCCGTAGACTGTGAGGCGAGAACTTAATGCTTGTTCCCTTATTTCTCATTGCACAACCTACAGTAGTGTAGTTACATAGTTGACACATTTCTGAAAGCTATGGCACAGAATACTAATCTATACAGAAGCATCACTCGAGGCGGCACCTTTGATCTTCCGCACAACCCGCCGATGACCTTGGCCATTTAAATCAGTAGTGCAGTAGAGATGCGTGCGTGCTTTGAAAATATTTAGAGATGAGGTGGAAATGGGATTATAATCTACGGTATTAATTTTAAAGCGAGTTCTACTTGTGGCATTGGTACGCACTCAGAATATCTTTAGGTCTGTTTCTGTAGCAGTCCCTGACTGATCCGAAACTGCCAGAACCATGCGCCGTTCAAAGTCTCTCATTTAACGCAGCTCTTAAAAGCGGTAATTAATTTGACGGGCGAATAGATTTAACAGTTTCAAACTAGTCCGGAACGCTGCGGAAACAGACCTATTTTTATGCTCCTAATAAAATATATTCCATATTTTTCGAATAAAATTTGTACTCGCAACCCTTATAAGCACATTTTCATTTCTCTGCTACACGTTTATCTCTCATTTCAGACATTTTTACTGTAAATATTATTCAGTTATAATTATTATTAAAATTTTCTCTCGACTCTTACTAGGTCGCACTTGGGTAGTTCTCGTTACGAAATTTTACTCCGCCATGCTTCTTCATATGCAAATTTATCCATCCTGTGTTAACTCGAGGGTAACGCATTCTTTTTTCTCTCTCGCGTTACACCTTCAAGCAACGCGTCGAAGGAAATGCGCGAGTGTTGCCGAGTGGACACGAAAGGCATTTAAACTGGTAGTGCACTTCTTACTCTTTCTAATTATTAATCTCCTTTTCAAGTGACGCTTCTGTTTAGATTAGTATTCTGTGGCTATGGTGTGCGTTTTCCTGCCGTAGACTGTGAAGCGACAACTTCGTGCGTTTTCCCTTAGTTTTCATTGCACAACCTATAGCAGGCCTTAGTACCGGGGCATGTTATTAAGGTTGAAAAAGTCTGAATGGAGTTGCGGTTTCCCGAACTCCAGCCGTAATCAAATGATGACGGTCGACGCCCTGAAACGTTGACGTTGCTGTAGTTGATTCTGTTTTGAACACTGACCGTTCCGTTCTCACACTTGACGCCCTGACGAGTTTACTGATAAACCGTGAAGTTAAGTACAGCTCTTCGGCGGGTGCGAATAGTGTTTTTTTTTTAATAATTAGAGGATCAATCCAATGAACCTTTAAATTACTTCGTCAATGAATGAGTTAATCAATAAATAAATGATTAATTACGTTTCTTTGTGTTTTTTGTAAAACTGAGTCTTACATACTTTAATTGTCTGGCAACGGTGGTAATACATTTTCAATTTTCAATCATGTCTAGTTTTTTTTCTTCATCGAGTTTAGTATTTTGACCTAGACTATACTTTGTTATTCTTGAACCCAAATCTACTTAAGCTCGAAGTTAATTTTGGTTGAAAAGGGTCAATTAAACATACTTGTCGAATGGGCTCTGTAACACCTCTTTGGCGTACTTCGTCGATTAAGTTGCAGACATTCAAGAACTTCTCCGTTAATTACATAAAATATTTGCACAAGGCATTACATCAAGAAATGAACACATCCCTCCTGAATTCGAAAGGAACAGGTTCAGCCGTTAACGTTTATTATAAGCAATTAACTTGGTATGTGTATCAGGTCGAAATTAGAACCTTTCCAAGCAGGGGTAAAATTCGTACATCCGACACATGTTCAATTATTTCTAATGCGCGGGGGTGGGTGAGGCGACGCGGTTCCCTTCAGATGAAAGGAAACACGAAATGAAGCTGAGAGTAAATCTAAAAAGCTTACGCGCCTCTGGGGACAGGCTTATATTCGCAGGGAGGGCACAGGCCCTGGCGTTCTATGTTTTATTACCCTGTGTATCGCTCCCTGCAATTCGCATACATACGATAAGGCGGGCCAGCTCTCGACTTTCCTCGCGATAAAATCCCCTTTCTTTCATTGCCTCGAGGACGGACGGCGGCTGAAAAAGCTTCCTGCGTTGGAAAATGTCTCGTTGTTTCGGCCAGCATAAGAACGCCTTATATCTCTAACTATTACCGTTACAGTTTGCGGGAAAATAAGATTTCTTTTGCATCGACTCGTTCCATTTAATATACAACTGGAGGAAAAAAAAACTGCTTTTTCCAAATTTATTTTACAGAAAAGAGACTAAAATGTAATTATTGTTTTTGACATGCATGATTACACTTTTGCTGGGTTTGTGTGATTTAAAGTTAGAACATTGAAGTGTAATAACATTTTTAAGTAAAGAAGGGAATACTCCTAAAAATATCCATGAGAGAATGACTCCCTCTCCTTCTTCTTATTCATGGCTAGGTAAATAATTTTTTAATTTCCCCCTGTAACGTGAGCTAAATTTTTGCACATAGAAATTAAATAAAACTGTACCTACCTGGATTTAGAATATCGTTCGATTCTTTTCGGTAGGTAGAACATTATTAATTGCTACTAAAATATGTTTTAGTTTATTTGTGTTCCGTGTATGTAAATTATCGTTCAAGTGAGAGAATCTTACTGGAAACCGTATGCAACACGAAACAAAGGACCAGTTTGCGTAAGCTTGTGGAGTGTGCAGTGTCACATACAATAATTACTCCACGAATTAAGCAAACCTCGGCAAGCTAGCGTCGAGACAAATGTACTAAATTAAGCGTGAATGAAGCGCCCGGATCTAAATGTAAATATTATTAGTCTGCGCCGCCGCCGCTGCCCGGAGATTTGTGGGACAAACTGGTCATGTCAGGTTAATTCGTTTTTAAGGGGTCTTCTTCATCGGGCGGTTGGTGGGTTATGAATGTATACGGTTGATTTTTTATGCGAATCAGGAAGAAGGCGATCGCGTAAAATCCGATTTCGGATCGGGCTATACATACTGATTAGTGCTTAGTTTGCGAAAGGGGTGGTTGTAATTAAAATGAGTTTTCGATATTGACGTCACGTTTTTTACTAGAAATATGTGTATCTAATCCCGCAGGATATCCTCATTTGCAAACCAAAATCGAAAGATTATCAGAAATGCTTTTACCGAAAGCATATTGGAACTTGAAAATAGCTGTGCCATAATAATAAGTTATATGTGTGTAACGAAGCGTAGAGGGCTGTGATATTAATGATGCATAAAACCAATTACCGTTATTCTTAATATAATACAAATTATTAAATCTGAGGGAGACCTAAATAAATGTTATAATAAGGAATAATTAACGATAACATCTTTTAACGCATTTATCTTTCATATCTAAAATTTGTTCAAATTATTTAGATGTCAGTAAATAATGGTAGGAAACATCTAGGAATTTTTGAAATTCTTAATGGTTTTGGGTACAGATTGTTTCAAATTATTTGAAACTCATAAATTGTAGATTGGTAAGTCATTAAAGGAGTATCTACACAGACGTTTTCGCCGCAAGTCGCCTTGCCTTCGGTTAAAGTCGAATAAAAATATGGACGTTGCTAGGTTGAAATAAAAATTATAGCTAATATGCCTGTAGTCAGGATTTACTCTGTCGTCGTAGGTCTCTTTTATTAATTCTTCAAATATGTATCAGTGAAAGCTTTTTTGCGATTTCTGTTTACGCGTCGGCAATAATAAAATAACTCGTACTTACTTGTTACAACCAACGTTCCAAATTAGTCCGAACTCTATAGCATCTCGATTGCTAAATATCTCTAATACCATAAGAGTTGACAAGAATGAATTGAAGAAATTGAAAAGGGTGCTCTACTATCAGAGATAAACAGCTCTACCATCAGATACACTTTCCAAGCCCTTTGTCTTTGATGAGTTGAAGATGGCAAATAATTGTTTAAAGAATCGTAAAGCAGCAGGACTGGATGGTATTTATCCGGATTTCATTAAGAACTTGGGGAGTGTGGGTATGAAATGGCTCTTGAGCTTTTTCAATAACATTCTACTCTCAAGCAAGATACCAACTGAATTTAAGAAGTCAAAAGTTATCGCCATTTTGAAACCTGGGAAACCACCAGAAGAATCATTTAGTTATCGACCTATTTCTTTGCTTAGCGTATACTACAAACTCTTGAAGAGATTAATCTATCAACGTATTTCATCAGTTATTGATGAAGTACTTCCAATAGAGCAGGCAGGATTTAGACCACTCAAAAGCTGCTGTGATCAAGTCTTAGCACTAACAACTCATATAGAAGCAGGTTTTCAAAATAAATTGAAAACCGGTGTGGCTTTTGTCGACCTTACCGCAGCATATGATACAGTTTGGAAAGATGGCTTCATACATAAATTATATAATGTAGTACGCTGTGGAAGATTGGTTAAACTATTAGAAAATATGTTATCCAACCGTAAGTTTAGAGTTTTTATTGGAGATAAAAACAGTAAATTCAAGCTGTTAAATAGTGGAGTGCCTCAAGGTTCTGTTTTGTCACCATTGCTATTTAATTTACACAAGCGATATACCCCGCACAAATTCACGAAAATTCATATATGCTGATGATCTGGCTCTGGCTGTTCAACATAAGGAATTCACAACTATTGAAGATGTTTTGTCTGATGACTTAGAAATTATGAACCAGTACTTTAAAAAATTGCGCCTTTGTCCAAACCCAGCGAAGACAGAAGTTTCTTGTTTTCATCTGAATAATAATCAGAAAAATAGTATACTTCACGTTTCTTTCGATGGATCAGTTGTTAAACATAATTTATGTCCTACATATGTTGGTGTCTCCTTGGATCGCTCCTTGACATACAGAGAGTATACTGAAAAATTGAGACAGAAGCTGAAAACCAGAAATAATATAATGCTAAATCTTGCAGGAACAAACTGGGGAGCAAATGTGTATACATTACGTTTAACAGCATTAGCTCTGCTGAATATTGTTGTCCAGTATGTATGAATAGTATACATGTAAATAAAATAGATTCAAAGTTAAATACTTCATTGCGAATTATATGTGGCACTATAAAATCCACCCCACTTGCTTGGCTGCATGTTTTAGCAAATATCGAGTCTGAGAAGAAAGAAGGTCATAAAACGTGAATGGGATATGTATCAAATGATTCCAGATTTCTTTCCAATCAATGCAGACCTACAAAACATCCCTCCTGATAGGTTAATATCACGTAAGCCTATGTGGAAAGAAGATTTTTTACACCGACCTTTATCTGTTTCTGAAGCTTGGAAAATACAATGCCAGGAAAATCAAGTTTTCAATCAAAATTTAATTGAGGACCCAACACAGAGAGTAGCCGGTTTTGACCTACCAAGGAAAATTTGGAGCAAATTAAATCGTCTTCGAACAGAGCACGGACGTTGTAATGATTTGCTTTACAAATGGAACATAGCTGAAAGTCCAGTTTGCGATTGTGGAGTAGAACGCGAAACGATTTCTCACATTGTGGAAGATTGCGCCATAACTAAATTTCAACATGGTTTTGCAGGGCTACGTAATTCAAGGTATTTAATAAAGTGTAAATATTTTGTCAGGGCAGAATTTTACTGGCAGAATTTAACCAAACCACACTAAATAAAATTTTCATAAATTCCATCTACATTCTTTCTTCTCGTGATTTTATACGATCGCATGCGACTTGCTTAAGATTATTATTAAACGCAATCTGTTTATGACCGTCATAGCACGTTAAATATTTCAAATAGTTGGAAATTTTTTAAACAATTGTAACTTGAGATCAACATTATTTTATAAAATCATTTATAATGACTATGGTCCTTACACAGCAGCACATTTTATTTCTAGGAATTTATCAACGTGGTTCCTTAGCCTCTCGAATTGTTAGTGGTGTGTTTTCACGAAACTTAGAAAGTGTTTTGTTTTTGGTGTTGGTCTCTCTGCATCGTAGCTTCATACGATTGGCTAAAATATTCAATATTTTTCTTCCACTTGAAAATTTAACAATAAATAATCAGTGTGTATTATTATCTACTGCAAACGACTTTTATGGTTATAACAACAGTACAAGGCCATAAGCGCTTCATTCAGTAAAAAGTACACAACATTCATCATTGCATACTTTTATCTGTATTGCTGGAGTAATTGGCTAGAAAGCTACGAATTTTATTTAATTTCCAGCTTAAAAATTTTACGTTAGCCAATGTGCTTTCAGATTTATATAACCTGATATAATCCTCAGGGATTTTATGATTATTTATAACAACAGTATCATTGTCTAAGGTAATTATTCTCTGTTGCCTTTAACTGAACACGAACACTTCTCTCATCATAAGATGATTGATCCGAAATTGTTGTCTATTTGTCTATATGACCTCACCCTCCGAATGATTAGAAAATGCATGTTTAATTCGGTTTGTTGGATACGTGGTATTGTAAGCTTGGTGTTGTTATTTACCATGAATTTAGTGGCCTGATTAAGAGAATTTTTCATTGCTGTCGATCATTTACATTCATAGCTTCATCTCATGAATTAATATTTCATAAGATTTATTAAAATCTTCAAGGATATCTTTCTTTTGTGATGGAAGTTTTAAAATATCTACCTGAAAACAAAAATGTACCAAACATTTTCAGGACGACCGTATCTAAGGCGAGGCGGAGGACATTTGCCCAGAGCGCTTTTGTAGAAGGGAACTACGTGCGAATAAAAGTAAGTACTCTCGCGAATTTGTTTTGTACAAATAGAATTGTTAGTTTTGTTTTCTTTTAAAGAGATTAAGTAGACCTTTTTGCAAGTCAGGATGCATTTGTTGTTAAATTTGAAATCTCAAACGCGCAAAGTTTTATTATTTAGATTGAAGCGGAGAAAACTTGAAGACCGCATAACAGAAAAATGAATTCCGATCGTTTTTTCCCATTTTCCGTGCCAATAGAAGTACAAAAAATCGGTAAATACTGCAGTTCCAATCGTTCCGAGAGCGTTTAATTTGTATTCACTAAAGTGTTTTCCGAAGCTGCACCAGAACAGTGGCGACCACCACGCCACTCGTTTTATAAATCACGTTCGCTTGGTCGGGGCTTTCGCCGAGCTTCGACCTATTTAATAAAACTTCATTTTGCCGAAAGTAAACACCATTTGTCCTTGTACCGATATTTCCGCTGTAATGAAATGCAAGGCATTTGCAAACAACGTAGCCTAGCGGTGGAGATTGAATACATTTTTTGGTACATTGTTATCCCTATATCATTTTTCGACCCTGTCCTTTATGGTCGTACGCTTTAATTAAAAAAGAAGCGCTTAACGAAAAATAAAACACGAAAGTTTTTTTTTTTAATTTAATTTGCAAGAATGGGTGATATGCAACTTGATTGATCTGAAAATAGATTTACATCAAAATGCGGTGGCAGTTAAAAGTAACCGGCATGTACTTCGACAAATCGGTTTAGGCATCTCAAAAATCGTACGGCCTTTAGAGTTGCACAGTCTTCACTTGGTCTGGACTAGTTGCCCTCTCTGCTTTTACACTTGAGGCTCTTCTGGAGGTGGTGGATGCTCTTCAATGTACTTAAGACCCTTTAAAATAGGACCTGGGATTTCGGGAGGCACAGGTAAATGTTCGCCTTGTGGTTGGAAGCCGTTTTCGTCAGCAATGTATGTTACAGAGAAGATCTGACCATCTTTGTCTGTGTAGGTATAACTACCTTGTGCTACTTCACCTTCTTCTCCATTTTCCAAAAGTTTCAATTGGCCTTCTTGATGTACACTTATTCCATCACCTGTTTCATATCTGTAAGCAAAATAAAAACAAAAATTAACTTTTAAGTCTTTTACGAAATATTTAATTAGTTTTGTTATTTTATCGAAGTCAATCAAATTCAAAATTGGCTAATCCAACTATTTTTCCTTGAATGTCGATAAATGAGTACGAATAATTACCTTTAGCGGTAAGGTACGAGTCTAGCGTCGGGGTAACCACTGAACATCATTGGACTCGTCAAGTTCAAAGGCGGTGAGAAATGTATTAAATGTTAAAACAAGGTTTTTTTTAATCAATTTATTACACATGTAGCTCATAAAGTTTATTAATTTTTGAATGTAGTAATCTGTAGTATTTGTATTTTAAAACTTAAGTTAAAATTTTATTTTTGTTAGACACTAACAGTTAAAAGCAGTTAAATTTTCTGGAAATGTAATTTCAAATTTGGTAAATTTCTAACTTTTTAAATAAAAACTATATTAATTTCTTTATTATATAATATTTTTCGTAAACTAGAATATTTACCAAAAATTTATGTGTAATTATTTCATTGTTTAACTTGTTCAAATTTACCAATATTATTGTGTTCGTTTTAATTAAAATACAGTTGCAGAAAGAACACAGTTTTACAGCTGTGGAAATATTATTTTATTGGCATCATTAAAATATGAAAAATAATGGACAACTACGGAAATAATCAATAGTTAAAGATTACAGGCAAATTAAAAATTGTGTAAAATACCGAAAAGAATCAATAAATTCTCCTCACCCATAATGGAAAGAACCGTCAGGATCTACGACATTTTCTTCAGTTACGATCGGAATTATTGACGGTGCGACACTTGGAGGTGGCACCTCCGCCGCCCAACAAACCCCCAAAAATGTCAAAGTTGCTACTACCTTGAACATTTTGCACTACACAGTGCAATCAGAATTCAGGGTCTCACATTTATATCACACCGGCATCAGTTTTTTCTCCGTTGAGAATAGCCAGTGGAACGTGTTTCTAATTATTATTATTAGAAAGAAGAAGTTTCGTTAATAATAATGACTGCAATAATAACGACGACAATAATGTCAAAGTGCGCGACTATTTTTAATCTTTTTTGTTAAACCGTTAATATTTTATGACGTTTTTGAGTGCAGTGTTTAACTAGCAACCTAACTGCATATTCATGAGGGACTTGTTTTGCGTCAAGATAAAATTCGCATTTAGGAAAACGAAGTACGAATTGCCGCCGGTCGCCAGACGTCACATGTCAAAAACAGGCAGACGAATTAAGTCCGGACGTGACCGGAAACGGATGTGAAATGGATAATAAACGGTAGACGTTTCTTTCCTATTTATCTGTACCTTACATTATGTAGTTACTAAGAAAGAACAGAGGAAGCAAATCGAGGCAGAAGCAGTCATGAAAAGGTCAATAAATAATTGTTGGTCTATTCTTCCCACGATTATCTACCCTTTGTGTGTATTTTCAGACGTGAAGTCCGGAAGTATAAACACAGGCTTTGTATGACGTTTACGCAACGTCCAAGTGAGTGAAATTTTCCGTAAGGGACGCCGGATTGTCATCGCTCTCCCGGGGGTGAAATATCCTCTGTGTGTTTGGTTTAATTTCTGTTTGCGCTCGCCTCCGAGTTTCGTACGAAAAAGTTATTCCTGTTTGGGCATCGTCGCTCAAAATTATGTTTGCACACGCGGACCTCTCGGGCACCAATTACAATTTACATATTCATACAAAAGTTATTTCTAATAATTACATTTTCAGATTCAGTTTTTGTTTAAACCTGGTATATTTAGAGAAACACACATAATATGTAAAATATAAAATTCACGCTATTAATAAACATTAGTGACATCGTAATTTAAATTTATAATTATGGAAAAATTTTACATTTTTGTATGCACTCTAATAGCCTCAGTTAATTAAGCGATAATTTTCGCTTTTAATAAATTACATGAAATTTTGTTATGAAAGAGTTGCTTACTTAACTTTGCGCAGACCCGCACATTCTTGTCTTATCGGCATTAGCCATTCCAGACATTTTAAATGTATTTGTAGCTGGATCTCAGTCATTAGACAGCACAAACGCCCATGGCTAAGATGGGATTCGAACCTACACCGCCGAGCGACACGACTTCCAAATATGAAAGAGTTGATGATCCTTTTAAAGCAGCCAATACCTTCAACAAATTTCCAAATAGATTAATACTGGGTTTCACAAAAGTCAATTGATAATGGAGACAGGCGAATTCCCTGTTGAGATCTTTAGTGATCTCTGCAGGACACTTCATAATATCAATCATAATATCTTGTTAAACAAACTAGAGAAGATTAGTGTTTCTGGAATTAGCCTAAATTGGGTTTCATCTTCCCTTAGTAATAGTAGTCACTACATCGTGGTTAAACGCATGCGGGGTAATACAATAATGGGAGAAGTCAAACAACAAATATCGGAGGTCGTTTATCTGCATTAATAAACATATCTTGTTGGAAAAACTAGTGAAGATTAGTGTTTCTGGAATTATCCTAAACTACACTGTGGTTAAACACATGCGGGATAATGCAATTGAAGAAATAAAACAACAAATATCGGAGTGCCTCAGGGTTCGGTCTTTGAATCCACCTTATTTACATGAATAATATAAATATTGACATTTCAAATGTACACTTCACTCTTTACGCGGACGATAAGCCATTAGTCATTTTTTCCAATCTGATCTTGACCTACAACATTTTTCAACACTATGACTAACTTGGTTCAACAATAATTATATACATATATTTAAATCGCGATAAAACACAATCGACAAAAAATGTAAAACCAATTAACATTACAACAAATCATATCAAGCATTACTAAAACAGTAAAATTTTTAGGTGTGCATCTGGATGAACATTTAAAAAGCAAAAAGGCGTGAAAGAAGAATAATCATTGAAATATCATTTGATGCCGTCATAATCAGGTAAACATTTCATTTTGTTTGGTAAATGAGTTGAAGTTAGTACGAAACACAAAATAAACTTTACATATAATAATATAATTATCAGGAAAAACTTCTTTATACAAAATTAGATTGACACATTACATGTATACTTTTTATATCAACAATAACTCAGAACTAATCGTAGATACATATGAAGTACAGTCCTGTAGTTATATTCAACGAAATAAAACTAAAAGCTACAGTTCGTTCAAACTCTTTAAGTATTTACAGCGATATTTGTTTTGTAGAAACCTTGAGAAAGAAAATAAAGCACTTTCTGAATTTTTGAATAGGTATACATTTTTTTATGTTAGGTCACATTTATGTTTAATGTTATTTTTCATTAAGCAGAATAATTTCAAGATTTAAAAATTATTTAATTAATCACCATAAATTTCAAGTATCCCCTTAGCGATTGAAAGAAATGTAAAATTCTGTTTGATGACAAATAAACTTGGAATAAAAATAAAAATGACGGTGTTCATCAGTTTCATTTTTATATTTTGGAAATTTCTCTTATTTAATTTTAGAAAACGCTCTTCCTTTTTGTATACGTATATGGCACACCTGTCGCTGTTACTGTTATCTCCATGGTCAGTTAAATACGCGGTCAGATTTTCTCACTCAACCGGAAACAAAGCCAGTTCAGAGCGCGTCGAACGCAGCGATAAATTAGCAGCACGAATAAATTTATCGGCGTGAACGTATTTTTGCCGTGTTCGATCGAACCGGCAATAAAATTCACTGCCGAAAAAATGATGGACGCCAGCAACCGTGGAGCATTTTTATTGACGCTGGCGGATTATAAATTGATAGCTCGGATACATAAATACTTTCGGTGATTAAACCATTTCGAACTAGAAATGTTCTTCTCTGTTTATTACTTATGGTTTTATCAAATAATTGAAATCTGATTCGCAAGAAACTAAAAATAAATACGTAAATATTTTGATTTTTTTTTAAATACAGTACACTATTTAAATTGATGCGTCAGTAATTAACAATAAATTCATCAAATTGATTTCGATTTCAAAAAATTATTATTCTCCTTCCTCTGGTACTTCTTCCTCTTCTTCTTTTTTCAGTGTCGTTCATTTTCTCCGTTTTATTAGTGAGTAAATAATTATAGATGCTGTTGAGTAGAGTAGTTGCAGCTGTGAGGAAGTGATGAAAATTTTTTTATTTATTTATTTATTAGAGAAGAACAAACAGGATTACTTCTAATTACATGCTTTACATTACATTAAGTAAGTAACGGCAACCTAATGAGGAAAAAATTTGCTTAGAAATGAAACGAAAGAAATGTGAGGGTGTATTAACAGTTTTTACTGAGGTGATACTATGTATGGTAGTAGATAGTACTTGTGGCAAGTTTTAAAAACTTGGTGTATGAAATATCAAATAGTTCTAGTGAGTGACAATACTGATTAAATATTCTGCAGGATTTAGTTACAGGTGACATAAAATTTGACGATATGTGCATTGGCGGACCTGGTCGAATGTTGTAATAGGGCACATGTAGTTTAAATAAACATAAAAGATGTGCATTATCTATAAAATTGTTAAATATTTTATATATTACTGAGACCATAGTTACTTCCCTACGGTGTCTTAGTGGTGGAACAGAAAATTCTCGTCTTATGTGTGCATACGATTCGAACGGTGGATTTGTTTTATATTTAAAATAATAAAGGAACTTTAAAAATTTATTTTGTACACGCTCAACCATAGAAATATACTTTTCTGTTTCCGGATACCAAACAACTGACCCATATTCCAACTTTGGTCTTACAAGTGAGTTATATAATGTAGTTAGAGTTCTAGGATTTCTAAAATTAGCTGAATTACGAATAATAAAGCCCAAGTTTCTGTAAGCGGCGGTACTTATATTAGTGATATGTTGATCATATTTAAAATTATTCTGGAAAAGAATTTCTAAGTCTTGATTACTGTATTTGCGAGACAATACCTGAGACCCCATGCTGTAATCATAAGTAAATATATTGACATTTCTAGTGAAACTAAGTATTGAACATTTATCTGTATTGAGAAGTAGTCTATTCGTATTGCTCCAATTGAGAACATTATCGATGTCAGTTTGTAGATCCTTTGCATCATTAATATTATTTATACGTTTACAAATTTTTACATCGTCGGCAAAAAGAAGACTTTCAGAATGATTAATAACACGTGGTAGGTCATTTATAAAAATTAAAAATAAAAGTGGCCCTAAATTGCTACCTTGCGGAATTCCAGATGAGGCAATATAAAAGTGAGAGTTTACTCCATGATAACAAACTGTCTGTTGTCGGTTTCTTAGATAAGATTTAAATAACTTTATCAAATTAGTATTTAGTCCAGATGCATGCAATTTACACAGCAATATATCATGATCAACCTTATCAAACGCTTTTGCAAAATCTGTGTAAACTACATCCATCTGAGCTCCATCCTGAATTGCATTACTTATATCATTTGTAAATACTAGTAAATTCGTGTCAACTGAACGCCTCTTAAAGAATCCATGTTGCCTTACAGAAATTGAGTTAGAAACGTGACTATAAACTTTATTATGCAGTATTTGTTCAAAGATTTTTGCAGCAGCACATAATACTGTTATTGGCCTGTAATTTTTGAATTTATTCACATCATCATTTTTATGTATGGGTGTTATTTTGCCGACTTTCCACTTTTCTGGGAAAATGCCCTTAGTAAGTGATAGATTATAAAGATGAAGAAGGGGTTTATATAAAAAATCAGCACAAGCTTTATATATGTATGGAGGAATGTCGTCAACACCTGATGATTTTTTAGATTTTAATTTTTTGATGGAACTGAGAATATCCTCAACTGTAATATTATTTAAAACTAACAACTCATTTTGATTAATTTCTATATTGGAAAAATCAGGATCGTAAGTAGCTGCATGTGTATGTGCTACCTGAAAATAATTTGCAAACCCATTGGCAATACCAATATTGCTCGTAACTATTGAATTGTCGTCATTAATAAAGGCATTGCCCTGCGAGGAATTTGTTCGTTTATGTTTCACAAACGTCCAAAAAGAATTAATATTATTATACCTTAAATTGGTTTCTACATCGGAACAATAATTTTCATAAGCAATCTTTACTTTTACTTTTAACTGAGCTCTATTCTTTTTAAATTGGTCCATATCGTAAGCATTAAATTTTTTCTTTCTATGATATTCCTTTAATTTTATGCAGTCAATAATTTCACTTGTAAACCAAACAGGATATTTGTTACAACATTTTTTACTAGAATATTTAGGTATACGTTGATCTAAAGTATTGTACATTATTTTATAAAATAATTCCACACCTTCCTCAACATCATTGCATAACAACACTTCATTCCATTCACACGTTTGTAATAACCAATACAATAGATCAAAATTAACTTTTCTATAATTATTATATTTTAAGTAATTTTGATTAACTATAATTTCTTTTTGTCGTTCAACAATTAATTCAAAATACAAAGCATTACATTTATTAAGGTATTGGCCAAAATCAAATCAAGTGTTTTGCCATAAGAGTTTAGTATGTTGTTCTACGACGCCAAGTTGTAAAGATTTAAGAAATCCAGTAATGCTTGTGTACTAAGATTTGTACGTTGTAAATGTAAGTCAGTACCACTAATAGTTGGAATATTAAAGTCACCACATATTATTAAATAATCCGGTAAAGTTTGTATAAATGAATCAAAAATTTCAAAAAAATTAACATATATATTTAAAGATGATGCAGGTGGTATATATACAGAACTAATTAAAAATGTCTTACCAGAAATATTTACTTTTACGAATACCGCTTCGATTCCTGTCTGTACATAAATTTTTGATGATATAAACCTTCTGTTTACCGCCACCAAGACACCACCTCCTCTTCTCCCATCATTTCGATCTTTTCTATAAACTGCGTATCTATCGTCAAATATTTCAGAGTCATTAAATCCATCATTGAGCCACGTTTCTACCAAAATAATGATATCATAAGAAGTACTCAAAATATTGTGATAAAATTGATTACTTTTCGTGCGCATACCCCTCACATTTTGAAAATAAATTTGTAACTCCATAGCAAGCCGACTATAATAATACAAAAGAAAAAGGAACCGGTGCATTGAGTCTTGTAGGTTTCGCGTAGCTCAAGTATTTGTAGTTATCAATGCCATAGTTATGTTTCAAGTTTTAAGCTAAGCGAAGAAGGACAGGTGAGGAATTTCCTGGTAGAAACTGACCCTTGATACCTGACTTACAAAGGACTATTTTATTATTAGAAGACTCTCCATTTCTAGTGAACTATATACCTACTGTCTTTATATACACACTTTTGACATGTGTTTAATGTATATACTTTCCAATTTGTATGTCTCATGAATTTACTATACATACACAGAAGACTCATTCTAAGGGTGGAGTATGCGTCCTTACTTCATTCGCAGCGCGTTATTTAGTAAACAGTTGATGGCACGTAAAAGACGTATAGGAATTTTTATAATAACCTCAATTGTTGTTAGACTAATAGGTAGCAAGATATTCGCGGAAAAATAATTTCGTAACCTTTGACCTTGAATAACATGAGAAGCCGGCATGATATCGACAGGGACTTTTGCATGTTATTCTTAATGACTAAATACAAATATTTATCTAGATTAGGATTTTTCAGAAGCTACTCCCATTTCGAAACTTATTTCACAGGATTACTGAAAGTTTTTTGAGCGATAAAGGAATAGAAACAATCAAATTGGCGTTCAGTTTTGAAGTTGGGTATTTTAATCATGAAACGTAACGTACTTTTCCCTCATTTTTCGGTTTTGTGATATGTGTGAAGATTTTTGTGTTCAGTTTGATTCGTTCACAATAAGCAAAAGAAATGACCTAATAATAAACGAACAGTGGATGTCTGTAATAGCAATTGTCTCTCAAGTATCGCATTTCTAATTATTATTCAACATCGAAATATCTACTACGTAGTAAGAAAAGGCGTGAAAAACGAAGGCGAACATTTACAGCAGAATATTCTGATGAAACACTAAACCTTAGTAAGAAGTAAATATTTTGAGAGATGCACAAACTCAGTGACGACAGTGTGAAGCAAATCGTCAAATCTCAGCACACTTTTATGTTAGTTGAATGTATTTATAAATGTATCAAAAGATTATCAAAAGTAGGTAAATATGGCTTCCATTTCTATAAATGTATTCCTTTCGTACAAAAGTTCAGGTTTGACGTGAACCCCCCACGTACGTATAAAGTTTTACATTCCACGTGGCGTTTTGCTGTACATTTATAATTCACTTCTGAGAAATACTGCAGAATGCTATTCTTGTCATGATTAAGTAATATTGTTTAACGACTCCTTTCTATTACTTGTTTTCCTTTCTTTCAACTGGAGTAAAAGATCTTCCTTTAATAAATCATTTATTTTGAGCTTGGCCTCACTTTAAGTCCGTTTCTTCATTATTGTCGCTCTTGAATTTGTTTACCAGTAGATTTCGTGATAAACGGAAAAAACTGTAACGCGTTTCACATGTCTTAAACCTAAATGGCCATACACACGGTGAGGCATACCTTCGCGCTTGCTTGAAGAGGCAAGTCTGCGAGCAAGTATGATAGATTCATTTGCATACACACGTTCATTTTTAGAGTACGGTTCAACTCTTCATTTTTAAAGAATACTGCGGATCACGCTATTCTTTCCGTTCTTTTGAAAACGAGTTGATCTTCTTTTTAACATCCTCTGTCACAGCATCTGGATTAAGTTCATTCAGTTTCTCCAAAAGAATTATATATGCCTCTTCCCTTTTATTTTTGTTCATATACTCCTTAGATTTCACCTTCCACAGACATACATTTTCCCTGTATAATAGGGTGGGTCGAAAAACCAAACTTTGAGATAATCTTACCTAATAGCAAAATTATGTTGTCTTTTAGTGATATTATGACACTTACGAAATATTTTTGAATTTAATTAATATTTGGAGGGTGCGCCTTACGATTCAATTTTTGAAATTATACAAGAAAGGCCATATAGTGTGCCATAAAAAGTTCGTATTTGTAATAATAATAATAACAGAGTTATCATCAAAACTATATTCTAAAAGGGCAAGAGAAGGTGGATAAAATTAAAACTCGAATCTCGCAGCAATGTCTAAATTCGATAGCAAGAAAGATTTCAATATTGAATGATTTTCATTAATTTTTCTGTTGTATTATTTTTTTAATTATTAATAAATGATTATTTTATTCTAAAAACCCAATTTTCCTTGAGACATTTATGTTATATGACTACCAGAATATATTCAAGTTATTCGTATTTCCAAGGGAAAGCGCAACCTGAAGATGAGGTGCTATTTACTTTAAATTCTAGCATTACAGTGTTTTCATGTAAAGGCAATATAATTTTGCTATTAAAAATCAAAAGCGCAAAATTCGTTTTTTTCCATACAAAAATGACCCACCCTACTGTATAATTCTATAAAGTCTCTTACAAATTACTTTTTCTCTTGTAGACATTTTTCATACAAGTAATTATCTTACATTTTCAGTAGGTGTATATGTATTGCCAGATCACAATAGTGAAGATGAAGGCTTGACGCGCGAGAAGCATACACATGTTCAAATCTGTCTGCGAGCCTCCTCAAAAACTCAAGAATCGCCAGCTAGCTTCACATCGCGCCAAAAGCCAGGAACGCTCCATCAGTTGAGCGTATACACATTCGAACTTACCTGCGAGCCTCAAAACGTTCAGTTAGGCGCGAAGGCATGCCTCACCGTGTATATGCCCATTTACAAATGATCATTACCTTTCTTATGTTACTTGCTAGTAATGGCTTGTAACTTACGTTCTAGATAGGCTTATAGTACTCTAAATTCTGATTAAGGAGCAACTTATAATCCATTCATTATCTATTTACCATCGCATTATGCCGTGAAAGTCTAGTGAGAATGTGGTACTCATGTATGCTACTAAATTTTGACAATGAATGTCATGTCGGTTTAGATTTTAAGGTTACTCCGAATTAGGCAATGTTGCGATATTTTCTTTTCATCACGAGGTGTATTCACGTCCAAATTCGTATTCATAATTTGTAAAACGTTTCCCTTCACTTTTAATTTTGGCTGGGCAGCTTTTCAAATGTTTCGTTCTATCTTCTATCTGACTTGAATTGTCACAATTTGGCTTATGTTAAAATGACATCAAATTAAATCTGCCTAATTGTACTATTATAGCCAACCTACTAACTTAAAATAACGGCCTAGTACGATGGTAAATAGATAATAAATGGATTATATACATATCTCAATTTCGGTCAAAATGTAAAATGCCCGATTTGAATCCCATGCGCCTCAATATTGCAGCTGCTTTATCTTTTGAGATTAAATTATTCGCCACTATTTGTTTTTACATTTGAAGTAGAATTATTTCATTGAGTATTGGAATCCTTGCGATCTATTTTCTTACTTTCTTATTTCCACTTTTGTCGTGCGTAAAGTTTCTTGTCTGCTTTGCTATTTTAGTAGTCCTTTCTATTCTCCTCTTTTTTTCTCTATGTTATAATTTGTGTCATTTTCTGGTCTACCTCAAATAAATCGTTAGCCTTACTCTTGATTTCTCTTTATATTCCTTTCTTCCTAGTTGCCATTCTATAAGTTTCATCTTGCTTCCATTCTAGCCATGTTATTCTTTGAGACCAAATAAAATTTCAGTTGTTCGTCTTTTCATTTCAAGGGGAGATTTTCTGTCCATTCAGTTCTTACGCTTCCATTTCTCCTTCTTTTAGTTTTATTCTTTTATTATTTAACATTGTTTTGCTGTATAGCCACTCATCAAAATTAACCTTGTATACTAATTTTTACTTTCCCAGCGCTTCCATATTGCTTTTGAAATCTTGTTTGCTGTTTGCATTTTTATCTTAGGTATTTTTCTCCCCTAAGTTGAAGGCAAGGTATGTGTACTTTTCCACATATTCAAATACAATCATGTTGTCCATTTTTTCTAAATTCTCAATTTTTGCCCATTTCCTTTTCTTCATTGTCAACTGTACTATTGTCAATTGGTTCATGTCTTGCTGCCTTCTTTTTGAACGCCCGCATCATTATAATAATACATTTTCCAATATGTTCGTACTCTAAGCTGAGTTACGAGGGCGTATTTTTATGTTATCTACCTAGCCATGAAACAAAAGAGGGACGATGTCAAACCAATTATTACAAACTAGCTGTGATATTTACATAGAAGCGCATGTGCTAAGTGATTAATTTGTGCGGTTTATAGAGAGTTTATTATGTATTATTATTAGTAAAATTAAGGTTAAACATCGCAGTATCAAAAAATTATCGAGAAAAGAAGACCCAAAAATTATTTACGAAAGAATGATTGCTGTGTATTATTTTCAACTTAAATTTTAGTTTAAACTCTTTAATTTTTTCTTATTTGGCTTACACACCTACTATATGTATACACATATCTAATAATTACAATCTGTTTTTTATATTCCTTTAAATTTTATAATTTTTGTTTCAAAAACTTACTTTGTGTAAATAATTTTAACTGCTTCAGTTAATATTACATTTGATATTATTTTAATATGTTTTTTGAAATAATAAAGACTTTACATTAAACTTTTGCAAATTAACGAGTTTTAATCCTGTCGCTTCAGTCAAGACCGTGGCGAAACATCAGGTGCAAAATTTTTTTATTTCATTTGCTTAGAAAGTTGTTTTATTTGTTTGAATAAAATATGTGCTTTTTCAAAGACGCTTTATTTTTGTGCAATTAATTACATGCATGATTTTGGAACAATCGTTTGAAGGTTAACTAGAAGATAAAACTAAATGTACAGAATCGATTCTATATGATCAACAAATGACTAATAATTATATATAATTCCAAATTAAGAAGTAAAAACTTATTGCATAAGACATCTGCTTAGGCTATAAATATAAATCCTACAAAAATGCGAATTCATTAATTCCTTAAAAGGCCAGTTTTATTAACCGTTATTTATAGACGGCTTACGGCTTAGGAAAGGGAAAAATTTTAAGGCATTAGGCGGTCGTAATTATTTGTAATTGCCTTAAGTAAACGAAAGCCAAAAAGAAATTTAAGACGGTCGTAAATATCCTTTTCCGTCCTCGAAACGACCGCAATTATCTCCTTTCAGCGGTAATTAGCTCGCTAAGTACCGAGAAGACGTCAGATAAAACACTATGAACACAGAAAATCCAATTTGTAATAATTTGGGAAATTCCAAAGCAATCTATGATCTCTAGAACAAAAGGCCATTTCGCCTCGGCGAGCACATTGTCCGTCGCTGCTGCCAATTTGTCCACATTGTCCTCGCAGAACCATCTCCTCCACGATGGCCTAGAAAGTAATTGTTTCGATAATTGCAGGAACCTCCTATCTCGCCACCAATTAGATTTTTACATCTCTGGTGTAAGATTATTAAAAATACGAACTGAAATAAAAAATTGCACGTTTTGGTAAAATCACGTAATTGACTGGCTATAAGAAAATTGTGGACTATAGTAATCAAATTCAACTTTTATTTCGTTATGCAAATAGTATAATTCAATTCGTTATGAACTTTTTCTTTAGTGTAGATCCTTCATTCACAAATTTCTGTTTTGTGTCAAATCCATTCTAAACGTTTTTTTTTAATCATAAAAGCCGTTAATTTTAATTTTGCATTTAATCTTCTTAAAATAACAGAATGTTAATGTGACTCTGTCACCTTTTTGTATTTTGTTATCCGAAACATAACAGAAGGCAACGATGTTTTAATGAGATTGATTTAAACATGTTTTTTCCAAATTCAAATGTAACTTCCAAAAACTTTTTTGATGATCATTTTCATTGTCTCTTATTTTTATTTATTTTGGAATAGTTTAAATCGTGACATTCTGCGATCGCTTTTTGACCTAACATTGCATTAGGTTTGATTAGCAGTGAAATTTGCAGTGCTATGCTTCTGCTGACGAGCCCCAAATAGGGCCGAAACTGCTGTACAGAGGATGCTCGAGGAATCCACTACAATCAAAACCGATTTGCAACAACATTTTATTTATTCCATTTAGTACTAAAAGACTTTCGGAAAAAATTGAAAGGAAGAAAAACTATTGTAGCTTTGACTGTAGGATATGACTGACTTTCTTCTTTCTCCATTCCTATACGATTTTGTTCGCAGAAAGCTTTGATGGTATAAGTGATGATAGTAAGGAGAGAGAGCTTTCGTACTTTGGAAAAACGGTAGTAGAAAAAATGGAATCCAGTCAAATTACCATTAATTTGTGTAGAAAAAAAAATCCCTTTACAAAAAGCAGTTATTTTCTAAATTTCAACAAACAAGTCTGGTGATGAAACAAGTGAGAATGTAATCAGTTGTAAGCAAAAGTGGAAGAAAATAAGTCCAAATTAAACCTGATAGAACATAAAACGAACATCACAAAATATTAAATAAATCCATCTTGTTGTGTGAACACAGAATCTTTGATATACATATGTCCTTTTACTAAAAGAAATAGCGATAACTGCGAGGCTCTATATACACTGAGAAAAATGTATATTAAAAACCGTGTTGTAAAAAAAGTATCATTAATAATAAAATAAATTGTTTTAAAAGTAGCAAAATTGTTTAAGTAAAGCAAGTAAATTTTTCTCTTAAAAGAAATGACAATGCGATTATATTACATTAAGCATATGATTTTGTAACATTTATGAGTTCGTCCTGCAGATATGATGTTTACAACATAAAATTTGTAGGTCAAAAAGCGATCGAAAGATGTCACTACTTAAATTGTTCATTACTTTCACATCGCAATGGCATATAACCTAGGAGAAATCGGTTTGGTTTGCAGTGGAGTTCATAGACAACACAACATAACATAATATATTTATGTTTTCTATGGTGGAGTTCTGGAGCTACGGTACTGTTGATGAAGGCCCAATGAGGCCTTAAACAGCTGTACAGAGCAAGCTCGAGGAATCCGCTGTAATCAAAACCGATTTGCACAATTTTTTTTTTTATAAAATTTGTAATTTAATATACGTTTTTTCTTAAATCGAGTACTTATTTTTTTTGGTGCAGCTGCAAAGGTTGGTGATCGTATGAATCCCGTTGCTTCTTATCTGTCCGTAGATATAAATGTTAAAATATAAATATATTAAACGATATTATATTTTATATTTTAGCCATTTTAGAATATCTTTTTATAAATTTAAATATATAACAGTTAATACAAATATGTTTTTAAGTTAATAAAATGATTTTGCTGTCACATATAGTAATATAAATTTTTGTAAAAATTACTATATTTATATTTACTTTTACAACGTAATTCTCTCCGTGTACAAGGCAGACTTCCTAAGTTGCCCAAATTCATTAACACTCAATCACGGCTAACAATGAGATAAAGTGTTGGACCGATTTAACAAGACCCACAAGGGCATGATTACATGAAAATAATATACCCCACGTTCCAAAACTTACACTAGGCTAAACCCAGTGAAAATTTCTGGGCACCACTCAGTAGAAGAGTTCATGATCAAGGTTGGGAAGCCCGAAATGAACAAGAATTGAGTCGAAGGATCTTTCAAAAAATAAGGGAAATCAATATTCTAACCGTCCAAAGATTGATGAGGCACATGAAGAAGCAACTGCGTGCAGAAAATAGAGGATCTTTAGCAATAGTTTATGAAGTTTTTTTTTCTTATGTGGTTATTTGTTAAATTCATTTAATGTAATAGGTCTGAATACACCGTTTTTGTAAATTCTACCGAATCATAAAAAAATTTAAAAATTTTTGCAACAATCGTTACCAATCAGTTTTAAAATTTACTAATAAACAAGTATGGAATTGGTGTGTGTTTCAGTATAGAAAATGTTTATTAAACGTGAAGAAAAATTAGTAAAATGAAGTTTGCATACTTCACCTCTGAATATTATAAATTCCTCTCTTAAAGAGAAAAATATTATGCGCTTTTCTTATGAAATTCTTTACCAGAGTAAAATTAATGTGACAAGGTTTGTCATATGCAAACCGTGTTGTAATATCGCCCTAGTCGTTAAACGCATTTTATGTCAAGCATTCGCCTGGACTAAATAAACCGTTGGCAAAAATATTTGAACGCACATAATACAGGGGAGTAAATAGAGGTAAAAAATTCCGCGTGCTCGCCGTCAACTTCTGTTCGGTCGTTATCAGTGTCGTTGCGCGCATTCCAGCAAATTCCTCTCGGCACTTACAAAATTCCGAAACACGCGGAATTCCTCGTATATTAGACCTTAGCACTTTTATTTAGTAGTCGCCAGCATCCCTCGGAATTATTACGCATTTGATTAAAAACGTGTGCGAGACCCTAAGTTGACTTTTACTTGGTACCTAGAAGCAGTATTTTAAGTAAGTTACACTTTAGATATAAACTATCAACTTTCAGAAGTTAAACAGCTTTAGTAACATTAAAACATCATTGTTCGCTGGTAGTATGTATTGAAAGTGGACAATTTTTGAAAAAAAAATTGAAAATATTATCATGACTGTTTCCTTTAAAAATATATTTTACTATCAACTTCTAGAAAATAAACTGCGGGCGTGTCCAGCGAAACATAAACTTTAACATACATAACCATCGGGTTAACATCGATATAAAATATTACTGGTGATATATTCGATACGTTCTTCTGACCGAGAAACGTCTGGTACCCTTCAGTAGTACTGCAAAGTTGCCTATTCCCTTGTACAGTTTTGCAGGCCAAGTTCTAAGAAACTTTTCAAGCTGTCCCTTTGGTGACGTCTTTTGTTGCCTTTTATCTATCATTGAAACAACCTGCTGTCGGCGAAGTATATGTAGTTAGTGTCTAAAGTGTATGCCAGATTATTATAGCATAGCTCAATGTGCAATGTATGCTTTGCCTGATTATTGCAGTACCAGCGCATGGGTACCGACTGACTATTGCAACACTAGCGAATACTAGGTTGAACGATACGTGTCCTGTCTTTTATACCCTAATTTTATGGCGGGGATTAGTTAACTTTATATCATTGCTCTGTTTGCTTGCTCAAATCAGTGGTGAGCAGAGTTGCGTCCTATTTGTCAAAGGGCAGTCTTTTCGTGTTTGGTTCGGTGGTTGTCTTAGCGACAACTACTATTTGTTGGCCAATCAGAAACGAATGCGGTTACGCTTTAATTCGTTAAAGAGCGGCCTTAATTTTGTTTATTTTTACGGTCGTCATCGTGACCCTGTTACGCAGATGTCAACGTGCCGTTTCGACCGTAACATCTGTGATGTTGCTTGACGTTTGTCATTGTTTGGTCGCTACGCAACGTGTGAGCCCCCTCAAAACAATTTAATAGAACTCAACAATCGATTGCTATTGAGTTTTGGCAAGGTATTTAAAGTAGAAAACTTCTGATGAAAATGGAATTCAAATCGGCTTTTTGACGGCTGAATATCAAGCAATTTATAATTATAACTATGTCAAGTTTTCCCTGCCTCTCCTATATACAGGATGTTTTACAACCACCAGTAAATATTCACAAAACACGATTCTATTCTAAAAACTTCACAAAAAATTATAGTAACATTTTTCTCTTAACTCTTTGGTTATGAAGTTATAATTTATATTTAGGAAATCGCGTTGTATCGTGTGAATCTTTACCGTTAGGTATAATTTCCAGGTATGCATATAAAGATTCAGATAAACGTATTCCTCTATATTTCCTCATTCTAAAACCGCAAAAAAACGTTTCCTAGGGTAGTGTACTTTTCTTGTACGAATCCTCCAAATGTATGTACTTTTAACAGAAAATTGCGAAGTAAACGGCTGAAAACGGAACGGAAAATAAATCGGTAAACAAGTCTCTATCAGAACATAATTAATTAAGTAGTCTAAAGCCCTTCTATAAATCGACTTATCTGCATACATAAGCAACGTTGCCAATTTTTTGCCTCATATTTGTCTGGTGTGCTAAAACTGTCAAACTTAGATAACTAATTTTTGCATTTTTGGGACCCTTAGCAAAGAAAAATACCTGGAGCTTTATATGTATTTCTGGGACACTCCGTTAATACAATCACTCTCAGTTTTTAATTCCACGTATATGTCGTAGTCATTGGGCGTAATGCATCATTTCGCGAAAAACCTAGGCATTAGTCGTATTGCCGGCAAAAGCTGAAATCAAATGATTATTCCTTTGTTTGGCTGAAATTTTACGTCACTTCAGGGATTGCCCGTTTAATTCTCATCAAACAATGTAAGAGTTGAAGCGATTACTCGTCACGGCGTTTGACAGACGCTTGTTTAGTCATTTGCTGAAAAGTCTTCAAATATTTGATACCTGCAGAAATCTAAACTTTTGGTAGAAGGAGTAAAAGCAAGTAAACAAAATATTTGTATTTCAGCAGAATAATAGTTACAATGTTCATTTAGAACAAAGCCACATATAAAATCACAACACCAAATGGTCACCAAACCAATTTTTATTTATTGAACCTAGTAGCACTAAAATGGCACCTAGAAATGCACATCACTTTTTTTTAAACACACAATGATTTGTTTGGCATTGTTTTTTAGATGGCTTGCAAGAGCATTTCAAGTATCCTTGCCCATCACACAATGAGATACCAGATACGGCTTCTCGTTCAGAAATATGTTTATCAGGCACATTTCTCTATCGAGGGCGTCATATCAGAAGGGCCTATCAGCATAGGATTATAATGGCGCTTACGCCCTTCTGATATGACGCCCTCGATATTTAAAAAGTGGCTACCTGTTAAATATCCGCACGATTATACCATCCTTTAATTTTACCCATAGAAGTTCCCAATTGGTATACTCCATTTTTATAATCTGCAATTACAAATATTAAATTCTGCATGTCACTTGGACCACAATCAATTTTTTCCAACAGACAACAGCACACGGTTCCAAATTTTTAATGGCAGCAATTTTTTAGCAGTACTTGACACCATTTTTTCGGCTGCTCTTTCCTGTCCTAAATGGCATTCATTTCTGTAACTCAGAATGGAGATTTGAGGAGAACACAATACACATGATCCATTCTTTTGATTTGTACCATCAAGGCAAATGATTTGTTGGACGGTTTCTTGCGATTCGCTTACATTTTCTTGTGGATAAGCAAAAGGCAAAGCAACGTTCATTAGATCAGCTTCAAGTGCTTCTATTGTTACATTTGATTCTTCCAACAGATTATGTGTTTCCCCTTGTTTTTTCCTTCAATATCGGCTTGTGTTTCTTTACCAAATGATGTTTCCAGCTGTTCATTTCCTGCTAAATGACAATTTTTCTCATCTGTATTACCATTCGAAACCTCAACATTTTTATCGGTTTCTTCACGTTCGCCTTTAGGTAATTCTGATAAAACCCTATCAAGATCTTCTTCCGTTTTTAAGGTTTTAATAATCTCGCTTGGTAAATTTGTAGAGGATAGTCCGACCTTTGGGTTTGTACCAAACAATGCTCTATAAGGACTACGACCAATAATTCTATGGTAAGAACAGTTCAAACAGTTTGAAATTGTACAAAATAGCAGCCAACTGACCAGTTAGCTGAATTTTTATCTAACATCCATGCCCGCAGCATACTTTCGACGTCCTGGTTACATCTTTCTATGCTGCCTTGCGACTGTGGATGCCGTGGCCGTCCATGAACAATTTTCAGATCGGGCCATAGTTTTATCAACTCAGTAATTATAGTATTTACAAATTCACGGCCATCATCGTTCTGTAGTATGGCTCCAAATTCAAGAAAAATTTTCAGAAGTTCCAAGGCCACTTCAATAGATCGTTTTGATTTCAATGGACGTAAACAGATAAATTTTGTTAAATGGTTTTGATAATTTAGTAACCATTTGTAGTCTCCATCCTGACATGACTGATAATCAATCAAATCTACTTGACCCCTAGAGCAAAATTCTTTTGAAACAATAGGCTTGCTTATAAGATTTGCATGTTTGTTAGCTTCTTTCTTGTTGTAAATTTCGCAAGACTGCAAAAATATCTCAATATGAGGTCGTGAAATTTGATATTTAGATTTGAAACTAAAGATCATTTTATCTCTAGAACCATGTCCCACTGCAATATGCGTGGAATACAATATTTGAAACAAGTCTTTGTACGGCGTAACATAAATTATATTATCATTATCTTCCAACCTTTTTTTGAATGACGATCTGTTTATGCCCTACTTCCATCGTATTGTTACGGTAATAATTTAAGTAACATGAAATGAGGGACGTAGCTTAATATAACAATACATTTATTAGAAACAGTAAATTACAACTAATTACAAGTACATTTACTTACATTGTATCTGGGGCACTTACGGACAATTAGACTAGTTGACACTGACTAGAACTGTTCTAATTATGCGCTAGCGTTGGCTTTGTCGACCTTTTATAGGGGTTTCGTGACGTCAATTATTGCCTTGACATTTGTGCACACGACTTTGCCTTAGATCCGTGCCCGTAGATGAGTCATAAGATTTTGCGCACAGCCCGCGAATGAATCATCGCAGGTGGATTTCCCAACGCGGGTGAGTCATACGTTACATAATTTCAAAGGAGTCATTCTTATGTTTATGTTATCGTCTTGTGTTTATGTTACGCTCGACTGATTTTCAGCTGTACATCTTTGCGAGTTTTCTTATCCTAGTTACATTTTCCCCCCTCGCAAAAAAAAAATTTGGTACATAGGCAAATGTGAGGGTAGGTTACTGAGTTCTTGTTGCGCCAGAAGGTGCAAAGATTGATGGATATCTCCTGTAGGTTATTCGTTGTTTCATCGGCTGGTACGGTGTTCTTTGGACTTCGTATGGTATGTGACGAATGTCGAACAGGGTACTGGCAAGATGTGCATTGGACCTTGTATTACAGATGGTATGGAGAGTATCGTTGGAGTCTTTGGGCAGCCGTAGCTGAGGCAGTCCAATTCTCGAAGTTTTGAAGCGCGAAAAAATGACATTGAATAATATCGTTGTTACCACGTCAGTGATAAAAAATGATATGCTTGCTATTGGCATGTCAGACGGAATGTTTGAAATTTATCAACTTGTAAAGGAAGAGCTCAAGTTGAAATTAATAAATTGCGGAGGGAATATTTTGGATTCTTCAATTCGTGGTCCAACAGTAAGGCGACGCATCGGGTTGGCTCAAGTGACCAGACACAACCACAGAAGGTCGGCAGGAGGTGGCCGTCCATGGGCGGAAGTGCCGATCCTGATGCCAATAGTGGAAGGTGATCGTTCGGGGTCACCTCAGCCAATATCTTCCGGGACCCAGGGGTTGAACGACTGTTGGCAGGATCTTGAGCGGCTCAAATTAGAGGATTTGCCCCTCGCTTTTGAGATTGAGGCGATTTTTTGGCGATCTTTTTGAATAATGTGCTTTGAGACTGTAAAATACATTATTAGGGTTAGTTTAGAACAATAAAGTGCAAACATGTTCATTAGTATACCAATTAATGTCTTAATAATCTTAAAAATAATACAAAATCTTAATAGAAATGAAATACATTCTCAAAATTAAATAAATGTGCCATAACGATAAGTAGTGTTGCATAACCAGCAAGATGACGGATTAAAAAAAAATTCATGTTTATTAAATTTAGTAATAATAAAGGCAAGTTTCTTACAATATTTGCGTGGGAAAAAAAACAAATCCGCGTTTGATTTTGTTGCCACTAAACAACTGAATGTGTAGTGAAAAAAGTCAAAGCTGGCTGGTCAACCGAGCTAACGTTGTAACATGTGTTTTTTTAAAAATGCCATAAAGGTTGGCCATGAAAATTAAAACTCATGTCGTAGCTTGGCATCTAACACATATCAAATCTGAAAATTTAGAGTAAATGAATGGAGCTAAGACATGAATTTTCTTTTCCACAGCCACCCCTTATGGCATTTTTAAAAAAACACATAGTACTATATTATCTTATCTTATAATCATAATAAGCTAATCTTTTTACGTTAATTGAGAAGATACATTGGAATGTGAACCGGTTCATGGGTGGTTTCCGCGTTTTAGCAGAATTCCTATTTACTTACAAAAATATAAGATTATTTCAGCAAAATAATAACAATAATTTTATCTTAGTTCTATGTTTACTAAAATAATTTTTTTCGAACGAGATTCAACAATGATGGTGTTCGAATGGTCTCTGCGCAGAGTGTGAAATGCGATATTTAATAACAGCAACACGAGATTATCTCAGTACGCGGTGTATAAGGCCTATTTACACCCGTAGTGACATAAAGAGGTGTATATGTTCATTAAAATACCAAATAATGATTTCAATAATATTAAAGATTAACTTACGAGTCTAATAAGACATAAGTAATAAAGTTAATAATTGAATAAATCAACAAAGTACTTTGTAATTTTTTCTTTGTCTTATAAGCGTGGATGTATACGTACAGGGGGTATTTGAAAGTTAAAATTCTTTGAAAAAGTTTACTTTTTGTGAAATGCATTTCATAATATACGTATCTTTGCTAGCAATAAAGACAATCGTTTTAATTTACATTCATTTGTCTTTGAAAATAAGCAGGATTTGGTAAATAGAAATTTCAATGCAACTAAGGCTCGCTGGGCAGTTTAAGATTGCGATTGTGGCCTACTCATGTATTTCACACGAGTTTACTTGAAAATAGTATTGGGGAGAAAATTTCTTTCGTCGTATGTGTACGTAGTACTTCGTGAAGTAAGTATTAATTATGATGGAGTATGTGCACAGGGTGATCTGAAATCATCAATATAAAAAAAATTTCAAATAAACGTAGGCCTGGTCTGCATAACTGCAACAATAAACCAACGAGTACACGGAAATTTCTGAAACAGAAATAATATTTAATGTTTATACATGTATTTATCTATTTATACATAAACTTAAAAGCAAATAGTTTTAATTTTGTGGAGGCTGCCACGCTTCATAATATGGTCTTATTCTGCTTACATGAACCACATCGGTTTTTGAATTTTTGTTTGGACCTTTTTGAACAATATAATCTACATCTGTATGTCTTTTGACAATGTAATATGGTCCAAACCAACGTAAAAGTAACTTTTCACTTTTACCGATTTTACGGATGGGAGTGAAAACTTTTACCTTATCGCCTGCATTAAATTCGACATGACGGTGAGAGTCGTCGTACCGTATTTTAGCTTTATTTTGTGATTGTTTAATATTTTCGGTAGCAGTGTTCCGAATAGCTAAGATACGATCACGTAAATTTTTTATGTCTGTTGCTTCGACGTCTTGTGCTAAAGCGGCTTCAGACGGCAGCTTTGGCTCACGGCCATAGATAAGACTAAAGGGCGACATGCGCGTGGTTTCTTGAATTGCAGTGTTGTAAGCAAAAGTTACATGTGGTAGATAAAAATCCCAATCAGTTTGTTGAGAATTAGTATACAAACTGAGCATATCAGCTAGAGTTTTATTAAACCTTTCTGTCAATCCATTACACTGTGGTCGATAACTTGTTGTAAATTGGCTATTAACGCCCATAATTTTCAACAACTCTGCTATAAATTGTGACTGAAAAACTTTACCGCGATCACTTAAAATTTCCTTCGGGCAACCATGCCTACTTATAATATTTTCAAATAAAAATTTAGCAACTGAATTAGCTTTACCGTCTCGTAAAGCCCGCGTTTCTACCCACCGTGTGGCGTAGTCGGTCGCTACAATTATCATTGTGTTTCCTTTTGAGCTTCTGTGAAAAGGACCTAACAAGTCAATTCCAATTTTTTGGAAAGGTAACCCTACTTGAATGGGTTGTAATAATCCGGGGTGGTTTATTAGTATAATCTTTCCGGGGTTGACAATCTGGACAACCACGAACATAAGTTTTAATGTCTTTTAACATCCCGATCCAAAAATAACGATCTTTAATACGATGGTAAGTTTTAGCAAACCCTAAATGACCTGCTAAGGGTTCGTTATGATTGGCAAATAATATTTCCTCTTTTAATGTGTCGGGAATTACTAATAAATTTTCAGAACCTGTTGCATTAGGATTTTTCTTATATAAAATGTTATCAATTAAAACAAATTTTTTTATTTTTCTCCTCATAATGGCGGTTAAATTTTCTTCTGGGCTCAATAAGGCGTTTTTAATTTCACTAATAAAGGCGTCAGACTCTTGTGAGTTTATAAAATCATCAGGAATGGAAACAAAAATAGGTAAATCTTGGTCTACTTGCTCATCTTCTAATGAGGCTTCATTTACAGGGCAACGGCTTAGGCAATCACTGTCTTGATTTAATTTTCCTTTTTTATGAATTATTTTATAATCATATTCGGATAATATGAGTATCCACCGTGCGGTTCTTCCTTTGGGATTTTTTAGTGTTTTTAAGAAACATAACGCGTGATGATCAGTTATAATTTCTACTGGTTTACCGTAGATTAGATGTCTTAGTGTTTTGAGACTCCAAATAATGGCTAATCCTTCGAGATGTAATACCGAATAATTTTTCTCTGCTTTTGTTAAAGTTCGAGAGATATAGGCAATAGGGTGTGATTCTCCGTTAAAATTTTGTAATAAAACGGCTCCAATTCCTTTAGATGAAGCATCTACTCTTAGTTCAGTTTTTAATTTTGGATTATAATGAGCCAAAACAGGAGCTTCAATAAGTTTTTGTTTTAATAAATCAAAAGATTGTTGTTTTTCATCATTCCAAATAAATTTTTCATCTTTCTTTAAAAGATTATAAAGTGGAAAAGCAATTTTTGCAAAATTTGGAACAAATTTTCTATAAAAATTACAGAGGCCTAAAAAACGTTGGAGTTGTTTTACTGTTTTAGGTTCTTTAAAATTTTTTACTGCTTTAATTTTTGACTCGTTTGGGCGAATGCCTTTTTCATCTATTTCATAACCGAGAATTTTGATGTTTGTCTGTAAAAATTTACATTTATCAGGATTTAAGGTCAGACCGGCTTGGCGGAGTCTATGAAATACTTTTTGTAAACGTTTCATGTGTTCTTCAAGGGTGTCCGAAAAAATAATAATGTCATCTAAATAAATTAAAACTTCTTTCCATTTCATTCCTTCAAAAACTTTGTCAGCTAAGTTTTGAAAAGTTGCAGGTGCGTTACAAAGACCAAAAGGGAGGACGTTAAATTCATATAGACCGTCGGTTGTGATGAAAGCTGTTTTTTCTTTACTTTGCTCTGTTAATCCTACTTGATAATATCCGCTAAATAAATCTAATGATGAAAAATATTTAGCTCCCTGTAAACAATTTAGACAATCTTCAATTAATGGTAGCGGATAAAGATTCTTTTGCCGAGTTACGTTATTTAATTTTCGGTAATCAACACAAAATCGATAAGTATTATTAGGCTTTTTTACTAAAACGACAGGGGATGACCAAGGAGACTGACTAGGTCTAATAATTTTATTATTCAACATTTCTTTCACTTGTTCGCTAATAATTTCTCTTTCCTTATGAGACACTCGGTATGGTCTACTAGAAACCGGACTCGCTTCCCCCACGTCAATGTGATGTTTGAGTATTGTGGTTAGGCCAATTTGTGACATGTCTGAGGCAAAAATATCTGTGAATTTAGATAATAATGTATCGAGTTGACGTTCAAATAAAGGTTTTATATTTTTGCTTGTGGTTACTTGGTGGAAAAGGTCAGAATTATTTTTTGTAGGATTTGGTAATTTTTCAAGGTATCCAATGGTTGTATTAGCAAATAATTTTTGCACAATTTTCCCAAATTTGTTAATTCTATCATAAAACAATTTTTTGTTTGGAATGGGTTTTTTGTAATTGTTAAATTCTTTGAAAGCAAGAAATCGTCTCGAGGAACAAAATTATTCTTGATAGTAAGTGTGGTACTTAATTTGTTGTTTGAAACAACTTCAATAAATTGAGATTTATTAGGATGAAGGAGAACGTCTGTTATAAGGGTGATTTTAGCGGCTTTGGTTTCATATTGAACATTTTAGTTATTCTTATTTTTCTTATAATGTAAAAAGAAAAAATCGAAATTAGTAACATCTTTACAGAATGGAACTTGTATATTACCACAGAGTTCTAAATAATTTTGAGGGAAATTAATAATTGCCTTTGATTTCCGAAGAAAAGAGGTTCCTAGTATTAAGGGCCTTGGTAGATCGTGTACTACAAGGACTGCTATAGGAAAAAGTGCTTTAGAAATTTGTAATTTAATGAAAGCCTTGCCGATTACTTTTATTGGTTCGTTTCCAGCTGTAAGTATATTTAAGGGTCTTTGTAAAGGAATATATTTGGAAACGTATTGAGAATTAATTACATTATGTAGAGCGCCAGTATCAATTATAACTTTTAAGAATTGGTTTTCTAAGGTTGCTGGGATAGTGACTATTCCAGACGAAGAGAAAGAGTACAGATTCTTTTCTTTATTTTTTGAAGTGAATTTAGGTTTTACTGAAATACGTTGCTTTGATTTTAGTGACGCCGTATTTTGATTTTGCTTTTTATTGGCTCGAAAATGTCGCGGGGAAAAAGTTTGTTCCCTAACAAACTGTTTAGGTTGCTCCCGGTTATGATTGAATTTTTGTGAATTATTATTTATTTTATCAGAGTGTTTATAAGCACACGTATAAGAAAGATGACCCGGTTTATTACAAATAAAACAGATGGCCTTGATTTTGCGTGCGCGGTTGTTTAGATGAGACCGAGCCGCGAATGCAAATTGTTTATCTGCAAACGGTGCATTTTCTGCGGGCGTACCTTGAAGAAATAACTCGGGGTTTGTTAACTGTGACGCTGTAGTCCGTTTTCGTGTGTCACTTAATTTTTCTACAAGAGCTTTGAAATCTTTTAATGACATATCGGGGGTTGATAGTAACGAAAAAATTGAGTTATGTAGATAGGATGTAGTCCATTTTCGAAATAATCTAAAATTTGTTTAAAAGGCATACTTGGATTTAAATCATTACACATTTCTAAAATATCATACATATACTTTAATATATCTTCGTCTTCCTTTTGACTTCGTTTTCTTAATTGATTTTTAAGTTCTCGAATACAACATGTAATTCCAAATTCTTTTTTAAAATCACGGACAACATCGTTCCAAGTTTTATTACTATTTTCTGCTGCCGAAAGATAATTATTATACCAGATATTTGCAGCTCCATGAAGAAATGAACCGAAAAAATTTATTTTATGTACATTTGACCAGTTATTAATATTAGCAGATTTTTCATAATTTTTTATAAATTCAATTACATTTGTCGTTGCTGGTATAAATATTTCAGGACTTACGAATTTAGGAAACCGTGGATTTTTGTTTGCGTCTCGCGCTAGAGCGATTGTAACAGGAGCGCGAGCGTTTTGATTTTCAATCATAATTACGGGCGATCGTGATACGTAAGCAGAATTTGTTTAAATTTTTAGTCTGTTAATATAAAAAGTTACTTGTACTTGGAGATTTTAACATATTATGTTAAATAGATATGAAATTATTTAACAACGCTAAAAAAAATAATGATCATAATTTATTGGAAAAGTAGATACGTGTCGTTTTAAAAAGTGCATTAAAATTTAACATTACCTCTTATTATTTCGTTAAATTCTTCTAAAATAAAATCATTACGTTTCCCAAAAAAAATTATTAAAGAAAACTTTTCCCCAAAAAATTTTTTTTTCTGGGAATTAAATTAGTGACTACATTTTGGATTTTAGGCGCCTCCACCAAAAATGTTACGGTAATAATTTAAGTAACATGAAATGAGGGACGTAGCTTAATATAACAATACATTTATTAGAAACAGTAAATTACAACTAATTACAAGTACATTTACTTACATTGTATCTGGGGCACTTACGGACAATTAGACTAGTTGACACTGACTAGAACTGTTCTAATTATGCGCTAGCGTTGGCTTTGTCGACCTTTTATAGGGGTTTCGTGACGTCAATTATTGCCTTGACATTTGTGCACACGACTTTGCCTTAGATCCGTGCCCATAGATGAGTCATAAGATTTTGCGCACAGCCCGCGAATGAATCATCGCAGGTGGATTTCCCAACGCGGGTGAGTCATACGTTACATAATTTCAAAGGAGTCATTCTTATGTTTATGTTATCGTCTTGTGTTTATGTTACGCTCGACTGATTTTCAGCTGTACATCTTTGCGAGTTTTCTTATCCTAGTTACAGTATCATACAGGGACAATAAATTATACTGCCTACGAGTTTTCTTGCCACTCGTATGTTTGGCAAGTAAAATTTCTTTTGTAACCTAAAGTGCAAAACTATAACTAATCGGTTTACTTTGACGTTAGAATTTTCTTACCTCCTTCATTTCTTCATAAATTCCATGGTTTTTTGGCATGTTCGTTCGCCAAATAATATTCAGTTAATTTTTGATAAAACAAATTCTTGTGGTTATCCATATTCGTTAAACCAAAAATTTAGATTTCTGCAGGTAACAAATACTTCAAGACTTTTCAGCAAATGACTAAACAAGCGTCTGTCAAACGCCGTAACGAGTAATCGCTTCACCTTTTACATTGTTTGTCGAGAATTAAACGGGCAATCCCTGAAATAACGTAAAATTTCAGCCAAACAAAGGAAAAATCACTTTATTTCAGTCTTTGCCGGCAATACGACCAGTGCCTGGGTTTGAAATGACGCATTACGCCCAATGACTAGGACATATAAAAAGTGAGCAAATAAAAATCAGATTAGAGTAGGCGGTGCAAAGAAAATGTATGTCTGTGATTAACTGAATTAATTAATGTAACACATTCATGGACTGTCAAATTTATTGACTTTTCATTTAATCACAGACATACATTTCCTTTGCACCGCCTGCTCTAATCTAATTTTCAGTTGTTCACAGGTTACATGTATAGAAGCAAACTGAATGTTAGTAAAAGTCGAAATATTTTTGTTTGATAAAACAATTGTCAATTGTTAAACACAATTATAGTAGCCAACACGTTTCAAAACTGAATTTTTTGTAACTCACAATAGCGAAAGTATTGTTGTAAACGTTACGGTTTGCCATTTCTCTCTGAGAATTAAAAGTTTTATAATTACATTTAGATGCAATAAAATATATGAAAGTTGAAAATTTTGATTACCAAAGTAGACAAAGTACATCCCCGAACCGCATAATTATATCCTGCCGCAGTGCAAAAACTCAATTTCGTTTGCGGCCGCGTTGCAATAATGCATTAAAAGTTGTCATCCTTGCAGTCGAGACGCATCCCAAGCACGACGACGACGTTAATATTTAAATTTGATAGAACGCGCCGCGTGTTTGCCTAAAGTAATTTACCGCAGAAACGAGTCGTTATCGACTCAGCTCGCCTACAGCTGCAGATAATGAAGTCTGTTCCTAATTATAAGCTAACCTCTGTCTTTGATCTTCATACAGCTACTCGCCTCTAATATTCTGCCGGGCTTTGCCGTGAAAAAAATTCCGATAGTGACAAATTTAGTCGGTTAGAGATGCTCGCAGCAGATTTTCTTTACATTAAAATAATGAATTTCTAGATCTTCGGAAGGCATTATAATTTCCTTTTCTCAAGTTTTAATTAACAATTTTTTTGTTCTATTTTACCAAAAGATGTATTCAAGTTTTTTCTTTGTCTTATCCCCAAACAAAAAACATTTGCATTTTAATATTACAGTATTGATTCGTTGCCCATATTTCTTACCAGCAAAAGAAATTCTTACCCAAGTACAGTTTTGAATGCAAAATAGCACACAGATGGACATCAACAAATTTAAAAGAACGATATTGTAAATAACAGAGATAAAATTTTTGTAAAAATATATTTTTTTCCAAAAACGTGTAGTTTCCAAAATTTGGCCAATGGAAATTTTGTAAACTTAGCTCCATTGTAAAGAATTGAACGTTTAATTTAATTAATCCCGTATTCAGGAAAATAGTGCCAACGTTGTTTCTTGTCGGAATGTATGCTTTGAGTCAAAAAATGCAAATATATTCATTTATTTTGGCAAAATTATATAAATGAGAAGTAATTGGCATTCAAAACGATCTCTTGCAAGTGCTCGGCATTTTGTAGCTCAACGAATGATATTTTCTTGAGGATGTTGCAGCATGTTGTTATTTTTAATCATTGTAGCTGTTTTATATTCGCTGAATGAATTCCTCTTCATTTTCAATTTCGTCTTTTTAAAATGAAGTTCAAAACCTCATAATCTGACACTAATGACATCGACGGTGTCAAGTTAAAACGACATAAGCGACAAAAACAAGATTTTGTGTTACAACGATTTATTGAAATTACTTACCGTTATGGAAAAGTTAGTGATTATTTCTGTTAATCGTCTCTTATCTTCCTTTTTAATTTTACGAAGTTGTAAAGCAATATCTATAATTTGTTAGGTAAAATTAAATAATAAATATAAATTATAAATAATATCGTATTTTTATAAACATCACTTTATTGAAAAAAAGACAGGTAACACAAATTAAACAAACTAATTTATTAAAAAAAATTAACTTTAAACGAAAACATTACTATAATAGTTCATCCTCGATATCGGTTTCTTCTAGAACATCGGGAATTTTGGAATCACTTTTTAAGCACAAGTACTCTTTGTGATATTGGGGTTTGATGACGTTAGTTTTGCAAAGTGTCTTTAAATTCTCCAATTTTTTCGAAGAAATCGGTAACTCTTCTTTGTATGCATTTTTAACATTCATACCAAATTCGAATTTCAAACTGCACTCCAGCCAGTTATCATCCTGCATATTACCTTTAAAAGATGTGCGATAGATTAATTTATCAAAATCCTTGTTAAACCTGAAGGTTTTGATGTCAGTTATTTTAACATCTTTTTTTCCTACTTTGATTTTTAAATTGCTAGCAAAAGTTTTCCAATCCAAAAAGTCTGTATAATGAAGAACTTGAACGAAATAAGGGGCTGGATGTAATCTGGCATTTGTTAAAATTGTGGGCCATTCAGATAGTGCTTCAACTATTACTTTTCTTGTACTTTTTTCTATGACCGCATGCATGGAATCCACGGGCATATAGGTATGCCCTACCACTAAATACGTTAGTGTAATAGTTTTTATGTACACCGCTCTGTTTAAAAAATATTGTACCATCCCAAGCATTTGCTTATTCTTATTCTGACCAGTGCAATTGTCACAGTAGAGGGAAATATTCTCATAGTTTTTGGAGGAATCTAGTTGTTGTAAGTATATGTATAAACAAGTGCAAATTTCTTTCCCGCCTCGCTTCCCATTTTTCTCTTCCCAGAGATAACAGAATCCATTTCTAGATCCGGTTTCATATACCGTAAAATTATATACCGAATACCTTCTGGTAAATCCAAGTAATAAGTTATCCCCATGTGGTGTGCTTAGTACTTTTTGAAGATCAAAACTTGCGACAAGTAAGTTATTGTCATCATTTTTGCACTTATCTTGTTCTTCAAGAAATATAGCCTTTACTGCATCTTTTTCTTCAATATGAAGATTATAGCTAGTTATGTCGTCGGCACGTTTTGTCTCCAAATTTTTAATTTCTCATATTTTACGCATTTGTCTTTCCTGGGAACATGTATCCCTATGTTGTAGTTTTTCTTAAACATAAACATAAATGTGCTCTTTTTAATAGGAACTTTATTTTCCTTTGCCTGGTTATGCAAATACATTCGGTAGATATTTGCATAGCTCTTCACACTACTTGGCAAATACTTTTAGGTAGATGATCCTCTGCTGTAATGCAAGGGAACAGCAGGAAGGTTTTCAACAAACGCACAAAAAGAGGCGCGTTGTTCTTCAGAAGTAGAATGTGCTTCTTCATTTCTTTTAATGTCTTGTTCTGCATTATTTGACGGAACTAAATTTTTGGTTATTGTTCTTAACATTCTGTGTGAAATATCTAATGTTCTTAGTAAAAATTGTAGGCAAACTTTTCTTTGGACTTCATTCCATGGGAGAAAATATTGCATAGTGCACGTTCTATTTTTTTTTCTTTTTGTAGAACGTCGACGTTTCACCTCAATTATTTTGATACAACTTAAAAGAAAACTTTGCTGTTAGTTTTATTCCCCAATGACCAAAAATTGTTAAAGATGTTTATTCTTTTAGCATCAGCGAACTCTTTAAAATTGTTTTGGCAGTTAGTTTTCTCACATGGATTTGGTTGCATTTTCTTCTTTTGCACTAATTGTCCTTTATAGTTCTTGTATTCTTCCCCTGAGTCTTTTTTTTCTTATTAATTGCACGTTCCGATTCCTTTTTCCTTCTTTTCGAAGATTTTCCAACCTTACCATTTTCAAAATTTGAGATGGAGCTTGAGTCGCTATTACTACCGCTGTTATTTTCGCTTGTTGGTGACGTTGCATTATTGATAAACTCTTTGATTGTAAGAAAAGTCAAGTCTTCATTATTATTATAACTCGTGTCTAAATAAAAACCTGGTCAAGTAGGTACATTTAGTAATTCTGCTATGTAAATGCAATGGAAAAAGTCTCGATCACAACCCACTTGACCAGGTTTTTATTTAGACGCTCGTTATAAGTTATGTGGGTAACTATCAAGTAAGTTATTATTTACATTTTTAACGTTTTCATCAACGTTTTTGTCGCTTAGAACAAGAATAATGTCTTGCTGTATTGCTTCGTTCAAAACATCGTCCTCACAAACTATTTCAATATTATTGTTAATGTTATCCATCTGAAACAATAGATTAATTGACACAAGCGCTAAAGTATAAATCATCCTGTAATTTAATATCCATAACGAAATAGAATTTGAAATCGTCTTTCAAGAACTCTTTTATTTACATTTCTGTTCACGGAAAATGCATACAGTCTTCAAAATGATTTTTACAACTTTTTAGTTTTGTGGCTTTGTAAAATTACTTTATAACTCTACGGTTACATATAACTAGGAAACTGTTCTGCAATGTTAATTCTCGAGTATGAGAAGGTAATTTTTACATATTTATAATAATTAGAACAAGAACACTAATATAATGCAAGTGTATGCATTTTCCGTGAACAGAACTGTACATTAACTCTCATTAGATAGACATTTTAAATGTACAACATCACCTTTTTAAACAGAAAGCAAGTTTTGAAATTTAAAAGTGCGATATGCATTAGCATTGTGTTGGCGCTTATGCCAAACCATTCAACGAAATATCGGTTTGACATAAGCTTTTCGTCATTCATTAATTACCAATAATCAAGGTGGATAACATTATTAAACATTGCAGTTACGTACAAAAGATATAACGTTATGTTTTACATAATATAGTGATACATATACTTACCACTAATTATAAACAAAACCACTGAAACTAAAGAGACATAAGTACGGTTGCGGAATCAAAAAAAGCATACAAGTCTTTAGGCGTTTAGGTTATATTTTGCAATATTAGAGTAGTGTAAATCGATCTCTGTCAGATTGACATAAACGCTGACAATTAAATCATGTAAAATGACACAATGCATAATTCAACTTTCACTTTTAGGAGTCAACAAGAAAGGAATAGATTTGGCAATAGTAAACTAAACTGAGATTTCATTTACGACAAAATAACATACATAAATATATTTAACAAATTAATGTCTAATACTTCACAGCAGCTCCATTATTTCTCACACTTTACAAACGCTCAGGCATTGAATAAATACAAGAACGGATATAGTCAGGGGAAAGTTCATTCCCAATTTCTTCAATCTTATCTAATAATTCGTGTGCATTTGCAGCTCTAAAATGAATGGCGTACATTTTCTTCACGATATAACCCCAAACATGTTCAATGGGGTTGATATCTGGGCTTCTGGAAGGCCATGGCAATATGGCAAGCGCACAACTTTATTTTCTTCAAGCCAGCTTTTCACAACTCTAAATGTGTCTTCTTACTAACCACCCTTCTTCAATTAGTGTAATTATTTGCGGTTTTTGAGCAACAGTTAATTGCGGCATGTTACTGTCGGTATGTCACCTTGACAATTATTTTGACGTAAAAGTTGAAAATATTTGAAACAAAGTTAAGTTCACAGCGAGACATTTTGAGTGTATGCTTTTTTTAATTCCGCAACCGTACCTTGACTTCGTTCTAAAAATGGCGCTTAACACGGCTACCAACTTAAGTGAAGTCATTTGATTGGCGCTTATGCAACTTCAAGTGGATATAACTCAGTGAGAAAATTTTTGTCGAATATAACATTTTGAGGATCGTTCAGGCCGTTGGCACTTATTCCAAATCAAGGAAAATCTCATTTTTTGAATTTTTGTCGCTTATGTCGTTTTAACTTGACACCGTCGACATACACAGTTATAACAAATTTTGTCCAACAGTTGCATGTTTTTAGGTGTTTTATATGTTCAATCACTAGCGTGCAAAGTGCAAAATCAACAACTATCCATGACGACCGACCATGACTGCTTGACATTTTAAGTAATGTCACTTCAAAAATATCTTTTCAAGATTCTTTGTTGTTAAAAAATGCAACTGTTGGACAAAACGTCGTATATCACACGTGAGCGAAATGCAATTATACACTCGTGAGAATTGTCTCACTCATATATAATTTTGCATTTCTCTCACATATAATATAATCTACTATTGTAAGCAGTGTTGTAACAGATACATTTTTCAAAGTAGATTCACATACAGATACTTACCCTAATTTGTAACTCGATGCAGTTACATATACTTCTTTTTTAAAAGTAGCTAGATCCAGATACAGATATACTATAAACGTATCAAGTTACCTTTTAGATACATAAATGTATTACATAAGAGCTCTGTTCCAACCATGTGACGGTTTCGAAACCGTCATAATCAGTTGCTCACCGAAATAATGATCGATTTTGACAACTCTCAAGTGTAAAACTTTGATGAGTGCATGCTTGTGACGGTGTCGAAACCGTCACAAAGCGTGGTTGGAACAGACCTAATAATAAAAAAATAATGTTCTTTATTTCAATAATAAAAAAAAACTGACAAAGCATCAAAGTTTGAAATTGAAAAATGTCAAACGAAAGAACAATTATCGTTTTATGACATTAATAAAATTACACTGAAAAGTAGTACAAGACATCAAATGAACAAATTTACAAGTTCAAAGGAGATTGCGTTGCATATATTCTTTTACTAAATGTGACTCCAAATAATTGAAATTAATCTCCGCCCACAATAATTTTATATCCGTAGATATACGTATTTCGGCAGCTAAGCTGCCATCTTCAGTACAATCGGGAGAATAAGAACCTTTTTCAGAATATTAGACCAATACTTATTTTCCGTTTTATTTGATTTGCTTTTTTGGTAGGTTTTGACGGTTAATTTTAGATACTATTAGTATGATCAGGTAGGTAGGTAGGTAGGTAGCTGTTAGATTTCATGTAGTGTTTTTTAAATTGTACTGAAGATGGCAGCTTAGTTGCCTAAATACGTAAGGTTACTACGTAAGGTTACTGTTACCATTCATTTCCGCGGCTGTCGTCCCCCAAATTAAAAAAAGACGCGATGAAGAAACCATGAAACATTAAGAAGAAAAAGGATAGATACATACATAGTTACTGTTGCTAGGGAGTTTATGAATGAATTTGATTAACCCCAAATTAAAAGAGATAGAAAGTTGGCGCTACCTTCTCAATACAGTAACCTTATAAATACGTATCTACGGATATAAAATTATTGTGGGCGGAGATTAATTTCAATTATTTCTTAAATCACAATCTCCTTTACTATTTTCTAGATGGCTCGAAAGTTAATAGTAGTCGATATACAGGTTCGGTAAATGTTCAACTGGACATCCTGTTACAATGCGTGCGTCAAGGAACACACTAGAAAAATAAGGAGAGAAATTTGAATAATCACGTCCACTTGTGTTCGTAGCTCAATTGAAGGGTCCAATGCAAAAACCGGCTATTTCCATTTTTGCCGAAATTGAGTTATGCATAGAGGCAAGTTCATAACATGATGCCTCATCGTCCAGTGCAAGAATTAGGTTTTTGTATTTTCTAGTTGGGCTGACACTACCTTATACAGTTTCAGTCATAATTTTGAACTCTGAAGAATTGTTTGTAATTAGTAAAAGTGGAGATAGCTGGTTTTTGCATTTCACCCTTCAATTGGAGAGGCAATAGAAAGAACGTGTTAAGTCACTGTTTGCTAATTTTACAGGAGAACATTATTAAGGTTTAAAGTCTCATGGAAAATCATAGAAAAATCGTAACTGAAACTTAAAATACCACGCGCACTAAATACGCTTTTTACTTGTGAATTGGACAGTTAGATACTACACTGAATTGGCTACCACAATGCGTCATAATCTGAAAATGCCCAAAAACTGACTTAACACGTTCTTTGCGTGGGCTCTTCAATTGTGTTCGATACCGGCGATCGCCTGCCCCCCGGACCGTTTGCAATTATTAGTCCTCCACGATCCGAATCGGAGCAAACTTGCTATGTCCAGTACCCAAATTTCCGATTCTGTATGTATTAGTATTTCCGTGCGAAAATTTCTACTACTGGTTAAGCTACGTACTCAGTTAAGAAGATAGCGTTTTGCGGTTCTCGTGCAGCATTTGTGATTGACTCATTCAAAATCATTCAAAATTATAGTCAATCACAAGTACTGCACGAGAACCGTAAAACGCTATCCGCTTAGCTGAGTAAGTAGCTTTACTGATTTATCCGTTGTGGAAGTTTATTATATAAAAGACATCGCACAATATAAAGATCTTTCTTTTAATTTCTTGTAACATAAAATAAATATTTTTATTTAAAAAATGTATCTGTGTGTCGAAATGCTCAGATACATACATAAATGTAACTAAATACAGTTACAGATATCAAGTACTACCATGTAACTAGTAACAGTTACAGATACATTGAAAGTATCTAGATACTGTGTCTAAATACTTGTAACTAGATATGTTACAACACTGTTTGTAAGTAACAATCTAGCAAATTTGTCATTTCTGCTCACCTCATCTCAAGCATAAGAAACGTGTAATTTAAGGTGTGATTATCTTAAAATCGGTGTAAAAGGAATGCGACAGCAATAACGCATATTATGTTATTCTGGTAATATGTATTTTGTAATGAATTGTGTAACTGATGATTAAAAACTGAAATTTGCCTAAAATAGCCATAGTTACAAAAAAACACTGTATACAAATTGAGTTACTGAATGAAGCAGCTTTGTTAATCTCGGTAATGGAAAACTATAAACATTGTCGACACTTTATCTTATTGTTTTATTAGTTTTCGTTGATTGTAAAGAAGTTCTGACTTTTTATATTTAAATTCTTTCGCCAATTCTCTAGTATTAATTCAAAAATTGATATTGATATTTTGTTTTTATGTAATCCATGCTTCATCTACGCTTCCGGTATTTTTAGTAATTCTTTTCTTCCAAGTTCCTATTTCAGGGAATCCTACTTTTTGAAATATATTCGCTATGTAGCATGTGTTTTTCGTTTTTGGGACACATTTGATTATTTGTCGTCTTCATCGTAGCATATCAAATAATGCTTCAATTTTATTTCATAGTTAAATTGACATTAATATGAGCGTATAGTAATTTTTATTCTTCTGATGCTTCTGATCGCAACTGCGAACTTAAGGAACAGTGTGTCAGTTCTAGAATAGCTATCATCCTAGAACTGACACACAAGTCATTTTTAGAAAATTAAAATTACTATACAGGATGTAATCGAATAAGTTTCACGTATTAATATTGTAAGTTCTTCATCACATAAGAAATTAATTCTGAAAATATCAATGGTCTTGCTCAAGAATAAAAATTGACCTACCGCAAGAGCGCAACGCCTTTTGTTTGAAAATCCCTGCTCGTTCGTGAGTGCGTCTGCATTTTTTTATATAAATGTTGCAGTAAAAACTTAAAGCTTAGTAAATGTGTACACTTGCTGGTCAGTGTATACAATTATCTCATATTTTAGTAAAAGTATCAACTCAATTTGAAAATGTTTACTGTTTCTAGTAAATGTACATAACGACATAACGATAAATTTCGCAAATGTCACGGCCACTAGGTCAATATCGCCTGCAACACAATTCGATAACGGAATCTTCGACCATCTGTTTCATTGGTAAAAACCGGACTTTTAGGTTGTAAAAAAGTCGAGAAAAGGTCACTTCACATAGACAACCTATGCAAGAAAATGAATAGTGCTTATTACGCTTTACTGAAACTAAAATCGTGTGTCGATTTAGACTACTTAGTACAAGCTTATTATGGGCTAGTGCATTTGAATTTGGTCTACTGCTGTGGGAAAATTCACGTGATGTCAACAGAGTTTTCGTTGCGCAGAAACGAGTGGTGAGACTAACCCCTTTATTTTGTAACTCATAACGACATCGTTACATAACGATAATCGTTAAGTGACATATTTTTGACTAATCAGTACATAGAAATGCGTTGCATCTATTTAGGTACTAATTGGAAGAAATATGTCACTTAATGATTGTCGTTATACCGGTGTCCGGAAAAGAATGGGCCATACTTCAAGGGTGGCTTCTTTGGACCTAAATAAATTGAATTAGATCAATTAATCTTAGTATAATTTTGCTTCATTAAAAAGTTATGGCCCTTCAAAGATAATTTTTTTATCCATGTATTTTAGCTAAGTGAATAAACGATTGATTGATTGATTGACTGATTGATTGGTACCTAATTTAGGGGACTTCATTATGAAATTAGGTACCTAAAGAGGTCCAGTAAAGTCAAGTATCTATTTTTTATTAAAAATATAAAATGCTTATTCCAATTTTACAAATTTAACAACACAAATGAAAGTAAATATTTGTATTTTGTCAAAATCGAAAAATTGCACAGGAAATAAAAGATTCTTAACTACTGGTCGTATGGATTACGAAAAATTCTTCTTAAATTTCGGGGATAAAGTTCGGGCGTTAGTCACTCAATACAAGTTGTACAATACAAATTCGAGGCAGTTAAATTGGAACAAAGTTACGTACTTTGGTGCTGAATAATAGTTCGTTTTGAAAAATTATAATTAGTAGTTTTTGAAATATTTTCAAAAACCCGAAAAACGCAATTTGTAAACAATTAACACACTGTGCAACTTAATTTGTTAAATGATTGAAAAAATAAATGAATGTTAATAGTAGATAGTTTGCATTACTACACTGAGGGGACCTACATCCTCAGAAAAGAAAATGCATTAAATACAGTCAATGCATTTGTTTCTTTGAATGAATACGTGTTATTCTGCACGAACTTTTTGAATTTTGTTTGTCTAGTCCGAAATGTAAGAATTATTTTGCGAGAAATCTGAGTTTCTATTACTTAAATATTAATTTAAAAAGTAGTTGTTAGTCTCCGTATTCTTTCGTACGAAAGTAATAAATGACCTGCCTCAACGTTTATAATATTGCATTTGCGGGTTTACAGTCCTATCATTTATTGCGCATAATAGTAAATTCCGCTCAGGCAGGGCTTTAAATCTAAGCCAGGGCTTCTCAAACGTTTTATGTAAAAACTAACGGTATATTTTTCCGGAGTTATTGTTGACATTTTTCCCAAACGTATGTCATAACTTCGCTTCTTTTCTTGTATTAGTAGAGGTTATAGTATGTGAAACTTAACTCATTACACCCTGTATAATTTTATAATAAAAGATTTAAAATATTAATATATAATCATTTAAAACTTTTGTATACGTGCAAAATTTCCATTTTTCATTTATTTTTAATATTTAGATTGAAAAATAAAATATTTTACTACTGACTTCTGGAATATTGTATTTAATTATTAAAATTCAGATTTCCGTACTTTTCAACTTCGAAAACTTATCGCTTATATTGAAATTTTATTTGGTTTTCTTCAACGAAATTTTCGTTTATTTTTGTATTTATTATATTGAATTTTTCTTATCAAAGTGGTACTGATATATTTAATGTCATCAAAATTAGTTACAAGATAGTAGTAAAATATTATGTAGCACAAATAAAATCCTTATCTCTTAATTTTGTTTTATGTATAGGGATGTACTAAGAAAACTTTTTCCTTCAGTTACTGTCGAACCTAATGTACTATTCGTTCTCATAGAGAACTTATTTAACGGCCACATTTATTTTGCCATTTTTACAGCGTACATAACGTGAAAAATGGCCGCCCTCATTTCGCACGCTGTAATTTATTGAATTACAGTCTTTACGACGGCCACGAATACATATAAGACGGGCAACAGCTGCCCACGTTCACGGATTTAAAGTCTATCATCATTAAATTCTTCAACAAAATAACGACATCGTTTTTACTATTTTTTTTGTTAGAATTCAAGAAGCAAACACATTAAAAGCATAGCCTGGGAAGATACAATTTTTAGTATACTTCATGTGTGCCATTTATTACGTCTTGATTTTATTTATTTAGTTTTAAATAATGAACATTTAATACGAGTATGTCATGCGAGTTTGGATGTTGTGATTATATGTTGATAACAGTTTTTAATAGTGGAGATACAAATTAAAAAAAAATTACAGTAATAATAATAATAATATTCTTTTTCAAAATATCTGTAAATAATATTGCTTTAAAAACGTACAGAAAGGGCACCATTTCGACGAGTAAATTAAAGACAATGTTTTTGAACTCGTTTATGTTATCATTATCAATCCCTCTTATTTCTGGTGGAAAAGGTAGCTAAAAGGGGTTTTGCACTACTCTACTTTTTGTACAAGATTTGGTTAAGTTTCTTAAACAATTTAACTTATGCAATCAATTCTATCAAATGTTAAATTAAATTAAAAACTATCTGGAAAAATAGAACATGTTCTATCTCTAAACGGTCTGCAGCCCAAAGTCTAAAACGACTTTAAGACCAGCCTATTTCTTGTAAAAGACCTAATATTTGCGTTTCATTTAAAGTTGGTAGTCCACTACAGCAATTTGTTATCTTCAAAAATTAGAAATATGACCCGTTGGTTCGTATGTCTCGTTTTTTTTTTTTTTAAACGCAAAAACCCGGATAAAGAGGGTAGGAAGTTTACGCCTTAGGCATCAAAATATCAGATGTGTAAATAATAAATCTCAACTGCTTGAAGTAATTCTACGCGATCAAAAAATTGACATTATTATCTTATCTGAGCATTGGCAGTCTAGTATGCAATTGGATGAAATATCTATTTGTAATTACATTTTACAATATTGTTTTTGTAATTAGATAAATCATTAATGTCATGGTCTATTATAATTAATTGTATTTTACAGACCGTCAGGCTCTGTTTTTGATAATTTGTTCAATCGAATTCTCCTTCGAACTGGGTTTTCTGCATTTCCCCAATTTGTAAGGCGAATGCCGAAGGAGAAAAATCACCCGGTAAGTCGACTGCAGCCGTAGCAGGCAATACAAGAATAACCAGTCAAATGCCTCCCCGACAAACTCATGTACAACTTGGGGCTTGTATGGTTCGTACGGCGGAGATTTTGCAATATTTTTCCTTTAATGGGCAAGGTATCGGGTTGTGGAATACTCCTCGTATCTTTAGGCTCCAACTACTAACGAGTGTTCAATTAAAAAAACGGTCTAGACAGCTGTGAAATTATTCTGAACGTATGGCGTAGGGTTCTTCATATGACTAGTGTCACTTGCATTTCTAACCTCACTTCAACTCAAAGAAAACATTTCAAAAATAAACATTTATTACTGTAACTTATAAAACTTTTTACAACTATTATAATAAATACTGAAAGTGTCTACCTTCTTCTTGAAAACATTTCAAGGTTCTATGCTTGCTGCGTTCGAAAATTATACGTCGGATGTATCTGCAGCGTATGATCTTATCTTTCTCACACACGTTTTTTAATCTATTTTGTATCTCGCTCATCCGTTTAAAAAATCTTATGTTTATAGTATTTCCATGACAACAGGCGATCTTTCACATCCCACATTTAAGTAGAGTGTGAAAAGATCGCCTGTTGTCAAGGAAATAATATAAACACAAGATTTTTTTAAACAGATGAGCGAGATACAAAATAGACTAAAAATTGTGAGTGAGAAAGATGAGATCATACGCTCCAGATACATCCGACGTATAATTTTCGAACGCAGCAGCTTAATTGCGTTCATCAGGTTTCTTTAAGACAGGAGGAGATTCCTTCAGTTCTTGAATTTTATTAGCAATCCGCTGTCTTAGGTCATTTAAATCATCAACTGATGTGGTAAATATGGAGTTGTTTATGTAAGGCAACAAGAAAAATCACAAACGGTTAAATTACAGGACCTCGGACGTCAAGTAATTACAGTGTCCCGACTAATAATTCTGTTTCCAAAAACTTCTTCAAAGCACCTTGCCACAGAAAACGTCCAATTTCCATCAATATTTGCACAGAAATTTACAAAATACTTCCCAAAATATTCCAAAAAACTTCGAACAGCGTTCGAGTTTTGTTGATATAAGGTTAACCGCCGTCAACTTGTCAAATTTGAAATATAAATGAAGTTAATCATGACATACGTTCCTGACAACAAAAGTGTGTCACAGCTTCTTGACCGTTTTTTTATTGAACACTCGTTACCAACCCTCCTCGAATTTAGCTTAACCTTGGGGAATTCCATCCCCAGTGGGGATTTTTAACGTACCAAACATCTTATTGACATGGGACCTACAGTTTCACTTCCGCAATTGAGAAACCACCGGCGCCGCCGCTGGATGGGAAATTAAACCAACGTCCTTCGGGTCTGAAGGCAAACATGCAAGACTGTGAACTACCAGACGATCTATTTGCAATTTAATAGCCCTTCGGCTCAGAATATAATTGATTGATTTATTTCGCAGTTCTAATTGTTATACTGTTATAGATACTTGTGTTTCCTGTATGATAACTTTATTACAAATTTAGCTCAGAATAATTTGAATGCTGGATGTTTCGAATTTTACCTCTCTGATCATTTAACACAAATAAATAATAATTATAATTTTTGATAAACCCTTAGATGCAGTGGCATTTATTTATAAGCGTGTAATTCCCTTCAGCGTTTATAAATTATTTCATCAATGAGACGTGGCTTAGCGTTTATGAAGTCTCTTGTCCTAACAAAGCATTTGAAACTTTCTTAAATATATTTTATATTGAAATAGCTGTTTTCCAGTAGTCAATCCTGTAAATAATTGCATATCATCACACATTATTCAACTTAAGAATAATCTGCTTACGTAGACATATCCAGTATTTACGAAACGCTTTTTGCATTATAAAAAGTAAATATTTATTTCTACATTTTTGATATTTTAAATTTTAAATATCACACGCTTTCCTTAGTTTAGGCAGATGAGTGCATTAGTTTGCACATTGATGTAAAGATGTACTTATCTTCTCACTTCTTTTATCTATTGTTCATCGGAAGAACTGCCGGTGACGTTTCGATTATATTATTTTCTTAATTTGCGATCCGGCTGATTAATTGGCGTTCCTGTGGGCCTGCAGATTCCCAAATATTAGGGATTAGGACTTCTTCTGAGTGTCAACGTAATTGTCAAATTTTGTAGAGTCTAGGCCATAGACAAAATAAACCTAGACTTACAACGGCAATGTATTTCTTTAAAACGTTTTGATGCCATCTACATTTTGTAAGAATACTAATGCACAAACCGCGGCAATTTTAAATTGCTTTCAAGCTGACTTCAAAAATGACAAGTAATGATTTAGGTATCGTAATTTGAAACTAAATTGAAGCGAAAATGATTTTATTAGAAATTATAATACTAACCCTGTCTAATACAATAAAATAAGTCTTGTGTACAACGTGTGCATTTATACGTTAATGATTTCAGCGTTTTTACAGTGAAACCAGCCATATATGTTTTTATAAAAGACATTTTAGTAAAATCTTCATGTGGAGAACTTTCTGGTACAACACTGGAAATGATTCTTTCTGGAAACAAATTTGAACTGAACAGTGGATTTGCTATATCATCTTCATGAAAAAAAGAAATTATAAATTGAAAAATAAATACTCTCCTTTATCATCCTCACAATCAAATATGCGATTATAATTTGCAACTAAATTATCGATTAAGATGGTTTTGAAAGCTCCTATGAGACCACTGGTCGTAAGATGTATCATGGTTGTATCTCACTCCATTACTTCTAATTTGTCCAAATAAACTTTCTAGTGGGTCCTGATTGAGTCTTCTACCAAGTATATAATATGGTTTGTTCGATTTGGACGTTGGCGTTATGTTAATTAGACGCCGCTGTAAACTTGCATCCAATTTTTTGGAGGCAACGAAAATGGTAATGATTAAGCACGCGTCAGACTTGCTGCTACTGCTTAAATCTACTCAGCTCACAGATTTAAAATTCTTGATGCAGTCTCGAAACTGCAATCTACCTGACTTAAAACGAATAGCCACTTTAACGCAAACAGTTTACAGCAAAACAAACCGAACGGACATTTGATGTTGCGTATACTCCTGCGACAAGTAACATGACGCGAATGGACAAATCGGACAAACCTATTGAAATCCTTGTGATTTTAAATATTCCCAACTGCACATAATATTTTTAATAGTTATTTTCCAATTTTTCTCTTTTCTGTCTCTGAAAATTTTTCACAAAATCCATAGAAGCTAACATAGGTAAAGCTTTATTTACTCAAAAATTCACTGCTAACACTCCTACCTACTACCAGATATTCCATAACGAAGTTCTTGCCCGCGCTGCGGTGCTTTCACACTACAATTCAAAGAATCAAACGTTTTTCGCTCTAAATAAATGACAGATAATAAATTCAGTTTTATGTCATTTACCGTTTTTATTTACACCTGCTGCCACCATGTTTTTGGAAGATAAACTAATTTCCGCTTTCAAGGTCATGCATTTGCGTGAAATGTCTAGGTTTATTTTGTCTATGGTCTAGGCCACTTGTGTGATGCACGAACTGCATCAGAATTCCGCGGCCTTATTCTATCCTGTCATGAACTGTGTACAGATCGACTTCGCTTTGGATATTACTATCCACACAAATTACGCCTTCAAACACTGACATTTTGTATAGCCTTTCTAACACCGTCTCTTCTGGAACTATTAATACCTAATAGCAATATAATAAATAAAAAATACATAATAAAAAAAATATAAAGTAATATAATTACAAAAAAAAATCCTAAGGGTTAGTTCAGATCAGCGATAGGGGTACAAGATTGGCTCAAGTCACTCGGACGAGAATTTTATGAGAGAAGCATCGATAAATTTATGCCACTTGACGATAAATTTACAAGGCGATTATGTTGAAAAGTAGGCGAAGATGTACACTAATTAATAAAAATAAATAGTTGGAAAAACGATAATGTTTCTATTATTTATGGCACATCGGAACTTAGCTTGTGAATGTGCCTCGTATATGATTTTATTAATTTTTTAGACAACAAAACTTCAGACATTGCCCTTGATGCTGTTGATATCAACTTTACAGTTAGTAAGTAGTAGGAGAAAGTGGGGCAGGTTTGGACACATAATTTCAAAAATTAATATTTCAAGCCAAGAGAAAATTCAGGTTTTAATTCGAGTTACAGATACCTTAGTATATTTCCAACGTTCAGGGCTTATCCTAAACAGTTATTTTTGTTCAGTAGTTTTATTTTTCCATAAAAGTTGCATTTGTCCGAAACTGCCTCATAGTGGGTTACATCCGGACAAGTAGTGAGGCAGATTCGGACAACTTCTGTAAAATTCAGGACTTATTTATTTCTAAATGAAACAAAACGATATTTATCAGAAAAAGGTTTATTGAATGTTGTAATCATAAAAATTGACATTAAATTTTCAAATTGAAGGGATCTTTGAAGTTTCTGGTGTTGATTAGGTTATTTTGGACACATTCGAAATGTCTTGCAAGTCCGGGAAGCGGAAGCCACCTTCATAATTTCTCAAGAAATCCACGACGTAATCGTCTTTATTACAAAATTCCACTCTATCGATAAAATAAAGTATTTTTTATTGGTCCGAAACTACCCCACCTGATTTGTCCGAACTTCTCTCACATAGCATAATTACATAAATGACAAAATATAACTTCGTTCATGGTTTGAATCTATTATTTTGTATGGCTATGCATCACTAAACGTATCCAAGTCTGAGGTGAATAGTATGAATATTTCCTCAAAGTTGTTCACAAGCTGTTAAAACTTACGATGTCTGCAGTAAAAGTTATGAGGAACTCTATTTTTGAATTTTCTCAAATAATTGGATTCGAAGTTGTTCAACAATAACGGACCACGACTCTACTGCTGTAGTAAGATACATATTCTCGAAGTGTCCAATTTTGTAGCACTCTTAAGGCGTTAAATTAGATTTGTCCGGAGGTGCCCCATGTCCGAAGCTGCCCCACCTTACCCTACCTAATGCTAGTAAATTAATGACAAAAGTAAAATCTGTTTGTACTCATATTTTATCTTGGATGATTGTGAAGAAGTTAACTGTAAACTATAAAAAAAGTATATAATTTTTAAGAACAATCCCAATACAAAATATCTAATTTCAAATTAGCCTAAGGTGTGATTGTTCTTTGTAATCCTTCGATGGTAGTTATAGTTTCCTTATGATTTTTTCTTTCGTTATTTTTGGTGGAGGGGAAGCGGGGGGGATCGAGTGGCAGCGGGGGGATCGGAGGGTAGCGGGGGGAGGCACCCACGCATTTTTAAACAAAATCCATTTTACATTTTACTTTACGCACTAGTGCGTAAAAAGTAACACTTTACAAACTAAAATTAACCTTTGAAGTATCTACTTTACGCACGCTTGTGGAAAAAATATATTTCAAACATTTTAATTTACACATTAATTAATAATTAATTTGATCTTATTTTTAGTTCTTCTTTTGAAAGTTTAAAATGTAGATATTTAATAACGAGTGTTTTTTTTTTTAATTTGGCGTCGAAGTTGGCCGTGACAAGGTGCTTATTGTGTACGCACCACAAGTTTGATTATTTGTTTTAATTCTTATTTTCTTATTGTCTGTTTTCATTGTTACAACAGATCTGATTCTTATTATAGTTTTTCATTTATTACAATAGATTACATTCTTGTGTTGTCCTATCATACCGTTGAGTTCGAAACTTCGAAAGCAAGGTTAGGAATTGCAAGTTCAAACGTCAAATTAACAACTGTCATGATGGTTCGAAATGAAATCTTCATGGCCAACTTCGACGCCAGATTTAAAAAAAAACACTTTATAATTTAACTTGAAATAAAAAAAATATATAAATAAACTTTTAGATCCGATTCACAAGATTTCACCACATTTACCTTGCTAAAATATTTTCAAATTTATGTTTAACTTATTAGCTTGTCGATCACGTTTCATACTTATAAAGTTTATGTGTTTTGACAGCGTCACAGAAGCGTAAATAAAATACTACTAATAAGTTTGCTAAACAAATGAAACCGACATGGAATGACATTAATAGAAATGTTTCAAGTGTTTCCCTTTTGTCGCGCTAGAAGCTTATTCTGGACACAAAATTTACAGAAAGACGTGAAAAAGCCAAAGCCGTAGAAAAAGAAGAGTGGTTAGAAGTTGTCCAGATAAAATAAAATAGTGAAACTTTTGCAAAGAATAATTTTTTTGCGGAAAGAGAAGGAAGGTGAATGTTGTACGTATAGTCACATACATACCTTCAAAATATGATTTTTTTGGTATATAACTTCCAAAAGGATATAATACTGGCGCAAATCACTCCGTTTAATAATTCTATACTATTTATCTTAGAGCTTCTGTTCTGAGTAAAATACGTATTGCGGTGTTTATAAGCTAAATGAAAGACTTTTTCAATGAAATAATTTGTAAATAGTAAAAGGAAATTTAGAGTAATGTATAAGTTATATTTTACAGGATTTATTTGTTTACAATTATTAAATTCACTGCATCGGGAGAGGAGCAGGAGCCGTCACCGATATCAGCAAGTTTAAGAACAGCAATAAACTAATAAGATATAAACAAAAATAAGATTTAGAATATTGACAAAAATTACCTTTAGAAAAGCAACGAATGCAAAATTTGTAACAATTATCAGAAACTTTGAGAAATATCCCATTTCACCGCATAAAATTGGCTTCACCCAATTAGGGGCCATAACACAGCATAAAATTGGCGCCCAACGTGGGGCCAAAGACAGAAAATTTTGCAACAAATAAATTTATGCTAAAATCTGCAAGACTCCAGATACCAATGCAGTATGTATATACAGGGTGTCTCTAAACCTATGTCTTTCATTAAAACTGTAAGTTCCTCATTATAAAAGAGATTGATTCTCCAAATATGAACGGTATTGCTCAAAAATGAAAAACTGACGTACCACAAGCGCGTGCAGTTCCTTTGTTTTGAAACCTCTGCTTAGTTTATGACTTGTTGAGGCAAGTCCGCTTTCAATAAAAAGCAATAAACTGCAATAAATTTTTTATTTACGTTTGAAAGAACTAGGTCAGCGTCTTCGGCATAAATCCATCTGTGTTTCACCGACACTGGCATAGCGAAATGCGTTTTTCGAAATAAAATGAGAAATTAAAAAAAATGTACAGTACAGCATAAAATGAATATCGAACATGTTGTCATACCTGTGCATTAATTATAACCTTAGAATTTTACTAAAATTCACTTCTTGTTCTTGGGAATGATATTTGTAATTACAATAAATGTTCAAAATGTTGTCCTGCGGTATTAACACATAATTCGCCATAACAGAGCACTATGTCTATCAATTCCTCATTGGAATACACATATTTAGCCATATTTATTACTTATTTACACTTAAATTAAGTTATGTACACGGATGTTAAACTAACACAAAACAAACTACACACTACGTAAATTTGATAAATAACTTTTATAAAACACAAACGTACTCGCTCGGGCTAAATTTTCTCAAAAACTGATATTCAGCACTTCGTCTTTCATTCTAAGTTATGACAGCATGATAATAATAAAAACAAACAATAAAAGAACGAAAGAACGAATTTTATTTTATGACAGTGCAATTGTAACCAATAAATCGCCAAGACGAATGTAGGTAAACGTTTCTGAAAATTGAGAATTATTTTAAACCAGAATCAAATTTTCATCACGAAAACTAATTAAGCCACTCGTTTCTTGGATTTAATTAATATCACTAGCCTGCGAAAAAAATATTTTTTTTGCGGATGAAATAAAATTGGGTGTTTTTGAATGATTTTGGCATTGTAAAGAAGAATCTGTTATTAGTTTTTTTCTATCACGTCAGGTTTTTTTTAAAAAAAATGAAATTACTATGAAGGTCGGCTATATTGAACCCATTTGAAATGAACTCTTGGTTATAACGCACTACATTTCGAGCAATTAAAAAACCTATTAAATACATGCTTCGTATTTATTTACCGGTTATAGCAAACTTTGGATATAACGAACCTGTTTTGGTGCATTTTTTGGATTCGTTATAATATAACCAGACTTTACTGTATACAATTCTCCCCGGATTGAGTTGACAAGAGGAAAAACTTTTTTAATATCAATTTTACGTAAAAAAGTTATTCTCTACAAAAAGTTCTGCTTCTCAATAAACTTCAGAAACAATGGTTAAATTTAAATTTTTAACTACAGTCTGTCTATAAAATTCAAATTTCTTAGTTTCATATTCTACATATCAAAGTAACGTTTTTATTATTGACTACGCAAAAAATGTATTCTTTACAAAAAAATTCTACTGTTCGAGCACCTTCAGAAACCACACATAAATTTACACATGTACATACTGTATAAAAAGATTCATTTTCTCGGCAAATCTCAGAAACCATACTCAAATTGGAGTCACGAAATACAGAGTGATTCGGCTAAATTCTAGTGGGGTTGGCCATATGACCTTAGTAGTTAGAGCCTAAGTTACAAGGAGTATTCCGCAAGCCGATACCTTGCCCATAAAATGGGAAAAAACAGTCAGTTTCTCGAAAATTATGTTTGAAAAACGTACTTTGAAATATTGTATTAAAAAAAATGGGACGTGATGAAAAAATTATTACATTTTTTTCGAACCCAGGAACACCAAATCTACTACATAAACTTAGTTTTATGTCATCCGCCAAACCTTCGCAGGCTAGTGTATTTATCAACATTTTTAGTAGACATTTATTTTTGTCTTATTATTGAACATAAACATAACATTTTGCAGTTTACATGAAAATGAAACAAATAAAACTGTTCGTGCTACGAATTCAGTTTGCTTTTAAATTTTACTTTAAATAAATAAGCATAAATAAAATAGTAATAAGTAATTGCAATAAGGAACACCGCGTGAAGACGTTTTTATTTAGAATCCTGACGAAATTTTTTGCGGCGGACAAATATGACCTAGCCCAACAAATACGTCTCGGTATATTCGTTTATGCTCCCAAAAAACACCAATTCTGCGCAGCTGAGACATTTAAATCCATTTAAATCGTCAACCAGCATTACCCAAACAATTTCTTTGAAAACGAAAACTGATTTTTCTCGGAGTTATTATTTACTTTCTCCCTAAACAAATTTTGCTTCTTTTTTTGACTACTATCTGTGGTTTCAATTAAAGACATAGGTTTAGAGACAGCCAGTATAGGGTGCTGATAAAGTCTCGCAACAAGCTCATAATTTGTTTATTTAATGTTTTTTCGCAAAATTAATGATGACGTCACAGCAGAAAAACAAATGCCGATAGAGAAAAGATTTTTGCACTAAAAGGTGTCTTCTTAAAATTAAAAACTTACCTGTTTCAGGGTTTTGCGAAAAAACATTAAATAAACAAATTATGAGCTTCTTGCGGGACTTTATCAGCACCGTGATATGTATGTACTACCATATTTTCACTTCACGCGTTTCAAAACAGTGTATGACTTTCAGGCGATGCGGCGTAGCGTAATATGAACATTATAATATATGCTTGAAGAAAAATTTATTGTAATACATGATATACGGTGAACGTACTATGAAATTTAGTTTAAGGTGCTCTCATAAATTTTATGAAACTGCAGAAATGCCACTTTATCATTTTCATCTTGTTTAACAAACAATGCGAACTAAAAATAAGGTTCGTGTTTACTGCTGGAAAGAAAGAAAACAAGCTTCAACTGTGAGATCTAGGAGAAGGATTTGTGTCACTAAACGGAGCTTATTTTTGATGCAAGATTTATTTACGCCGTCATAAACTCTCTTGTATGCATTTAGATGTTTTCCCTGGAAGAACAGATAAGAAAAGCGTCACGAAACGCGAATTATTCGACGCGAGAAGTTTTCTGACGCGGTTGACGCACAACAATTCGAAGGCACAAGACGTTCGGGCCCAATCAATCGATCCGTGAAGAGTTCGATTTGGTCCCGGACAACGAGCGTAAATTTTCGTCGCTCGTCGCGATGATTTCACGTCGGCGGAAAAACAAATATGAGCATTGCCGGAGTAAAATGTATCAGAGTTTAGCGAACCGTGGGAAATGTGAAAATCGTGTACGTCCTTTTATATCTGCAGCCGCTACACGAATTTCACGGATAATGTGCGTGATATCTGAATTTATTATATCAAAGAGAGACGACGGCGTTCGAGGGCGACAGCAGATTTACGACGAAGTTTGAATTTGGCTTTTCGTTTACACATTTTTTTCTTTCCGCCCGTGAGGGTTGTTTAGTTTATTTCCGTCTGCCATTTTCGTTTTGGAGGGGGAGTAAATCCTGATTATCGTAAATTTCAATGTAACGTTCATTTTTCTACAAAATTCATTACATTTTACTCGGTAAAAAAATTATGCTACCGAGTTTTATAAAAGGGTAAATTGCTTCTTATTTGTTTTTTGGACATCAAGTAACTTTTAAAATTTTCATAACAATGGCGCGTTCAGCAGACAACAGCTGCTGAGTTTATGTGACACCGATGCCACTGAACGACTTCGCTGAGTGATCAAAGAGTGGCAGCAGCTGAACATACACCAAATAGGACGCAGTTATTTAGTTAAATATAAAGGTAAATGTGTTCTCGGTGTTTTCTTTGTTTCCATGTTATTACGTTTTAGATATTTTATTAGTGTTTTCTTAAGGCCTTTTCGGAAACTATGATCGGGTTGCAGATCGGATTTAAATAGTTACCTGATGAGGTTAACCTGTTCTATAACCGAACCGCTCGGGTTTGACAGGGTTTACGAACGCGCGAACGTTTCATTGAATGACCTTGCAAGTGTCAGAAAATAATATAAACAAAAATAATAATATAAATAAGTAAAAATATGTAAATATTTACCTTGTATTCTTCTGATCTTTCTTGCCGCAGTGACAAAACGTGACAATTTGAGGTTATATTCAACAAATATTCAATAATCCAGTATCTTAACCCTACTAAATAGCAGGGTGATTAAAACATAAACCCGGTTGCGAACCTGAAGAAATCCGCGAAATGAACTGTTAGTCATTCGATGGGGTTAAGTTTTCGAACGGTTCTCTAATAAGACCTAAGGAACCCGATCAAGCAGTTTAAGTTTCCGAAAAGGGCGTTAATATCTCTTATAAAGGCCGATCATAAATTAGATGTAATTACATGTATTTTTTGACAAAACGTAAATTTAAACCAAATGAAAAAACGTTTAAATTTACGTTTTGTCAAAAAATACACATGTAATTTGTGATCGTCTATTGTGGCTTGTGAAAGCAGAAATTCAAATCTCGCGCTAAATCTATATTTTCGCTCCCAACCACCAGAGTAACAAATCCAGCCACATACTATGTACGTTAAGCATCTATAGATATAAGTGATTTGTGATACATACTTTATGAAAGCCTCAAGTCACTCAAGGTGCGCACCAGGTTTATTGTCTTAGGGAAGGATATGATATAAAAAGAGAACAAAGAATGTGTCGGATGAAATTTACATCAGGCAACGCACTTCCAAGATGTGTCAACTAGAATTGCTTCAGACTTATGCTTCAAACCGACAGCATATGAACCTTCTTCTCCGGCATAGTGTAGTTTCTTGATAAAGCTCCGGAATAGAAATTGTCCTGCTTGGAAATCCTCATCCAGCTTCACTTGAATTGAGTGAAATTCTCTGTCAGCAGATTCCGAACGATTGTTTCTTTCTTCACTAGTGACCAAAACCGTTCGATCACCCGGCATTGCGGCATAGCAGTCGGGTTTATCAACTTTCTCAACAAGCCGAATCACTCAACAACAACCTTTCTGGAAGCTATTCCAGAAACTGTTGTTGAGTTGGCAGGATGCCTTGTCAGGCCAGAACGGGAAAGGTCGCGTGACGTTTGGAGATGAAATCCAGGTAGCAGCCTGCGTTTTTGGCGCAGTGCTGGACTTCGCCTTTGTTTACTTGTTAAACTCTTGTTTATGTTTTTTGGCATAATGCACAATAAAGACATTATTATTATTATTATTATTATATTGTTCAAAATACATTTTAGCATCCCTATTTGCACTGGTCACAAAAACTGGTGACAATATCCAGTCTTGTAATACGATCGCCTACATCATCTTCTTTGGAATATTTGATTTAGGCCGTACTATTGCTTCCATAGGAGGTGGCACAATGGAAACATATTGGCATTCAACTCTCAGGCTCTGCAAATATCTTTCTCGTCACTGTTTGATCATAATTATTGTGATCATTGAAAAAGTCCGCGATGCGAATGATTTGGCATTATTTGGGTTTTAGCTTTTGGCATGCTTATAACATGGAAACTAGTGCCTAACTGCCGTACTACTTAAATTCTCTGATACACACATCTTCGCGTTTTACGTTTCTCTATTTTGTTTCATTAAGCGGTAACCAGAGAAAAAGAAAACGCGGTAACGCCCCTGAGATGTTGGGACAATAAACCTGGTTTGCACCTTAATAAAATTCATATACAGGCTGTGGCATTTAATCGGGTTTCTTAAATAACGCTGATTCTGTTGAATATATGGAAAAATGTTTGATACAAAAGTTTCAAAGTGTCTCAATTTGGCTGTACCAGGTATAATTTCGTTATTTTAAATGGATCACCCTATATTTTATAACGAATTTGAGTTTGTCAGGTTATTCTAGAGTACGTTGGATAAGGGTCCCCTGTACCTAAGTCCTATGATTTTTAAGATATATTTTCGGTTTTCGGAAATTACAGATGTAACTTTTGTAATTTTGATATCTCATTAACGAAGACAGTTAGAAAGCAGATATTGTGATACTATTGCAAGCTAAGTAGAAGGTACCACATTAACAATTTTTTTTTTTCACTAAACAGGGGTCTAGTATAACTATTTCCATTTCGACAACAACTGAAGGGCAATAACTTTTATTTTTTAAATGGAACGGTATCATTTTTATATCGTCGTTAAATAAAGTTATCTTTCAATTGGCTATACACTTCCCTATACCGATTATTGACGACTGAGGAGATATTTAATATTATTTCATAATTTCTGCATTTTAACTAAAATCAGGAGTTAGTATTTACTCAAACATTTTACTTGTTTTGAGTAAAATGTTAATTTTCTAAGCTTATAAAGCTCTGATGTATAAAATGTATACATTTTGAATACTTACTGCGAAATTACAAGACATCTTAGAATTATTTAGTTGTTCCTATAGTTTTCACAGGTTTCGTATTTATTTTGGAAAGTCAGTATTTAATTTTGTTAGATATTACATTCAAATATGATTAATAAATATTTTATCAATAATGTGTATAGCGCACTTTATTATTTGACTTAAAACAAAAGTTAAACATAAATACAAGAAGTCTTAGGACCAATTATATAAAACGTAGTTAACCACGCGATTAAGTTAATTGTGTAATTAAGCAATATCACTGGAAGAAATTTAACAATACTTAAAAATACCAAGCAAAATTATTTCTCTCCTTAATGTTTAACCTATCACAAGCCTTAACAATGGAATTAAGTAATCGTGTGTTTAACAATATTTTATAGGACTAGGGCTTAAAAACTTAACAAATTGATCTTTTGTTCAAGACAATTGTTTGAGTAAATTCTCACTCCTGATTTTAATTAATATGTTAAAATGCAGAAACTATGAAATGATACTATTAGCCGTCAATAATTGGTATAGTGTTTTACTGGACGCGTGTTTAGTGGAAAGTAAATTTTGTTACTGCGGTAGATACCTTCCACTTAGCTTGTAACAGTATCACAATATCTGCTTTCTAACTTTCTTCTTAAAATAACCTGAAAAACTCAAGCTCATTATAAAATATAGGGTGTTCCATTTAAAATAACGAAGTTACACCACGTACACCCAAACGGAGATACCCTGTTTATTTGAAAACAATTTGAAATTATGCGGAGCTTGAAAGGATGATACTTTTTATGAAACATTTTTCATATATTCAACAAGAACAGTGTTAGTGAAGAAACCCGGTTAAATGCCACAGCTTGTATGTCACAGACAGATGGTTTCTACATTTTCTTAGCATGTCATGAAGAAATTAATAATGGTAATGCACTTGCAGTCATATGAACAAATGTTAACAATAAGAAAACGAGTCAAAGACAATGTTTTTGGTTGTTTTGGCATATTAAAGTGTGGATATCTTGGGATGAGAATGCGAAAAGTTGTTTTAAGTCACAACCCTTCCTAAAATATGCTTAGCCGTCATCTTACAATCGAAAAAGTATCTCAGATTATCATTCTTCGCGAAAGATATTTGCGGAGGGAAGTTGCTCGAAATCGAAGCACATACAAATCGGTGGTGTAAAGAGCTACTGCAAGGCATAGAACCACTGGTAGTTTTACCAGGACAAGAGGGCAAGGTGCTGAAAGAAAACAACCGCCAGGCAAAATAGCTATATAGAGCTGCAGGATTTAAGGAAGCATTCTGTACATCTCGAGAGTAAAAAAATCATCTGCGCTTGGCTACTGGAAAGTAAATATCGACAAAAACTCTACTAAAGAGGTGAGAAGAAGTTAATCTGATTGCCAGACGACCTGCATCTGGTCTAATTCATATATAAAAGAATTGTTTGACTTTTTGCTTAAACCACCAGGAGTGGGACGAAAGGCAATGGTGCTCGATTTTATTCTCTGATGAGTCCCGATGCCACCTTTCCCATAACAATCGTCGTGTTCTCGTTTTGCGAATACCAAGTGAGAGATACGTTTAAATGGTCGTACAGCCCAAATCTATATGCCATTGAACACCTATGAGATATGTTGGGCCAACGAGTTATAAGTGTTTCTGGACTCTTGAACAGCTGCCTAACTTATACAGGAATGGCACCTGATACCCCACAAGAAAACATTCGAGATCTCATTGGGAGTATGCCAAGAAGGGTGTAAGCTGCGACAGGCAGAAACAAGCGTTATTATGAACTCGTTTGATTTTTTCATTTACTATTTTTCCAAAGTTGTTTTTTTTTGTATTTAAGCTAGATTATCTTGAATTTGTTAATATTCATCTTGAGTTAAATAATGCAGAAATCATCTGGGAATCTGACATTTCTTTTATGAGATTTTCATAAAGTAATTTTGTTTTTTGTTGGTGGTCCTATAGTTTCTTAGAAGTATATTTAATAATTGTCAATCGGTTTAGAAAGTCATCCCTTTTTCGCTCTATCTTCTTTCATTAAAAAATCAAAACCAATTTGATAAATTTTTTAATTGAACGGTCGTTATATTTAAGGCTGTACACTCCTATTAGAAATAATCACACATTTAATAACTGACAGATATATCGTTGCGCATTAAATGCACTGTCAAAAGCGTTAGCAACATGCAAAAATGATATTTAGTCAAATCCAGAAACGTCAATTGTAAGAAAGATATCCCAATATTCTGCATTTATCTAGGCAACGGAATTAAATACTGTGCACAATTTTGACAAAAATTCATGTTGATTTTTATAACATGTGTCCAACAATTATTGTAGTCCTGGGCGGCTGTGAAATCAAACATAAACGTCGATTCTTACTTCGTATCGCTGAATTGACTGTTAAACAACATATAAATTCTTGTTTACGTATTTAATGTTTTATTGCAATTTGAAACAATAATTAGTTAAAAATGTTTGACTCCACAGCTACTCAGGACTACAATAATAATTATTGGACACATGTTGTTATGTAGCAAAATAAACACAGAAAACTATTTTCCTAATATGTTCCGGCGGCAAATGCACAATCCGGATTCTGCCATCCCATCACCTGATCGGTAATCCTTTTTCCATGTCGGGACCCTTACCTCTGCCTCTATAATCAGTCTAGTTATAAATATACTACGTCTATGGAAATAATAGCTATTCAGAGTTCTGCGACTCATTTATTGTGGTGGATTGCTCCACTCCTTCCTTTTAGGGCCAGTTGCTCAAACATCGTTCAACTTTGAACTTGGTTCTACGATTACGGCAACATATGCCTTTACAAATGTTGCCATGGTAATAGAATCAAGTCAGAGTTGAACCATGGTTCAAATATTCGAGCAACTGGCCCTTAAAGTGCGAACTACAAATTGTTGTGTGTTTACCCTCTCGTTTCTATTTCCAGCAATGTCTTCCTGTTTTGCGTTAGCTTCCTCCAGCTAGGTTTTTATAGTCATTGTAGTCATGTAGTCATGTACAGAGTGTATACGAATTCGACCGACAAACTTCTAAGGTATATTTTTTGGTGGACCTAAATTGTTCATATACTTTAATCTATCTTCTTTCATTTAGAAGTTACGACCTATTTCGTTTTTGTTTCCTGATCTGGCATTGAAGTCATTGAATGAATTTTGTTTACATTTCGAACTAAAGTTCGCTGGCTTCTGACTGGCATCTAAGAAGCTCTAAATTTTTCAAAGAAAACAGGCTACAGTTGACAAAAAAAATTATTACTAATATTGCAGCATTAGCAGATGAAGTTTATATGATTTTTTTAATATTTAATATAAGGATTAATGAAAAATTCATGATAGTTTATTGAAAATGTCTTGTCTTGTACAGACTTTATTCTTCATATAAAGACCAATGTTATCAAACCTTTTATGCTTCAGATTAAGAGAAGAATGTGCGCTAGAAATGTGTCGGTCGAATTCGTATACAGCCTGTATATCTTTTATTACTTGCTTTTCCCATCACATTTTCGGTTTTTCTCATTCTGTCTCCATTCTTCTGTTATTTTTCTTAATACAGACGCAGTTTTGCTCCTAGGTGAACGTGATCCGTTGTAACTTAATTACTTTTTCTGTTGTATACTTCTAGTATCTTCCTTATTTTATAATTCATTTTTCTTTTGTATTATTCTTCACCTATTTTGCTATGGACTAGCAATTAAATAATTATTTTAATCTATACTGTACATTTTTATTTATAACAGAATCTCATTGCTTTTTGTTGTTCATATCCATTATCCATCTACGATTTCACAACTTTATTTTCCGTAATAAAGACAATAGTATTTCAGTAATAAACACAAATCAAAATTTTACGTTTTAGTTAACATTTTAAACTTCATGTACCACAGGGTCATATCTATTTATATCCCACGTAGCTTATAAATTATATATATATATATCTATTATTTATATTGTACCGAGCGGAAGCATCCGTCCGTACGTATAAATATGTAGTGCAGCACAGTATGTATTTGAGATGTTCCGGTCGAATGACGATGATATTAGACTCGTTTGGTCAACAGTATCGATAATAGGATCTCAGCGGATCGCCTAGAGGTGAATAGAGGACGGATTATACACATCATTGTACTATATCCATTTCCCTCACTTGAAGGCCCACAAGGCATTACTCAGGCTAGTTACCTTCATCTGGATGCACAATTTATAATAAACATGTGATTCAACAAATATATGTAGAAAGTATGTAAGCTCAAACTGTTGTGAGGATAACTGAATTCTATAAGCGTTATACTCGTAGATTTAAAAGTTGCGTTTACTCGTCACCTAGTTATATAAAAATATATAATATTTTGGAGTACGTGGTATTTATGATGATATTTTATTCTCGAGGTTGGTTCTAACATTGGTAATTATTATTTAACTCCAACTTTTTTAACTGATTGTGAGTATAGGAAACAAACAATTATAATCAAGTCGGTATTATCAAGATTACTAATCCACTCGGCGCGCTCGGCAATTACAGTATTGTTAGAAATTTGTAGGGCCCAAAGTTTTCTAAGTAAGTGCCTAGTTAATTAATGTAGTTACCTACATATAAATTCTTCAATTAATTACCCGAGCAACAAAGACGACCGCAATTAGAAACTCTTGTTTGTCGTAATACACTCCTCTTGTGCAGTAATTTTATTTAAACGAAGCAGTCGCAGATAAGATGTCGTAATTCGGCGTAATTTAAATCAAACCCGCGTTGCATGAGCGCGAAAATGGCAAAGAACAAGGACGGAGAAGTAAATCGAATTCATTAGCGACATATGCCCTGGTATAAGTTTATTAATGCCAAGCTTGCTAATGAGCGCCGATTCGATTATGCCTTAATCGACTAATTGGAATTAGTGTGCTGGTTTTTGCTTGAATACGGCAAAGAAACGCATCGAACGGCTCAGCTTGGTTTTAGATTTTAATCTCTCCCTTTGCGGCGGCCGTAGTTTTGCAGTATCGAGATTAACATCAGGATTAAATTCACCGCCGAATGCCTCGGGAAGTTGAGCGATTTTTCCCGTTTGGGTTTGCGGTCCTAGGAGGGGTAACTTTATGCCCGAATACCGTGCAGATTAAATCTTAAATTGAAACACGAGTTCGGCGTTTTCTTGAAATTGCCTCACATTTGTTTTCGGCGAGATGAAACATTGTTTTGCCTGTAATTAAGCTTTGTCCAAGATAGTTTAAAGATATGAATTGCTACAAATTGCTGTGCTCAATTAACGAATTTATCTGCCAGCCTTCCTTTTAGCAACGAATTCGTGGTTAAAAACCACCGTAACATCTCTATATTACAATAACCTGACTGTAACAATCAGCTTCTCTAAGCTGATTGTCATAGTCGACACTTGGGCATTGTATTTTTTTAACAGTCACAAATACAGTTAGGAATTAAGTACGTTTTTGCACTAACATGAGAGGCTCATTTTATTTTGTAATTCCTTCTCTCTCACAGCTCTGAACACATAAAAAAGAAACTGCATAAATCCTTAAATTTAATCATTCCGATTTCCTGCAGAAATATGTTATCAAAAACCATCTGAGTCTTTCATTTTGTTATCGTCCTGAATGAATCCGCCTGCATAAACAAGTCATTGAGGCGTCATTTATATATTGGGAGAATTTCTCAATTTAATTCATTGAATTCACTTACTGACTTGACAGTACAACAAATCATTAAGACCTGGGATCTCAGGTCGGAATTTCTTGACTTCGTTGATTTCATCACTTGTGCGCAATCCTCTACCAAAAAATCTGAAAAGAAACCACTTTACTTTGTCGACCATTATCTCTCTTCCAATTATTTTATTTCTCTAACAATATATGTATTTCCCCCTTGCCGTCTCCATTGATGTCGTAACTCCCAATTTTCTCAAACCATCTTCTTCTAACTACAATACCTATTCTGGTTTTCAGTTTTTTTCACTTCACTTCTCGTAAAAGCGACATAGATTCGAATCGTCCTAACCTGCTTATCTATTCAATTCATATTTCTGCAAATACTTATTCTTTAACATGTTTTTAATTTCCAACTAGTTAATGTATACCAGACTCTATCTACCCTTTGCATTGATCGCATAGTTCGCATATATAGGAACTTTGAGGTTTTGCACTAATAAAAATTAATAAACTTAATTAAAAAAAATGAAAATTTAAATAAAATAGAACGTATTTTAAATTGAAAATTTTATGTTTTAAAACTACTTGAATGCTTGTTCTAATTCAATTAATTTTCATAAAAGCATTTGATGTTCTCATGAGGACCAATATTCCAGCTCGCATCGTAGTTTGCGCTTCCACAGTTATCGAAAGTATGACTTGAAATATATGAGGATCAAGCGGAAGTTGAAAGAAGAATATAACCGCACAGCTCTGCAAAAACTAAAGTATACAGTTTGTTAAAAATGAATTCAGTGTTTGTGCACGATTAATTTTAAGAATGGGCTGCGCTTAAAATTTATATTCTTTCACTCTTATCACTAAATATTGCAAATCGTAGATGTTACCAAATATGTGATTAAAAACTAGAACATATTCTATTTTTATCACAAATTTTAACCAATCTGTTCTGTTCACAAATATAGTTAGTATATCATATTTAGTTTTATGTTTTTCCGTGATAAAAGACGAGTTCGCACAACATTTTATGCCAAAAAAAAAGGCTAAATGAACAGTAGCAGACGAATGCATGTTTTTTATTCAAATGAAATTATGATTCTGAAAACAGCAGTTTATGCGGAAACTGCGGAATTTAAGTTCATTTAGACGAGGACAATTGTATCTCCACATAAATATGTATAAAAAAAATCCGCGCTTTGCCAGTGGTGTTGTGTTTGTCAGCGATTTTGCAACTCTACAACTTCACGCTTATTTATAGTTGGATCGAGTTAAACTTGGATATGACTCATCAAGTTTCACAGTACGACTCATTTCACAGGAACTTGTAGGTCTTTAATAACATGTATGTATGGTTATCGCCGAGAAAAACTGGTACACCAAATTTTTCCCCCTTGTAAACGCAACTAAAATTGTGCATTTGTATCATAGCAACCAGAAAACTTTCAAAAAATTAAAATTTAGCTGTCGCCGTGTTCCGACATTTTGATAATTTTAAACTTATTTAAACAATTTGTAAGAAAGATGTGCTACGGCATTTAATAAAATTCGAAAAGGGGAGAATTGTCAAAAGGTTGATTGCCAATAAGAGCGATAGTTGAGAAATTTAATGTCAGTATTAAAGTCCAAACTACATAGCTTAAAATTTTTAAATTCATGTCACTAGATTTTAGACCCTGTACCAGTATTTTTCAGCGACAACCGTACTATCGAGGCCTTAAAATTTCGCACGATTTTTTTATCAAGTAGCCAGAATTTCTCTAAATTATAGTTTTGTAGAACAGGCTTTTTCCTCAATTCTGACACTAAAGACATTTAACCAAAAGTCAGATTGTTTGGTTATATTTTAAAAACAGCAAGGTAGTAAAGTGTTAGAACTGGAATAATAGAATAAAAATAGCAGCCAACTATCCTCTAATTTTGCGATTGCAAAACTCTTCTCTCCTTTAGAAAGCACGTGATTTGGCATTGTGATGCTACAACATAACATTACATTTGAAATCTGACGTTTAAAATGACTATTCTTGACAAGCCGTTAAAGAAAGCCATATTTACAGCGGAAAATTGAATCGTGCGAAATTTTAAGGCCGCGATAGTACATCATATACTGATAGCGTTTTCGATTCACCCGCACCGCTTGCACTCAGTGTACTTGCATCTTCTTTTAACCTCATGCAATAACATAAGATAAAGATACTCTGAGTGCGCACTAGTGCGATCAATCGAAAACGCTATGAGTGTCATCTATCTTGAGATATCTTCTTGTGTAGAATGGCTGTGTAAGTAAATTACAATCAATTTACAAAAAAGAAAATATAGTAACAGTTTTTTTAATAAGGGAGATTGGTGTCATTTACCTAGGCAATTATTTCTATATAGAGTTTGGTTTGTGACCTCATGTGCATGTGCACCAATTGGGGAAGAGTGTCAACCAGTGTTCAAAAGCTTTCCTCTACATTTAAAAATAATCATACATCCCTTATTAAAGAAACTCTTATTATACTTTCTTTTTGTAAATCGAGTGTAATTCACCTCTACCATCGTTCTATATAAAAAGATTCGGCAAGATTGATGATACCCTGTATATTCCTTTCAGATATTCCACATTATGTCTCTTGTATCATTTCGAAATTTTAAATATTGTGTAACAGAATAAATACTTCTAAAATGCATTAAAACAAATTTTGAATGTTATAAGTAAGAAAATTTACTAAAACATTAAACAACACAATAAATTACCCGCGGACTAGGTGTATTAATGCAGGAAATTTTCGTTTTAACTCACACCAACATAAATTGCGTGTATGAGAAACAATTAATTGACATTCAACAATTGAATCTGTAAATAATGCCACACTCAAAGTCTGATTATAAGGTTAGCACATATGACTTCATATTGAAAACGTCATAAGGGGAACGAACATACAGTTGGTTGCATATATTAGACAATTAAGTAGAAAGATTATGGAACTTATTGTATGATTTTGTGGAAATGAGTGGGAAACATATTCCAGAATTAACATTTTCGATGCTGTTCTGTAAAACTTTGGTACATTTCTAACACGAGAAAAAATGTTAGTAAGAAACTTTCCCCGAATTATTTTTGCAATTTCTAACTGCACGAGTTTGATATTTAGATATTATTTATAAACACATAACTACTCTAAATACTGTTACAGTGCTATACGCAGATGCCACCTATGTATGTCCTTTAGTTTTGATTTAAATGTCCAGGAACTCTCTGTAGCTTCTGTAGCTTGGGCCAATGCCATTTTCAGTAAAACGTCAAGTGAGTTAGATAAAGCATCAATTCGTGGTATAGGTACATATCCTCCTAAACAAAAATAGGTACATAAGTAAATCCTTCTTGAAAGCATTCTACAGGAAACATAAATACCGAGTGATTTTTTAAATTTTTTATCAAGTGTTGCCATGAGATCTGGACGGGATGTCTTAGTACGACTCTACGGTCCTTTATGTTATTTTACAGTAAAGCTAAAACATGCCATCTAAATTCCATGCCAAGAGTTGATAAAAATTTTTAAAAATCACGCGATATATTGCGTCCAAGAATAATAGGCGTAACTGATCTGAACTTGAAGTGAACCTGAATTGATTTAATTCATTTAATCCCCTGGTGGTATGGAAAGAACTCTTTGCACATAATATATGGATCAGATCTGTCCTACTCATTGTCAGTCTTGTTCAGAGTTATAATTCCACTCGTTGAAATGAAAATAGCTATTATGCTGATTTGTTTAATCTCATTTTTGACATTAAAGTAGCATGTCATGCATGAACTTAAATAAAAGGTAGGCAACTTATGCCCGGTTGCACCAACAATATGCAAGTAGAGCTTAAGTTTAAGTTTAAGTTATGTTTAGAATGTGACATTTACGTATGGTCAGTATAATGTCAAATACATTCTGATTGACATTTAAACTTCAATTTAAGCATCATTGAGAATGTAACTAACATTTTGTTAAATCTATAAATAATGTCATAGTCTAAACACCACTTAAATTTAAGCTCTGCTTAAAAAGTTGGTGCAACCGGGCATTACATCAATTGTGACGTCATAAGGGTACCTTCATTCCCTTTCCCCTCGAATAGAAAGCATCACCATGTCCGCAATGTGCCAATATGGTGCTAACTAACCTTATAGATACAATAAAGAGATATTGAGCCATACCCAACTTTATTTGGGCCCAACTATATTCGCTATCTTATAATTAAAGATTCCAAATAAAAGGTCCGTTTACCCGCCCAGTTGTATATTACTCACTGCTCGCGCTGATGCACTGTAAACCTCAATCGGTCAACTGGCCAATTACCCAGTGTCGTTTACGCCTACGTGATACATAGGTCTAACGTGTTTTACCTAAACAAATGTTTTCTTTAATTATACATATTGTGAAAAATACAGCAAGTAACAAAATAAAATGTGACAAAATTTGTGTAATCTTCAATTAGAATCGTATTTCGTTAAAATAACAGATGAAGGTATAAAATACGCGATGGGATCTCGTACTATTATGATTTACAGAATAAGGGGATAAGTTTGTAAGCTCGTTTGTTGAGTGTCTTAAAATTTTCAGCGGCTGTGAGCCATTAAATTATTTTTAATTAAAAACAAGAATGATTTATTTTGAATACCAACTCGTTGCAGCATATTATTGTGCATGAATTTTAATGTACTCTTTAGCAATCGTAAAAATGGAAAAAATAGATTGAAAAAAAAAAACGTACTAAGAATCGATGAAATTTCCTTGAACAAATTACCAAAGGAGGAAAACAACAGAAAAATGGAAATTACTCCGTTGAAATTATATTATCAAGTCATATCCTTTTTGTTCTGTCCGGCGCATAATGAAGCGCAGTGAAGTGCACCTTGTTATATTCAGTAAAGCACGTTGGCAAGCGTGCAGGAACAATGCGCCATGAAGACTTCGCGTGACTGTTTCCTGCTTCCGTTTTATTTACTGGATTACCTCGCCTTGCACTACAAACCGTAAAAAATATATTGGATTTTGACTTTACTGCGGTGGTGGAGAGAAGTAATACGACCTGAAATACATTCTAAATAAAGCGCGTTGCCGGTCGCATTATTTAGAAAATGCGATCGCGGAAAATATATGCGGTCCGCGGGAGTAAATAACTCGCTTTTTTTTCTATTCTTCGTCGAGTCGTGTCGTGCCATAGGTAAATTATGTCCGCTCCGAAATAATTTAATTATTGATTGGCAATAAATAACCGCCATTATATTTCTGCGGAGCTATTTATCCAACTGGAAAATGAATTGGTGGGACGTGGAACGAATTCGTCTGATAAAGTTTAATTATATTAAAAATAAAACGGCTGACGGAAATTTACGGACGTTATTAAACGCGATTAATTCTTATTGTCTGAACGCCTGCCAAATTGATTTCGTGAGTAGAGTTTACATTCATTTAGAAAAAAAAGTTACACAATTTTCTTTTTAAATTCAATAGGCAAGATATATTCTGATTCTATCTTAAGGTGGACATCACTGAGAGTGATCGGCCAAAAATACTATCCATGTATTATTATCATATACCGGGTGTTTTTGGAAATGTGGCTGAAAAAGAATTCTGATACAATATGAAACAAATCTAAAAGAATGACAGATTTATTTTTCTTTTTTCTGTGTTCATTTTGAAATGAAAAATAATTTCATAAATTACTGAAAATTGGTACACGGTACTGATTTTGAATTTTTATTAATTTTTCCATATTTTGACAATTGTGACAGTTTACCTTTAGGTGTTAACATTAGTTTTTTTGTTTCACATTTAATAATTAAAACCATAACGACGTATTTATCTAAGAATTATTTATTTAAAGAAACTTCCTTATTCACCAGTGCTGCCACGATCAGGATAGAGTACATAAAAAAATACACATTAAATTTGTTTTTGAGCAAAAACAAAGTGTTCAATCATATACCCAGTACATGTAAATACCAAGGTTCTGTTTTCAGCCACACTTTCGAAAACACCGTGTATAATTATATAAACCATGAGTTTTTTTTTTACTTTGAACATACAATGTAAATATTCCTATGTTCAGTTAAGAGAAAACGAGTCAATGCATTGCAAGCGTGTACCAGCTATCTATGATGAAACAAAACGAGTTTCAGTAAAGTAATTTTAAGTAATTAAAGCTGGTTTTTGTCCGATGAAAATTGTATCACAAACTGTTTTAAATGGACAGTAAATGGCGCACAAACACTTAACGTTTCGCAGTCGTTCGACAGCTTCGAACGACTGCGAAACATTAAGTGTTTGTGCGCCATTTAGTGTCCGTTTAAAACAGTTTGTGATAGTAATTTTAAGATTTATTTTGTTAACAAAAATACTGTAATAAATGTTTGAAATGTTCTCCTTCACGTTTTAAACAATGTGCTAAGCAATTATCTTATACTTACAAAGATTTTCTTAAGGCTTCGAGATTTAAATCATGACATATCATAATTGACAATGACAGCACATTTAAACTGCTCCAATAAAGTTAGGGATACTGTCTGTTATCATGAGAGATGCCATGATAATCGAATAATTATAATGCGTTGTTAACGAACATTTATATTTAACACATTTAGGGCCGTTTTCATAATAGTGCTAGAGGAGACTTTAATTTAAAATCACTTTAAGCATAGGAAAACTAATGTGTTTTTATAGGTTAAAGTCACTTTAAATTTAAAGTTCTATTATGAAAACGGCCCTTAAAGGCTTCTTACTAAAGTGATAACTTTTGTGGACATCATAAAGAGGTTTTGCCTTATAACAGCAAAAACGTCATTTATTAAATGCTCAAATAGTCAGTTCTGTGTAAGAATGGAAGTTTGGAACAATGAGGAGAAAATTGGGTGTCGAGGAATCAAATAGGGCGGTGGGTATGCTGCAAGCAGGGCTCCGTCAACAACCACCTGAATGTAACCCAAAGTGTGATATCCCGGTTATGGAAACGGTACCGCGAGACAGGGACAGTAGCGAAAAGACCATGTAGAACGAAGACGAAGAACAACCCCACGGGAAGACCGTTTTCTGACTTTAACAGCCCGGAGACAACAATCTGTACTTCCCGGTACTTGGCTCAACGGCTTCAAACGGTCACGGGAACCAGAGTTTCAATAGAAACAGTCAGAAAACGGTTGTCCGAGTTTGGGCTTCTCAGTCGGCGACTAATACGACAGGTGTCATTGACGGCACAGGATCGACAACGAAGATTAGATTGGTCTACTGAACACGTTAACTGGCGCGATGAATGGAGGTCTGTTCTTTTCACAGATGAGTCCTGGTCTAGCCGATTTTCTGATAGCCGAAGAGTACGACAGTGGACAAGACGAAGAGTACCGCGACATACACGCCAAGTGCTACAGGTTTACCCTTTTGGCAGAGGCAGTGTTATGGTTTAGGGAGGCATATCTTTCAACGCTCGTAAGGGGCTGTATCTTTGTCGCTTGAATATGACAGGTGCGCTGTATATAGAGGACACCCTTGACGACATTGTGATACCGTTTCACGAAGGAATTGGTGATGGTTTCATTTTTCTTGACGATAATGCTCGACCGCATCACGCTGGGATGGTCATGCGTCACATAGAAAATGCTCGTTTGCCCCATCTGCCGCTGTCACCAAGATCTCCTGACCTGAACCCTGTCGAACATGTATGGGATATTCTACAACGTAAGTTCGATGCCCATGTTCCAGCCCCTGAAACGTTGCACGAATTTCGGGACATGCTTCCTCGTCTCTGGGCTTTCATCGAGCATGAGGTGCTAAACAACCTCGTAGACAGTATGCCTCGTCGTTGTTAAGCTGTCATTGACGCAAAATTTCTAATAACGTATCCATTATTAGGAATTTTTTCTATTTCAACATTTTATGACTTTCGTTTTTTCTTTTTTTAAGGGTAGGAAAATGCCCGGTTTATGAAACGTTATCATTTTTTACTATATGCCTATCGTATAGATCTCAGTTAAGAAAATATACGACGAATTGACGTGACATGACGGAAGCCGCAAGGCTGTTTCACGAATGTTAGAAGGAGATAGCTATATAAAAGTTCCTTGACTTATCAATCGATCGACATATATTGGGAAAATGAACTGTAGGAATATTTATGTATGTTCAGAAGTATAAAAAACTCACGGTATATTTTTTAATTCATTAAGTAAGGCTATGTATTGGTTATATTCCGATTCTGTCTTGGATATTATTGACAATGATCATCCAAAAACACTATCCTTGTATTTTAGAATTACAGACAACTTGCATTTCAAGAATGGGGTTCACCATACTGTCCGAAAAATGTGTTTGTCGGCCAATAAAAACTGGTTGATCCAAGAAGCAAAAGTCACGTGTCATTTATTAGAAATTTACACAATATTTAAAACTTGAGATTAAAATTTTCAATTCAGATATTACCGATTACTTTCATGCAACAATATAATAATTACCTTAAACTATTTTAATTATTTTTTTGTTAACAAATAATAGAACTCAGATGGTCAAGCTAGGCGACAATTGCTCTCAAATTATGCAGCTGAAGTCGGGGGTGTCGCAGGGGAGTGTCATCGATCTTTTGATGTTTGCAATTTTTTCGACTTATTTATTTGAATCTATAAATTTTTTTAACTACTTATTATTCGTATGCCGATGACACTCAGCTACTATGTTCTTTTCCGATGTCCAATTTACAAGAAGCAGTTGTCAAAATGAATTTAGATTTACAACAACTTCACAAGTCCGTTACAAATCATGGTTTACGTCTTAATCCTTCAATATCTTACTATATGGTTTTCTGTAAAGAAAAACACAGAGCTTTTGTGTCCAGTCAAATCTCGCTATAATTAATAATACACCCTTACGTTCAACTGTGTAAAAGATCTAGGGCTGCTTATGGACAATAAGTTGCGTTTTAAAAGTCACGTCTCCAATGTTGTTGGAAAAGCTTTCGGCAAATTAAAAGTTCTCTTTGGTTGTAAAGAAGTTTTAAATACAAACCATCGCAAAACTCTAAGTGAAGCCTTGGTTTTGTCCAACTTTAACTACTGTGATACAGTTTATGGCCTTTGCCTTGATAGCGTCGACAAAACTCGTATACAGAGAGTGCAAAATGCTTGTCTGAGATATATCTACGGTATCAGACGAAGAGAATATATTTCGCACACACTTGAGTGGGCTAATTGGTTGAATATGCAACAAAGATGAAATTGCACTGTGCAGTCTTTTATCATAAAATAATTTTGACTAAGACTCTGCAGTATCTATATAATGAAATTTCTTTTTGTACTGATGTTCATAACATCTATGTTAGGAGCAGAGGTCTTCCGACCCCACCTCTCCACCGTACTGCTGTATTCCAGCGATCTTTTTCTTTCAATATTGCAAAAATTTACAACTCTGTTCTTTAGAATTGAAAAGTTTAACCTCGTCTAACGTAAGGAGAAGAGTACGTAACATGCCCCTGTGTAGTTTGTTGTGATGGAGGTGCAGTCTCATTGCTGCAATCGTCCCTATCTATTGCTTACATATATTTATACATACCTGTGCACCAATTTAATTCAATTCGTTAATTTTACTTTGGGGACCAGGAAGACCAGTGCACCTTCACTTTGGTCACTGATCCTGGTTCCTTTGGCTACTAAACTTTGGTTGTATGTTATATGTTTACTCCTATCTTGAGTGGCCAATAAACATTATTATTATTATTAATAACGATTTTTAATGATTTTTAATTTTTAACACGTAAAATACTTGCTTTTAAAAAATAGTTGAGCTCATTTTGACCATTAAGACTTCATGACTAGAGGCAAGAGGCAACTTTCATAAAAACAAACAATATTTATTAAAACTTCAAATTAAGTCTGTCTCAAAATCAAAAAACCACCAATTTCGCAATTTACCTCGAGGATAAAACCCGCAGCGCTGCTGCATGTACTTGCTAGTGACAAATTTTTTTAGGGAGAAGAAAATTTCAATTTACACAATTTAAAAGATTTCTGCATCTTCGCGACATCATAAGATTTACGGCAAATTAACTGTTACATGACATTTTAAATTTTGACGCTAAATTACTGACGTGCATAAATTACAGTGACATAATAAAGTATCAACCAAAATATATCTGGGAATTTTGTTTTTTTGCAACATAATTCAATAGGTAGTGGTTTTTTAATTTTGAGACAGACAATCAGACACTCATCATCGGCACTTTCTGTTTCGAAATCCAGAACCTCATTTTTATTCCTGGTTTAAACAAAGGTAGAATACCTGTCAATTTAATTTTTATGTCGCTTTTGCTTAGGGTAAAACGTCCAGCATGGTTTTGGATTTTCTAAAATTTTAAGCTACGTCCAATGTACGGTTATTTTGTATATTAACATATAGTAATGAACTCTAATGAAAAATAAAGTCACTAAATACATATCTAGGGACTGTAAAACTTTTTGGATTGGACTACTTTCTCTCCTATTTTCGTCATTCCCAAAATTAATAATCTAAGAATTGTAGCAGATGAAGTTGGGATAGACGAAGCATTACCCCATAACTTACACACGAAATGGTTTCAGTTTCAAGATGAAATGAAGGGTATTAACAAAATAATTGTTCCTCGTTGCCTTATCTTACCAGATGCCATTTATGAAATTCATTTCTTTGCAGACTCCCCAGAAAAGACATATGGAACGTGTTTTTACTTACGATCAATAACACCAGAGGAAAATATTGTGACTCTTTTATCTGCAAAATCCCGAATTGCACCTCTTAAAAAATTCAGTTTTCCAAGACTAAAATTACTAGCTGCAGCTTTAGCTGTTCAATTAACTGAAAAATTCATCGAAATTCTAACTCTAAAAATCTTTAAAGTTTATTATTGGACTGACTCTTCGATTGTCCTTACTTGGTTACAATCTCAACCGAATAGATGAGTTACGTTAGTTGCAAACCGAGTTTCTTTCATACAAGAATTCTCTAATGTTAATAATTGGCATTACGTTCAAAGTAATCTCAATCCAGCCGACATTCTTTCTAGAGGAAGTTTACCTACGAAGATTGCAAAAGATACACTTTGGTGACCTTATTTTTTAAATTTAGATAAACACCTGTGGCCTGAAGATAAATTTAATGTTCAAAGGATTAAAACTGAAAATTTGCCCGATGAGAAAAAATCAAAAATCGCTTTGGTAGTAACCTAAAATGAAAATTTAGAAACAGAGTGGTTTTTTTCTACATTAACTATATTAGTACACGTGCACACTATGAGTTACCTACATATTGAGATTCAAAAGAAATTGTTTTCTAAGTAGACACCGAATTACGGAATTACTCAGTACATATAAAATGAATGCAACAAAGCATTAATCAAAATTATTAAATTGTCTCAGCTACAATATTTTTCCTTGGAAATTTCAATATTGTCAAAAAATAAACCTATTATGTACAAGTGGACAGCTTGTAAGTCTTCACCCCTTTTTGGATGACTCAGGGCTCTTAAGAGTGGGAGGTAAATTGAAAAATTCAGACTTTCTGTTTGATAAAAAACATCCAATTTTACTTCTATAGAAGGCTTACATTACAAAGTTAATTTTTGAATGCCAACACCGTCTTACTATATGCAGAAGTAAATACTTTGCTTGGTAATATCAGACAAACATACTAGCCTTTGTCAGGGAAAAATCTAACAAAAAAAACAGTACGAAATTGTATTCTATCCATTTCATAATGCGGGACTGGATTTTGCTGGACTCATAAAAGTTCGTCACAAACGAGGACGCGGTAGTAAATCTATTAAGGCATATATTGCAATTTTTGTGTGTTTTGCTACCCATGCAATTCATGTAGAAGCACTAAGCGATTTGAGTTCTTCAGCTCTGATAGCTGCATTGAGATATTTTGTGTCTAGAAGGGGAAAACTACAATAACCATGGTGAGATTGGTCAGACTGCTCATGCCATTGCTAAACTCTCGTTCATTATTCCTTCTGTCTACCGATCCTGAAGACTTGCAACCGTTTTAACAATAGCAGATCCGAACGTTAAAGATATTGCTGTAATAGTAAAGACTAGACCGCTTCCAATACCTACAACGTTTAACAAGTATTTTGGAAACGATGGTCCGTGGAATACGTTACAACATTACAATAACGTCAAAAATGGCAACAAGTCACCAAATCTATCAAAGTTGGATCATTGGTCTTGATTCGCAACGATAATAATTTATTGTCCACCATGTTACTGGGACATAGGACGTGTGCATGAAATCCACCCCGGAAACGTTCGAGTCTTCACCCTACGTTGTAAGAACGGTCTGATCACAGAATAGACAGAAGCGACAGCTCGGCAAAAATGTGATAATCACGAACTTCACACCGAACTCCTTCAACGGTCATTTTGAGGCGCGAAAATTCAAATATGCAAATGTAAGGAGCATTTTATATTTCGTCGGCCTAATTTCAAAACAAGAGAGTACAAGATCAGATTGATTTACAATTACCATATTTTCAACAAGCTCGGCATAGGGCTCATCCATGCCTCGCCAGTACATAAAAGAATAAGCTCTAATTAATGGTTTTAATGTTTTTATGTTAACAAATTTACGTACATGTAAGGTATTTTCGGAAATATGTAGGATCAGTTTCAATCAATCGAATTAACCGTAATAATGTAATGTAGACGAAAAATTTCAATTTCGAACGTGAAGGCTGCTAAATTTACAAATTCCGTTATTCAAATCATAATTTCCGTAAACGCCTATAATAAATATGTATGCTTCTTAAATCTTACCTTTAGAAATACATTAATAAATTTCTCGAACCAATTTAACCTATCATTAATGCACGTGTTTGACATTTTTGCGTCTTAAACCCTCTACTGTCACCGATGAATGGATGAAATGAAGGAGTAACGACACCATGATTACCAACCTTTTTTTTGAATATACTCCTTCAACCGTCACTTTGCTGATAAAGTGGGGGTAAATTTCATACTCACCCCCCTCCAATGCTTTCCTTATGGGAGTTTTAAAAGCTGTCGCTTCTGGTTATTCTGTGGTCTGATTAAACGAGCAGTTACCAAGGCCTGCGAACTACTGATGGAAGAAAGGGAAACAGACTACTAAATTGTGTTTTGTTGTTTTGTATTATTTATTTAACTTTTCACTTTCAAAACCACCGGTATTTCAAGGCCGGCGGCATTATGTACGGTTGTTTTGTATATTAACCTATAATAATGAAAAATACCGTCACTAGATAATTACAGTAGCGCAACCCATATGCTTAATGTGTAAGACGAAGAAACACGTTTTTGCACTAATATGGCCGACTTTCTTAGTGATTTTCTTTGCGTCAAGTTTAATCAAATTTAACGTCTGTCACACAAAACTTTAAAAATGATTTAAAATGTCCGGGTGTGTCGTTTTGACTTGTAAAAACAGTAAGTAAGTAAACTTAAAACATACGGAAAAAAGAAATTCTTTAATTCAAAACAAACACCACAACAAGTTTTCAAAAATTTCTTCATTTACCTCCATGCAATATCCTAAACGATTATAAAAATTGTTAATTGCATTGGTGACTTGTCCAAGGGTAATTCTTCCTGATACATTTTCACTTTCACATTTTCAACTTTCTTCGCCTGACAGATGTTCCAAATTAAAATGGACAAATTTTATTTGATATGACATTCGAAACCTTAACGATGACGATCATGCAACGACATTTTTAAAAATTGAAATTAGTTTCCATAGTAATATGAACAGCAATGTTTCATGTTAAAGTAAAAGCACGGTACAATGATAAATGTTATAGAAACGGGGCATTAGCATTTAAATTTCCCGCCAATATTTTGCACTAAAATGGCGGCTGTTTGCGCTACTGTAATTATCTAGTGACGGTAATGAAAAATGCATGCAAGCGCCATCTAGCGCATCAGTAGCCAATCGCATTTGTACGATTATTGTTCGGATAGAATACGATATAATTTAAAAATTGATTAAACTCGTTGATTGTCTATAATTAAGCAAAATTAAAGAGAAGAATACTTCCTAATTTTTTTGTTAATCTAACATTCTTTTTTAAATAGTAAAAACTGTGCTTTAGTTTTTCTCATCATAACTAAAACAATATAAATTATGAATTATTTTCAAAAGTATGGCATAATAAAATTTGTAACTTCGCGGCTTTTGTTTTCCAGCTTTGCAAGTTCATGTGCTGCACATAAACAACCCACAACTTGCGAACTGATATTTGGAAAATTTACTGCGGTCTACGCTTTGGTTGGACATCAAAACTAACACTGTCAAATGTAAATAATTTACCATTAATTAATTGCGCTCACAAAATTGATTCGTTTAAAACAATTGAAGCAATTCATTAGCAAATTTTTAAATTACATTTCCGGAACTTGAAAACTTTGTGATTTATTCCGCTGATTATTATAATCGATTAAATTTAAATTTCAAAATAAAGGACATGGAATGTGTAGAATTTCGTGTTTGGGAAGGCGCCACTTGAACAAACTTCCTTTGTAATTGTAAGACTCGATCGATGCGGTGCTGAAAACAAAGCGTTTTACAGTACTAGGGATTTATAACACATCAGCGTTTACATCCGACCCTTCTCGGGTGCTATCTGAACAGGAAAGTTAGGACAAGATAAATCTTTAACTGTCAATTCAAGAAACAACAGGGTGCATCTGTTTGGTGAATAGCTTGAATTACTTTGCATTTTGAAATTTTCACGAACGTCAGTAGATTTGTTTAATATTTAATTCAGAATCATTATTGCTATTAAGAAACTGATATATCAAATTTGATCCTTGTGTAGGTGAAGAATTCAGATTTTAATAGTGGGTATTAAAGAAAATTGGGAATTTTTAATAAACCAGTAAAACGCGTAAAGAAGAAGAGTAAAGAAGGAGAAACTCTTTTAAAATCGCACTCAACCAAATAAATCCCTGCAAATGTTTGAATACGGTAATTATTCTGCTGTTATGCTCGCATTCCGAGTGCAGTCGTCTTAATGGTCTTGTTTGTTAGTGTAACGATGATGCGGCATTACTGTAATCGCATCTGATATTAGGAAGCTTAGTAAGTAGTTAATTGCTCCAAGTTGATATTGTTATTGTCAGCGATGAATACAAAGTGCGTTTTAGACTTTGGTACGGCATTGCAAATTACTGGGGGTAATTCTCTTATCTCATAATAATCACTTTAGTGATATTTATTTTTCGTTTTTCCAATTTCCGTGATTTTAATCAAATCTGAACTCTTTTTCTGTGTGCTTGTTAGAACTCTTAAGCTGTGAGATTGTTTGAGAAGATACTATCCAAAAGCTACAGATACGGCGACTAGCGCAGTCATTTTTCAGAGAAAAACAGAGAATATGGAATTCATAAATCAGTTTAATAAAGTAGAAGAAACACTCCTTTAAGGACGAACAGTTCCTTAAAGATCTACCTTTATGTATGTGTACTTTGTACTCTGAATTTTCTAAAAGACGTACACGGTAGAAAGGAAACTGGTATATTTAAAATTTTTGAAGTATGTACACGCTTAATACATATAATCACAATGCAGAAGGGACACTAAAGGTTTAGTATTTGATGAACTTTTGTAAATAGTGTACATGGAGATATACTTTGTAACCGAAATTTGAGGATCTTACAATTTGTCAAAACGAATTATATTTCAATTGTAGCACTTTTACAATTTCTTCTAAATTTCTTTTATATCTCGTACATACTATACCTAGAAACTGTACGTTGGGTCTAAACCTATAAACCAAAGTCTATAAATTTTACTTCTTTAGCACGACGTGATAAAGCTCGAAACCGCAAAATTAACGTCCGGAAAATATTAAGCACAAACCCGACGCTCCTTGACCGAAAACAATGCACTAGCAGTTCGACAATAAAACAGGCGAACGTAAACGCAATCGGGGTTGTCCATATTCCGGATTTTATTGCGAAATAAAGCCGGCCAAAACGAGCCCGAATTTGCATGCCTGGCGAATAAAATTCGACATTTACTGCCCCGAAATAAGTGCTCACCGGCGGCAGTGAATGCGATTAATTATTCGGGGGTTGACGGTTAGAAGAACATTATATTTAGCGAAAACATCTTATTAAGATCTTTGTTATTTCCCAGTTTCAGATGAGAATGTCTCCGGTGCGTAGAGGGAAGTTGTTTGTTCAAGAAGAGGAAATTTAAATAAGCCGTTGTTTCTACTTGCATGTATATAAGCTTGAACGAAATTACTTGAGCAGTTTGTTTGTATAAAGTAGGCAGCCCGCATAAATCATTTAGTTAATGACGCAAAATGATAAATTAAAAATGCTACAGGAAGCTTTATTCTATAATTTTTATTATCGATATACTTAGCCTGTGTTTTGTGTACCTATATTTCAGTAAAATCTTAAAATCCAAACGTCATTGACAATTTCAAATTTAAATTTTATTTAACCTGCCAAAAGTTTCAACTATTCTTATTTTGGTACATTAGAACGTGATTTGAATAACCTAAATTCACATGATTCGAGCAGGTTCTTGTCCGATGAAAATTGTATCACTTCTGACGAAGCCGTTGAACGACGGCGAAACGTTAAGTGTTAGTGCGCATGTTCAGTATCCGTTTCAAAGAATTTGTGATATCAATTCACATGCTTCGCACAAAGCAAGTCAAGTTTGCTTTACCACAAGGAAAATGTAAAAACTTTATATTGAGCAACAGGCGGAAACCAGACTAATGTACAAGAAATCTATTCAGATCTCATCTGGGTGACCGTATATAATCTAAAAGACGTACCTACAAATAACAGCTTAATTAATATTGAATAATTTGTTCTTAATACCTCAGTAAATATTGCTTAAACTTTTACATTATGCTTCTTTTTTAAGATCTGTTTAATTATTCCATAACATTATTTACCTACACCTGTTTCATAATAGCAATATTATGTAACTCATTTGGGTTCTATAATGAGACTTATTATAACACTACACCTTTTCCAGTTGTAATTAAGAACTTGTCAGTTGTAATTCAGAATTGTCAATTTAATTTCAGAATATATTATTTGTAATTCAGATTTATCAATTTACTTTCAGAATGTATCATTTGTAATTCAGATTTATCAATTTAATTTCAGAATTCGTTATTTGTAATTCAGATTAATCAGTTTAATTTCAGAAAGCATTAAATGAATTTGAGATTATATCAATTGTAATTAAGAAATCGTCAGTTTTTCAGGCCTAAATTACAATTAATATAGTCTGACGTTCATTTCATACTTTCTGAATTACATTTGATGTTTTCTGAAATTAAAGTGACTAATCTGAATTACGAATAACACATTCTGAAATTAAATTTATAAATCTGAATTACAAGTGACACGATCTGAAATTGATATGATAAATCTGAATTTCAAATGACATATTCTGAAATTAAATGAACAATTCTGAATTACACTTGAAATTTTCTGAAATAAAATTGATCTTTTCTGAATTACAGTTGGAAATGGTGTAGTTATATAATGAAAAAATTATTAATTATTATGCGGTTACTATGGATTTGCGCTATAACCAGGCTGTTGCGATTTTCGCTTACTGATGGCTTCCCACAATATTTTTTAAATTAATAAAAATGAAAACCATGTTGCAGGCGTAGATAAAATGTTGTATATTTCAAGTGGGATAGTGCATCATCATAATATTCGTGCTCTTATCCTGAACTCGGGCTGACGCCCTCGTCAGGATAACTTAACGCACTCATATTATAATGATGTGTCTATCTCACTTGTAATATAAATAACCATTATTTGACCTAAAGTAGAACCCTTGCAAAACACAAGTTTCATCTCGAACATATCACAACGATTTGTCCTTCAATATTGCTAACTCTGTAACGAAATTTAACGTACCTATTCCAATTATAAATTTATTATTATTTTATTTATTTTATATTTTAGCGCATTATAAATTTTAGTATATTAGTACTTAAAGATATAATAGATTATATCTAATCAAATGAGTGACGAATTTGATCAACTTCTTTAGATCTATGTCAAAGTTACGCTATTATCTGAAATATCTGTATTTTAATTAACTTCAGTCGTCGTTGACTTAACGTCAAACTTTCAAAATGATAATCTCCGGATTAGAATTTCAAATACCTCGATTTCATCTCCTTGACAAAAAATTTCAAAGAGCAGAAAAGTTAATTGGCGTCGAGACGTGAAGTTAGAAGCGCGGCGAAAATTTCTAAACTGTAATTCGTTTAGCCTGGGAGGAGAAGTCTCGGTTACAAAATCAAAATTAAAAGGTTTAAAGAACTTAGAAGGAAAGTAGTTTTCCCGCTCTGAATAGAAGTAATTAAGTAACGACCCAAGTTACACTTCGTGAAGGTAAACGAAATTTAAAGATTATTTTGTTATCGCTTGCTATGCTATGAAACAGAAAGTAAAAAGCTTTTCTACAATTGCTACATAGAAATTAAAATATATTTTTCAAATATTAAAACGGCTTCTGATCGCGACTGCGAACTTAAGGAACAGTTGTAAGTTCTAGCAGGATAGCAGTCAAATATATTTCACTATGATTTCAACTTCATACTGTGATCACGTACAACCGTACTCTATATTCTTCAGCAATCTTAGCTTACAGAAAATCTGAAGTGCTAAAATTTATTCATGTATTTTCATTTCATTTCTTTGAGCCTGGAGTTTAGTAGACGTCACATAAAATACATTGCAGAGATATTTATAAGATAACCAATTAGAAAGATACATAACAATTAAATGTCCTGTGGCAGAATGGAATAAATTAAAACGCACATTAACATTAAGATGTGTGCATGTATTCTTGTTTAAAATGTGTAGGTACATGCTATTAAAAAATTTTCTCGGATTAAGAAACTGGTGATGACGAAAGAGTTCTTACAAAGTAAAATAGTACAGAATTTGTGGGAAATAACCTCTACGGCACATTTATACTAAAGTCGAAGAGTTAGAATCGCATAGATCAATTACATGATTATCGCAACACATAGTGCTTAGGAAACCAGACATCTCGAGGGTGTATAACATATCTAGTATTATGAATGACTATGAATCGACTTATTTCATAATAACTAAGTTAAGAGAATCTTAATGTCTGTATTTTCTATGATTTTGTAAAATCATATATGTATATAAATTTTATCTTTATAAGACCGACAGACAAATTACAAGAATATTTTTAATCCTATTAAAATGAAGAGATTTGATTATTTGATGATCGTCAAGAAATAATTTTGTTAAAGTACAATGGCTTAACATTCAAACATTCTCCTCACACAAACACAATATAATCATAAAATTCACATGTGGTGAAAATATAGTGACTGTATCTTTTCCTCTGCTTATGTTCATTCACGTGGGAACTTCACCACCTTACTACCCCTGCAATGTTGAGTGCGTTACGTCGCTGTAATCAGTTATCCAGACTAATGAGATGACGCGTTGAGAAAGCAGATAAACCTCCGTGAATCCGCCACAGCGACACCTAACCCTCATTCCGCCCACCCTTGACACCTTGACGACTCCATGTAGAAAATGCGTGACAAACATAGAGCAATAAGGTAGAACCGGGTAAAACAAAGTAAGAAATGGTGGGCGTGCGCTAACAACCACTTAGCAAACAGCTTTCGGATAGATTTGTTTCGTTTTTTATGTGTTTGCGACTCGTAAGGCCTGACGTTTAAGTAGGTCTAGAGTTTTATTGCCTCTCAAATTATTTGTAGGAGCAGAAGTTTGAGGAAACGGGCGAGAGAAATAACGAGCACTGAACCGCAGTTGGGAAAATTTTTCGGGAAAGCACTAGGAAGAAGTATGTTCGTTAATCAATTGACTTCGTTGATTCCGATTTCATTTATAAACCGTACCCAATAGTAAGGGAATTATTCCGGTCTTCTTTCATTTTATATTTATTATGACCATAAACTAGTTTATAGAATTTTATTGAATAAAATCTGCCGCTTCTTAAATCAGGAAAAGAAAATTAAATAACATATAAATTTCAGCCGTTATATTATCAATAAGAAAAAATAACTTATATTTTGCGTACTAACAGAGCTAATTGAGTATTGTCCCGAATAGCGTCATTCGCGCCATTCAGAACCTTCAAATTAGTAACGTTAATTAGTAGTTAAAATTTAAACGTATCTCTAACGCGCCAAGCTCTCTCATTTAGAATTTATTAAGTTTACACAGTTAAATTAGGATCGCATTGCAAAAGCTCTATAACTATTTTGCTTAGAATAGGTATGCATACATAACATATCTTTAGTATTTTTTTGAAAGGTTCGATAACCTTTAATATTTATTGAAATGTAGTGTTGCTAATTTTTAAAGTACATTCCATTTGCTTTTTCTTTTGTGAAAAATTACCGCAACCAAATAAATTGCACGAAAAAAGAAATTATATAAAAGATACGGCCGCGAGCAATAAATTTTGGTCGTCACTGATTGTCAAAGATTGGTATCTAACTTGTATTTTATTAAAAATAAAGCGATTGATGTCCAAACTTTGAATACTGGGAATGATCACTTAAAAATTTAATTTATGTTCGATACTTTTTTGGTAAACGATAGAATATTTATCTGAAACTTTTTAATTACTGGAATTAAAAATGACGTTTTGATTGACAGTGACTATAAAATGTAATGCTCGCGACTATACATCTATCTGCAATAAGTTTAAGTTACAAAGACGAAATAAAGTTTTCGTGAAGTATGCATATAACGATATAGTAATAAAATGTTGGCGGTATTGGAATCTTACAAAAATGTGAAGACCAAAAGAATTCCTTAAGAAAATAAAATATAAATATTTAAATAAAAATTCCTTTTTAAGTAAATGTAATACATAAGGAACACAGAAACTAAAATTAAAACTTCATAAACTCCAATAAGATATTAGCTTTGTTCCTACACAGTTCTAAATCAGTTCGGAACTGTACTGCTCATGCGCTCTTACTAAAAATGCTGTGTATTTAGCAAGAGCGCATGAGCAGTACAGTTCCGAACTGATTTAGAACTGTGTAGGAACAAAGCTATTGCTATGCTGGACGAAATATGATTAACAGTACATTACTTTTTATTTATTTTTTATACACGAGGTGGCACCCAGAAGCTCCCAAAACGTAGCCAGAGATAATATTGCAGGATTTATTCACCTCCGTTACCTTCAAAGTAGTCTCCTTGGGGGTGCCAATATCGAACCAAGCGCCTCTGCCAAGAAGAGAATGCATTTTGGAAATCTTAATTTGTCAATGTGTTCACTACCGTCTGCGATTCAGCTTTAATGTCCTCTATCGTGTTAAATCTTCGCTCTTTCAACTTGATTTTCAACTTCGAAAACGAAAAGTGTTGCAAGGAGTCAAGTTGGACGAGTAGCTAAATGAGGAAAATTGCTATACGACGAAAGCGGTACGTGGCCTCGCGTTATCTCTCCTCATATCCTCCCTTAACCGCCCTAGAACGTCACGATAACATTCTGAATTAATCGTCTGACTTGAAGATACGCACTCTTTGTGGTTAATTCTATCAATGTCGAAAAAACAGATCAGTAAGGACTTGACATTGCTCTTGACTTGAAGCGTTTTCTTTGGCCGAAGCGAAGATTAGGCTCTTGAATCCAAATTTCGTCAGCTCCAACAACCCCTAGAAAGATAATTTAGTTCAGTATAAACCTTTTTCTACAGACATTCATGCGACGTTGTTTCTGTTCGTCGCTCAACAATTGTGGCATGAACTTTACTACAATCCTTCTCATGTTCAATTCTTCCGATAAAAAACATGTGCCATAGGATAATCCCATGATGTTACAGATGCCTGCCTGTGGCCATTCACAATCGCATTCCGAACAGCAATGACTTGTTCTCGTGTAATGCCTGTTGATGGTCGTCTGGAACATGAACTGACTCATTTTTAAAACGTTTAAACCAATGGTATGTTTGTGTCTGACCTAAAACATCTCGTCGTTCCTGAATGATTTCCTTAACATTTTGAGCATTACTGCGGCAGTTTTACCTATATAAAACAGAACTTGATGCAGATAAGCTGCTTCCTTAAGTCGATTTTTACAAAATCGCAAACACAAGCAGATGTGACAATGGAAAATGTTCACCAACAACAAACGCTTGCAATGAAGGCGCTTAGCATGGTGTTGTTTCACACAGAGATAAGAGATTTATTTATCATATTTTCTTTTACAAAGAATGACACGTCGCATAAATTAGTATATAAACTAGATAAGTTACATTAACAGGTGAAATAATAATGAATGAAAAAATAAAAAAGTACATATGCTAAAAAATACAAAAGTAACGTATTACATAAACACTTTAAAATATGTGACTCATAAATTCACCCAATGTATAAAAAAGATGTGTTGTTAACGAATCTTTAAGCTCTTTTTTATATGCAACTATAGTAGTTTAAAATTCTAATTTTTTTTGTATACGTTTGGGTAGATTGTTATAAATGCAGCCCATTGCATAAATCGGTTATTTTTTAAATTTTGAAGCTTATTTGTAATATCAATAATATTAAACTCATGATGTTCTAAGTGTAGCTTAAACATGTCCTTATTTAGAAATACACATTTAGCTAGGTTATAAATATAAATGCATGTGACCGTTAACAGTCCGTTATTTTTACAAATCTCTTTACGGTTATCTCTGTACAGAATATTAAATATAATGGGAAGCATCTTTTTTGTATACAGGCATCGCGTTTTATCCAGTCAAATTCATAGATGCGCCGTAGACCGCATGCAAGGGTGGGAGCTTGAGAGGCGTGAATGTTTCATGCACTACATAGAATGACTAGACCCCACCTACCCGCTCTAGGGGTTACGCGCGTAGAATTTGACTGGATAAAACGCGATGCCTGTATCAAAAAATCTCCCAATATCTACTGATTGACCCCACACAGTGATGTTAAAATTTATGTGAGGGTAGGCCAGTAGATAATACGCTGATAATAGATCTTTTACAGACAGAGCTTTTTTTAAGAGTTAACAGTGCAAAAGACGCTTTTGCTTTTCTGTCTGCGGTGGACCATGCCCTTGCCTTAAGTGCGGTTTGTGAGACTGCGAGAACTCGCCTTCACCTGCTTCTGTGGGCTTCGGAATTTCGCCCGAACCGTATCCCTAAGTACCAATTTTTATTAGGAAGGCCTCAGCCTGAATTTTCCACATTTCAAAATCGCTGCGCGACAACACTTCTAAACGTGTGGAATTTGTAAAATTTGCGTACGCCATGACAGCTGAGAAATCGCTGAAATTTTTTGTAGCCTTTAGATTTTCTTCCCAAATTTATTCTAATACACTTGCATATTCTGGGCCCGCAACCTGTTGGGCAGAGTAGAGTTGCAGCTGTTATGTTATCACTAAATTGTAACAAAACATTAATTAGGTACGTCAATTGGTTTTCAACAAACATCCATCCTCAATTCTACGTGATTTTTTTTCTTTCTGTAGGCTTAATATCCAAAATATTAAATTAAACAAAGAACATCGAACAAAATAATTTGAGTTCAATTTCCCAATTCCCACATTCATTCTTCATAATGATCTGCATGTTAAAATCTCCAATTTTAATTACATAATTGAAAGAACTGAATAAAACCGAACAAAAACGATTCTGGCACATCGAATTCATTTCAATGAGCGCATTAATTTTTCGTCCATACTGCAGGTTTAATAACAATGCACGTTACGTTTATTGAAATATTTTGTTTATACGACCAGCATGTTCCACCTCTGGTTTAACGAACCAGCATATTTTGAAATATTAAACGTACGCATTAAATATTCATACATGTAAAAGTTCGTTAAATTTATTGCGGAAAATATCCCCGGTTAATCCAGATTGCACGCGAAAGGAACTGAAGTATTTATAATTCGATATAAAATCATGCATAGAAACCATATGCTGCTTCCAAGAACGTATTTTTGACATATTGACAAGCCTAGTTTGAAAAGTTAATAATGACGACTTTACTTCAATTGGATGTCAGAGAAAATGTTGCGCGCATAAACAAATAATATTTTAACAAAATGAAGTTACACATTGGGCCCCGCAGGCCCTACTCGTTTGCAGGATACAAGTCCTTTGAGAGGAAGAATATTTTCTTTGTTGACATCAACAAATTGTTTTCTTTTGCCTTATATATTTCTATCGTTTACAACATGTGAAACACCAAGTTAACTTAAGGTAAAGGCGAATAAATCTGCAACTGAAGTCCTGCATTCGCATTATAATATTGTCTGAGTAAATTAGGTCACTCACAGAACGGCATCATTGTTTGCTGCAATCTACTGTAGTTTCACTAATTGTAAGCTACAACTTCAAGCGCAAATAATTTAGTTGCGAATTCAACTAGAAGAAGTCCGATATGACACTTCAAAACTGAACCCTCGGTATTGAAACAATGGCGTGCCTCGAGTCTATTCGTCATGAATGAAGCATCGCCCTAATTGAAGTAAGTAAGCGCATATCATATAACTTTCGGTCGACTATAAAACTGGATTCCATATTAAACTTCATTTACATGCGAATATATCTGCTTTTGTAAAGCAGTAAAACTGTTGACTCAGGTCGTAAAATTGTTCATATACCTATGTATGTAAGAGAAATGTTTTACGACGTAGGATGCCAATTTACCTTTATATTGGAAGAAATATAAAATTAGAAAAAAATTAAATACAGTCATATACGTAAGCTCCGTAAACTTAGCAATCCAAATATAAGGAATCTTTAAAACAATTATATTAAAATAAAGTGCTTTTTAGGTGTTATTTTAGTGCGCTAAAAAAAAAATTTAGTGCTGAAATGATATTACACAAAAACAAAAAAGAATGCGGGACTGCTGACTTTTGATAACTTGGCGGTACACAAGTTGAAAAATAAAGTTATCTAAAAAATAATTTACATAGAAATTAAGTGCTATTTAAGTGTTTTCGTATTACCTAATGTTAATTATTAAATTTCTAACGTTATACACATTTTTTTAAACACGAAAGAGGACTGCTGAGTGCATGCAACAGTGTAACAGTACCAAAGTGGAAATAATAACATATTCCTTAACCAAACGTGAATTATATTTAAGTGCTAATTGTGTGCAAACTGCATAAATAGTTTATTATATCGTGAATTTGTTTTACCACTGAAAACTGGTGAATTAAAATTTCTTTGGTTAACATTATTTAGGTTGGCGGCAATGATTTCGAATGACAATATATTGTCTTTGACTGTCAAAATATTATAAATAATTATACACAATAAATACATTATATGAAGATTAAATTTCAAGTGGAATACAAAAGAAAACTTCGAGGTAAGTTTAAATGCAATTAAATTATTAAAAATTAATATAAAACACAACAGTTTAAAGCAAAAAATATTGGTTCTAAGACAAATCCGCTTAGATAATTTTCTAGTACACAACAAATAATTTTTTCTATAGCGAACGTTAAAGCGTGCTTTTAACAACTCAAAACAGTCGATAAAACGGAATTTTAACAGCAAGGGTTGATAAAGTAACAATTTTCGTATTAACCATAGCAACAACCCACGCTAGTTACTGGGATCATGATCATACAACGCGATTTTGAGACGTGATTGCTCTTTTCTGTCTTTAACGTTCGCTATAGAAAAAAATAGAATGTTACATACGACGGTAAAATTCAATTGTCGACTTGTGAAAATTAATTCGCTCACTCCTTTATCGCTCATGAATTAAACTTTATTCGTTCGATTGATCGCACAAGCGATATAGAACACGTAACATGTTATCACACGTTTTCACTCATCGATAAAGAATAATTTTACCGTCTTGTATAACAAATAACTATTGTTTTCAAATATACTTTTTCAGAAATGGATTTTACGTCTGGAGGACAATATACTAAAACCACTCTCAGCAGAAGGGAATACAATCCCTATTTAGCATCGGAAGTCATTGGTCAATGCTTGTGCAACGAATTGAATCAAAAAGCACGATAGAATTCTTAAAATGTAGACTAGATAACTCAACACTGCTCTTCCAAGTGTTATAGTAAATATTGTTGATCTAAGGGTTCCAACCTTCCAAACTTAGAATATTACTTCATTTCTGGAACTGAAGTGTGTAACCGTTCTTGGTAAAGGAAATTTGAAAGGTATTTTCGACATTTCGACATGCTTCAATATTAAATAGAAGAAATTAGCAGTTTGAATTTATATTTTACTTCTAGAGACCATGTTCAAAGAAAGAAACAAGTGAAGAATAAATTGAACAATTGGCTCCTGTTGATAACTTCGAAAAGGATATTTTGTCTATTCTGACAAAGACAGATTTTCTATTTTTTAAACTTGCTTCATAATAGCAGATAAAACAACAAAATGTTAATCCTATAATAGAAGAAGTATTCGACAATGTTATTAAAAATTTCAGAGTAACAGATTTGTAGCATTTGCTTGTTATCTTTTTATTGCTTTGCTTCAAGCATAAGAAAAAATACAGGATGGTTATGTCTTTATGTAAAGCAACGGTAGTTATGACGGAATTTGTATCTCATTTGATTTCAAATAATGGAGCTTCATTCATATATCTCAAGATTTTTCTACTGTTATATATTCAACGTACATTTAAAATTTCATGTTTTGAAATGGTAGAATATTAATTAATGTTAAGATAATATGAATGAAATACCGTTACTGAAATGTATCAAAATCTAATGTTGAGTGAAATGTAGATCTATCAAACACATCTCGTTCAATCACGGACTGATTTTCACTGCTGTTACTAAATCTTTGACACAGATGATTTAATTCAGTACGAATGTTATTTTTATTACAAATAACATAATGTGTATACAGTGCTAGAGCAGATTTAGATTTAGTTTCAGAATCATTTTTGTCAAGGTTTTTCGTAAAATCTTGAGCGATCTCCTCCCATACCATATTTGAACAACTAACAACTTATTAAACAATTGTTCCTTATATTTTAAAAGCGTTGCAGTTAATAAATTTATATCAGTGTCTATTGGTCTACCTTTTTTTTCCTTTTTAAACTAACTTGTTACTGACTTTCCGAACCATAACAAAAATTTCTTCTGAGCAGTAAGTACCGCGTGATTTTTTAAATTTTTTATCAACTCTTGCAACGGAATTTGGATGGCATGTCGTAGCTTTACTCTAAAACAGCATAAAAGAGTGCAATGACGTACTTTTCACTTAAACTAAGACATGCCGTCCAAATTCCGTTGCAAGAGTTGATGAAAAAATTTAAAAATCACTCGGTATAAACACTCCAGACAGCTGCAAGACTTTGACATCCAATTTGTTCTTTGTTGCCATCAGGATCTTGTTATTCGATAAATATCATCGCCGCCAACCTAAATAATGTCAACCAAAGAAATCTTAATTCACCAGTTTTCTGTGGTAAAACAAATTCACGGTATAATAAACTATTTATGCAGTTTGCACATAATTAGCACTTAAATATAATTCACGTTTGGTTAAGGAAAATTTTATTATTTCTACTCCGATACTGTTAAAATTGCATGCACTCAGCAGTCCCCTTTGGTGTTTAAAAAAAATGTGTATAACGTTATAAATTTAATAATTAACATTACGTAATACGAAAACACTTAAATAGCACTTAATTTCTATGTCAATAATTTTTTAGATAACTTTATTTTTCAACTTGTGTACCGCCAAATTATCAAAACTCAGCAGTCCCGTATTATTTTTTATTTTTCTGTAATATTATTTCAGCACTAAATTTTTTTTTAGCGCACTAAAATAACACCTAAAAAGCACTTTATTTTGATATAATTGTTTTAAAGATTCCTTATATGTGGATTGCTAAGTTTACGGAGCTATATACGTACATATGTATAAATCCGGGACCACACATCCAGCATTCGATGAATCTTCAGCAACTATTTATAGACAATTATTACCAGAATGTCCAGAATTGATTGTGTTGATGATGCAGCGAGCAATTGCCGTTTCCACTACGAAACAAACTCAACAAATACCAGTTGTTGCTGTACAGTGAGAACATAGGCAACATAACAGACAGTAGAGGACGCAAAAGAGGTCTTAGCACATTTTATCCTCTTTCGGATGCGTGGCGCTACCCTACTTCTTATAAGCCTAGTGCTACCCCGTTCGAATTTCATAAATTTCTTCATAAAAATCTTCTACCAGTATGTACAGCTGCGGAATCGAAAAGCGGGACAGTATAATGTTGTTAGTTTAATTGTTACTTCTTAATTCTGGTAACTATATAGTAACTTAGCAAACTGCGTAGTTCGTAATACACGATCATTCTGTTTGTATTTAAAATTCATATGGTATAAATTTAAAAAAAATTAAACAGTGAAACAATATTAGTTGAATGCCATAAGACTTGTCCCGCTTTATGATTCCGCACTCGATTGCCACTCGACAAATGTACAAATATTTTGGCAAAAAGCAAAAAATATTCTATATTCGCAGATTACCGTATGTGTGGTTTTGGCTGAAGTATAACATGGAAGTGACAGAGTTTATAGTTCAGTAAAAAGACATTTTGAGGATTATAATTTGGAAATTTAGATTAACTAAATCAGAGTAGTTCTATAGTTTGAATTTTGAAATCGATAAATTTAGGTTTTTAAAAAAATTCGGAAGTGACTATAGATACACGAATTTATTTTGCATGACATAAAATATTCGCCTCTTTATCTCTTACAATTTCTTACATCCCGTCGTAGTTCTTTGCTTACTAAATTAATAATCTGTTGATAGAAGAAAATGAAAAAAGTAGTTTTCTATGTGGAGTTTTCGTTCCCTTTGGCTTTACGAAAACAGATTTACTTTGCAATAAGAAGCCTATAATAAGAGAGCATCCTCCGAGTGCAGTTCCCATTGCGACCGAACGATAACATCTCGGCATAGAAATCGCCTCGAATTTCCCTCATTGTTTCCATGTGGCGCCAATTCCGACTGCGTCAATGTTTATGGAATGCAACTCAGGATAGTTTCGGAGCTGTTGTTTTGCCCATCCACTTCAGCAATCGTGCATGGGAGCCATCTGATGCGCGGTGCATTCAGTTTGAAAGGCGGCGAGGCCATTTGTTTGCCGTCTCTTCGGAATGACGTGTGGCAAAAACATACATCGTGCTCGACAACGCTTTAACCAAGCTCGTCTTATACAGAAACTTACGTTAATTATTTTGGTAACTAGTGCACATAAGTTTGCAAGTTTTCTTGCAGTACTATGTACTTCTGCAACAAAAGTTTGGACCCATATAGATAAATAAATTCCTTACCACATTGAAAAATTCGCTTTCATACATTTCCTTCATTTTATCTAGACTTTGAAGATGAATAAAGCAGGAGGAAAGGACAATATAGTCAATGAACTGATCAAATACGGGGGAGAAATGCTAACACAAAGAATATTTAAATTAATAACCCGTATCTGGAAACTGGAAAAAATGCCTAGTGAGTAGGAAAATGGAATAATAGTGCCAATACGAGTATACAAGAAAGATTTCGATGATATGGCCATATAAGAAGAATGGGAGACGACAAAGAAATAAAGAAAATTAGAAAAATGAGAAAAAATTAGAAACGAAAATCGCGATTTTTCGTTTTCTTCGAATATCTTGAAAACCGTAAAAGATGTGGGAGTTTTATTTTCAGTTTATTAACCAGCATAAAATTGCGCATCTTTGCCCCGGACTTGTATCTCTTCAAATAACTGAGATCCCCATGGTTGTCCTATAATTATAATTTAAACAAAAATTTTTGAAAACAATTTTTTAATCTTTAAAATAAATCAATTCTACAAAGTGTGGAGTATTATTACTGTGTTATCGAATCCTAATAAAATCATCCAGAAACGCAACAGTGAGTCTTTTTTTTAATATATAAATCCCTATTCCAACAAAAACTTATAAATATAAAAAAAAGAAATACACAGATCATTTGTTTATTATATGCCGATCGTATAAATCTGAGTTAAGAAAATATACGACGAAATGACAAGACATAACAAAAGCGGCAAGGTGGTTTCACGAAAGTTAGAAGGGGATAGCTATATAAAAGTTTTTTTGATTTATCGATCGATCGATCGGCATATATTGGAAAAATGAACTCTGCATTGTGACATAAAGCGTCCCATACACCCGCAGACATACACATCAACATTCACAAGTTCTTGTCGATTGACGAAAGTTTTGGAAACGATTTGAGAGGATCGTGGCCAAATCTTTTAAACAAGTTGATTTGAACTACATACAAAACACACCCAAGTTCTTGTCAACTGACGAAAGTTTTTGGAAAGATTTTGTTAGGATCGTGGCCAAATCTTTTAAACAAATTGATCTGAACTGCAACACACACACAAGTTCTTGTGAATGACGAATGTTTTTGGAAACGATTGATTTGTGAGGATCATGGCAAAACCTTTCACACAAGTTGATTTGGATTGAAAAACACATGCACTACGAAATAAAATACAAAAAGTAATACAAAAAGAAAACTCAAGAAAAAAAAAACAAGACTTTTCTGATAAGACTAAAAAAAAGGACAAATCGCCCTGAAAGACATAAAAAGTCATAGGGCCAGTTGTATAAAGTAGGTTTAAACCAACGCTCAACTGAACCAGGTTCAAATTAAACAAATTCGCATAGGATCTTAATGACATATGGCAATTAATGCATTCATAAATAAAATTTGATGCGATTTTGTTCACTTTGAACCTGGTTCAGTTGAGCGTCAGTTTAAACCTCCTTTGTACAACTGGCCCATAGAATAAACAAAACATACACATTTCAACATTTTAACGTAAAAATTAGCACACAACGTTGAAGGCAGAGAACCCCACATTATCTAATAACAAATCAATACTTAATTTATGCCCAACGAAAGGGGCTCAGAATCCACAATCTATAAATAACAATACATAATTGGCTCCCAACGTGAGTGGCAATAACCTACCTCCCAGTAAATATCATTACAATAATTGGCGCCCAAGGTGGGGCAGCAAAATAACAAGAAACCACTACAGAACTAAGAGCACACACACTCATCATATCAATTATACAGGGTGTTTGTAAAATAAGTGCAGAAATTTTAACCACATTACCGTGAGAGCACATAGACCTTCAGACCAACATACAAGTTATCAAAAGTAGTGAGCTGAGTTTCAAACATGTAAGAAATTGAATTTATTTGACTTTAATTGAAAATGCAATTTTTGTAAAATAATTTCAAAGTCATTTTAAATAAATTTTAAAGTACATTTACTTTAAAATTAAATTATTGAAATTTATTTTAATTGTTAGATAACTTGACAAATTTTGTACTGTGTGAAAACTAATAAGAATTGTGTTTAATTTTGGCCGCATACATAGTTTGTCCAAGTTTTTTTATTGAGATTCTTCCAAGAATGTTTAACTGATTCTTTTGAAATGCGTGAATAGTCTTAAGGCTGTATCGCAAGAAACGTTCAGATAGTCGTGAATCGAATAATCCCAATAAACAGCAATACAGATTCTATCATTCACTTTAGGTGAAGAGGTTAAATTCTCCCATCTACCGTAAATGATACAATTCTGATAAATAAATTTAATTAATGATTGTCATTCGTATACAAATCCAAAACTTACCGTGTGTAAGAATTAAATTCAAACATAGCCTCCTTTAATCAAGAGAAAAACTATGAGTGCATTTTTGATTAAAAATTCCTAATGTAAAACTTTTCCATAATTGTGTCGTCCAAATAAATGTCAACTTAATTCGTGGAGCCAACACAAATTAATGTGCATTTGTACCAACATTATATATTATGATGTGTATTATAATGTATTATTATTAATGAGATACTATCAAAATCAATAAACATTTTTGTGTGAACTTTAAAATTGACTTTTACTTACCTTCATACACTTCACGTAGCGAGACAAAATTTGCAGACATTTTAAATTCATTTTAAGAACAAACACTCGATAGAACCTCGTTAATCTAATTTGTTAGTAATACAATTGGCTACCCTGAGATACCAATTTATAAATAATTTATTAAACGAAAAGAGTCCTCATGTTAAAATTTTTATGCGTGGCGTCATTTGGGTTAATTAATTTTCATTTAGAAATAATTGATAAACAATTACTTTTTAACCTGCAAAAACATCGCAATATGTATTGCTATGTCATTCGTTATTGAGAAATTAATTTGTTTATTTTTCAGTAACATACATATTCGTCTATAACATGAAATTCTTTCAGATTCAGGGTGTAATCTTTTATTCTGTTTTAATTTAATAAAATCTATGAACGCTTTGGTTCAGTGCACGCTCGTAAATAATATCTTATGCTCATAAATAAATTAAAAATAACTCTGTTCAAATTAAAATTCTTTATTAACGAAATCTTTAAATGCAACAAAAGCGACAGTTGTAATGTAAACTAAGTTCCTGTAATGGCCATTTGTTTAAATACGTATATCACAAAACAGTTGAAAATAATTGAATTAATTATTCTTGTTACTTGCAACAGAAAGTACTAAATCGTTTATATAAATTATTAATAATTTGTTCAATTCTTTACGGGTTTTTTAAACCAAACTAATGTTTATTATCACTTCACCTTGTGTAGTTTAATTGATTCGCATTCTTTAAGTTATAGTGTCAATCGATACATTCAAACCCGTGTATTTTGCTTGACTCTACCCCTATTTATAAACTGTCTTAAAAAAAACTCAAACGCGTCATACAATGATAAATATGGATCGACATTTTTTTTGTGAAAACGCGAAACTTGATATAAAAAATAGCTTTCTTATTATTTGTCCCACATATTCGTGTTTGATCTTAAATGAATCGCCATGTAATTCTGATTTTAGTTATCAAACAAATGAAACCGTACATGTTACTAAATCGGCTAAATTGGACTTGCTCCTGCTTTCGGAAGTTTGACTTCGAAGGTGTCTTCAAGAACTCCTCCACGATGGTGTACATCCATCGGAATTGCTTTTAAACTGATGATGGCGACTGCATCTTTTAATCATTCCCCTCATGTTTGTTTTTCTTAATAAAAAATTGTGTTTCAGTAGTAGCAACATTTTTGTTGCTCATAATTTTTTTCTTTAATATGTAAAACTTAATTGATGTATGATGAATCACGAACTAAATTACAATTAATACATTAAAATCATAAATACAATTAATATTGTTACAACAATTTTCAAATTTTAAAACCAATTTATTATAGCAACATGTTAGAGACAATTTATCTTGCTATTTGATATACGAGTAGAACAAATTAAATTTGTTTATAACAACCACTTACTACAAGCGGTAGTTGGTATGAAATTCTATTCTGATCTCCCACAGGTGCTTATCGATCCAGAAACTTTCCTAATACTCATCTTGTGACGTACGCTTCAAATTTCACCGTCAACTTAGTTTAATGTTAGTGGGGCCCCGAAGGTAACAAAGGGCGCGCGTTAGCGCGACGTTAACGCACAAGATTTTTCACGAGCGCCCGTAATTTTCCGGTCTATCGATGTGACTGAAAAGTTCGCGGGAAAACGACCGGCCGGGGTCATCAGTTTCCGGTCGTATGGTCACGTACCGGCCTTCCTTCTACTTGACCGGTGTTAAGTTCTTTACTGTTACGGCGGACTAGAACCTCGAATCCCGGCAATAACGATTGGGAACGTTGTCCAAAGTTTACGGTTATGTGTTGTTTTCCTTTACAAGATTTTACGTCGTTTATCTTTATGTTTGCAGTCATGTTTTACAGTATACATTGCTCGATAACAAAAGAATTGCTATTAAAACTTTTTAGCCCTGAAATTAGAAAGAAGCTTTCGAAAGTGTGATTTTTCGTCCTCAAACTCAAACTAACACTTTCGTAGCCAATAAATGAGAGTGATTGTGTGGGAAGTCGCAAAGTTGCTGAGCTTGCTAACGGAAAATAGCCTTCTAACCGTTCCGTAGGAAATACTTTGATATTTCTTTTCTAAAGTATAGCTATCACGTGAGTGTAGTCCTAAATGCAAGATGTTTATTTTCATTAGGGTCTAAGTTACAAAAGTAACAAATGATTCAATTTAAAGTCATCCTCTGAACGCCTAGAGTCAATAATCTTGTCTTAGCTATCCTCCTATCACAAACATTACTCACACCAGTACATTGCTTCTGCATGATCACAGCGAGAAAAGAATTACTTAAATGAAATTAATAAAGTGAATTATTCTGTTTTTTTTTTCCGAATATGAAGTACAATTAACTAACTGATGTGATCACGTTATTACCCCATTGGTAAAGTATTGTCTAACAGTATTTACAAATTCCACTTTTCTCTCAAAAACGAATTCACTTTCGATAATCATATCTCGGAAGCTCTTTATTGTCGTGGGATATCTGACCTCGGACAATTCACGTCTAGAATTTTGAACTGTACACAAAGTTGACCTAGGGGGCCACCGGACATATAACCGCATCAGATCGAATTGAATAGAATTCTTGAACGCACACAATCGGTGTAATCCTTTCAAACGGCTTTGACCGAGATACAAATAACATTCGACTTGACATTATTGAGATTGCTTTAGAAAATTTCTGTTTATTTTTATGTTGACCGTGTCATTATAATACATTTGTATTTTTTTTGTGTAAATCGCCAATGATTAGGAATTTACGAAATTAATTTGAGGATTCTTTTGTCACAAATGCTAAACTTTTTTAAATATCCAAAAGTTTACGTTTCTGATTAAAGTCTTATATTAACGTGTTTTGCAAAATCAGCTTAAATGTTGTACATGAGCAATGTAAGTTAATAAAAAGAAAATTAATGTTCGTCTTCAGAAGATCAATTTTACTGTTAATATGTTGAAGTTTTTGAATTAGGTACTGTTATTTATTATTAGGTACTGTGTATTTTAATAGACATTTGGAATCTGTGTTTACATTTGTAAAAAAAGTTGACCTCAACAGATGACATACATTTCAAGAAAAAATGCGAAAAACTGTTAACGTCGGAGTAAGTCATCAACGTCACCCGACATGTTTTTACATCTCTATTATTCTAACAAATAGTAAAAATATCGATGGGTCGCTTCATTGATATTTATAACCAAAATTATAATCAAACGGCTAGTATGTGAAAATCAATGAACAAGAAATTTCAATACATTCACATTTGTAGATTGTAATTTGATAATGTCGAGTCGAAATAAATAAAATTATTTAAAAAGGCACTAGCAACTTAAAACACTAGCAATTAAAAAAACTATTGTAAAATTGTGAGCAGCATCAAATTTTTGAACGTGTAACCAAACCAAGAGGCTGACAATAATCTAACAACAGGTAGGCGCCAAAATGCACAAAATGGAAACATAATAAAACTAAATAATATACCAATAAAACTAAAGAGTTATTAATAATCTCAAAAATTCCTCCTTATGTCCGATTTTTCATAAAATCGATAGTGAACCTTTGATTCAAATAAAAGAAATTTAGAATGATTTATTTGAGGAGTTGCAGTACATAACATTCTCACATTTTTAAACAATTTAGCATACACTTTTCAATCTTCTTCACTTTTGAACAATTTTCTGCTTCCTAAGCAACTACGAATACATTCACAAACAACAGTCTTTTTGCTTAAAAACTTTATTAAAAAACTCAAATGTAAAACTAATTAAATTTTAAATTATAAAATGAAATAAGTATACAAACAAACTAAAATTAAATATTAAAATATTATAAGAGATATAAAATTCGTATATTTGAAATCACAGAAAAATGAAGTCATATTACAATCCCTGACGGCCGGACTTGTTTACTAAGGAAAAGAATATTTGTATTTTCCTCTTGGAAAAATTGTTTCCTCCTGCTCTAGACGTCTCGGTGTTACACATAAGCGTATTCTTTGCTTTCTTTATCAATGTCGCATCGACGTTTATCTTTTTTGTAAACTTCACGTCAATTTCATATTTATTTAAGCTTTAAGCTTTCTCTTCGCCATCCGCATACACGATTAATCCACCAACGAGATAATTGTGCAGAGTCAACAGTTTATAACGCTGACGCGAAGTTATTGATAAATTTTGTTATTATTATGAACATTTATAAAACGAAACAGTTGCAATAGATTAAATGATGTAATTAAATTGTACGCGATCGCAGAAAAATATATGAAGCGGTATTTAAAAGGCGTTTTTTTATGTTATTTTTAGGATCTCGTGCGGAAATTCGTAAATACATATTACGACAAAAAAAAATTCACCGTCGGAAAATTAAAAACCTCAATATCTGTTCCGGTATTTAACAACAACAACAACAGAGAGTAAAAAAAAAGCGTATTTCAAGTTTTAATCAAAAATTTTTTCCCCCGTTTTTATATAAATATTCGGTAATTAGTTCGGAAATTGCTTGTCTAATCAAAAATAGCTGATGCGAGGGCCCAGAGCTTAACAATTGAAATTTCAAATGAGTTACGTATCTCATTCTTTCAATGGATTCCTAACGAACCGAATAGAGATTATGTAAAGAGGTAAAACAGGAAAAGAAGGAACGGGATATTGAAGCCGGGCGTGTTTATCCGGGGCGCTTTGGACGTGTTCACCTCGGCTCTTAAAACTTATTCAAATTGACAAATATGGAAAAACATTTATTCGTGGAATTCAAATGAGTCCGAAGAAAAAAGTTCTCGATCTAAACCTGGAACACAATAGGAACCAATTTTTCTTCTTCCGTGCAAATCCAATTTCGTTTGGTGGCGGTCGGGCACGTGAAAGAGACCGAGGATGTCGACGGTATCGGTTCGATTTTATCGTCGACATCGGCTTGTTCTGTGTGCTCCGTACGCCATTGAGAGAGGAATAAATATTCTTTTGAATAGAGCAAGAATGCGAATTCTAAAAAACGGATGGGGCGTTTGCATTGTATTTGGGTATAAAAATTTAATGCGGCGTATGAGCCGAGAGCGGACTTATCTGTTTCTGATGTTTTTACAATCACATATATTCTGCTTTTTTATTTTCCTACGGCTCGCGATCATAAACACGATTCTGTTTTTACCATTTTTTATACATTAGTCGCAAAAAATTTAAGAGAGCATTGTGTTTTCCAAGAATAATTAAAAAAAAATATCAGAAAATTGTAAATTGTATAGCGCAAAAGAAAAACAGAAAGATTACTTCAAATCCTCATCAAAATATACTTATGTATGTAAGGAAATTATTTAAAAGAAAATTGTAATTAGTACTGGTTTATTGTATCGGTATGATGTATTTGTAATAAATTAAATTTGTAATATAATTATCCGCGCACCTTTTCCTTTTATTAGTTTTTTTATGATATACCTACTCTTGAAATACGTGCAATAATCACATTGTCAAATATCTGGTTTTTCCACTCTGTTAACATAACAATATAATTACAAAATCTTATGTAATTTATTTGATTAAATTTATAACAAAATGACATGCCAATTTTTAATCGTAATTGTACATCAGATATGGTCTTTGAGAATAGCTTAAATTTCAGTACTTTTTGCGAAATGTTGAACTACAAGTGCATGTAATTTTCCTCAGACCTTCAGTCTTGTATGTGCGTTAATATTAGCACTACAGATTCCCTTATGAATTTTGCTGTGCCATTAATTTTACATAATCTTCCCTTCCGTGCCATTAATTTAGGATTTCACGTCGCATCCTTTGACTTTGTAGATCTTATCAAAGATCTCGTCGTTGAAGACTCTCGATTAGTTATTCGTTATAGATTTAACAAGTACAGCACAGTCTATGCTTTTACCAAAAATTAAAGGAAAATAATAAGATTTATTTTTATTTATAATTTATACCGGGTGGAAAGTTTCAAACCCGAACATAGGAAACTTGCATTGAAAAGTACGTTTATGGAGATTGCTGCTCGCCATTTAAAGATATAAAAATGGTAATGGTCTTAAAGGAAAAAGAAAATTATAACCATTCATTACCATGCTAAAATTATTGCTAAATGTTAATAATTTCGTGAAAATAAAATTTTTAAATTTCATCTGAAAGATCTAGTTTCCAGTATGTCATGTTTGAAAGATTTAATTATTTTCTATTGATTGAAAATAATTTCTCCGTCACTCAAAATGTATCATAAATAATTACACAGAAGGAAGGACTTTTATTTTAGAAATTTTTTACAGTTGGTGTTGGGCTTCGGATAGAGAAATTTATTTTCCGTGAAATTCAAGACATGAAAAGCTTTCTCTATCAGTTAGGATATTGTTTATTGCAAAACGGTGGCTTATTTGAATACTTGCTGTAAAATGTACTGTATTAAGAACGTTTAATAAAGTTTCAATGTGTAAATTATTCATCATACATTTTGAGTAAAAAATTATTGAAGGTTTCAAATCTGACATACTAAGGAAACTAAATTTTTCAGATGAAATTTGAAAATTTAATTTTCACGAAATTATTAACATTTAACAATAATTTTGGCAAGGTAATATTGGTCATAATTTTCGCTCTCTTTTAAGCCCATTACCATTTTTGTATGTTTAAACGGCGAGCAGCAATCTCCATAAACGTACTTTTCAATGCAAGTTTCCTATGTTCGGGTTTGAAACTTTCCACCCGGTAGATGTGTAAAATCTAACCTAGGTATTTAAAACTAGTTTTTTACATTGATGTGTTACGAAAAGTAACCGCGTAATAGTGACGAAACTTAGCGCCTCCTGCTAAAGAACAGCTCGCCAATTCCCCTCCAATTTTCACACTCCCTAAAACATCCTTTTGTCATTACCAGCATGAATTTCCACTTCTGGTGTGGCGCACTTCTAACAATAACCACTCAGCTAATGTTTTGAATTGTATGATAATAAGAGAATAAAATAAATTCAGAACATTACTGATTGTGAGTTAATATTACATTAATTGCAAAATCGCAAATCGCGTCATATTCAAAAATTGTCGAAAATGTTCTTTAAAAAAATAATAAACTAACGCGGAACAGCTGAATAAAATTGGATCGGTTACTTTGTCATCTGAGGTAGTTGGTTGGTGTTAAGTAGAGTCGGAATTAAAAATAATGTCTTCTCAATAAAATTTTAAACGTTAATTCCTACTGGCCTTCTAAAGTAAAAAGGGTAATACATTTCCCCGAAATAAAATTCAAGTCTTTTGTTTATCTGCTTGTCAGGCTACTCGTAACATGGTCATAGGGGATCAGATCGGAATCAACGTTTTATTGGGGATACAATATTTTTAATTCTGAGTGGACATACTATGGTGGTGGCTCGCCCAGCGAAGGAATAAATTACACACTGATTACATAACCAGATGACAACCAGGTATTGAGGCTTAAATGACCCAGAAATGATGGAAATAAATCAGTAATTCAGAACTATTCAGCTGAACCGAAATATGATTAAAAGACAAGCGATGTACCGTTCAATTCATCTGATTAGTTTTTAAGGTAATACATTTTCCAATCGATTAGCAGTATTTTTGATCACGTGTTTAATTCTGACCAGTAGAATTATTATATTGGGATATGGGACTAATCTACTTACATTATTATTCTCGCGAGAATAATTTATAGTACTTTGTTTTGTTTATTAACTACGTAACAACTGACATTACGGTTATATTGTAACGTTTTTATTAAAGTATAAATTCAAAAACATTCGGTTTAAATAAAAGAATATTCAACAACGAGTTGCACAGAAAAATGTTAATCTTAAAGACTATTAAATAAACACTAACACTACCTATAACTAATTTATACGCCTAAATAATTTATGTCTTGCAATATTTATTTATTCATACGGCGTTAGCCCTGATCGCGGAAAATTGTGACTGACTCCACCGTTCAACGAGGCGAGCTTTATATCTCTCCGTAGACTTTCTGGAATCTTCTGGAACGTCTTCGAAGATGTCCGTGTCGTGGCCTGGGCGGCGCGAGATTTCGCGAAATTAGAAAATAATTCTCCAGATTCTTTCTCATACTTGTTGCCATTTGGCAATTGCCACTCGAGATCTATGGGCCTCTCTAGCCTACTGCCTGACAAGTTTCCGAAAGAAAATTTGTTTGTTTGATATTAAATATGATAATAAAAGGCAATAAACGAAGTAAAGGATTGAATGGCACTTGAATTTTACAAACAAATTCCTAGCTTCGGAATAAATGCGACTCTTGCATCGAAACAGAAATGTCAGAGGCTATTCCTGCAGGAAAGCGGAATACGTACCTATTCGAAATAGTTCCCACATTTGAAGTTGGCATTGGTTCGATAAACGTATATCGGTGTTGCAGTTATAACGAACTGTTCTCACTTACCTTATTTCACATTTTAATAGAAGTAAAGTGGTATTTCTTGCCAAGTCTATAGCCCAACTCCAAACAGCAATATGTTCATTATATTTAATCGCTACATTGTGTGCGCCGCCTCGACCTTCGTTGGTATCGGTCCTCATGGAACTTTTGCACTGCCTAAAGCTGGGCTCAGACGACTGATATACTTGGCCAATGCGGCAATGCACCAATACTGATATACTTGGCAAGTGTACCAGCTCATTAAGGCTAATGGTCCGTATTCTCATCTTATGATTAATTTAATAACATGTTTATTTTCCATGGCGACATGCGTCCGTCACATTAAATTAACATAAAGCTATATCATTTCTTGTTTATTTTAATCACGACTTTAGTTAAACACGATCTTAATCATAAGATGAGAATACGGCCCATTTTCAAGTAAAGGTGCTCACACGACGTGTAGATTTTTTTTTAAACGCCAACGAATTTAGATAGTATCATTCATAAGAGAAGACCTTAGCGTCATTGTCTGGTGTTGCATCATCAGACTTATGAATCATAACTCCGTCCTTTTTTCTCATTCACCGTCAACAAAGAAATAATATTGAAATAATTGTCGGTTCTTGCTTCGGCGATTGATTACGCAGCGCTCAATTTCCGTGATTTTCATTATACAATGTTGGCGGGATGGATAGAAGTCATCCTGAAAATGTCGTCGCCTATACAGCTTTTTTAGTGGTAATGAGTGGATATTATTCAAAACTAGAAAAGAAAGAAATTAAAAAAGAAGATGGTGGATGGCATCTTTGAATAGAAGACATAAAGTCGTGGTAAACGTGATCTTTTACCTCTACCTACAGAATGTTTCGATAAACTTGAATGTTTCTTATTTTGATTTTAATTTTTCATGATCATTAATAAACAAAAAAAGTATTTTTAAAACATGTAACCTCTTCTATCTGCTTATCGATACAGAATGAATAGACGTAGCAAAGCAATGCACAACTCGTGTGAACACAACCACAAGTATGCAAGACTTGCAAATAGACCAATAATTGAGATCCCTTTGACTTGTGCCATTTTTACCGACAAACGATGGAAAACTGACCTTCAGTGACAGATAATTGTACAAGTAAATCACTCACACGGCATGGCAAGGATACGCCGTTAACAAATATTGGCCAGTAGACCAGTCGTCTGGTGTACTTGTACTACACAGTCTAATGCTACTTACCTGAAGGACAGCAAATTGTAGCAGGGCAATTTAAGATCTCCAACACAGACTGCCAACTCGTGGAGGTAGGTATGGGTCGTACGTAACCCCAAAAATTAAGGGGACAATAGAATATAAATAAAATAAAATCACCAGCTGAGCACACTTGTTTTTATTTGGTGTCACTCCAATTAACACATGAACAAAAATAAAACTTACATCCCAGACAGGGTCTCAATGAGTTAAAAAAAATAAATAAATAAACGATATACCGGTTAATTAAATCTTTAACCGAGAAACAGATCTGGCTTTCGTTTACAAAAATGCAAAATTGTGACTATTCAAAATTATTCACTTAAAATAAAATTAACGCAACGCAGTGTATAATACGACAATAACAAATTTAAAAGAAAATAAAACAAATCCGACCTTATAATAAAATTCACTTTCAAAACCAAAGGATTATCCATGATATTTAAATTTTGAAAAAGTTTTTTATCGAAAAGAAGCCTCGACTCGAGATTTCTTTTCGACAAAAAAATTTTTTTTTTCAAAAAATCCACTTTGACACTCACCTCACTGTCAAAGTAAGGTTGGAAATACCAAGCGAGATACAATCCGGCACAGGAGGACGGTGTTGCCAATTATATCACTAAGCAGGATGACGTCAAGATGTCACGTCACAGTCTCTCCTGTTGACTTGTATCGTCTACAGTTGAGTCCAACTCCAATAGGACAGCGATGTTTTGAAAACCTTTAGCAGCTAAGGCTCCGCCTATGGCTTTTCCACACAAGGGTCGGTCTCAAAGGGCGTTACGAAAAAAGAAGTAGTGAGAAAGGGGTAGGACTACAAGCCTAAATAGTAAAAAAAAAGACGCGTGTTATAAACCGAAATACGAAAAAAGTTGTCAATAAAACCCTATCTGTTCTTCTCTCGTTGCAACAGGCTTAGAAAAGCTTATAAGAAAGCTTGTACTGCTTAACGTGCACTTAAGCAGATCTCGAAGTAAATAAATTACGTTTCAGGTTTCGATCAAAGGATTCAATATGATCAAGGCGCAAAATCGTGGGCACTTCACTGACACTACGTGTGTACATTAAGACTTAAGTGGCAAGAGTGACGCGTCGAAGAAAGATCACGCACAGATTAAATAGATCGGGGCGGAGTTGTTGCGAGACAGACTCTGTTTTAAAAGAGTGAAATAGAATACCACTAAGGGGTGAAGATTACTGTAGCCAAACAAAATCACCTCACGTTGAAACAAGTCGAAAGACACAAACGAACTTTTCGAGTTCCCACGCAATACAGGGTGACTGGCAATACTAAAAATGATTTAAATGAATTTTTCGCCCGTAACACTACTATAATGATGAGCCGCAATAGTACCATAGCGAGATAAATATTTGGTACGGCAGATTTTCCCTATTTAAATAGGACTTTCTGACTTATGCGATTTCGTACTAAATATATAAAACTATTATAAAATTTGAAATTGTTACTGTCAAAAGTTAGTGTAAGTTATTAAGATGTCTTACAAGATTCTTTCGGAGGCTGAAAAACCAACATCCATTGCTAATTCTAGCATTTAAGAGTATCTCAATATGCTAAAACTTTGACAATTCAGCCTGGTATACAAAGCAGCCGTATCAGTTATTTATCTCGCAATAGTACCTACCACCAGGGTCAATTATTGAGAACTGATGTGAAGTTCTGGGGGCAAGTCAACTGTGTATACGCGCATATTTGAATGAGATGACCTACTATTATTTAATTCTGTTTTAACTTTGCATTTTTCCATCAACTTGCATCAAAATGTGATGATGCTTTTCGTGGTTTATCTGTTTGCAGTCATATTTTTCCTTACTGATTCATTTTATCAACAGTTATTTCTAGAGTAAGTACGTGGCCAAATACTGGAGCTCGTTTTACATGGAATGGACCAGTAGGATATGATGTTTAACCTAAATATCGAAACTGTGTTTTTGCAGATAACTTTTTGCCTTTGCACAGCAATATTATCATGACAAGCTTAATTACGGATGTTCGCTTCAGTTGATTCCAACCAAACATGCGTGCAAATCCATAATTACGCGATAGATTTAATCATACCTTCTCACACGTGCAAACGAAATTTGAATTTTAATTGTTGCACGCGTTCCATTAATTCATGCGTAAAAACACACACATAACACGCGATTACGTTGTTAAGCGACGACGTGCGACGCCCGTAAGATTTGTCACAGCAAACGCGCACATAAATCTCCATTCCACCGCAAGCTCCCGCACTCGTCCTCCGCCTGTTCACCATTATGAAGTTCTCCCCAGCGATCGCCGGCTGATAGGGAGACATCGTCCTTAGCCGAAGCACCATCTTTCATTTCTGCTAGTGATTTATACTTCTTCACTTTGCACGACCGAAGATGAGATTTTAAATATTCCGGAGGAAAGTAATCGCCCAAACCACCGATTAATTAGGGTATTCCTCCGAAACTGTTTACGTCAAATTGCTAAGCTTTGCTTAAATTTTATCCGATATACAAATAAGTTAGCTACACGACTTGTAACTGTTCGCTGACATTAGGTTTGTTCGTACAGCAGCTTCTGACTAGTCCGAAACTGTCAGAAGCATGTGCCGATCTAAGTTTCACATTAAATGCAGCTCTTGAAAGCGGTGATTAATTCGATGGGCGATAGTTTCAAACTAGTCAAAAATGCTGTACGAACAGAACTGTTGTACGAGGGGAGTATATATTTGACCTGGACTTTTTAAATTTCTGATTGATAACAATAAAACATGTGGAAGATATTTTGTTTATATTTCGAACGGTATCTACACATTTTATTATTAGGCATATCAAAAAATATTATGTACAAAAGTTTTATGGATTTACCTGAACCGCCAGAATTTACTTTTAAAAAGAATAAGTGACAGACGGAAACCTAACAAATGAGTATCAACTTTGTTATTTTACATGGAACACTCAGTATATTTTCTAGAATTAAGAAAGATATTTTTCTCCTAATTCCAAAAAGAGGTAGTTTGTCTATTTTGGTGTCATACTTTTCGCGATATTTAAGTTTCAAATTATTATTGTTTTGGTATATTTTTATTAATTTATTTCTTTTGTGCCCGTGCTTTCAGGCACTCAGTTATTTATTCTAGGTTCGCTTTAGTGCTTTTTTTAAAAAATAAGAGTTTTAGGAATTGGTCAAGAAGTCTGGAATATTTATTTTCAAATTACAATCTTCATAATAATAATAATAATAATAATTTATTTGTGATAAATACAAAAGTATTTCACACGTCATATAGGGCATATGTATAAAAACAATGTAAAACATATAGTAAGTTATACAAGAAGGTGCAATCACGTAATAGAAAATACATATAGATAGTTTAAAAGACATGAGAATGGCGAAGAAAGTCCTCGAAGGAATAAAAGGAATGCGTTATCAAATACTGTTTGATGATAGATTTAAATTGTGGTAATGGCTTCTTACGTATATCAGGTGGTAGTTTATTGAAAAACTTGACTGCATAATAATTACTGCCATAACGAAATCTATTCAATCTGTGTTGAGGTACCACTATATCCGATTTAAACCTGGTGTCATATTCATGGTTATACTGGTGGTCAATGAAATTATTAATATTAGACTTTATAAAGAGCAAACATTCTAAAATGTAAAGTGACGGAAATGTTAATATTTTCAGTTTTTGAAGGTTTTCCCCAGCTATCTCTATATCCTAAGTCACCCATAATACGCATTATTCTTTTCTGAAGTATAAAAATTCGTTTGGCCTCAGAACAATGGCCCCAGACTAAAATTGCATAAGACATTACTGACTGAAACAGACCGTAGTAAGCAGATAATACAGTATTCCAGGGAACAGAAGTTTTTAATTGTCTTATAAGATATATGACTTTAGTGAGTTTGTTCGCAATGTATTCTGTATGTTCATGCCATTGTAAAGTGGAATCCAAATATACTCCTAGATATTTGAAGGACTTCACACAGTCAAGGTTATTTGTTGTTTTGAAGGTCTAAATTTCTTTCAAATTAAGTTTGTTGCTTAAGAACCAATTCTTAATACTTGTTACATTAATAAAACTAATATCACTGTTTAGTACATAGTGGTGTTGTATCATCAGCGAATAGAGTTATCTTAAAATTAGGAACACATCGATCAATATCATTAATATACAACAAAAACAAAATTGGACCTAGAACAGAACCTTGGGGGATACCGATTGAAATGTCTATTGATTCGGAAAGTTTATCCCGGCATCGAACAACCTGCCTCCTGTCGCTTAGGTACGATGCTGTAGCTTTATGCTCATTAAATCAAAATTATAATATTTTAGCTTGGATATTAGGATATCATGAGAGATACAATCGAATGCCTTTGTCAGGTCAAAAAATACAGAAAAAGCGTATTCACTCCTCTCAAATACATTCGTGATATAATCGACAAGCGAGTTTATAGCTGTTACAGTGGATCGACTTTTACGGAATCCATACTGATGTCTACTAAATAAGTTATGCGTTTCAAAAAATGAGCATATTCTATTTTTCATTACAGTCTCTATAACTTTAGATAGCACTGGAACTAAGGAAATAGGTCGATAGTTACTACATTCATCAGGATTGCCCTTCTTCAATATAGGTACAACACAAGATAACTTTAAAGCATCAGGATATATGCCGGTTTCAAATATTTTATTTATGAGGTTAGTGAGAGGAATATACAATAAGTTAACAAAATTTTTTATAAGTAAAACGTTAAATCCATATACATCTAAGCTTTTAGAACACTTCATTTGTACAATGATATCACGAACCTCTATGAAAGTTGCATTTTTGAACTGGAAAACTTGAGCAGGTTTCTCGATATCGAGAAGAAACGTATCGAATGAAGTTGGTGGTGGATCCATTTTGGAAATAGTATCCTTTGCTATGTTAGTGAAAAAATTATTAAAATCATTGACTGAAATTTTATGTTCTACAGGCAGACCGTTAGGTGAACACTTTTTTTGCAAGTTAATTATATCCCACATTGCTCGTGCACTGTTACGCGAATTTTTTATGTATTTCTCGTATGCAACTTTTTTTGATAATACTAATTGTTTGTTGTAAAGTAACTTGTAGTTTTAATATATTACTAAGTGTTGTGAAGTAGGATATCTTTTTTTTACATCAAATAAAAAAATTAAGTGATCCCTCATTTTGCGTAAATCATTAGTAAACCAGTTCACTAATGGTCTTCCGCTACCCGATCTTTTTATTTTCTTTAAGGGAAAAAATTGTTTATGTGCATCAAGTAAAATAGCGAAAAACTGATTAAAAACAACGTTTACATCGCTGGTAGCATGTACAAAGCTCCAGTCAATATTTGATAACAAATTGTACATCCCAGTTAATCCGGAATTTGTGAGAGGTCGATAGAGCAAGAATGTGTTCTTAATAGTACTATTAGACAAGACTTCCTGACTGAGAGTATTAGAAACCAGCAAAAATCTGTGATCGGATAAATTATTATCATATGGTTTGGCAAGAAGATGATTAATGTTAGTAAAAACATTGTCGATCATAGAGCCATGATTGTCCGCAAATCTGGTACAACCTTCCACAATACTACTTAAATTATAAGAGTGCAGTAAGTCACTTAGTTCTGTTTTTCTGGACGATTCTTCTAAAAAATTTACGTTGAAATCACCTACAATTATCAAGTTGCTATCAAGTGTACAGAACTTGTCTAGAACGTTGGTAAGTGCTGACAGGAAATTAGTAAAATTTCCACTGGGAGAGCGGTAGATATTTATGATAGTATAAGAAATAGTATTACTGACAGCAAAAATTCCTGCAGCTTCAAAATCCTTTTCCGTACTATATACTGATAGATCAATGGGCTTCGAAGGGACACCAATTTTCGTCCATATAGCAGTGCCCCCACCTTTAAATTTAGTACGGCAGTAGTAACTAAGTAAACTGAAACCATTTACATTTCAAACATCTATCTCGGACTTTCCCAGCCATGTCTCATTTAGACATAAAACATCACAGTCAATATCCAACAATAAGGATTTAAGGTGAGAAACCTTTCGTCTTAAACTTCTAATATTTAATGAGATTAGTAGTACAGATCCATGTTATGTCTTTTGTCAAAGAATATTGGCTTAAAAAAAGAATTTTGATTAGAAATAGTAACCTTAGTTGAGGTACCCTCAACGACTGGGTCCTTTAGGAAAATATTTATTACAGCACTATGTTGCGTGAAACTATCTTTCAGTTTGTTAATAAGAGTTTTACATATTTTAAGTTTGCCTTTTGCTTTTAAATGTAGACCATGTTGAGTAAAATCATTACGATTTAAAATTGAGTTTACATCTAGAAAACTAATATTACTTGACATCTGCAAGGCATTGACAATATTGTAGATTTGTACATTTCGGTTATAAATAGAGTGATTAAATTTACTGTGTACATCATAACGATATGGTTGAGCACCAAGTACTAAGTTAGTATTTTTACACAATTCGCAAACATATTCCACATCCGTGCTAATATTATAATTAAAAGGATCATTCGTGCCAGCCATGACGTACACAAAATCACTTTTAGTAAAATCTTTAACTAATAAATGTATGTCCTCTGTCACCTGCTTAAATGTTGCATTAGGTTTAAAGATTGTTAGTATTTCGTAATCATTATAGTAAGTTGAGCACAAAATGTCACCTAGATTTCTGCCATGACTGTCTTACCCAAGTATCAAAGTTTAGGTTTATAATTGGCTTTGGGTTTTTGCACAGATTTTGGGTTGCACCGAAATGCTTGTATGTGGTAGAACAATTGACATTTGTGGTTTTAGGAGTTGGGTAATTACAAGATAGTTCACTTACAATATTTGTTTGTGATTCGCATTCGCGCGTATCTTTAGTGTTATCAGTTTGAATTCCGCAATCTTTTAACGATTTTTTATTGATTATAATGTTACGAGAAAGAGTGTCTATTGTTGTGTTTAGTTCATTTATTAAAGTTAAGTGGGTTTTATTTTCTAGGCGTAGTTTATCTATTTCTAGTTGATAAAAGTTAATTTTGTCTTCTAATACTTCGTTTGCACTTAAGGCACTTGCAAGTTTATTCCTAAGAGTAGTGACTGTAACGGTCAATTCACATTTATTTGTGGTTTCTTCTTCATCACAGTTAATTGAAATGTAACTATTGTTTTTATTTTATTTTAGTTTCACCCTTTTTTGCTTCCTGGTCATGATGGGATTTCTGCTTTTTTAAGCGAGTTTGCATGGTACTGGTTAACATCCTGGTGGATCCTAATCGGTTAGAAATGTCCAGTATGATGCTGATAGAAATTAAATTTGTTTCACGGACTTATTTATAGTCTTTCGATGCCGCTAGTTTCAGGTTTTGGCTGGCAAATATTCAACGCAAAGTTTTTGTACAATTCGCCGGTTAAACGAGATACAAGTATTAAGTTAATTGCATATAACTACGAGTTAACAGTGAAACTGTAAATCTTGTAGTAACACTCGAACGGAATTTTCACCGCACTTTTACCACTTAAAAAACGTAGATTTCACTAATAATTCTCTATCACAAACGTAATTGGCTGTTACCTTAATGCATGGCCTTCTAAATCTTCATATATTTAATAACAGATTACTTGATTTTTTGCAAGCCCAACATTTCCTTCCCCTTAAATTTCTACCCTGGTACAAATCGAATAGCTACGTTGTTCGACGTACTGGTAGTCGTGATGGTTACGATGTAGATGGTAGGGTCGGTTGATTTGGCTCCTCTCTTTCCATTATCTGTTTCGTGCAAGAGCTTTTTCTCGATTCATCTTGAACATCTACAGTATTGTCTGACTCCACTTCATCTACAGAGGCTTCAGCTGTTGCTTTCGTAACCGCAGACGAAGGTGTAATCTCAGCTAACAACGGACCTCATAGAAACGTGAAATCATCATTAATTTGTTTTTCAAAATAGGCAATATGACGATCACATAGTTGATTTTGATGTCGAATCTTAACTTCTCCAGAGCAATTTCATCATTCTTCCACGATATTTTTGTATTCTTCCAGGCCCGCAAATTTCTCTTTTTCCATTATAACATTTTATATATACCAAATTTCCAATCTTGAATTTTCTTTCCAAATATCTTTCAGTATTAAGTAACTCGTGTCTAAATAAAAACCTGGTCAAGTAGGCTACATTTAGTAATTCTGCTATGTAAATTCAATGAATAAATTCTCAATCACAACCCACTTGACCAGGTTTTTATTTAGACGCTCGTTATTTTTTCTGGATGTATTAAATCCAATTTGATTTTAAAAGAATGACCATGCAGTAATTTTAAAGGAGATTTTCCAGATCGAGGATCAGGAGTTGCTCGGAACGAAGTGAGTGAGGAATTTAAAGCCTGTTGCTTATTCTTTCCTTCCCTCCAAGAAAGTCGCATTTTTTCTTTGAAAGTACGAACAAAGCGTTCAGCTTCTCCATTCGAAGCAGGATGGAATGGTGCTGTTTTCAAATGCTTTATTCCGTTACTCGTGATTCAATTTTTAAATTCTTTCGACGTAAATTGTGTTCCATTGTCACTTACCAGCAGACCTTCAACTCCAAAAATCCTTGTTAAAGCGTTACGAGTTCTCTCAAATGTAATGGAAGTCATCTCTTGAATGTATAAACATTTTGAATAAACATCCACGCAAATGAACCAGTATGTGTTCCAAAAAGGTCCAGCGAAATCAACATGAATTCGTTCCCATGGCTTCTGACGTATTGGTCAAGAATTTTATTCTTGTTTATCCGCTGGCTTTGAATATTGGCATGGTGTACAAGTAGCAACTTTTAATTCAATGGCTTGATCGATTCCGGTCCACCAACAATGTCTTCTTGCAATTTGTTTCATTCGTTTATTTCCCCAGTGACCTTGGTGTAATAAATGTAAAATATTTTCACGACGAGATTCTAGTATCACAACTCTTAAAAATGTTGTATGCCATATCAAAACATCTCTTTCAACAGTTAGTGAATGACGGCGAAGAAAAAATTGTAATAGCAACTTACGTACTATTACATTAAAATTAGTATTTGGGCAATATTTATCAAGGCTAGCTTTTTCTAAATTATCTGGCCAACCATTTTTTACGAGACGACAAACATATCGCAGTAAAGCATCCTTTTGCGTTTCTTCTGCCACTTTTTTCCAATCATTTGGAAAATTTCCAAACTGTTCATCCATTTGTTCTTCGAGTTCTAGAAAAAATGCAATATTAGATTCTTCAAACTCTTCATTTTCCAACGGTAATCTTGATAACGCATCAGCATTAGCATGTTTCGTAGTGGAACGATACGTTATTTCGTAGTCATATCCCATCAGAAGTATAGCCCAGCGTTGTAAGAGTTGTAAGCGTTGTAAAGTCTTTACCGGAAGTTTCTTGCTTGGATTAAAAAATATCACCAGTGGTTGAGGATCTGTTTGATTTGTAAAATGTCGACCATACCATAAATAATAGATAATGCCTTCTTTTCTATTTGTGAATAACGTCTTTCTCGTTCTGTAAGTGTTTTTGATGTAAACATTACAGGTTTTTCGATACCATCAGAATCTTTATGTCAAAGAACCGCTCCAATTCCATAATTTGAAGCATCAGTTGCCAAAATATGTGGTTTTGAAGAATCGTAGTGTGTTAATCGAGCAGCTTCTACTATGGAATTTTTTAGCGCACTAAAAGCTTGTTCTTGTTTAACATTCCAATAAAATGGTTCATTTTTTCTTCCCATTTTATTCAACGGGACCGATATTTCAGCAAAATTGTGAGCAAACTTCTGATAATAATTTACTTTACCCAAGAAAGCTTGTAGTTGTGTTGTCTTTTGGTCTTGGCAAGTTTTTAATTACATCTAGACCTTGATTTGATGGTGAGATTCCTTCAGCTGATATTATATGTCCAAGATAATCAATATACTGCAAGAAAAACTTTGATTTTTTTTTTGTTTACACGAAGACCATATCGCTCTAATTTTGTAAATAGCTTTTCCGAGGTTACCAGATGTTTTTCATCGTTTTCACCTGTAACGACAATATCATCCAAGTAATTAATACAACCAGGAAGATCTTGTAAAATTTGCTCTAAAAATCTCTGAAATATTGCAGGTGCACTGGCGATTCCGAAAGGAAGTCTTTGATACTGAAACAATCCTTTGGGTGTGTATAACGGCTTTTTTGCATCTTCGTTTAATTCTAATTTCCTTAGTTTACGAGTTATAAATATTTCTTGTTTTCTAGAACTGTGAAAGTCGATTTATTTTCATGGAAACCGTGTTGTGAATTCGTAAATAATTTTTGTTTGTTTGAAAATATTTAGTGAGTGTCCGTTTTATAACTTTGAAGCAGCTAATTGAAAAAACAAAACTAAAATAATTGAATCGCTTATTACTAAAAGGGCCTAAGTCAGTTTTAGTAGTTTTGAGAAAATAAAAAAAAGCTGTTTTGGATATAATGTTTTAACTTTATATTGAGTTTTTTTTAGGTATTACACAGAGAAAAATAAACTGTTCAGTCAACCAAAAACACGTTCAGTTAACAGTATTTTTCGTTTACCTATTAGCAATCATGCGTGGTTATTGAACCAACAGTCAAAAAATGTTAAATATTTTAGATTGAATCAACTCAATATTTTCTTTGAGGCAAGCATTCAATGAAGACATCTTTCTAGTTGCTTTAATGCCCAAGAAGATTGATACAAGAACTTTAGATTGTTAAAATTGCTAAATATTTTATTTGTCTGAACGCTGTCAGGGAATTAAAATTATATTTTTGATATGTTTAAAGTAATTTTTCAGTACGGCTAATAAAAGCGTAGAGTCAATTCAATCTCTACTATCGTTTAGGGAAACATCAATTAAATGTTCACCTCTTTGCGATACTGCCAAAGTAAGATAACCCTTCAACCTTTGTTGAGGTGACAAGAGGAGCTGAATAAACCTCAACGAACTTTATAATGTCGGACGCGTTCAAAATATGAATGACTTATCCGTTTAAGAAACGATGTCGAACAACAAGGTTATGCTGGGACAGGCAGTAAATATACGTGAAGTTTTAGCAGGCGCCATCTGGAACTCGATAGCTTATTAATATGGGAATTAACCCTCGCTTTTACTTGACTTAACATTTATTACGTTAAATAAAAAATCAAAACAGACACATAAAAGCAACAGCACTTTACGATCACTTTGAAATTTCAACTTTTTGATTTAACATATTAAGCACTTTCGTTTTAAGGAAAACATTTACATCGTTCAGTCAAACGTAATAGTTTAACATTTTTTTAGTGTTATTTCAACAATTTCCAAGATGTTCAGTTAAGAATATTACCGTTGAAACAAGTACATTTTATTTAAGTCAACGCACAAAAAGTTGACATTCAAAAAGTTGTTGACTTAACTATTTCATTTTTCTCAGTGTACTAAGGTAACCAACCCTATTTTAACATACTCCCAACCCAACCCAACCCTATTTTAACATACTCCACATGCTAAAAATGTACTACTACACACATTAAGCCAAAGAGCCACTTAAAAAAAGAAATGACTTAATTCCTTTTTGAAATAAAATATTTTTTTATCATAATTTTTATTTTTCTCAAATAACTATCAACATTTTAAACTTAAAACCATGGCCTTCTAAATCAAAAGTGAGTTCTAACTGGCCTGAGCGTTTTGAAAAATTTACATTGAATTTTTGTGCTCGAGAAAACGCCAAAAGTCGACACTTTGGCGCTGGTTACGGGGCACTGATGGCAATGAGTGAAGTGCACTGTCATTACTGTCAATCAAAGTGAGTTCACGCAAAATTAATTAATATTGTAATTACCTTAATATAACATAATTTATGTGGTATAAACTTTATAGATTCATGCACAAATCATTTGATCTCGTCGGAGTGAAGTACGCTTGCGCAATAAAGAAAGACTGGCACTTTCGTGTTATGAATAATTACAACAAGTTACATAAAAGAGTTTCGACTTTTGATAATGTAAAACGTGTTAAAAAGGGCGTTGATAATTATGCACAATGAGAAAAGAAGCTTTATTATACATGTTGTAACTTACCACAGAAATTCTGAGTATATGCAGATAAGATTTTAATCTAAAACCGTAATAGTTTAATGCAAAATTAAGTTGTCGAAATTGGACATAAATACTCCACCTTATTCCAACGAAAATAATATCCAGTATGCTCAAATTTTTACAACAATAACGTTAATTGTTCCTACACGAACTCATCCACCATTCACATGTGACCAGACTGTCAAGATTTTAGGTTAAGAAAGCGCCCTGCAAGCAGTGCTTGGCGGAGCACGCCTGAACTGCACTTTTGCGCAGGCCAGATAGAACTCGCTTTTCATTTAGAAGGCCATGATTAAAACACTAAACAAACATTGTTGCTATAGTAACTATTTATTTTTATGTGCTTCCTTGGTTTCCCAATTATTAATTATGTTATAATAAAATTCTTGCCTTTCTTCTGGCACGTATTGAACTGATTCTTGTAAATTTCTTAGTTTTGTCGACAATAGAGGTACTTTGTTGTCAAGGTAGGCTTTGTCTGTAGGCATGTCAATCCGACGATTTCGCATAGGAAGATTAAATGTGTGTTACAAATCCTTGGATAAACTCCGACGCTGTTACAATACCTTTTGAATCCGTATCATACACAAAATGACTAAATTTAGAGATGGAGAAATCAACTTTTTCCTTTCTAGGAACTGCTTTGCCTTGTGATTCCATCGATAAAGTTGTTTTTTTATAATGATAAGCCCACCAGTCCTTAAAATTGACAATATCATTGGTCTGGACTTCTTTCACAGTAAATTTTCTTAGGGTGCTGGATGATACTAACTCGTGTCTAAATAAAAACCTGGTCAAGTAGGCTACGTTTAGTAATTCTGTTATATAAATGCAATGGATAAATTCTCGATCACAACCCACTTGACCAGGTTTTTATTTAGACGCTCATTATTATCTCTGTGTAATCGTGAATTGAAAAAATTCTGTCATATCGCTTCAATTTACGTTTCATCACTCCAAAATCCCTATCGCAAGGGAGAAAAGAACGTCCACGTAGGGGATAAAACAGCTGAACTTTGTTAAAACGTTTGGTATCTACAAGAGCCATACACATGCGAATTAAAGTTTGGTTCTTATTTTGCCCGGGGCAATTGTCACAAAATAGTCTAAGTTCTTTCGTTTCTTTCTCCACATAGTTTTCCACATAATCGAGCAAGAATGAGAAAACTTCATTCGGGCCTTTATTGGCCTACCTTCATGGTATATGTAGAAAAGGCCTTACCCGTTCTTAGGTCATGTATGCAAAAAATATTCACATTTAGTTGAAACAGGTAAAAGAAATCTTGTACCGGCACTTCTGGTAGGTGCACATTCTGCATATGTATAGTCAAAACGCAGAGCAGCAATGCTGTTATCCTGCTGACATTCCCTAATGGTTTTTAGCAATGCACTGTAAAATTTTTTAGATCTTCTTTTATGTATCATTAAGTCAGCTTGAGCAGCTCGTTTACCAGCCTCTCCTAATGTGGGGCTTTTTATTTTTAAATTCAGTTGTTCACAGTCAATACAAGTATCTACTTGTGGGCAACATATACTGTTCCCGAAAGCACTTGTTGTAATAGGCATATTTTATTCTCGAATCGAAACGATAAGTTTTACCAGAATAATGTGACTCTTTATATGGAAAACATTCAATATGTTTGAATTAGACCGATGTCTTGGTCCGGTACAGCGTTTGTCTTCATTTTCGTCCCTCTATTGTCACGAGGCGTCTCATTTTTAAGCAGTAAACTTTTAAGTCGTTTGACTCTTTTAGAACTTACGGCATACAGACTTAAAAATGCTCTTAAGCATACTTTAACTTTCTTATGCTCTACGATTACATAATGTACGAATGAATGTTTCCTTACAGTACCATTGCTGTTTCTTGGACGTCTCTGCGATACTTCTTTAGCTTCTACGAGCCCTTGTAAAAAAATATCTTGCTCGTCCTTGGTTTCAAGGTTGTACAATCTACTGAAAATTGACATCCTCTGTTCCCCTGTTAATCTAGTAAAACATTTCATAGGACACTGGCAGCTTGATCCAATGCTTTTCGCAGCTACCTCTTGCCCTTTGTGATTTTTATGGGCAGTGCCTTTTATTCTTGCCTTTTTAATTGAATTTCGCTTATAATTCGACACATTTCTAACACCCTTTCGACGTTTCTTAGATGGTTCTTCAATGTTATCCTGTTCCGTTGACGATTTTCCGATATTGTCCATATTATCCTAAATTTATATTTTTACTAACATATTGTAACGATTTTAAGGGTTTTATTAATTTTTATTTTAAAACAAAACACGAAATAGTTAATAAACTAATTTATTTAAAAGTAACACTAATTTATTTATAACTTACAATAATTTATTTACAAGCTTATGTCTGATTTATTTTAACAACCGAGCGAACGTCTACCGAACTTTCATGCCGAACTGTCCAACGCTGAATTCAATTCGAACTGTCCCACTCCCGGACGCGTGCATTTTTATATGCCGGGGTTGTTTTTCGCGAACATTCTGGGAGGCGACGGACTGTCTGGTCTAGTTTATTCCGCCGTCAGAATTCTCTAGGCTGTCGCCTAAGGCGCGTCGACTAGACGGCTGTGAGGCAAGAGACAATCTGACGCAGGCTGGTGTCGACGAATCATTACAATATCTACAGCTAGATTAATATTATAACTCACCATTTTTCAGTAATATTACTTGAACTGATAACAAGAAAACATTAAATAAAAGTACAACTATTCAAACACAACAGTATTTGGAGGTTATGTTGTATTTCCCATGAAGTAATGACACTGCGCACACACTTGTCAAATCAGATACGTGTAAAACAAAAAGGGGTTCAGTCGATTGACTTGATACCTTTTTACAATACATTCAAATTTCACAGTGCCACGCTAGCTATAATAATTGCCTAACTTAGTACCTTTTAACACTAAACGATGTATTTACCTTCAACTTACGTTGTTCCACTGCTAACTCAAAACGGTCAAAAAATGACTTAGGTCCTTTTAGTAATACGCGATTCAATTGAGATTGGCCTGTAATTAGCTATGTTGGACCTATTATTCATTCACGTTCTTTTTGCATTCAGAGTAGGCCGTGTTAGGGGGACATTTTTGTTGGTACCTTCAAGTAAATATGTTCCATTTTAATATGATGGTTATATTTTTGAAAACTGACGCCAAAAAACATTGATGATTTTGAGCATTTTGACTTAGTATTGCAAAATCACAAGTAATTATTTGTTTTAATGCTATTATTTTACTTTCTTCATGCCATCGTAGGGTATAAGAAGCATTATAGTCGAGGAGACTGACGTTAAAGTGTCAGAAGTTTACATTTGTCACATTTTGAGTTTTATCAAAATACATGCACGTAACCTAACGAAAAAAAAAACATGGCCTACTAGAATGCAAAAAGAACGTGAACGGATAATATGAGGAGCTTATTTTCAAAGTGCAACATGTCCAAAAATTGTTATGCGAGATAAATGGGACAAACATATTTTTCAATAATGGCTCGAGATTTTCAAGCAATTTTGTTTCCTTCAATAGGTATTGATTTATGGACATTATGTACATAGTTCAATAACCAACTTGTAGAGGAGGTTATACACTATATAACGACATCTATATCTCAAAATTGCAATTTTTGGATATGTTGCGTTTTGAAAATAAGCTCTTCATATGTGGATGCATTTTTGTGTACCGGAATGATCTTAGAAATTTTTAATTGTTGTGTATACATGTAAATGTTTATTTTCGTATATAATTGATCGCCCAGTCTGTATAAGTAAGTAACTGAACTCGAGCAATTTAAAATTGTTACGGGATCAGAAATTTACAAAAAAAAGGCACCTCAACTCGCTCTGACAATTCTGGAAATCATTTGCAGCTTTGTTGTGTTGTCGTTGTATATTTTATCAAGTTTAGAATTTAGGAAAGTTTATGCATTTTCAATATATCCGTAAAACACGAGCACGTTTGTTTATTTTATCTTATGGTGTGGGTTAAGATACGGGATGCGTCTCAAGTACAGGGACGGAAGGGAAGAAAAGTGCCAGCGCTTAGTCGTGGCGCGGTCCTTGAGGGCTATACGTGTTGATAATGTTGCACTAATTACGCAGTCGGGCTCGCGAGTGTTGCAATGAATTGCAATGAATTGCAATGACATGAGAGTAGGGGATCATTTCTCCTGTATACGGCGTCTGACCCTATCCGCTACTGCAGATGCGTGAGTAGTAGACGCCGGGAAAAACAACTAGTTGTATCCCTGACCAAGTGATTGCCTTGTGCTTTCAAAACGGTCATGACTTGGTGTTGACTGCGCTCGGGCCGGTGTAACACTGTAGGAGGCAGTAGCACCAATGATTCTGAGAACGTACGCTCAGAAGGCAAGGTATGCTAATATCCACTGGGGTTCATCCTTATGCATGCGAAGTGCGAAGATGGACATTCGAGGACACCTTCTCCGTGAATTCGCATCTCAGAAGGGAACTACCGCATCTAGAGTCTCCGCTGGATGGTGCGGGGCCGAGAGAGGGCCCCGGTAAGTAAACAAGTCCTATAGTCTTGAGTAGATGCTCGTAAATGGTTATTTGTAATTTTGCATGACGTCCTTATCGAATCGAAAAGCGAAGCCCAGATGTTAAGAGTTTACGCTCAGCTCCGCAGTGGTCGAGAAAGAGAGAAAGAAAGCAGGGAAAGAGAGATCTAACCAAAGAGTGAGTGAATGTTTATTGTAACTCGGTCCTCTGACATTGTTATTAGTCTAAAATGTTTAACAAAAAAAAAACTATCCAACAGTTGACTGTTTTTGGTCCTTTATGTAATTTTTTTCTCCATGAATGCTTTTTTTTTAAATAACTAAGTGATTTATAAGCGAAAGAGTTACTTAGAGAACGCATAATTTATTTAATAATTCATTTTTAATATTAAACGGTAACAATATTTATATACAAAATATAATGAAAAATGAAAAATTCTGAACATAAATCGTGAAATTTTTACGAGCTGTAGAATGAAGATACATAAAAATCTCAAAACAAGGAAAAGATTAAATTGAATTAATTTTTTGGAACCATATATTACGACATTTTACCGTGATAAGGGAAACTTTTACGAAACTCGAGCGTAAGTAATAAAAAGAAAGTTTTTAAGTCGCCGTTAGTTCGTGTAGTCGTATATCAAATCGCTTATCGATTCGCTTTGTTTTGAGCGAGAAAAAATCTAGATTCGCAAGATTTATTTCGGAAATTATAGCCGCTGAAAGGACTTTTCGCTGTTCATATATTCATCACTGTCATAAGCGTGCTGCAATACGTTCTATTTCATTTACGATTTTTATATATGATTTCACCTACGGTCTCTGCCCCCGGAGTTTGCTTCTGCTTCATGTGCAATCTGAAGGTCTTTTGTCTTGTGTCATTTCTTTGGTTAAGCGAGCGTTGTGGCCTGTCATACGGCATCCGATTCAGTTATAAATTGTGTTTTATCGGAGATGAAGAGAGAGCGCGCGCCACCTCCGACTAATGCTTGGAAAACCAATCTGGACCCTAATAAATATCTCGAGTCATTAGTTACCCAGATCAACCCCGAAACGTCTGAGAACTTTAGAACTTTATTCTTTATCGCCCCTTTTATTTTCTGTCCGTATTCATTACTTTTTTGGGGAAGGAAAAATATGACAGAAATACTGGAAAGGTACGAAACTCCAGGGGATTTATTAGGTCTTAAATTAGTTCTTAACTCCGCCGTATTAAATTAAAAATATTCATCTTAGACGAAAATTTTTAAAACTTTTAATTTTATTAACTGCTTCTTACCGTTTAAAACGTCAACGAAGTTGTTTCAGAATTCACTACTTCTTTGATCATTAAACTTATCCTAGTTCACATTTCGCTTAACAAGACTTGAACAAATTTGAGCTTTTCCAGAGATTGTGTTAATTATTCTATCCAGGCTCTAGTTTTAATTTCACAACATACTACGAACAAGTAAATTAAATCATCTTAAGTTCAGACATTTATGAGGTGAAACATAGATAAACCTGAGCAAAACACAAAAAAGTTTTTTCCTACGAAAGGACATAGGCTCCTTTCTTCAAGTACTCTAAAACCAATTTTTTCCAATTCAGGAAGTGTATCCTATATTATATTTCACAAATAATAAATGGAGTAATTTCCTGTCAATAGTCATATTCTTTTCAACTGACCGACAAGCTCTGAGCTGATCTGATCAGCATCGACAAATTAAACAGTATTTTTTTGAAGCCAAGAGTAGCTACTCATCCGCGTTACTTTGCCCCTCGAGCATGAATAACCGGATCAGTTCAATAAAAATTTACAAAACGTGTTATTCCGATTATGGTCTAGAAACTCTAGAATATTGAAATGTTAAATACATTAAATACATCGTTAAAAACAAGCAACTATTTCTTCATATGTTTTCGTATTGTTGTATCAAATTAGAACATGGCAAATTATCACGTAACCTCAGATGGCAGAGCAATTAGCATAATAATCCAATAGCTCTGAGCGTGTGTTTCAAACGTTGTAATTTGAATTTCCATGCAATCAGATATGTGAAATATATGCCCCAATGCATTCATCGTTGTTCTCTTCGCTAAACGAAATGTAAGAATCCCATTTCTGAAGATTGGAAGTCTGGAGCACTAGCCCCGCGATTCGGAAAATTTCGGCAATACTTATAACAAGCGATCAATATAAAAATGAATTAGGGTAGGCGTTGGAATTTAAATGAATGTCTTGGATAATACTAATTGTCAATCAATTGTAATTGTAAGACAAATAACATGCCGGAAATGTTGTTTAACGTTACTCACGCAGTTATTCATATAGTTGAAATGTGTCTTGATGCAGTAGGCAGTGGTCATTTTACGCATCTGCTTTAATTTTATTAAAATATGGTTTTCTTGCTTTGTAGAAACGTCAAAGTGACTGAAGGAACGTTCGATGAACTAAATGCACACATGCACGTTTTTAGTTGCATCGCCAACTCTAATTCGTTTTTCATTTGATCACTTCTTATTAACTTGACCATAACGCCGAGTGACTGATGAAATAAATTCCCTTAATAAATGTCATCTGCGTTATAAATTTTAAGACTGAAATGATTTATGACGTGAAAGTATGTTTGCGTCAGTCTTTATCGATCGCCTCTCGTTCTTGTGTACCACATACCGTGAAGAATACGACCGCTTTGTGTGCGTGCTTCCATTAAGGTAAACGTTAACAAAGAACCGTTCAAATCGGATTGTATTCAACAGAATGTAACATTAAAGGATCACATATCACATACATATTTTGCATTATACAAATCTCTTTTAGATTTATGCGTGTTTAGGTGAAATAAATCACGAAGCGTTGATAATAAGAATCAAATCAAAAACGAGAACGTAATTATGTTTGAAAAGTAAATTGAATTCAAGAACGGTTATTTAATTGTACGAGGTGGGATTTTTATATTATCTACCTAGCCATGGAGAAAACAAGTGGCAATCGCAAATTTTTGCCGTAAGCAGCCGTAACATTTTGATGCGTACTGACCAAATTTGATTCAGATCCAAAGAGTTTTATTGTTTCTACAAAATCCTATCTAACAACAAGTGAGTGAAATTAAACTGGAATATAGATGCATGATCAAATTTTTAACTGAGGAAAAAAAAATAACTCAAGGATATTCATGAGAGGATGATTAACATGTATTATAGGGAAGACGTACCGTTACACTGAGAAAAATGGAATTTTGCGATTTTGATAAAACATCACTCCACATCGATAAAATAAAAGTATAATGTAAAAGTATAATGCTGTCATGTTATAAGATCCATCTTACTCTAAATTAATCATGATTCTTAGGACAATGAAACTGTTTAAGTTTAAGAATGTAAAATTATCATTCTACATAATACGTAGTGTTAAAATATAATAAACCATAATGAAATATTATGCTGAATAACTTAGTAATAAAATGTCATGTCTGACTTTTTGTTAATTACTCCGGTAATTTTATCATGACAGGAAATGATACTCTAAACAACAAACCACATAGTGTTAATTTTGCAGTAGTACGATGGGTCGCTTTTTAACGCGAATCCGAATAAAACGTTCGGAATTCTTCATAATATAAACGTACTCTTTGGTACCATTTTTCTCAATGTATATATGACGATAAAATTTTGATCTAATTAATTTCGATGGAGTAGGGAATTAATTCAAGATGACACAATATGCGCAAGGGCTGTTGAAGCAAGAACCAGCGAAAACATCAAAAAAGTTGAAGAACTGGTTATAGCAGATCGAAGAATAAGGGTTTCAATTATTGCCTTTAAAGCAATAAAAATTTCAAGGTTACTAAAGAGAGAAGGTTACCTGGTAACTCGTGGAGTGACGCATCATCCAGTAGGCCATCTATTTGTGTAAATGCATTAAATGGGCCTACTGAGTGACGTTGTGATGACGTTCAAAGTTACCAGGCAACCTTGTCTCTTTAATAACCTTGTAAAAATTTTACGTGAATATTTAGGGATGAATAAGAAGTTAAGTTGTCGGATTCTCAAATTGCTTACTCCCGAACAAAAATTTTGTCGACAAAACATTTGTGTGAAAACTAGGGGACTTTGACCGACGATAAAAACATTTTTTTCGAAAATTAAAACATGGGACGAAACGTGGGCACAGTATAAGAAAATTACCCCGTAGCGACAATCAGTGACGTCAATCACATTCGATCCCCCACTATTTGATACCTAAAGTTCATTTTTTATTTATATGCCGATCATGAATTAAGAAAATATACGACGAAATGACATGATAGGACAAAAGCCGCAAGACTGCTTCACGAAGGTTAGAAAGAGATAGCTATATAAAAGTTCTTTGATTTATGGATCGCAAGGATAATATTTGCAAATCAGTAGGCATCAAGCAGAATGGCGATGGCCGTATAAATACTACAGTTATACTCGAGTGTCGCTACTGGGTGATTTTTATATCGTGACGTGGGTGTATCACTGGGACCCATCGACAAAACAAGAATCAATGCAGTTTTCGACAAGGGATCTCCGCCGCCAGTGCTCGCTAAGACCAAGAATAATCATCGAGTGTGGCTTTATAGAGATGAAACATCCATCCTGCATCACTAACTTGGCACCGAGTGACTGGTATCTCTTTCATAAGTTAAAAAAGCACTTGGCGAACAGCGTTTTTCTTCGGATGAATACCTGAAAGAATCGGTGAGGAATTTTTTGAAGATTTACCGAAAGGATCTTTTTTGAGAGATACAGCCTGATTTAAAAACTTTGGAATAAGTGTGTGACCGTCAGAAGTGGATCGTATGTTGAAGAATAAAAAATTGTTTTTATTTAGCTCTTTTCTTTCATAGCTAGGTACATCATTTAAAAATATCCCCTCGTATATTCACAAGTTTATACTTGAATCAACAAGAATAATTGAAGAAAATGTAGAACGAAATGGTGCATGAAATACAAAATTAATGCTATCGCGAATACTTAGATTTATGTATTTGTACTGAGCTGGATGGTACTGAGCAAGAAAACAATCCAAAGTTGATAGGTTCCAAAAACATCTATGACGTGGTAAAGACGAACACAATTTGGTACATATTAAAAGTGAGAACGTCAAAAATATTCAGATCCCCTGCTTCTTGTGTTGCTACTTGAAACTTCCTACTTTTCCTACTCTTTTTACTACTTGTTTTAAATGGAAAACCACATTTAATTAAAGCAGGTTCTTGTCCGATGAAACGGACACTGAATATGCGCACTAACATTTAACGTCTCGCCGTCGTTCGAAGCTGTCGAAAACCACATTGTAATCCTAACGCACACACTGACCGAATAAAAGAAAATAGCAAGTGTCTGAAGTAATGAATGTTTTACGACAAACTGCCAACCAACTTGGAAACATGATTAATGCCAAATGCCTGAAAAGACTAAGAAAATGATAATGGCAGATGGTAACATTCGTGACTCTAACACTTTAGAAAGATCAGGAAGATTAGATATAGGCCTTAGATCAGTATAGTCTAATGGACTACTTGATTGTGGAAGAGGTCTAATAATACTCCTTTTCCAACAATTGGAAAATACGCACTCAAACAGGGTGTTTAAAATGTGTGTAATCGGAGGCACTAAGTGCGAACAACAAAGAGATTAATACTTTAAAAAATACTTGCCTAAAAAAGGATGAAATCCCTAAGAAAGTAAGAACACAAGTATTTAAAAGAAAATAGTAATACTTACATACGGAATAGAAATAAGGACAGTGTTGAAAAAACAAAAGAGAAAAATAAGCGCGATAGAAACGAGATTCTTAAGACGAATAGAAAACAAAAATGGATAAAATTAAAAATGTGACATACCGTATGTCCACATAAATTTTTGATAAAGATAGGCCATGGAATATAAATTATTAGTAATAACTTAATGTAATAACTTTTTACATTATTTACATTAAAACAGTGTCTAGTTCTTGAGTAGTTAAGTAAAATTGAAGTTTAATTTCCCACATTTTACAGCTTGATGTGTCACTTACTTCAGAAATTGCTTGGTGTTGTACATTAGACATATACATTTACACTTCCTTTACCAAAAATATATTTGGACATATCGTATAATAGGTACAGAATTTAAAAGTGAAACCTATAAGGTAAAGATACAGAGGGACAATTAAGATGGTATAGACAAGTGAAAAGAATGACGGAAGCTATAAATACATATTTAGAAGAATACTTGAGTTTAAAACCGGCCGAAAGAAAACAAAAGGAAGACTCAGAAGATTATAGTGATAAAATGAGGGGTGAAATGTGAAGAAACAATATAAGCTATTCAAGACAGAAAGAAATATAGAAAAAATTAGCGGGAGGCAGCTCAATAAAACATAAAAACATTAATAAAATTGTGAAAAAACTCCTTTCCGTCGATGAAGTTCACGATCTGAAACGAAACGTTAAATTTTGAAATTTTTACTTTTTGTTTCATTGCATGAAGTTGTTTGATTCTACGACGATAATTTTTTGATGTTAAAAGGTAACATTAAAAACGTGAATGTTCCATAAAATCCTCAAATAGAAAATAGCAAATAATTTCATATCACGTCATAGCAAATAATTTCATATCACGTAAAAGCAATATAGTGAATACTTCGATGGCGATTGAGGTTTAAAGATCGAGGTCGTAAATATCAAGTGGCATCTGTGACACGAGTGATATCCTGATTTCCTTTCGCAAATGCACGTTTTTCCGTCTCGTTCTTTTCCCGGCGTCTTCGCTAAACATTAAAGCCGATGCAGGAAATCACGTTCATCAGATTATACCGAAATACTGATGTAACTGAACGGCAATCAATCGCAATCACAATGACATTTCGCTAACGTAATTAATCCGCAATCAGAGGGGCGGCGACTGCACCACCGGCGAACGAGTGCAGAGCGCTAATTTCCGGTCGTCGCCAACACACACACGCGCTTTCCCATTTCCGGTGGAGCATCCCGACGCCTGCAGGCGAACTTGCAGTGTCCACTTTTGATGCGCACGTTCGACGAAACGCGACAGGAGCGACGTCTTCCTTGTGAGTTTCAACGTGCTCAGGACAAGATTGAATTACGATCGGAACACCGTTTCATTTCCTTCTAACATGCACGTAAGTTGATTCACTTTAATTGATCCACGTAGAGAGTTTATACACATGAATTGTTGCACTATCAAAATATGTAGAATGATAAAAGAATATTTAAAAAATCCTCAAATACGAAAGAAAGTCTTACGTTCTACATTCAAACCCAAGGTATCATTCTTGAAAAGGATTTGGTGCAAAATGTTTTCATTTCGAAAAAGGAAAATCCAAGTATACGCAAATCCGTTTTTCCGTTCATAGGGAACTATTGCTTAGACTGAAAAAATATTTTTCTATTTTGGTGCTTTAACGACTACATTATGAAACCCATTTGGGTGTCATAAAGTAGCTCATTAAAGCATCCGAAATTTTATTTTGTTAGATTGGCGGCTAAATTTGTTCACATCTCAAATTACAAAAGTAGCTTCCAAATTGACACATTGGAATTACCGATATCTGTTGACATTCCAAATTATAAACATAACTGAAGCACTTTCTTTTCCGTTGAAAATTATCACAATTATGTATAATGAAAAAATTGAACTCTTCGACTCTTCTCCATTTCAAGTGATAAATGTAATATGATACGCATTTATCATATTATACTTATCATTTGAAATAGAGAAGATTCGAATAATAATCAGTTCCTTTTATACGTTGTTATTGTTTTATAAAAATTAAACTCTGGTGGTAGTAATAAGGTTGAAATTTTTATATCTCAAATCAAGCACTTTTTCCTTTATTAAAATTAAATTTAACGCCTGAACGGTCCAAGTGGTAAGGGACCGGCCTTGCAATCGCACGGTCGTCGGTTCGAACCGGATTCGGGATTTTTCTCGGGGGTGGTCGGTATCGACTTCAGGTACCCTTCAGTGTTGAGGATACAATTCGATACTGCTTCCCCTTAAACGGCGAGGAGGTTGGAAGTAACAAAGCCATGGAAAATTTTACACACACTCAAATACACTCCCGCTCCTGAGGTCCTGACAAGTCTTTGACTTAGGACCCCGTTGGGCAACCACCACATATAATAAAAAAAAAATAATAATACGAACGGAAAGTCCAGTTGTACTAATTCACTTGAAGAGATTCTTTTGAAAGCTCCGCAAAAAATTGTCTACAGCATCTTTTAGATCGCCTTCCTCGCAAGTTGTGAAAATATATAATAAATAATCGGAGGGAGACAGATCTGGACTATATCGCTTGCTGAATGCAATAGTGACACAACTCAAATTGTTATTGAACTTGGGTGTAAAGTGTAACATACAAGTTTCCTTATTTCCAAAAACCCTTCAACGATCAAGAGACAAATTAAAAAACATTATAATGGTTCAGATTCATATTTATTCCAATTTGACTACCTGTATTATTAAAAACAAAAAACGTTAAAACTTTCTTTTCTCAGTTTCTCCATAATGTATGTTTTTGATTTGTGTCACTGTTCCATTCAGCAAGCGATATGATCCAGTTCAGTAAAGCCAGTGGCATTGATAAATTCCTTAACTTTTTTTGTTTTATGCACCTTGCAATTCGGGCAAGATGTCTTTGCGGAGCTTATCAGGTCGTGTTTGTTCAAGAACCTTTCTTAAGCGAGTACTTCGGTAACTTTCTGCACTCATTGTTCAGCCTTTTCGCAGATATTCAGTTAGAAAGATACATCTAAAGGATAAATCTGTTATCCTTGACTTCTTCACTATTTAACAGATTCGTTTAAACAAACTGCATACTTGACAGTATGCAGATATTTTCAATGCCAATCTATGTATCAATAATTAAAAGAAAACATTTATTATGCAGCAGGAATTTGTCATCTACGTCATCATAGAGACAGCTCTTTCTACATCCTCGCCTACAAGAACCTTCTCCTTTATAATCTTCCAGATCCAGAAGCCTATTGTTAAAGAAATGTAAACAGCATTTCAGTCCTGTATCGCCCTGATTCTTCAATACTTAAGTTTCGAAATCGATTGTAGAAATTAGCGTCAAATTAGCTATTGCATTAAGTATAAGTACCTACTCTTAACAATACATGTCACTCTTCTCTCAAGCCTTTCCCTTAATTGAAATTAACTGTAATAAGTTGATTATCTGTGATTTAATTCAATATTATTTTTCAGTATGAGTGCCATATAAGTATGCACTAGGAAGTAACGAAGAAACATGAATAATTTTGCTGCTAAATAATCAAAAAAATTTCGTCATGTTTTGTGTTTGTGAGCACATTGGGTAAAACTGCTTAGTTCAAAGAAAACCTCTCCAGTGAACGGAAACTAGCAGATTTCCATGAAATCATAAAAAGGAATAAATACATTTGACAAATTACATGTGAATTCTAAAATACTTCTAAAGCTATGTTATACTGGAAAGATGTACTAAACGAAAGTTATTAAATTTAATCAAACCAGTTCCGTGGGGTAGAGAATCCATTCATGATGATCCAAGAGGTGGAGACCCTTACAAGTTCGGAAAACAAAAATGGTAAAAAAATTTGAGGATTTAGGCCCGATTTTACAATCGTCGGATAAGCATTATTCTTAGAATAACGTGGCGTAGTTGTCACGTAGATATGGAGAAACGTTAAAGGATATTCAACGAACAGTTATTCGGTCCTTATTCCACGATTGTAAAATTGGGCCTTAGTGATGAATGAAGAAGGACCGATGTGTCAACAGAAATTGCTACAGAAGTTGGAATATCTGAAGCTGCAGCTTTAAGAATATTATACTTAGATTTAGGCTTTAGCGAAGTGTCTACACCTGGATTCCTAAGCTGATGATGCCTGAACAAAAATTGTGTTGCAAGAAATTTAGCCTCTTTACAGGCGAATCCAAACATATTTTCACAAATTATCACTGGCGATGAAACTTGGATACATTTTTGGAACCCAGAGACTCAACAAGAATCTGTGCAATGGATGCAAAAAGGTTCTCCACCCCTAAAAAATGCACGGTCACAAAGTATTGGAAAACTGTTGCCTACGATTTTTTGGGATAGTGAGGGTATCATTCTAATTGAATATCTGCGAAAAGGATGAACAATGAATGCACAAAGATATCGCAGTACTCACTTAAAAAAGGCTCTTGAAACAAAAACGACCTGATAAGCTCCGTGAAGATATCTCTTGCACGAAAATTGCAAGGTGCATGAAACAAGAAAAGTTAATAAATTCGTTAACGCCACTAGTTTTATTGAACTGGACCATCCTTCATATAGTCCAGATCTATCTCCCTCCGATTGTTATATATTTCGACAACTTAAAAAGAACCTATGAGGAAGGCGATTTCCTTCAACTCAAGATCTAAAAGATGCTGTATACGATCTTTTTGCGGAGCTTCTAAAAGAATTTTTCAAATGGTTAGCACAACTGGATTTTCCCCTGGTATTTAATTTTTTAATAGAGGAAAAAATGCTTGATTTGAGATATACAAATTTCAACCTTATTACTACCACCAGAGTTTAACTTTTCTAAATATTAAAACATGAATAACATATGTATAATCCATTCACTCTTTTTCCTCGTCTCAGTAGGCCGTGTTCTCGTTTCGTTAAGTTGCTGGCCTGAATTTTGATAGATGCCAGAATCTGACATTAAAAATATTAATGACAATTCCACACCACTAATCTGACTATGTTGCCAAATATTATACGAAGGAGCACCGACTATGGCACCGTGAAATATGCACTACAGTCGAGCTGGCAACAACGTCTCCGTCAGTGGACTGAAATTATAACCATGAAATTAAAAATAAACATAACCGTTTCATCTGACGTCTATGTTTCATTGTGATACCAACAAAAATGTCACCCTAACTCGCCTACTGGGACGAGGAAAAAGAGTGAATGGATAATATAAAATATAATATAACATAAAATATCTATCAAAACTACTTTTTAAATTAGCGAATTTTGATTTTCATTTGACGTAAATGACAAAAAGAAGTCCTTTTTATTTACGAATACATTCATATAAAATACTCTGCATTATGAATGAAGTGAAAATTTTAAATCTACTGCTCATTCTTATTGTTTACTTTAAGGCTTTCAAAATTTATTTAATCATTTTCTATTGTCTTCTCTATTTCAAAGGAATAAAATGATTCCTTACATTTTCATTTTTAAATGCGTCCTGTCCGTCCATATAAAAATATCCCGAATCTACATTTTAAATTGAAAACCAAATTAGATACGAAAGCAGGGCCACAGCAACGCAATTATTGTTAAGCAATTGTGATGTCTGCTCGTCCGGCATTTATTAGTTCGTAGCTGCCTCGTGCACGGACGGGGACCTTTTCAAATTCAAATTTAGCCATCGGAACACGTATTAGGACGTCGCCTCACGTTGCCTATTTTCTGTACCCATTCTTGGGATTCAACATTTGCAATGTGCAACTAAAAAAGTCACAAGCAAAAATATTATAAAATTTATCAAATTATAGTTAGGTACTTTTAAAAATGTTAATTTAAACGATACTGCTTTGGTTAAAGCGATTATTATTTTTCACATAATCTCAATTAATTTCTGCTAAACTGAAGTATTTTTCCATTTCATCTTGGTCACTTTTCTGAGCTTCTCTCTGTGAAGGTGTTAATTCTATGGCATACATTAAGACAGACAACGTCCAAAATCATTCATACACTTTTCACTTTAAATATATTGGGTACATTCAGCAGACCCAAAAGTTGTGAAACTGTTGACTAAATTTCTGCTGAATGCGACCTCTCACACAATTGATCACTCAACTGATGAGTTGGAACGGTCACCATTTTCTGTAGCGTAACTTCTCCGCTACCTAATGGAAACATGCTATGATGAGTGAACCTCGTTCAGCAGAAATGAGTGCTCAGTCTCAACTGTTGGAACGGAAAGTGTTACTGATTTCTGCTGAATCAGCCCATTGATATTTTATTGTTCCTAAGAATAAAACGTGATTATCCAAAAGCTCGCTGTGTTCTACCCTTATTTCTCTTGTTTATTTTAATTTCCCAGGTTAAATCTCTGTTTTCTCAGTGGTCTCTTCTTGCATTTTGGTAGGAAAATTTTACTATGACCAAAGCATTATGCTAAAAAGGCTGTAAATTTGAATACAAACTCTGTAACAACTTACTAATAACAGACCCGTTTAGTAATTTTGTTTCGTAAAAAACGTTCAGTCGGCCGCTGCTTTCACAATGCGTGGATACAGAGGCAGCAATAATGAACTCGAACTACCCGCGGCGATTTGATTGTATCATCGGTGCAGTATTATTAAATTTGCTTTTATTCCATAGTTGTATAAATAAACGCGACAACACAAAAATCAAAAGGAAAAAGTTGTCACCAACGAAATCATTTTAACTCACTATAGGAGAAATAATGTTAGCAAATAATGTGATTGTTCAATTCACTTTTTTTTAAATATACCGACTGATTTTTTAAATTTTTTATCAACTCTTGCTTTGAAATTTAGACGACATGTCTTAGCTTTACTCTAGTTTCTTGACGTTTGTTGCTGACAGCCATTGAAATCTAACCTCTAAAAAGCGCTCTAAATTTTTTTCGAATGCAGTCAGATTTGCATCTACGTTGTTAAAATTGACTACCGTAACAAATTGATTGGTGTCAGTGAATTTAGGAATTATTGTTTACAATTTTGTGGCCCTAAAAAGGGTCATTGAAACGTGAAGACATAGATGTGAATCTAGAGAAGTTGTTGAATAAATTTATACGGCGTTTCATATTGGCAAAAATGTTCTGTAAAGTTTCTGGACGTATAGCAGTACATAAAGGGTCAAACAGAATACAACGCCGTTACGCGCCGTTGCAACGACGCCAACTGTCACTTCAAGAGACATGCACAAATAAAGCGGCGTGGAACGTCGTCAATCTAACCGAAAAATAGAAATAATTTGTGCCAAAAACGTTTGACGCCGTTAAAGTTGGAAGTTCAAGGTTACTAAAGAGAGAAGGTTGCCTGGTAAGTCGTGGAGTGACGCGTCATTCAGTAGGCCATCTATTTGTGTATATGAATTAAATGGGCCTACTGAGTGACGTTGCAGTGACGTTGAAAGTTACCAGGCAACCTGTCTTTTTAGTAACCTTGTTGGAAGTTGACCAACTTTTTGCGTGCAACGCCGCTTGACGTCGTTCATTCTATGCAATGACATTTGAACCTTTATATTTAACATTCATTTGACAGATAACGGCGCATAACGGCGTTGCATTCTGCTTGGGCCTTAACTCTGAAATACGTTGTTGTAGGTCTTGAATGTTATGAACCGTAGTTTTAAACACTATGTACTTCAAATAGGGGAAAATGAAATAATCTAATGGTGTTCAGGAGAACGTGGTGGATATTCAATATCGGAATCTTGGCTTATGATACGATTGTCATAAAACTTACGTAAGAAATTCAAAGTTTCTCGTGTTGTGTGAGCTGTGGCCACATCGTGTTGGAAATATCCATGCTGTAACTCATCGTCCACTAATTGGTTTACGAAAACAGTTAAGGTGCTTCAATAAAAATGTGAGGGTTATTTGTGCTCCATAACCTAAAATTTTGTGAATTGACATAACCAGAAAGATGGAACCACGCCAACCACGCTTCGTCTGAATAAAATGTCGGATCTAGTAAATCATCATTATCCATTAGATGTTGAACAAACCAACGGCAGTATAAAGTTCGTCTCTGGTAATCTGCTGGCAAAAGCTCGTGGAAAACTTGCATTTTGTATGGATACATGTGTAGGTCTTTTTTCAGAATTTTTTTACAGGTACTGTATGACAATCCTATTTCTTGAGATAGCCTACGTATTGATTTTCTAGGTTCATCATTAGGGTGTCCCTTATAAGTCAAAAAAAAAATTTTTTTTTTTATTTTGAAATGCATACCCTCTAATATTTTTATAAATGCAAAACTTTAGTCAAATATAAAATTTTATCTTTCTAGCATGATTGCAACCCGTGCCGAGCGAGCCACAAAGTTTTTCAAAAATCATATTTTGTCAAAATATTCAGTTCTCCTATAGAATTAATAAAAATGCAATAAATAAAGGGATAAAAAAACAATAAGAAATTAGACAAATATTTATCTTTATTTTAAACACATAAAATAACAAGAATAAGGCAGGGTAACTTCTTTTTAGAGTATATTTTTTACAGTCCGGAAACAAATTTCTATGTTCCTGAACACAGCGCAACAGGAATTGTTTTTGTTCTTCTTCAGCCGTGATATGTCCGTGAAAATCTTGCATTAATTTGACAGCCCTTTCAGCAGTGTCATTTACAACCTTCAAACTACTTAATCTTCTTTTAGCTTCCAGAAAAGCAGCATTATCATCCCAAGAAGACACATCCTCTTGAAGAAAACTGTCGTCGATCTGTAGTCGAGATAGAAAATGTTTGCTCTTCTCCGATATAAAATCATCTAACGTTTTGTCTGAAACAACAAATTACAAAATGAAACAACATAAAATAATTAAAAATACATAAAAATAAGTGTAGCTTACCAAACAACGTTTGGGACATTTCTTCCTTCGATGGGATATAGCGTTTGCCGAAATCTGAGATTTTGTCCCTGTTTAAGTTAGCAATAATTTTCACTTTAGTTTGATTATCAACTTCATTGTCAAAAAGTGATAAGATGACTGTCTCTTCACATAAATACCATAGGTGGTGGCTAAACTTGCTTATAGCAACTTTAGAAACTGTTGTGTTTACTTTTTCGTAGTCTTTTAATGCCTTCAAGAAGCACAAATCTTGGTTAGGTGCTTTAATCGCCACTATGCATTCGAGCCAAGGTTTTACATATAATGTGACCACAAACAAGCAAACATCTTGTAGGGCTTTCTTGTCCTTCGCAATCATACTGAATTGAGACTGAAACAAACATATTTTTAAAGAGTAAATCGCTCTTGCCATCCGTCGTGCCACAGATTAAAGTAACTACACAGATGCGAAGGCTTGAGCTTTTTGAGTGGATAGAATTTTAGTGCGCATGCGTCACTTCGCCATTGTTTTGGTTGTATGTTAATCATCTAACGAGACGAGACCTAACCTTTGTGGTTTATTTTGTTAACCGTTGACGTATTCCGTGATTTTAGTTTATTTAAATTTGCATCAATCTGTTGATGATCTGTTGTGAAATATGAATCGAAGCGGAGGCATTTCGTGCATATTTCGAGGATGTACAACCAGATCCTCAGAGAGTATTGCTTTATTTCGTATTCCAACTGACCATGCTAGGTAAGTTGATAGATTGATTTTGAAATTTTTATTATTATATAGGTAACACAAATTTTAGAGCTCAATGTTGGCTACAAGCCGCTAATAGGGATGACCTGTGTGCTAATTTTTCTTTCAAGTTGTTTGTGAAGTTTTTATTATTAAATTTTTGATTAAATAAATGCCCGTTATTTATTATATAAGAAATATATTGTCTACATTCGTTTTACAAATATATAACTTAAATTTTACTTAATATTAATTGTTAAATTGCATTAGAATGCTAAACGCATATAGACAAATATTTAAAATTCCCGCTTGCGATACAACCTATTAAATGGCGTCAAGGTTACAGAAAATAGGCCGTTAAAGATCAAAGTGCCGCCGCCAGCCTTCGCATCTGTGTAGTTACTTTAATCTGTGGTCGTGCCTGGTGCATAGCTCCAGGGGACTTGATTTTTATTTTCTTCTCTGAATCTCCTTCCAAAAACACTACGCATAGTTCGACCAATTCGCGATAATCGTCTCTTATAAAAGCTTTGTCAAGTTCTGTTTTAAAAAACATTAACAAAGATGTCATGTTTGTCTCAGTCACAATTTCTTTTACGAAATCAAGGCATAGTTCAATTTTATTTGAATCAATGTTTTTCCAATTATCTCTGAACTTTTTGAAAATCGGAATATCTGGGCTGCGAGTAACTTGCTTTATCTTGGTTTCGAACACAGCTTCTAAAACCAATTCATAAACATGATGACGACAAGCAAAAAGCAACAATTCTCTTTCCAAAGTTTGCTCCAAAAGAACACAAGCTCGGCCTGTATTGGAAGATGTTGTGTCACAGCACATAATTTGTACCTTGTCATTAAGATTCCACTCATAGAGAGCAGTTGAGATGGCTTTAGCTTGATGTTTACCAGAAGAACTCTCTAAATTTGGTACTGCAAGAAGGTGTTCTTTGTCGTCAAATGAAGCAATAATTGGCAAGCGTTCTTCTTTTGAAATTCGCACATTTAAGCCTGGCAATAATTTTCCATCCCAATGGATTGTAACTATGTTAGGCACATTGTTTTGAAAGTCAGCTTTTATTGCTTCTGCCCTAGATTTTCTGGTCTGGGTACGAATTCGCTGGATCGAGGACTTGTTAATGGGGAAATCATCGCTACTCAAACCGAGCGCTTCTACCACTGCATGAAGAATGTAAACGGAATCTCTTACACTTAGCTGACATCGATCTAAAGCTGCGACTAGTTTAGGTGTTATTAGATTCTTTCTACCTCTTTTCAAACGTGTTTCAGGACGGGAAACCTCTGGCAAGCTGACATCAGAATCCAGAATCTGTTCTTCGTCTGAATCTTGTGGATGTTCCAAGTTATGTGTAGTAGAAGTCGAAGCCAATAACTCATTTTGTTTTAATTTCTTTCCTCTTCTTCTAATCGTCTATTTCTAGCTCTTTCTTCTTTGTCCGCCTACTTTTTATCCACTCCAGCTAAGCATCACGATCGACCTGGTTCCCTTTGTTTCTTCGAAAATAGTATATCTTCCTTTATTTTCATTCTTTCAAAGGCATCAGCATGCGCAATATCAAATAAATTGTCAAGGTCTTTTTCAAAATTATTTTGGCGGTCCTTGAGTTTTTTTAGAATTTTTTTGCAAGGTCCTCCAAACATGATATAAATCGACAAGTTTCTTTACACAGTTTGGAAAGGTCTTTGTGGGAATTCTTGCTTTTTCCCAAAATATTATGCACTCTCTAATTACAAGATTAGCACTTTCACTCACAGTCAACTTAACTTCGCGAATATTGTAAAATAACACAGCGATAACTTGTCGATTAGACGGCAATTTTGCACCATTTATTTGGTGCCTAGGCAGTCTGATAAGGAAAATATTTTGTTTATCACTCCGTAATTCAACCGACATCTTTATTCAATAAGCAACAGCGTACTAATAATCTAAAAAATGACGCATGAAATGGCAAATTAAACACGCAGTAACAGGTCGCGATGCAGTACCTGCGCGACTTGTATGAGCAAGTTTAAATCGCAAGCTATATTAGATTATTACGAAAACTTTTAGAAGGTATGCGTAAAAGAAATCGAACTTGAAATTTAAGGGACACCCTTCATCATCCATACGCTGTCTTACGTCTTCAACAGTATCTGCATTCCTAAGAGCAGGTCTTCCACTTCCTTTTTTGCGTTCAACACTACCTGTATTTCTAAAGGCGATTTTTCGCGACATACCGGTATCATTGTGTTACAACACTTTAACATACTGCTCCATTTTAGCGAATGATACCACTGGAGGAGAGTATAGTATGACGTACATTATGACGTACGGTATGTATGTTAAGGTATGTTATACGGTATGTATGTTATGTTACGTATGCATCTATAACTATAAATTTGTAACAAAATATGTAATTATTATAAATGATCGGAGAATTGTGGAAATCAAAAATCAACATTTCGTTGTACGTTGACAGTTGTCTCAGATTTCGTATTCTCACAGAGTAACCGCATCTTTTTAGCGAGAAACACGGTATCATGTAGAATGTTTTAAAAATTAGAGTGGGATATAAAGCAACAAGGTAACAAAATGTAACCTAATTTAACCATACCGGTATGTTCTGGTATGTCGCTAAAAATCGCCTTTAACCTCTCAACAGTGTTTCTAATGGTTACACGTAAGTTCTGAATGTCAATATCTTCAGGAAATTTTTCACGAAACTCATCAATGCATGCTTGGAGATTGTATATCCACTCACCATTCTCTCGAATTCCATTACGAAAGTAAGATTCAATTGTGAAAATCTTCTGCTCTTGTGTAAAAACCATTTTGTAAAGGTTACTGTCAGTATCAAGTTCACATTTTAAATAACAAGTGACTTATTTTTCAGTCTAGCTAAGACATACTTTTTGAATTTCATAGCAAGAGTTGATAAAACATTTAAAAAGTTACTTGGTATTTCAAAAATATATACTTTGTTGGGTTTATTTCTTAAAATTAAAAGAATAAAACGCCTTCTTTATTGTTCTTGGGTGCATTCTATTATTAGTAGACTGGTTTCAACAAAGGCCGACAATTTTTTATTTTTGTTAAATATCAACTCTGGTTCAAATACTTTGACAGCTGCCGCCGCATAAAGAGAGAGAAATAGAGAACGAGCATCCTCTAAGGGTGACAAAGATTACACAGTATTGATACCACGTGGTTTAAGTAAAATTCGATTTTCTTTAACATTATTTAATATTTAGGTTTAAAACGCAGGTTTTTCGATCAAATGTGCATTTCAAGGGATAATGAAGTAAATTATAATGTATAAATTAAAACCATCTTAAAAATAAGAAATTTATTGCAGAAATGAAAATTACAAAGTTAAAGGATATTAAAATGTAAATAGGTAATAAATACAACCCTTGATAAATCACAATAAATAACTTCAAATCGAGAAAATAAAACCACAACAAAATCACAATTTAAGCACTGCCGCGCAAGAACACGCAACCAACCCATATGACCCAGCCCAGCTTTATCGGTGCTAGCTTTCTCTCTCTTATATTTGTCGCAATTCCTCTCACTCTTGTGCATATCTACCTAATCATCACATCTTTGTTGATATTTAATAAAAACAAAAAGAAAATTGTCGGCCTTTGTTGAATCCAGTTTTTTTTTCTATCTCTTATAGCTCCAGGGATGCCCATAAGAGACATCGAAATTGATCCACCTTGTACATAAGTATAAAACCTCAAAAATAAACACAAGAAAAATCATTTTTTGAAGTAATTATTTAAGTGTTCATTCATATCTGATGACAAATTGTAACTGAACATGAATTTTCTTTTCACGATTTCCAATTAAAATACAGGGGTGCTTGCAAAAATTAAAAACACGGTGTGAGGTGTGGCTGGACGTAGTGTGATGACGTTTCATAGTGCAGTGCGCACTGGAGTGCTTTGGTATTTGAACGTAAAAGAACAGGTAGTGTGCAAGTGAGTAATGTGACGTTTCAGTGATGACAGTTTTATTATAGAATCATTTTGTTGTCCGATGAAAAACGTTGCAAAATTTGTAATAATATTTAATTGGATAATTCAAGAAACTAGTATAAATGTCGACATTCCGCTACACGTTTGATGTAGTTGTCGAATGTATAGCTTAGTTCAAATATTTTGTCCGTACCTACTTCAAATAATTTATAATATAAATTTTCTGTAATATGTATTTTTGGTCAAAAATGTGTAGTTACAATTGATCGGACACTTTGTAAAATTGATATAAACGTCGTATAGACGTTATTAGGCAAGAAAATATGATCGAACCTCCCAAACAAAAGCTGATTATTTATTTAAAATGGCTTAGGGCGTGAAAATATGAAATTTCGTTTATATCGGGAACAGAGGTAACCAAATGGTGTCAAGAAAGAGAAAAAATTGCTGATTGTAAAGACGAGCCTTTTGAACTAGAATATACTTATTTATTGCGAGTTGTTTGATCCAGAAGAACAAGATATCAAAATTGTAATATCAACTGTAAAGTTGTTACAGAATTTAAAGAAATCGAAGATGCTCCAAGCAGCAAGAATCAAGTTTTTCACCCATTTGCAATAGCTATTTGTAAAAGTGAAAGTGTAGATGATTTCGCCTTTATTTTAGAAACATTACATAAACTTGACCTGGATTGGACGTCGCAACTCTTGCTCACTAATGCAAGTGAATCTACCACTCGAGACATTACAAAGATTTTTGGTGTTCCAAAGGTGCGCATAATAGGCTTTCAGCATGTTTTAAAAAATGTGGAAAAATACTTTAAAAAACTAAAATGCCAGGAATTAAAAAGTTATGTATTTGCTTTACAAATATGCAAAGATGAGAATAAATTTCCAAGCTTTTTTCAGAAAAATGGAGTACAATAGATAACCACCAATTAAAGAGTTTATTGATTATTTTAATTCACAGTGGTTACGAAGAATTTAAATTGGGATGAAGGGATTGCTCTAGGTTTCCCTAGTACTAATAATGGACTGGAAGCAATAAATGCCGTTGTGAAAAGAGAACACACACTAAGTTGGCCAAATTTAAAAAAGTTTTGTGATGTTTCTTCAATATATTTGAAACAGTGGACCGAAGCCTATCAATGGACGTTGCTAAATAAATTGACTCCTTCAAGACCATAATGAAGAAGGTTGTAAACTTTTCTAAACATCAAGGCGATTTTTTGAAAACAGGCCAGAGTTGGCTTTGGAATCTCCACACGTTTGTCTTAAATAAATTTACTTATGACAATTAATATCCAGATTTGTCAACGAACAAATATTAAAATATTTTTAAAATTATGACCAGAATGCTTTCTAATGAACAAAAATAATGTTTTTTAGAAAGTTTAATTTAAAAAGAAGAATGCAATTATGTTTTGCAAGTGAAAGACATTTCGAACATTCATTGTGATTTTTGACATTAAAATAGTGTAACAAGTGCTCTTCAAGTGATTGCACTCAATTCGCTTGTGCTTGATAAAGCACTCTGGACATGATTTATAACGTTCAAATTGAATCGATTTTGCCGATAATGCACGATTTTGTTTGTCTGCACGAGTTAATGAGTTTGATCGTGGTCTGTTTCCTTTTCGATAACTGATGCTCATTTGATTAGCCTGTAAGAAGTTCAAGTCCTTTCCCATTAGCGTTTGATTTGCTGCGTTCGTCGATTCAAAAAGTGCTGCAGTTTTTTCTAGCATTTCCAGGGTAGGATTCTTTTCTGATAACGCCGATTTTCGGACGTAGTCATGAGGTGTATGGCGTAGCACCATAATTTAACTTGAAGGCTTCCGCGGCCGTCGTCCATGTTTGAATTGGCTTCGGGTTGGAACCGCCAGTAAAAGAAGTCAACGTGACGCGGTTCCAACCGGAAGCCAATTCAAACGCGTAGTAGCATATCTCGAATATTTTCGTCAACCAAGGTTTGTCCACACCCTTCCTTTGGACATACAAATTCGCAGTCTGTCGCCAGCCCACGCATTTCAGTGATCCATTCTGCATAGGTTTGATCAGATTTCTTTCGAGAAGCACAAAATTTGTGACGTGCAACCACAACGTGTGTATGTTGCTTAAAATGGCCCGTTAGTTTTGTCTTTAGGTCCATAAAAGTTTTGGATTTTAAGTCATCCGATCCACAAAGTTTCTGTAACAGCTTGTAGATGAATGTGCCGACGCAAGATAAGAAATATGACCGCTTGTCATTTTCGTCTGTCACTTTATAAGCGCCAAAATGATGTTTGTAATACAAGTCCCATTGATCCGAAACTGGTGTGAACTGTCGAAAGGAGCGAACGTTGACACAAGTCTTTGCTGCGTCACCACTTCCTTGATTTGTCTCTTGGTGTTTTCCAAGGAGAGCCTCAATCCATTTGCGTTGTTCGAGTTCCCTTTTTTCTTCCCTTCGCAATTGGTCCTCGCGATCCTGTTCACGCTGAGCACGCATTTCATTCATGAAAAGCTTAATCAATTCGATCGATTCACTTTTTGCCATATCCCCGTCGCCAAAATGTTACGTCTTTAATATCGCATACGGACTAATAAGATTATCTTACGTATCGTGGTCACAATTTTATTTTAATATTTTAATTACAATTAAAAATTGAACTCTTGTCTAATGTAACAAAACTCAACTGTCTCTTTTTTATTTTCTTGCCGTGAAAAACGCTATAAGATGTAAGTTTGCACATTTCATGGCCCACTCTGGCCTGTTTTTAATAAATCGCATGGTACTATACATAGAACTTCTTTCTATATACCGGGTGTCCGGTAAAGAATGGGCCATACTTCAAGGGTGGCTTCTTTGGGTCAAAACAAATCGATATAGACCAATTTATCTTAGTACAATTTTGCTTCATTAAAAAGTTATGGCCTTTCAAAGATAATTTTTTTATTTTAATATTTTAGCAAAACTCGTTCATTTTTGGAGATATTTAATTGTAATTTGGTATTTAAAGGTTTCTTGTACTGCTGAATCTGAATATCTTCCTATTTTTAACGTAACATATAGGGGGCGCTCTCGAGATCCTGATATTCCTTTGTTTATTGCTGTACTTTTTTTTAACGTGAATATTTTTAAAATTATAGTCATTTTCTTGAAAGAACTTTTAATTTACTTTAAAAAAGGTATACTTGTTACATGTCGCTAAAGTACACCAGTTTTGAGAAAAATGGCTTTGAATATGATAATGCTGAATATTACTGATTTAGATCTACGTTGAATCAGGCACATAGACCCGTATTTCAGTTACAATTTAACTTTAATCTTCAGTTTATTTCCATGGGAATAACTGTTTTTATAATTTTTACTATGGGAGTAATCTGGAGTTGAAAGTTAAACTATGAGTGAAATACGCGGCCATAGCAAACATAACAAGAATTTTTTACGTAATGTATCGTTGCTTTAAATGTGGAATTGTAAATTTTTTTCAATTTTAAGTAAATTACGAAGTAGTGCAGCTTTAGGTAATTGTCTTTTCATCCTGAAGTAGCGTTACTGGTGTAGTAAGTATTCAACATTTTCACATTCAAAGCCATTTTTCTCAAAACTGGTGTACTTTAGCGACATGTGACAAGTATGCCTTTTTTAAAGGAAATTAAATGTCGTTTCAAGAAAACGAAACATATTTTAAAAATATTCACGTAAGAAAAAGTACGACAATGAACAAGAGAATGTCAGGGTCCCTAGAGCGCCCTCTATACGTTACGTTAAAAATAAGCATATATTCAGATTCAGCAGTATAAGAAACCTCTAAATACCAAATTACAATTAAATATCTCCAAAAATGAGCGAGTTTTGCTAAAATATTGATATAAAAAAATTATTTTTGAAAGGCCATAACTTTTTAATGAAGCAAAATTGTATTAAGATAATTTGATCTAAATCGATTTATTTTGATCCAAAGAAGCCACCCTTGAAGTAAGGCCCGGACACCCGGTATATATAAAGAAAAAGAAAGAGAATGGGTAACTTTTAACTACCACCCTTTCAAAAATCAATATTCTATTTCCTTCAAATATTTGCTTTTAGCCAAATTATAATGTTTGGCTACAGTCCTTATTGACTAACCTTTCTCTATTTAGAAAGAATTAGAACTTTGTCACTTTAAGGGTGCATTCGACATAACGCTCCGAACACTCGGAGTAATCCTTTTTTTCACTCTTACATGCACTGAAGCGCATTCGTTCTCTCTCGCATTTCTGCTCAGAGCGTGCCCCGAGCGTTATGCCGAACTTGGCCTCAGTTAATCGTGTCACGTTGACACCAAAAGTAACACTGACACGAACGAATTGAATGCGACGTTTGCAATTTAATTTGACGAAAAGTGAACTATTTTGTACCATGTCTTATACAATGCAAATAACAGCTGACATTGAGTGAATGTTCAAAACATTGAGTTTTCGCGACTCTTTCAAATGGCGACGTCAGAAGTTGATACGGTTCAAACTATTCTATGAATTGCTTTCAATGCGAAAATATATCTTAAATAAACCAGAGAAAATTAAGTGTACTAGATTTTTTTAAATAAGCTGTATCTATAATCTGATTGATTACGCTGAAGTTGTCGGTACATTTTTTAAGGACATTTTATTTTTCTGTTAGTATCGCATCAGCAACTGACCCATATCTTCTCTTATAGCTTATAAGATGCAAAAGTATGAGGAAATTTATAATCTCCTTTAAACAAGATTATCAAATAGGTGTAAGTATTTTTTTTTAACTATTTTGAATAAGAGAAATCGAACATTTCACGAACGAATATCTGCTATGCAAATTTTGATGTTTCATTTCATTACCGACATGTGAACGAACGTTTCTGTCATCTTCGCGTGCTCGCAAACTCCCGATTACATTTACTTATTCATCGGAAATTTCCGATAAATTAAAAATTGCTCTGCGCTCTGTTTACAATGCAGCAGGGCAACAAAGTCAATGTTCCACGCTCGCTCGCCGTTCGTGTTGTTTATTAAGGTAGTCCTTGTAAAATGCAACATGAAATATTGCGTTCCCGTCAATTTCAAACCATAAATTCGAAATCAAGCCGTGCATATTTAATGTCTTCATTAAGGCACTTATTTATAAACGAACATTTTCATTAACTCCGCTTTGATTTCGAGTGCATGTGAATTTACGGTGGTGATAAGGCCGTAAAACGGCAGTGCTCATGTATTCCAAGTTATTTTACACTTAAATTATTAATTGCACTTCGTTACATTTACGCGGTATATCCTCGTCGTCCTGAACTCGCCGGCCATTTGTTTATGCTACACAAAATTTGCATTACGATCTCGTTAGAATTAATTTGCAATTATTTATCGTCGACTGCCTCGTCCTTTTTCGTTTTTCATGTTATTTTGCCCACTTTTAATCAATTGAAGTAGAATTTTATACCACTGCCTGCAGGAAAGAATTAAATATCGTAGTATTATAAGACGCAGATTAAATATGTGAACGATTTAACGTCAATAGAAAATAAAATAAAATAAAACTAAAACCACAAATTTTATTAAAACAACGAAGATCACATCGCTTCGCTTTTGATTGCCAAACAATCTTAGCGAGTAGTCCTTAGTCTTCCTCTAATGCCCGATTTCTTCATCGCCTTATCTTGAGGTTAAATTTATCTGTTAGTTAGAATGTGACACGTAGTATGTGTACGGCCAACTGTACGTCACATTCCAACTGTTAGATAAATTAACTTTAGGTTAAACACGGTGAAGAAATCGGCCATAAGATCCGTTATTATAAATGTAAGTTAACTTTAACCCCCAGTTTATTACCATAACAACAATTGTGTTCACAATTGTTTCCATGGGAATAAACCGATAGTTAACGTTAACTTGCCTTTATAGTACCGAGCCTTATTGGGTTTTCAATCTCTTCTTCTTTAATCTTGAACTACCAGTTCTGAAAGCAGTCACACCAAACTGTTCCTCACATTGTTACAGCTGAGAACTTATCGCTGGTTGAAAGATGAGCACTTTGTACACTTTTAAGGTGATAATTGTTTCTTCTTTAAATGTATTCAATCCAGATCAGTTTTTTGAACGAGTAAATGTTTCAAACAGCCCTTTCTCGAAGATGAAAGGTAGTCGAAAGTTACGGAAAAAATGAGGGAAAACTACTTAAAAAATTTGATGATGTCACAATTATTTTTTATATGTTTCCAGCATTATTTACAAACTTCAGCCTAATGAATTTCTTTATTTTTAAAATAATTAACTCTATTTTCTAAATATTTTGAAAGAGCAAGAAATTGCATTGGATGTTAAAGGGCTACAATGCTCATTATTTCTAAGTCTTCGACCTTCAATTATATCAAAGTGGCCATGCCTCCTTCGGTTTTTCTTTTAATAGAATGGTGTATTTTTATGACGGATTGCAGTGGAAAACGAAATGTCGGCAGTAGAAGAAGTCAACGTCATGCGGTTCCAACCGGAAGCCAATTCAAACTTCACCAAACGGTTTTGTTTAAAGTGAATTGCAAACGGAGGATATTACTAGGATATTATTATTGTTTGATTAAGCGCATGCTAAGCAACAAAAGGCTTTCTTCTAGGCCTTTCGAATCCTGATTTCTGCAGACAATCAGGTAGGACTTATACAAGCAACTAAGTGCGCAGTTCAGATAGTAACATATGTTTTTCGATCATTCATTTAGGTTTTTATTCCGGAGGTTTTATTCACGATTTCGTTTGATCTACCATGTATGGCTATTTTTGGTACTGACGAAGCTACTCAACGACGGGTGGACGTGACGACTTGATCCCATGATAGCGTCAGTAAGCTAAGGCGTGTTCGCAAGAAGACGCCGTACATCGCTTCAACAGCTCCCTCTCGTGGTCGCGACTACTATATTGATTTAGCTGGTAGAAACACTGCCTTATGTCTTAGATCGCAATAATGTAGATGACTTAGGTAATTCTATCGTGGCGCAACCAAACGTAGTTTGAACAAGGTTTTAGCCTTATTTCTTTTATGAGCGAAAAACGGATCCGTATTTCGTGATTTGACGTTTCTTGTCATTTGAGTATTAACGTTTGGCAAGGTTAGTCTACCCGATTTAATATTTAATTCTTCTATTTGCGTTTATGTAATTCATGTTTTGAATTTCCATTTTTCTTTTTGATGCACAAATAAAGACAAGTGTGTAATTACTGGTGACTTATTTATTCGTATAAATACAGGCCTTTTTTGGGTTAGCCGGCAGTTGGGATCGTAACTTAGTTTGCTCGCTCAACAAATTTGCAACCAGGTACGTAACAGTAGTAGGACTGTTGCATGCTCCAGAGACGACAGTGTTATCAAATTCACGGAACTTGAGCTCTGCTTCAGAGTGAGAAAAATAGAATAATTAAACCGAACGAATCAACGAAATCGCCTATTTTTGCAACCGCACAACTTGGGTTGGACGAAGAATGACTTGCGCAAAAGCGCTTATGCTGCATGAGAGAGATCATAATACGAGTATGATCTTCCATCTTTTAGTCTTGTCTACGCAAGTGAAGATGTAAGCGCAATATACGTATTTATAATATACAGGGTGACTGGTAAGTCGACGTATTCCTTTGAGGCCGTGTTAGGAGAGCACATTAGCAATTGATTTGACCATAATATGCACTATACAAAATGCAATAGTTTATGAGATATTTTAATTTTTGTATTTTTCTTAAAAATACGCTCCCTACTACCTTTTATCTAGAATTACTCAGAGAATATAAATGTTTTTCTTAATATTTATGTTTTCCTGGTTAGACTAAATAATGGTACATACTACGTAACAAACATTAAGTTAAAAACTTTAATAAGTTTTAAATACAATGGCTGAAAAGACAGTTCTTTAAAAAAATTCAATTTATTTCCAAAATTTGAAAATACAACCAGCTTCTTTGATTTATTGCTTTTCAGGTGAGCTATAAAGCTTTAGTAAAAATCTTTTACTTCCATTAATAGTTATAACTTATACTAGACGTAGGTATGGATTTCAATCTCGCCTTTACTAGACAGGCAATAGACTAGTAAATAAAATTCAATAAATTTATTGTCCACATTTTAAATTATGTTCCCTCTGAGAAACCGCATATGTCAGTTTTTGGTTGGTATTAAGTTGAATACAAAAATTATTTAATATGGTCATCCTTTGAAGAGAAAATCACATTTCAATTAATTCTCTTTGGCCCTGAGGAATCAGCTTCAGTTGAAAAATAAAACATTCAAACTTTGAGCTTACACTGGAACATTTTTCTTTAATTTCCAATTTTGTGAAGTCACGGGACTTTTTATGGGATTTTTCAATTGAAGTTTATGGAATACTAATACTTGACACAATCCATTATCCTCTTAAATTGAAAACAATGAATAATAATCTACCCAGCACTTAATAATTATTGTATGATGGAAGTATGATGTATACAGATTTTTACTAAAACTTCATACCTAGTTTTTAGAATAATTTCCAAGCTGATTGTATTACCAAATTTTGGAAATAAATCAGAATGAATGTTCAAGTAGGTTGGATTGTTTTTAGAGAAGTGTCTTTTATACCCACTGAGTAATTTTAGATAAATGGTAAAAGGGAGCGTACTTCTAAGAAAAACACAAAAGTTAAAATATCTCGGAAACGATTGCATTTTGTGTAATGCATATTATGGTCAAATCAATTCCAAATGAGCTCTCTTAACTCGCCCTCAAAGGAATACGTCAACGACTTACCAGTCAACCTGTATATATGCAGAATCCAGCCTTTGAAGCGGCTGCATGATTTTCTACAGCATTGACGTTAGACGACAGCGCTGCTTACAGCGACTTCATAAAGCGGTTGTAGAAAATTTCAGCTAAAATTTTTTGCTGACTGCTGTTAAAGCTCTTTCGAGGAACAAATTTGTAAGTTATATGTTTAAATACGTTTTATATCAAAGTGTTGTTTAGTATCACAGTTCCTTTATTTTTATACAGGGATATCCACATAAACCGTTCGTTAAAAGTTTTCAAGGTTGCAGTTCACGTAGATATTTGAAATTTAAGGAGCAATGGTTTTCCGTCGAGATCTCTTTAAATAACATAAAATTGTCTTTGTATTACTTCCGGTTGTACCGGAAGTCGCTATCAACTCGCTTATTTTAAATGGAATGCTATATTTTTTATCACGTTTTTGAATTCTACATGTAAAAATATGTAAAATTGCAATACATTTCCCTATCTCTAAAATGCATCATTTTTGAGATATTTTGAATTTTCTTAAAAATTTGGATTCTGCAATCTGATTTTCAAAAAATTATAACAGCTATGATTGAAGCAATTGTATTTGTAATATCTGATTTTGTAGTTGAAGCTTTAAGGTTCTTAAAAATTCCATAAGCATAATCTATTAAGCTACAGGGTGTCTAAAACGCTCCGCTCCACTCGAAGATATTCAAATACAGAAAAATACTTTTTTTTCAAATGGAACGACCAATATTTTAATACACCATCGTATGTGGAATTAAATGCTGTGTCGAACTATACTAGCATTCCCTATACCTAACTTTAACAGTTTTTCAGTTATAAGATATTTTTGGTTTAATACATAAAAATTTACATTTATTAGGTTAAATATTTCTAATTTTGTTGATATAGTTATGAAAACAACAAACAATCGCATTTAACGTTTCCTGTTACTACAAATTTTAAGCAAAAGCAAAAAAAGTTGAGAATCAAAATCAAAATTATTGAAACGCTGATATTTTAAATCTATTTTTTAAATTCATAAAGAATGATCTAAAATTGTTCAGAGCAGAGAAGGTGTGTTCAATAAAATGTACCCCTCTTGTCACCTATGAATAAAACACAGTTTGGAAAGTTTGAACCTAATTTTATACAATTTGGAAAGATAAAATGTACGAAGATCAGTAACAAATAACGAAGATAATTAGACAATGGTTTTAAAACACGTTCACGCTAATCCAGAGAATTGCAAACTAGCAGCTATTTTATTCTGCAATTTAAAGTAATGAAATTCATACTTTTTCGTTTTATAAGATCACAAGCGTCCTAAGAGAAGGATGATTAAAGAACTATTAAAATTTGTGAATTTCTACTTGCCAAATTCTATTTTCTTTGGTTGACTACAAAATTTGTAGTAACAGTAATCATTGTTATAATTTCCGTGCTATCTTAATAAAATTAAAAATATTTGACCTATTAAAATTGTAATTTTCTATGAATTAAATCGAAAATGTTTCATAACTCAAAAACTGTTAAAATTAGGTATAGGGAATGCTAGTACAGTTCGACGCAGCATTTGATTCCACATACAATGGTGCATTAAAATATCGGTCATTCCATTTGAAAAGAAGTATTTTTCTGTATTTGAATATCTTCGAGTGGAGCGGTGCGTTTTAGACACCCTGTAGCTTAATAGATTATGCTGATGGAATTTTTAAGAACCTTAAAGCTTCAACTATAATATTAGCTATTACAAATAAAATTTTTTCAATAACAGCTGTGTTATAATTTTTTGAAAATCAGATTGCAGAATCCAAATTTCTAAGAAAATTCAAAATATCTCAAAAATGATGCATTTTAGAGATAGGGAAATGTATTGCAATTTTACATATTTTTACATGTAGAATTCAAAAACGTGACAAAAATTAGCATTCAATTTAAAATAAGCGAGTTGATAGCGACTTCCGGTACAACCGGAAGTAATACAAAGATAATTTTATGTTATATAAAGAGATCTCTACGGAAAACCCTTGCTCCTTAAATTTCAAATATCTACGTGAACTGCAACCTTGAAAACTTTTAACGAACGGTTTATGTGGATATCCCTGTATAGAAGATTCAGTTAGAGCTGATCATTTTATTTCTGTGTAAAGTTGCTATTTTTTGAAATGAGCATTTATTTAAAATTTAGATTAATCTGATAAGGTTAAAGTCTCGTCAGCGTTCACTTAAACCGTCTACAGTACGAGATCCCACCGCGTGTTTTCTACATTCGTCTGTTATTTTGACGAAATACGATTCTAATGGAAGATTACACATAGTTTGTAGCCCTACTTATACAGCGTGTCCCAGAAATGCATTTAAAGCTTCAGGTGTTTCTTTTCTCCATTCAATAAGGGTTCCAAAACTGCAAGAATTAATTATCTAAATTTTACAGTTTCAGCACACGAAACAAAATACGAGGCAAAAAAAAATTGGTAAACTTGACAACGTTGCTTATGTATGCAGTTAATTCGATTTACAGAAGGGCTTCAGACTAAATAAATTTCAAGTATGTAGTTGCAAATGCAACGCCTTAATTAAATATTTATTTTACTGTTCTCTGCGCTGCTGGTTTTAACAGTAACCCAAAAAGCAGTCGTAGGTGGGTGAATTGCGTTTTAATTATTTTCTGTTAATGATAAAGACATTAGTTTTCTGTTAAAAGTGCTATATTTGGAGGGTTCGTACGAGAAAAGTACACTACCCTGGGAACCGTTTTTTTCGCGGATTTAGAATGAGGAAATATAGAGGAATAGGTTTACCTGAAGCTTTATATGCATTTCTGGGACACGCGGTATAGAATCAAGTAAATTCTGGTTTTTACACTTTATTAGGTTATCTTAAATAACGAGTATACAAAAAGTTTTCTCATCTAGTGTGTTGCTCTCATTTTCTCGCATGTTCACGTATGTTCCTTACTTGATCCGTACAACATCTGTTGTGAATTTACGTTCGACGTTATTTTCAATGATTTATTTTGTCTGGTTTCAAATACGTAATAAATCGTAATTATTGGTTATGATTTTCTGTTGACGTTATGTCAAGGTTAAATTACAAGAAAATTACAAGAAATCTACAAGATTCTAGTAACCACTTTGAATTACAGGACACAACATTTCTTAAATTATTTAGATTAAGTAAACATTGTGTTTTGAATCTAGTGCAATTATTGGAACAGTTACGGTAGAACCACAACGAAATATGTACTGGTATTCCTCCTCCAGCTTGATATTTGTAGGAGAATGGTGGTAATAGAAATTATTTAATAGAAGAGGGTGGGTACCCCCTGCAACCGAAGTTGATGATACCAGTAATAGAAGCTTCAGAAAACTCTACAGGACCTCGTTTTAATACTAATTTATCCAGAATAAGAATTATTATTGGGGAAGTCTGCAACCATCTGACACTGACAGACTTACAATTTAAAGGATTTGCGTTATTGCCATATTATTTTTAGCGGTTCTGTTAAAATAATGGGAACGTAACAGGTCCTTTATTTTATGTGATACGGAATACCAAATAACGTTTCACAGTTTAAAGGATGGTTAAAAAGAAAGATTTTAGCAGACTTTAACGTAAAGATACAGAATACGACCTAAAATGGTTTAAGTAGAATTTTTTTTTTAATTTAGGTTTCATTAATTAATTCTTTATTGCAGTTCTGCTAAAGGAATTTCACCTTCCATTAATAATTCATAATAAACTGCACAATTATAAATTAAAAATCATGTTGTTTACGCTTTGTTATTACATACATAAACGTCATTTTTTTATTATATGCCAATCGGATCAATCTCAGTTAAGAATACAACGTGACCTCCGACTGCAATCGCCAAAGCTGTTTCACGAAAGTTAAAAGGAGATAGCTATATAAAAGTTGTTAAAATTATCATTCGATTTATGGGCATATAATAAAAAAAAATAACGTGTACATGAAGATGTAAGTACACATATTTATGAAGTAAATAGCATTCAGTTTGATTTAACAAAGAGATTAAAAACAGATTTTGAAACCGCAACAGTACGAGTGTTAGAAAATGTTGCTCGCAAATTTCATTTTAATCTAGATAATGGCAGAAAGTTAAACAACGGGGTTTATCTTACCTACATAATTCACATAATTCTGTATAAACAGTACTTCCCAAAACGAGGCAATGAAATGTTTAACGATTAGTTTGTAAATTATTCCCTATAATATAGAAAGCATGTACTTACATAAAAATAAAGGGTTTCATTAATTAAAAATAGTGATCTATTTACTGCGATAATAGCTTAAAGTAACGAACATAATTTTTCATCTTATAAACTGACTCTTCATACCGGGATTTATGAACTAACTCTGTTAGTTTGTGTTACATTTTTCCATTTCTCAAAAGAATGACAAGTTAATCAAAAATTTTCACTGTTTTATTTGTAGGAGCTGACATTTCAAGTCCATTGTATCTCCAAAAATTGTAATTTCAGCTTCACAATATGCACTTTTTATAACTTTTAGTTCATCAGTAATGTCTTATCATAAAACCAAGCACGTGTAAAGTAAGATTAGTTTTTATATAACTTTTATCACAAAGACTGGATATTGTACAACATAAAATATTAATAACCTAAGTTTTCCGTCGTTAATATTGTCGGCTACAATTTATATGGCAGTTTACTTTTTCGGCATGCTTATTTATATTTATTTTATTTTAATAATGCACTCCACAAAATTATTGTATCAAATCAGAACATACCAGGCATTAGTATAAATTCTAAAGACACATCCAATGTAATCGTTAACGTTTATAATAATTGCACATTTCATGGTGGTGATCGTTTAAATTAAATAAAAGTTCTTGATGTCGTTTGACATTTGATGTTTATTTCTTACTTGGAATTAGTACTACCAACATTAAATAAATTAATTACACCAATGCCATTAACGCACTCAAATTTTCTATTAAAGCACTCGTTTGGGTGCGTTAATAACTCTGTTACCAACACAAAATAGAAAAAAGAATATTATAAAGCCCATTTTTGGCGCAAATAACTTAAAAATTTAAATTTAAATTAAGATTTTCTGAAAGTTTAACAATTTTATAAATCTATAAATAAATAAATTGTAATAAAAACGAAAAAACAGTGTCAAAGTAAATGCTCAAATTGTGCTCCTTGCGCACGAACATCGACGTAATTGTTAAACTTTCAGAAAATCTTAATTTATATTCAAATTTTTATTTATAAATTTGTAAAAATATTAAACTTTCAGAAAATCTTAATTGTTTTATTGATAACGATAACGAATCGAACATATTGCTACGTTATTCGTTATTGAGAAATTAATTTGTTTATTTTTCAATAACGTACATATTCGTGTATAAACATGAAATTCTTTCAGGTTCAGGACGTAAAATTTTCTTTTGCTTTAAAGTAATAAAATTTATGAACGCTTTTGCGTTCTTTGCACGGTCATAGATAATTTCTTGTGCTCAAATTAAATTTTTTATTATCAATTTCTTTAAATGCAACAAAATTGTTGATTTCCTTCATATCGACAAGTTTTCCTTATTTTTCTCAATTTTTCATTTCTTACAGTTTAAAGTCCTTAGACCATCAGATCCGCAACAAAAATGTAAAATGGACCTGTTCCAGCGTTTTTCATGTATATTGATCATTCAGGAAATAATGAATTTAATCCTTCCTTTATCACCTCACTGTATAATAATAATAAATCACTTAATTTGTGAGTGATTAGTAATTATTATTTTATGATTTATGTCATCCTGATATTTAAAACTCAGGTTATGTTCAATTTTAGCACTGCGACACACGTCTTCCAAAACAAAATATTTCCACAGGTAATGCTACCGGATTATTAGATGAACGCATGTTAGGTTTTGCTTGTTTTTGGTTACAAATTTTTTTCAACTCTGCAGCTTTACAGCGTCAATTTTTTTGTATTCATGGAGATAATATCCATTATTTACATACTGGGTGTTTCATTGAAGGTGCATCAAACTTGGTATGCGGGTAGATGTCGGGAAAAGAAAGTAAAGTTCTTTGTAAATTTTTCTGTGTAATGAATAAATTTCGAGAAAATCGAAGGAAAAGCAAAGTCGCATATTTTTAGGATGGACTTTAAATGAGAATGAGTGGATTGTTACGCATTCTCATACAAATCGCTTTATTACTTTATTGCCTCTAGTACAGGGTGGCGCAAAATGAACGTTATGGTTTGATTGGTTCATAACTTTTGTATTTTAATGTTTTTTTTTTCATTTTTATATCAGAGCTTTGTAAATAAGACTTGGGAAATTTAAAATGGAATGATACACAATCAAACAACGAATAAAAATTATCGAATTTTATTTTGCAAACCAACAGTCAATTATTTTGACGTAGCGTGCATATCGCTGATATTTTAATGTACGGAATGGACCCACAGTACCGACAATAAATCGTCTGGTTGCGAATTTTCAGCAAACAGGTTCAATAAGGAACCTCCACGGTACCAGAAGACCAAGTACAGCGCTCACAGCTGAAAATATTCAACGTGTACGGGAGAGTGTGGAAGAAAGTCCAGAAACATCAACAAGGAGACGTTCGGCACAGCTTGAGCTCTCACGAAGGTCCATCCAGCGGATTTTGGCCACATTGCACATGTTTCCATACAAAATCAAGCTCTGTTACGGTAAATTTTCGGCGATCGCATTACTTCACGCAGAAGCAACTTTAATTGGCCGCCGCGCTCGCCCGATTTAACCGCTCCTGACTGTTTTCTTTGGGACTATTTGCAAGAACGAGTGTATGTTAATCGACCAGCGATCATAGGCGAACTGAAAATCTATTTGCAATGAAATCCATACCATAACACCTGCAATTTTGCGACAAGTTATGGAGAACATGTCAGAAGAAACACGACTTTTGCGAAGCAGAAATTGGCCAACACTTGAGAGATATTATTTTTCACGTTTAAGTCATTAAAATTTCCCATTTATATTTTCTATCCAAAAACAAAAAAATTAATAATTTACTTAGAAATAAAAAAGTTATAATTCTAACCATAACGTACATTTTGCGCCACCCTGTATGTCGCCCAAGCTGATTCGCCAAAACACATTTAAAACATCGTGGTTGTTGGAAATGGAAATCAATAAAAATAATAATTAGTCGTTTATTTTCGATTCACCATTTAATACAAATTTTTCTAATTATTAGTTGAAGAATTTTAAGATTGTTCAAACATTTAGTAGTTTGCGCTTATTTAAGAATTCACATTTAATGATAAACCGTTTCATGAAATCGTTCATAGAAATTTAGCGCTCAAGTGCCTGGGTTTTACCCAAAACTACCCCAATTAAGGACTTTATGGTATTTTTTGTGTGTACAGCAGGAAGGAGGCATTTTTGAACATTTCTTGTAATAATAATGTAATAATACTGTAATAAAAATAAATGTTTTTATTTTTAAGATTTGACAAATTTTATTTTAATAACAATTTGTAATATGCGACAACAATGCATACTAAATGCACATTTTTGCATAGCCCCACAATTGTAATTTATTACTAAATTAAATAAGTTTAAATATCCACGCGATATCACATCGCTACTGTTGCTGCAGTTGAATGACCGAGCGAGTGAGTCTTTCGATCAAGGGCAAAACAAAATCTAGTCATAAATTTCTTCGCAATTTATGGCTTTATTCCCCCCCTGCAGCTGTGTGCCATTCATAATGCAATTTAGATCGCCGGTTTGTTCTCACGATTCCGCGCGCTACAGTATTTCAAAAAACATCGACTTCAAATTATGCAAATTTCAACTTGCTCCGATTAAAATTTTTTATTAAGATATTTTGTTTGAAATAATGTCAGAAACGTATCCCTCAAGTTTGATGCATCTTCAATGAAACACCCGTATAAAAATTAGTAGTATAAAAACTAAGAGGTGATGTGAAGATGTGAAAAGTCATATAATATAAGAAGTGTGAAGATACGCATCACGAGTATTGTCTTATACAAACATTAAAATTTACTTAAAAAGAATACAAAATACAAATGGACATATGTATCAATACAAACATGTTAAAACAACAATATAAAATGAGTGGGAAACATGTACTCACTAAGAGACAGGCAAATGAGTAGCATCAAAGAAATCATTAATACTATAGAAAGCATGCTTCAGTAGGTATTTCTTTAAACATTTTTTAAATTTGTTATAATTATTAATACAACGAATGTCAGCAGGGAGTCCAATATACAGTTTCTGTCCTGCAAAGATTGACGATTTCTCGAAAAGAGCCGTTTTATGTTTATGAGATCGAAATAAATCACAGTTTCTAGTTGTTTTTCCGTGAACCTTAATTCATTTTTATATTGATCGCTTGTTATTTTAAACAGTTTAGCTCCGTTTAAGAAGATATACCTTGTGTGTTTGTACTGTAAGTAATTGCTGCAGCGCAAACAACGTCGATAATAATAAAAAGTACGGGAATACCATTTCGTATATGAATGACACCACAGACATGATCGAACTCGGGTGATATTTTTATCCTTATTGTCAGAATACGTGTTTTCTTTAAATAAACACTAATAGGAATAATGTTATTTGTTTATATTTGGTATGTATCAAGTTTATTAATAGCGTAAGGTTATTTCTTGCAAAAATATAGATAAAATTCATTGAGCTTAAAATCTTGAATACTGTAACGCGCCCGTTTAAAATCCTTGTTTAAACTTAAACTTATTGCCAATTTAAACAACTGGGCCGAGAGCTTATTTTCAAAGAGTTCCGAGAAGAGTCATCCAGACTTTACTACGACAAATGCATGCATTCCTATACCGTCCTTTCCGGACGATCAACTACCTGCTAAGTACCCAAAGACCTACTGCCGGCGCTAAAAGGTTAATTTTACTGGCCTATATTCTGCTTACAGTTGAACGACCCTTCGGAGAATCCGCTATAAATAATAATACTCTTAACTACGGCTCGTGATCGCTGCTAATCTGGATCTACGTTGTGATAACGCGGCTCTTCTTGGTGCGTAGGTAAATCAATCGAAAGAACAAAGAAGCTGATTACGTTAAATAAAAACACGAAATTAGATTTAATTAATTATTTATTGAAAAAAAAAGGTAAAAACTCCTTGTACCAGCCACTGCAGGCCTGGTATAATCAGCGTAAAAACCTTGCGTTGAAATCAAATACAAAGAAACAAAAATTACGGTTCTCAGAAAGTACAGTATAACCCGCTTAACAGATTTCACTTTCGAATATCGGCGCGGTCTACTTTCTTTCAAATCACACCGTTGGTGGTTTAATGTCTACACAGATATTTGTTGGAGAGCTCTGCTCCTTAATTAGATTAACAATGAATTGAATTTCAACTTACAATTAGATCTGGTCTTGGTACTAGTGTTTGTAACTTCAGATCGTACTCTAGAACTTGTTCTGTTTAATCAACTAACGCACAGTGTAACACAGTGGGCCTACAGTGTACTTAATTAATGGAGTTAATTAATGAATTAATCATATGTTCTGGAGAAGTATGTGATACAAAATGCAGCCCTCGGCGATCAATTTGCAGGACAATCAATAGCAATCATCAGTTTTTCAGGAACTCCTATTGGAGGTCGTGGGATAACCCTAACACTGGCTAAACTAATTAATTAAGGTCGAATGGGTAAGCTATTTACTTCCAATCGCCTTGAGAGAGTGGCTCTGTAACACCTTTTTTCAAATCTTTCCCTTCGTCATTTTTTCGTCGGCTAAACGTATCTAACTAATTTATTGCGCAAGAACTGTTTTGACTGTTTTTCTACACTACACTATTCAGTCTCTCGGCAAATCGCTTCTAATTAGCCTGCAAATTTTTCGGCAAAGACCACAATTCGGTTCACACACTGGGGTGAGAAAACTTTGTTGAGAAAACTTTGTTAAGAAAATGGCTATGAATATCTAGTTCAAATTGGTCGGCCTCGTAATTTCACGAAATTCGTAACGACAATTAATCGGCCTTGATTTCTTAGTTTAGATCGTGCTGGCGCACTTGGTTTCAGCGGCAGATATAATTGCCTCACACCAGTGATTTAGATTGACGGCTTCCCTGTACACATCGAAAACAACCGTTAGCGTGTTTCCAACTTGCCTGAGAATATCGCCAAGGGTAGAACTATTTCTAAGAGTACACTGTATTGAATTCCCAGGTAGATTTGGGGAATAGTTAATTGCTGCTGGTTGGTTAAATCACAGAACTGGCCTAATAATTAAAGAAACAATGACCAACAAATTTTTCTAAGGGGAATGTCACTGTCACTCGCTTCAAATGTAAATAAAAATAGTGTGATTAAAGTTATTTAAATGCAATGGTAATAATGAACTTTACTGACTGTTTAGCCACTAATTAATGCAAATTAAATTATTCCTACTCAATTAATGCCACCAAAGGTGCGATGAGGAAATACAAATAATTGTAAATTACCTAAAAACGTGTATCCCGTGTAACACTCGCGCACTTCACACTCTGATTTAAACACTCGCGCACTTCACACTCTGATTTAAGCACTCGCGTCGCGGCGCGCACGTGTTTGGTTTTTAATTGCCCTTTCTAAACACACTGTATTTTAACCGTACCGAAATAAATGATTTATCTAGAAAAATGAGTAAATGACTGCAAGCGCTACAGAAAAAAAACCGCTAAGTCAGAATTTAAAATATCCAACCGCCCCTTAGAGAGCTTCGAACGTGTTTGCCTGTTTCTCGCGCCCCGTCCTTTCCAAGTAAAAAAAATTAAACACACCCCACGGACTTATTAAGATCAATTTCGAAATCACTTCGACCAATGAAAATCGCTGCTTCGAATCTCAATCCACGCCTATTCCAGATGCCCAGCACGTATCAAGAAACCCCCCATTAGCTTATCAGAGACACTCGCTGGTGTCTGTCGCAAATGAAACCTTCATAATTTTAACTTTACAAGTGCCCAGGCTGACATTTTAAAAGTAACTAGTGCTCGTTGAAAGAGACCAGACTCAAGCGAAGGACTTCAACTCGCTATGTAATTTGATATCTTTACCTAAATTGAACATGTACCTGCAATTTTAAAGAGACAAAATATATACAAAATCTAAGCGAGAACAAATCTAAAAGGCTATTCGGACAGATTTATGAAGCCTGTGAAGCTGGGGCGCATCTGAATGGCGCCATACGTTATAGAATTTTAAAGCCTGGGTGGCATATCCTCTTGAAACGGGACAGAGCGTCGCACTTAATTACCCGGGTCTCATTTTTATAGCGTACAATTTCGAACACATGTTTGTTATTTGAAATTAAACATGCAACAATCGATTTTGTTTTGACAACAAATTCCGCATACGTTTCAATACCTACCGTGCTGTCAAGAGTGCCATATTGCATTGTATCGTCTCCTGTTAAACTATCAGTGGGATTAGCTGACGTAAGTACATTCAACTAAATACAAGTTTGAATTGATTGCGAGACCAAATTTACAAATCAAAGCTCTTTTTGGACTGATATCTATTTATTCCAGCACTTTTCCTTCAAATATTGCTTTATAGCAATGTTCATATAGGCCAGGGCCACAGAAATATTTTCGCTGGTAGAAGAAAGGGAAAGAGTGAAATTTCCTAAAATGAATGAGCAAATTTTCAAATGTACTTATTATGTAGAATCTAGAATTTGCTGAAGTTGCCCAGTGGTAATTTTCACAACTTATTGCCAGATAATCTTTATTAAATCAAAACTTTATCGATTATTTGCTTCAAGAAACAAATACACATACATATTAAATTTTCTTCTTTTTTCTGAATTAAACTAAATAATTGATCTTCGTTTTAATTTGTATTTAGATCAAAAAATTAAAATATTTGCCTGCTCCCAACGAATGATTGACCTCATTTTCCCTTCATCTTTTACATAAAAAAATATCATTAAAGCGCGAAGACAAATATTTTTCCAAACGTGCCAAAATACGTTGAAAAATAACTCGCTGAATTTTAAGCATCTCATTATCGTACATACTTGCGATTTAATCGTTTTTCATACAAGCAAGGTAAAATTCACCGCTCGACTCCCTAATGCAGATAAATTGCCTGTTATGGCACAGTCATCCTCCTCTTAAGAAGCTGCTGACTCGTTAAATTTTACGCACGCTAGCTTAAATTAAACGACGTCATATACATTTAATTAACTGTTTATTCTACGCGAACATCATGAGATCGACGACCGAAAGAACGAATTTTAATTTTGTTGTAAAAGTAAGGCAAAACAGTTTTAATCATCAAAAAAAGTGAACGCATTCTTCTGGTGATTTTCTTTGCTTTTGTTCCCACTTTTCACATTTCTTTCCTAACGTACTTCACTAATCGCTATAGTCGAAGATCTATGGTTCTAATTGCTTTGTGCTTAATTAGACAGGGATAAATGGCTAATGCGAATACCAGTCGTTAAACTTGTTACGAGAAATTTCATCTGGTTACGGGCTGTCCCATTTCGAGCTGTAAATCCTCAATTATATCGACCGCCGAGGCCATTATTGCCTCACCGAATCGGACGCACTAATCCTCGACGGACCTGAAATTCCTGCATAATCGCAATATTATTAATTAAAAATTATGTCCGTTGCAGAAAATTGCACGCGAGCGAAATCTTAAAGGCGCCAGAAGTTTCAATCGAAAGTAAATACTCGTTAACTGAAAAACAGCTTCGGTTTGAGACCAATTTCATTAAAATCCGTGAATTTAAATCGACGGCGGCGCAACTTTTAATCTGCGAACGTAATTTCAGGTATTTAGATTTTTAATTAAAAAACTTTGTTAGTTTGGAATTAAAGTTTCTACTAATTTCTTTATAAACTTAATTAAACGTATTTGGATTGCTTTAAATTTATTTGCCTATTTTGCAGTCTCTTGCTCATTTACTTTTCACCTCGTATTTCAAATGAAAAAATCGTCATTGCTGTTATGATAGAAAACAAGAAAAAGAATTAAGAAAATTATTTTTTTTTACATGTACTACTTACATTGAATTAATAGCATGAATAATTTTAAGATAAATTTTGATTGTAAAGGATATCATGAAGTAATACCGAAATGGAAAATAATAACAGTAGGATACATAATATTGATCACATTCAACCTAAATTAATTTTAGCGATATGGCTTCGTGCCAGCTTGTATCAGATGATAATCATCTCCCTGTTCATTCTAATTTCAATAAAAAATTGAGATTTTACATGAAAGTAATAGTAAATTAATTTCTGAAGAGTTTGTACAAAATCATTAATTATTCCAATGAAAATTTGTTCGATCTTAAATGTTTTTTTCTGTTACATCAGCACTGATTATACCCACTAATACATATTTAAAAATAAAAATGTGTATAGTTGATTCCAATTTCAAGGATCTCGTTTATCATGAAGTATAAAAAATCGGTTAAATGAATGTACAGTTGTCTATTTTAATTAAAGCAAATACCGTGATTTTTTCTAATCCTGTAAAAAGAGTCCCTGAAACATCTTTTTAATGGAATACTTACTGTATTTAACTTCTGATACAATTTATTTTTGTTCTTCCAATGCTAACTTTACTTGTAAAGATTTGAAAAGGTTCACATTCGATTATGTACAGGGCGTCAATGTGAGAATTTCCACCCCTTTAACTTTCTTATTTTTGAGTTTTCCTTGAAGACACAAAGATCAAAGGTACCGACACCAAGTGAACAGACTGTGTGTAGACTGTGGTAAGTACATAATATGTCGTGTTCCTCGCCGATCGGATGGACCGGCCACCGTTGATCTATATTAATATAATGTATGATTCATTAAATTTCAGGTCTCGGCTGGCTTTCGAAAATAATTTCATGTCTTAGCTAACACTGAAATGTTTTTCTGTCACGCTGACATAACCTTTCGCAATGCGTTTGTAGGACAAAATTTTGTTCAAAAACATCCTGAAGTGAATGCTGAACACACTTGTTATACAGGGTTGGGCAAATGTCTGGAACCAAGCTAATATCGTCTGTACCGTTAATTCGATTTCTCTGAAAATTTGCACTAGTATACAAGATTTTAAGGCGGATCTAACTAACATTTGTGTATTCGAATCAGACTTCCAGTTTAACTGGAAATGATATCAACTTTTGTTTTTTAAATGAAACACTCTGTATATTTTTGAGATTTAAAAAGAGCATTCTCTTAGGAATTCAATGATATAAATATTTGGGTCCTGAGAGTTAAATTACTCCAAAAGGAATTCTTTTAATTTTCTGTAAATACATTTCTTATCATGGAAACCTAATAGGTCTGTTCCTGCAGCAGTCCCTGACTGGTTCGAAACCGTCAGAAGCATGCGCCGATCAAAGTTTCACATTTAAGGCAGTTCTTGAAAGCGGTGATTAATTCGATGGGCGAATATATTTGACAGTTTCAAATTAGTCCAGAACGTTTCCGGAACAAAACTACATTTTAGAGCCGTTTTACACTTGACAATTTTGATAACAATTTTGTTACAAAGTGAGAGAGAGAAGCTACCATAGTGAATTCTGATTGGTTGAATTGGCCCTTCTCACTCACTTCGTAACAAATTTGTTACAAGAAATATCATAGTATAATACGGCTCTTACAGAAAAAAATTGTAAAATTTAGTTTAGGATGAAAACAGTATTTAAAGAAACAAAAGTAAAAAAAAAACTTAAATGTCAAAAAACAATATAAAACTATTTAATAAGTTGCTGAAAGTGATAAGGATAACCGTTCACTTCTTGACAATATGCTAGTCTGTCAAAAAATCTTTGTGTAACATTTGCCAAATTTTCTGGACGAATCAATTCTATTTCATCTATTATTCTTTGTCTTAATTCTTGCAAATTACTTGGCCGCCGCTTGTATACAACTGATTTTAAATGATTTTAATTAATTTGACTTTGACATTATTCAATTTATTTTGTATTTTATAAGGTTTCCATGATAACAAATGTATTTACAGAAAAATTAAAAGAATTCCTTTTTGGAGTAATTTAACATCGCAGGAACCAAATATTTATATCATTGAATTCCTAAGAGAGTGCTCTTTTTAAATCTTTATAAATATATAGTGTTCCATTAAAAAAAACAAAAGATGATATCATTTCCGGTTAAACCGGAAGTCTGCTTCAAATGAGCAAATGTTAGTAAGATCCGCCTTAAAATCTTGTATACTACTACAAATTTTCAGAGAAATCGAATTAACGGTATAGACGATATTAGCTTGGTTCCAGACATTTGCCCAACCCTGTATATACATCAAAGAGTTTGTAAATTAATCGTTTTAATGGTGTTTTGAATGTGTGCGTTATTTTGTCAAAAGTTTTGTTTATTTTAACCAGTCGCGTCTGTTCTAAGCTAAGACATGGATTTTTATTTAACAGCCACCTGTGACCTGAAATTTAATGAATCATACTTTATGTATGTTACGGGCAAGAAATGCAGAGTCAGCATTGTCCGGGCAATGTCAACATTGTATATCGATGCTTGGCAAAGTTCGCAGAAATATACAGTCTGTTCAAACTTAAGTCGGCACTATTGCTTTGTTATTATAAAAACTACAAATTCGGTTAAATTAGCAAACAAGTAGTATTTTTCACGTTGATTACAATGACGCAGTCAAAAAGCGTCGTGTTTATGAGATAAAGTCAAAAAGACACTTTTTTAATGGAATACCTGTGTATTATATTACCAATCGATAGAGAACAAAAGTCTTAATTAAAATTGTCCTTTGTCATTTTTTCGTAAATTAATAAATAAAGAAGATATTATCGTTTTTACAAAACCATCAAAGGTGCCTGTGCTTTGGAAATAAAACATTTCCTAAGAATATTTTGTTATATTTTCGTAAGTCTGTGTCATCTCCATAGTCAGAAACATAAGTTCAAAATTTGTAAATTTTTAAGGAATTTTCGAAGAAAAAAGTGAGCTACAAATGGGATTTCTTTTTATTATCGATTTTTATAAAAATTTATTGACGCAGAACGCTTCTGCATCCCTTAAAGTCAAATTGAGAAATGTCAGATGAAATTTATCTTGAATGGTATATGTATAGCGTGGACACCAAGAAACGAAGATGGTTTAAGAGTAAAGTGCCCTTATTTTACAAGATACAAAAAAATATCATAAGAATAAGTTGTTCAGAATTAGTGAATTAATGTTCAGCCTCCTATCTCAAAAATAAAAAAATCACATTTTATTGTGAATCACACTTTATACGCATTACATTAGGAAATACTGGTGGGATTAAAGTGTCCGCCAAAATAATATGAATAGGAAAATACGAAATTTGTTCTTATTTCTCAATTATTTCATTTGGTTCTGAGTGATTATTTCAATGCGTTCCAAAACATTGTGTTTTCTTGTAGCACACTTTTTGAAAGAGACTGTATGTTTATATTATTGTAATCATCTCTCTGCCGGACAATCAAATTTATAAGAATATACAGGCTGTTCCATTAAAAAGAATCACTTTCTATGCACCAACACTTTCTGGAACATCCTGTATAGTTGAAAATAATTTTAAAATGTGTCGCGTTACATCTAGTATAACTTTTTTGTTCAACTTGCTTCAACAAGTAGTTCATTTTCACTTGGAGTTAAAACTACTTCTCTTGTTTGCAACATATTGTTTTGGAAAGTAATACATTGCAGTTTGATTCTTTCCTTTGTGATCTCCAATTTATCTTCAAATCCTCCAAATCCAATATGTTTAAAACGAGGATCAAGAAAAGTTGCTTCCCAAAGAATTTCCAAATTTTTGTATTTCATAGTAAATCTTTTATCTATATTATTTTCCATGTTTGCAAGAATGTTTGTTAGAATTAAGTTTCTGTTATGTTGATATTTTAATTTCTGACAATAATTCTTTATGCCACCTAATAAAATAACGAGTTTTGACAATGACACATTTTTCTCACTTGATATTTCATTAGTTACTTCTTCGAATACCTTCAGGAAGTCGCAAACACTTTCTAAAGTATTAAACTCTTCCGTTGTTGGTATTTCTAAGTTGTTATTTAATGAAACTACAATTGCTAATAATGGTTGAACAAGTTGAACTTGTGAAAATGCTCTACTTGTTATTCCTATAGGCTCCACAGAAGAAATACACACCGTTGGGACACCCGGTACAAATGAATTAGATTCTTGTTATGAACGAGGGCATATCAAGTAATGTCAGCTAGGATTTAAAAATTGTATTTAAAGACGTATCAAAATAAACAACATACACATATTCGAATGTAAATCTCTTTTTGAAACAAGAAACGTCGGAATTTTGTTATTATTCCCTCGTTGCGTTGTCAAAATAAGTCACTACCGTAATGTTCTCAATTTTTATATTTTAGACAATTACTTGGTTTTTCCTCTTTACTCTTCAATTGCCAAAGAATCTAGACACATATGAACAGGATAAGAACTAACGCAATGGCTACGAAGAAATATATACTAAATCAGTGGAAAACGACGCAATATGAATGCGAAATAATAAAATTTCAAAGAAATTATAAAGACATCATTGCTACACCTGAAGCTTTGAAAGACAGAACTATTTTTATTTCAATTTCCACTTCACCGTTACGTCTTCACGTCTTTACCAGTGAAACATATGAGTTAGTTTGAATATGAATATTTAGCGGAGCGCTCCTTTAGTCAACAATGCGAACACCTTTCTGTTTTTAGATTTATAAAATATAAAATATAACTATTGTTTATAACTCAAATGTCACAAAATTTATCATTAGTTTGCGTGGCTAGAGTAAAAAAGGCTGAGGTTGCCATGGAAACCTCGAGCTACTCTTCTGCTGATGAGCAGATGACGGATGGAAAGATGGAATTCAATGTCGTTCGCATGAGCGGCACGGCCTGCGCGACAATAGAATTGTAGTTGGTCGTCTTAATAAAACTTGGTGTTCGCATCACTACAGTTTAAATTCTAAATAAATATAGTAATCCTTTCAGAATAAGAAATTATAATTTACGGATTATAACTTTATGTTTATTATAGCATATTAATCACTTTTTTGAAAGTAATATATTAATATATTGTCCCGGCTCTAGCCCGGCGCTTATGGACTTGCTACTTTACGTGCGCGTTGAGTCCTCGAGGCGAAGTGACCGTGAACAGCCATACAAATTTCCGTTCTTTGCTGATGAGACCCAATCTAGGATCAAAATAGCTATCCAGAGAGGTTCTGCTAGAATAAAATCTGACTTGCATTTAATTTTGCATTTAAAATCTGACTTGCAGTGATCGTCTCGTGTAATGACTTTATGAACAGCGATATGGTTACTATTTATCATTATTAATATTGCACAGTTTAGAGCAAAAATCAGCCGCACAATATTGGGAATATATCAGTTTTTCAATTTGAATATTTAGTCTTTCCTTTGGAGCTTTTATAATCCATTTTCTGTGGTGAGCTATTCCCTTATTTTATAGTTTCCTAAGGTTTCGTTTGTGTTTTTATGTCTTTCTACACTTGCTGTTATTGATATTTACTTTCCAATTCGTCACTTATCTTTCCTGGTCTCCTAAAATCTTTCTTACCGCTATATATTTTCTTTATCCATCTTTGGCTACTTTCAAAGAAACGATTCCGTGTGTAATTATTTATTCTGCTTTATTACTGTCTTTCTTTTAAAGATATCTAGCCGCTTGTTTGTATTTTAATGCTATTATTTATAATTATTATTAATATTATTGTGATTGTTATTGTTAATATGATTTTGATAAATTACAAATTTTAAATTCGCTCAAATTTTTTTTATTAACGAGAGAATGCATTCCAAAATTCATATATTTTATCATTTATAGAATTCATAAATGGCTCGCGAACGAATAATTTTCAAATAAAATATTATTCAAACAAATGTTTTTGAAATAAATATAGTATTTTGCCACAAATTACCAATTCATATTGCTATGGTATTGTTACGGTAATAATTTAAGTAACATGAAATAAGGGACGTAGCTTAATATAACAAAACATTTATTAACAACTAATTACAAGTAAAGTTACTTACATTGTATTTGGGGCACTTACTGACAATTAGACAAGATGACACTCTGACTAGAATTGTTCTAATTATGTTCTAATCGTTCAATTTGTCGCCTTTTTATAGGGGTTTTGTTTCCGGGGTATTACGTCAATTGTTGCCTTGACATTTTGCACACGGCTCGTCGTTAGATCCATGCACGTAGATGAGTCATAAGATTTTGCGCACGGCACACGAATGAATCATCGCTTTGATATGTGCAGGTGGATCTTCCGCAACGCGGGTGAGTCATGCGTTATGTTTATGTTATCATCTTATGTTTATGTTACGCTCGACTGATTTTCAGCTGTACATCTTTGCTGGTTTTCTCATCCTAGTTACAGTATTTTGGTATTGAAGATTGAAAATTGTTGTAACAATATTATTTGTATTTATGATTTTGATGTATTAGTTGTAATTTAATTCGTGCTTCATCATTTGGATTTTGCACATTAAAGAAAAAAATTATGATCCCAAGGTATTTCAACATAAATGTTGCTATTATTGAAACACAAATTTTTGTTAAGAGAAACAAATATGAGATGAGGGGAATGATTAAAAGATGCAATCGCCATCACCAGACTGACACACACACACCAGTCTGAAAGCAGTTCTGATGGATGTACACCATCGTAGAGGATTTGTAGTTGTTGAAGGCACCTCCGAAGTCAAACTTCCGAAAGGAGGAGCAAGTCCAATTTAGCCGATTTAGTAACATGTACGGTTTCATTTGTTTGACAACTATCATCAGAATTATATGACTATTTTTTATATCAAGTTTGGTTTCGCGTTTTCACAAAAAAATGTCGTTCCATATTCATCATTGTATGATGCGTTTGAGGTTTTTTAAAGACAGTTTATAAAATAATACAACCGGCGGTCAATTGGGGTAGAGTTAAAAAAATACACGGGTTTAAACGTATCGATTGACACTACAATTTAATGAACGCAAATCAATAGGGAGGATCAAAAAAATTAAATATTTGTATTTTTATGTTAAAATTGTAGAAAAGCATCTAAAACTCATCTAAGTTAAAGAATTTTTTGAAACGCGTTTTAGTTTTTTCAAAATCGGCCCTCAAAGTTCCGAATTATATTTGAATAGTAAAACGCGTTGTGACGTCACAAGCCCGTTAGCAATCCGATAGATGGCGCGCTTTTGATCTCGTATGTAAAACACAGTCATATACTTGTCAAAACTCAACAGTGAAACTTTCTTCTAGTCGGTGGGTATTGTTAGGTATTTTTTTTACATGTACTTGCCCACTAGGGGACAAAGCACCGCTTGCACATATTAATGTGAAATATGTATCTAAAAGCTGATGTGTTGCACGTGAAAAATTAACTACAATATGTTGTAAGTAAATGTTATTCTTTTCTATGCCGGTCTGATCAATCTGAGTTAAGAATGCAACGTGACCGACTGCGAGAGGAAAAACTGTTTCACGTAAGTTAAAAGGAGAAAGCTAAATAAAAGTTCTTGAAATTCTGAATTAATCTGTTGCTAATAGTATATCGGACTTCGTTCGCGAACACTCGTATATAGCTTGTGACGTCAGCAGCAGTACCCTTCTCTAGAGTGCGTTTTCTAGCCTCGGTCGAACACATGAAGAATAAAGAGAGATAAAGAAGTTAAAAATATTTTTTTAAACATTTTAATTTGCACATTACTTTTTATTTTTTAGAGTTCGATTTTTTTACAGTAAAATTGAAAAATCTTGGAGCTTCCTATTAAACTACACAAGATGAAGTGATAATAAATAAAACATTAGTTTGGTGTAAAAAAAACAGTAAGGATTTGAACAAATTATTAATAATTTAAATAAACGGTTTAGTACATTATTTTATAATTAACAACAATAATTACTTGAATTATTTTCAACTGTTTTGTGATATATGTATTTAAACAAATGGCCATTACAGGAAATTAATTTATATTAATTTCAACTAAAACAAACAAACAGTCATTTTTGTTGCATTCAGAGAAATTGTTAATGAATTTTAATTTGACCAGAGTTATTTTTACTTTATTTATGAACATAAAAATTATCTACGAGCGTGCAAAGGACCCAAACGTATTCATAGATTATTAAATTAAAACAAAAGAAAAAGATTACGCTCTGAATCTGAAAGAATTTCATGTTATAGACGAATATTATGTACGTTATTGAAAAATAAACAAATTAATTTCTCAATAACGAATAACGTACCATTCAAATCTATCCCGCCCCATACCATCGAAAATCCTCTGTAAAAATGTTCAACCCCTTGAATGTTGCATTGTGCGTCTCTCTCTCCTGGTCTTCGCAAAACGAGAACATGACGATGTGGAAGGTGGAATCGGGACATGTCAGAGAATAAAACCGAGCCCCACTGCCTTTCATCCTATTCTTGGTGGTTTAAACAAAAAGTCAATTAATTTCTTTTATGCAACACCGTAAGAATTGGATCAGTTGCAAGTTGTCTGGCAATGAGATTAACTTCTTTTAAGCTCCTTCGTAGAGTTCTTGTATACTGATGCTTAAAAGTATTCGGGCGACCGGCGTGACCGCCTGGCACTGTGGAAGTTTGCCACAAAGGTCAAATTCGAACTATTTTTATTGCTTTTCATTCGGATACTTTTAAGCACCAGTATACATATTTCCTTTATAGTAGCCAGCAGATCATTTTTTAACTCCCAAGACGTTACAAGACGCTTCCTTGAAACTTTCAGTTTTATGTAGCGATCTTCGTTGTTTTCCTTTTAGCACCTTGTCTTCTTCTAATAAAACTAGCGGTGGTTCTATGCCTTGCAGCAGTTCGTTCCACCACAGATTTCGTTATGTTTAAAATTTGAGCAACTTCCCTTTGCGAATATCCTTCGCAAAGAAAAATGAACTACTTCTTCGACTACAAGATAACATCTACACACATAAAAATTTTTGGGATAAAATGTTCTCCTCCTAATCGGTGTTAAAAATACGGATAGAGTTTTACTTGAAAAGTTGTAAAGCTCATCTCATTTAGTGATATTAAAATCTTTTCCTGATTAAAATGCGTCTAAAAATAGGTGTTAAAAAATTATATACAGAGTGGCCCAACGAAAACAGTCAGGCTGAATATCTTCCAAGAAAATTTTTGTTTGAAAAAACGCAAAAACAGGTCGATTTATAATCCAAGGGGGACACTTTTCTATCTTATACACAAGTGTCATACGTCATCCCTCTCCCTTCCAGCTCTCTAGCCAATAGAAATTAAATAGGAAATGTACCATGTGTGGCATATCATTGAAAAGGTAATTTTATAGAGAATTCAGTAATGTGAAATGAATATCCGAGAATTTGATTTTAGCGTCCTCTTTCGGGGAAAAAATTGTTACATAATCCAAAGTGTGACAACTCATATGAAAGCTAATTTTAATAGTAATTCAATGCGCGAATTGAAATTATGTAAAGATATTGAAAACTAACTAAAATAACTAAAAACAAGGATACCAAATCTGTTACGAACCCTATTTTTAGTTATTTTAATCAGTTTTCAATATCTTTACGTAATTTCAATTCACGCATTGAGTTACTATTAAAATTAGCTTTCATATGAGTTGTCACACTTTGGATTATGTAACAATTTTTTCTCCGAAAGAGGGCGCTAAAATCAAATTCTCAGGTATTCATATTCACATTACTGAATTCTCTATAAAATTACCTTTTCAATCATATGCCACTCATGGTACATTCCCTATTTAAATTCTATTGGCTAGAGAGCTGGAAGGGAAGGGGATGACGCATGACAGTTGGGTATAGGATAGAAAAGTGTCCCCCTTGTATTATAAATCGACCTGTTTTTGCGTTTTTTCAAACAAAAATTTTCTTGGAAGATATTCAGTCTGACTGTTTTCGTTGGACCAGTCTGTATATATATAATACATATATAGAAATAACTACCGCAAGGATTAAAATGCTACTTTTGTAGACCACGTTAACACTTTCTAAAGTTAAACGTCCTAACTCCGTTTATTTTAACACCAAAAACGGATGGACGCGAGGAAACACCAGACGCGAGGGAACTCCAGATTTTTATCTGTGTAGGTATATTTTAGAAAGGGTTGAGATTTAAAACTACTTTTTGCATTTCTTTTCCCAGGTAGCCAAAACAACTCAAAATTTTGTCTTATTCTTATTGTTGACATTTGTTCGTATCAAAACAATTGCAATTAATTTATTCATGGCATGCTAACAAAATAATGTGGAAATTATCTGAATATGTATGTATAGTTTTCACCAACCGTAGTAAATGCACAGGCAGCAGTAAGAAGAAAACATCCCCCGTCCTCAGTTTTAAACCAACACCGATAAAGTAGGACCTCAGAAGATTCTTCAACTTTGAAACACAGGTACTCCACCTAAAGGCAATTTCATGGGATGCCAGAGAATTGGTTGCAACATTCTAACACACTTTTGAGGCCATAAACCACCAAAATTGATACATTGTATTAAATAATTGAAAGGAAAAAAATAAAAAGCAGGCAAATGGCGTCGTAAGTAAAGTTTATTTATTTGAAAACTTAAAACAAACAAACATCAACACCAACAAGAAAAAACACAAAACGAAATACGATAAAATATTTTTTAATTAATGAATACGATGAGCGCATGTGAATACGAGCATTATTGAAAAATATTCAACACAAAGAAAAATAACAAACCACCAGAAATTAATGCTGACTTCACTAACGAATTCATCGCCCTGAGAATAACAAAATAAACAAAACCAAGTACAAAAATTGGTGCTCAAAACGAGGGACACGACAAGCACCAGACAAAAAGATATCACATAAAAAGATACATAAAATAAAGGGGCAAGAATTCAACATTACTACACAGTCAGCTTTCCAACAAGAGGAGCAATTAAGAAAATGTGCAAAAATATACAAATACCTCAATTTGTAAATACCCATGACAATTCCAGGTGTTTTAAAAGGATAATTAATCCAATTAGACATGATACTAATTCCTTGTTGTGACCTATATAATACTCATATACTTACATACATAATCAGATTAAAACTACCCATGTATTAGAGGTACGTTTCGAATTAGATGAGGTAACTTAATACGTAGAAGGGTCTGCTTGGGAGGGTATTGAGCATCGATTCTTCGACGAAGCAGTGCTTTTTCAATACCCAGCTTAGAACTTCGTTGACCGTAAAGTAAACGCTCGGATGTACGGCACAGGTAATCCTGCCCTTTCCGATTACATCCGAGTTTAACAGGATCGAAAGTAATTTCAACCGGGACGTTTCACTTTTAAACGTGAATAATTAATCGGGGTGAAAGTAGGCCTCGAAATCGGCGAAGCTTTTCGGGTCGACCCTTGAAGAGAAAAAGAATCCCATAATTTACCAGCCGCGCGCAAACTTATATGGCGTTATTATTAATTTCTTGTAACCTCGTTTTATTGTGAGCCATAAATTTGTTTTATTCCGGCGATGATAATTTCAAAGTTCGCGTTTTCGTTTGTGTGGAAAATTATTGTCGCTGTCTGTTGTGCTTAATGCGTTTCGCAAGTTGTTTAGAAGTCGTCGCCGCTCGCGATTCTTATCGGAGCTTATTATTATTTAAATGAAGTTCTTGCGCTCGGTTATTATTCAGAAAACCAAGTTTATAGCGCACCGTGCAAGGCAGCGAAGATTTCGCGATGCATCGGAATATTCTTGTACCTTTTCTTGCTGTCTGCCGATCCCGGAGAGCTTTTAATATATTTACTTGTACCGAACATGGCATTTCTCTCATTTCTACTTTATATTCATGTCGTCTCTCCATAGTTTGATAGAATGATATACCTGGTTGTAATTTACGGGTTTAGTATACCCTCATGGAATATGTACATATCTTTTTGATGTGCTATTCAAATCGCCTATGTAAAAAGGCCTACGTGGCACTCACTCTATGTTTTATCTTTACAAAACATGAAAATTGAAGAACCGTAATCGATTGGTATGAAAAAATCACAATGTAAAATTAATGGGAAAATCTTCAAAACATTTTTATTAAAAACCAAATTTCATTTAAAGAACAAATAGTATACGCGTACGTGCCAACATTTTGCTGCGTATGCGCACTTAATGTAAAACGGTACCTGCACGTATTAACTTTTACAGCCAAATGAAATGCTTGTGACCGACTCCTAATTATTTTTTGTCAAATCACAGGTACTTTAAGAAATCTTACGGAATCCAATTTCTCCTAGTCCCCTGTTTAAAATAATCAATTCAGGCTGCAACCGACAACTTTTTTATGGTATCATTAACAAACTAATTTTCCACCTTGGTGCACATTTCATTTCACAGTTAAACGCAAGAGGTTAACCCGAAACCGATCGATAGGCGAGAGCAGCACATATTTTAAGATTCACCTCGAGAAGTTCCCTTTCTAACAAACTTTTCAATCAAAAATTTCCGCCCAACAATCTCGCCTTCTCCTTGCAAACACACACGTCGACTTCTAATAAACTTTTTCTGGTCCCGTAGTTTTAAGAGGGCTCATATTTGGTTTGCGCCCCCTTTTCGCAGATTGCGAAGTAACTTAAGGGATGGATGCAGAGAGGAACGTGGTATCGACCCGGTTCTCGGCCGCATTCATCGGCGGCGTTTCTGCTCGAAAGATAACACAAGTTCACCTGCTGTTAGTGTTCACGTCCTTGCTTGTCTTCCTTAATCGGGATGCTTTCTCTGTCATCCTCGTTCGTCCCGTTTGATCTCCGCCAGTACCATTCCATTTCATCACTGGGCTCAGGCTCAGCTGTGCGGAATCAACTTTAATGATAAATTTGAAGTATAAATATGCAGGTTCTCTTTCTATTAAATTACATGCTGTTTGATTCTAGTTAAAGCCGCAAACTTTTAAACAACTTCAGTCTTGCTCATTGAATACATTTACCGGGCTTTAACAAACCGTAACGCTTCCTTATTATATTTCACATCAATTTCACGTTTTCTATTCATTTATAATCAAAGTGAACAAATTTATTACAATAATTAAAAAACTTTCAAATAGGTCAAATAAGCTCAGGCATCGAATTAAAATTATTTCTATACAGCTTTCACACTTTCCTTTAACTTCAGGCTTCATAGATTTAAAAAAAGAAGATTCGGAGAATAAAAGTTTCAGTTTCACGAGAAAAACTCGACACCTTGGCATACCTAATTGAAAATTTCGATTTCGTGAGATAAAGTCACGGGTTTGACTTGTAAGGGGGTATTTGAAACTCAATTTCGTGAGATAAAGTAAAGCTATTGAAACTTCTGATATAAAAGGGCGTGATTATTCGTCGCTGATTTTCTTACAGAGCGATTTAAAATCACTCTTCCACTTGTGTATTACGTATTTAACTCAGTTAGTTTTTTCTTGACTTTTACTACTTCATTTTCAAATGATAAAAGACTTTTTAAATTACATCTCTTAACAGTTCTATTTATTGTATATGTAATAGTAATAATAATAATAATAATAATAATAAAGTTTTGTTGTCGATTCTGATAAATAATAAATTTCTTTATCCTGAAGAAGCTGTCAATCTTACAACGTGTCCTATCAATTGTAATCTCATATTTTCGTAGTTACTGTTTATGATACATTTCTAATGCAAATGTTTAAAAATTAATCACCTATAGGGTATTCACAGTAATAGAAATATAAACAAAAAATTTAAAATCATAATTACCTTGAAATCGTTATTATTAACGAAAAATTTAAGTCGCGACGTCCTGCGACCGCTTTTATTATTAACATTCAATAATTTGAATGAGTACTTTTTTGTGTTGTTTCTATTCAGTTTATTTGGTGCATATTATAATATTATTTTATATTCAATTTCTTTTTTTACTTTCAGTTTTCTACGATTAGTATTATTTCGTATTTTACTGTTTGTTGTAATTTCTCGCACTACCAGAAGTTTAACAAATTTGTCTTGACGACTTATTCATAGCTATTCGACATTAGAGGAACTTAAAGTATTTTTGTAATAAATTTATAAAAAAAAAATTGAAAATTAAGTGTAAGCAAAACGTCTTCGAAATTAAAACTGGATTACGAAAAGATAGACTCAACTAGTGAGCCAAGAAATCAATTTATTTGTTTTGAATTTGGAAGACTCGATGCAGATTAAAAGATCAAAGAGTAAAAGAAGTTCACCAAAAGAGAAAAATTCAACACCTTTGATTGTTTGGAGATACTGTCACGAGCTTGTGGTGCTCGGAGGTTGCGTAGCTCAGGGATGGAAGAGAGCAACAGGGGTAGCTGTAAACTAACACATAACAAAAAGAATTACCTTTATTGTTCAAAGGTTAGAAATACAGATCACTGTAGTCCTCAATGACGATCAGATAACTGATAATATTTTACAAAATTTACACATGTTATATACTAAAGATATAGGTGACGTCATGACCAAAAGTCCGTAAAATGTAGTTGACCCGTACAGTTACTGGGTTGCCAACAAAGTGATGTTACGATTTTCACGCTGTTTCCAGATTGTTTTTAGATCGCGAATTAATTGATTTGCGTTAAGGTGCAGATAGACATGCGAGAAAACTTGCGCGAGTTACTGTCCGACACTGATGTCGCGAGTTACTTGCGACAAATTTCGCGTAAGTTACTCGACTCGCAACTCTATTTATATCAGCGACATCAGTGTCGGACAGTAACTCGCGCAAGTTTTCTCGTATGTCTATCTGCACCTTTACACTAATTACCCAATGCTCCAGTTATTTCGCTCTGTCGTCGATTTCTGTTTACGCCTGCAAGTTCAACGTCTAACGTTGGAAATGCAGGTCGCTCAGTATGCACATCAGCAAAGAACTCGCATTGCTTTAAACGAAAGTACTTTTAGATTAATAAAATTTCCAAATTTTTACGTAATCAAAGGATTGTCGGAAGACAAACAAGGAGAGTCATTTGGGAAATGAGGAGAGGAATCGAATAATTCAAAATCACCTGTAAGAGGCCAAAATAATCGGTACAGCAAACAAGTCAAAGAATAGAGGAATTCGCCAAAAGAAATTCATCTTCTTTCGTTGTTTGGAGGTATCAAGTGGATTGTCAGAGGACGAACAAGTGAAAGTCGTTTGAGAAATGAGGAGAGAAATACAGTAGATCAAGATAAAAAAGTCGATGCGATATGAGGTCAAAAAGTAGAAAAAAAAAGAAAAATTCAACAGCTTTGGTTCTCTGGAGGTGTCAAAAGTATATCAAAAGACAAGCAAGTGAGGTTGTTTGGGAAACGAATACTAAAATGAGGAGGGGAAAGTAAACATTCAGAAGTCTTAGTCGGTGTGGCGATAATATTAGAAGCTTGAAAATAAATAGAAATTCTTTCTTTTCGAGGAAATAACAAAATGTCAAAAGACAAACAAAAGAAGGTTGTTTAGGAAAACGAATACTAAAGTGAGGAGGAGCAGGTAGAAGAAGCCTGGTCTATACGTAACGTTTTGTCGTCAGTCTTGCATGATCTGGAAAGACTAACCATCAAGACTGACACAAATCGTGCGGCTGCACTGCTCAAACTTTCTGTCAAACTTTCCCTCAAACTTTCGCTCAGTCGTTCCGAAATCGACATGGATGAAGAACTATTAGTGACGATAATTGCATCTGAGAGCAGAATGGCAGGTGAGCGCAGTTTGACCGATTAGACTGACGCACGTCTACATGCACCGATTTGTCTGTCGTCTTGCTTGTACACAAAGCTCCAACCCATCAGTCTTTTGCGAGTTTGTCAAACCTCATTCAGTTCATGCAAAACGTCCAACTTGTCGTCTACACGTAACGATATGTTTGACAAATCTGGCATGATCATGCAAGACTGACGACAAAACGTTACGTATAGACCAGGCTAGGATCACTTGAAGTGCCAGAATAATCGGTGCAACAGAGGAAGATTGAAGGCAAAATAAAATTTGGAAGAAAACAGCTTTGGTTGATTAGAGATATCGCAAGAGCATCAAAAGATAAACAAATGAAGGTTATTTAAGGGAAGAGTACTGAACCGAAGAAAAAAAATGCACTTCATTTAGAACGCCAAAAGAGTTGATTAAAAAAGGAGAGGAACCTGAGAGTGGAAAGACTTCGCAAGAAAATTCAAAAGGTAGCTTTTTTGGACACAATACAAAACGTAAAAGCTAAAACAAATAGAGACTATTTGGAAGGCGAGTAATGAATTAAGAAGAAGAATGCAGGAGATTGAGTATTGTTGAAAATCCAAAATAGTCGATGCAGAAAGAACTTGAGAATAAAAGAAATTCGCAAGAAAAATAAATTCCACGGCTTTGTTTAGAAGTGTCACAAGAATATCAAAAGGTAAACAAACAAAGGTTGTTTGGAAGAGGAGTGTTGAATTGAAGAGAAGAATGCAGAAGACTAGGAATCACTAGAATATCCAACGCAATTAAAATGATCAGAGGAAGCTTGAGAAAGAAAACAAAAAAATTTTTGGATGCATCACAATCGAATCAAATAGCATAAAAGTGAAGTTTGTTTAGGAAAAATAAGTTGAATGGAAGAGAATGATGCAGAAGGTTAAATAATAAAAAAATCCATTTTCTTTTACCTTTTAGCTCTTCTTTCCAATCCGTGACGCCTAACTGCCCCATATCTTTCTTAATTCACTCTAACCTTTTCTTTCTTCTCTTAACTTAAAAATAAATATAATTGTAGCCAAAAATGAAAAAATTAAAGGCCAAGATGATTGGTTACGTTTGCATTATTTAAAGTAATTATTTGACCTACTAAAAGGTATAATTATTGAAAAAAAAAATTTTTAACCTGTAACCACTACTTTTATTGCCAACAAAGAACTCCCTTTATCTCATACTTTTATTTATTCTACGCTTGCTCAGCCCATATTAACGAAAAATCTATATTCTTTATACGTTTTTCTACGGGAAAAATATGTGTGGTGGAAGTAAAGTGCTTAATATTAAATTACGCGAATCCGGTAGCGGCAAAAACGACGTCATCTCGAACGTAATCACGTTGTGCAAATCATTTCCTTATTTACGTTTCCCCCGGGCTATATGAGAACTGATGTAAGGGGCTTCCCTAAAGAACCCTTTGCGCAGATATTGTCGCTATAGTGGCTGGCGTCGATCTTTCCGGCGCTAGCGTCGAATTAAGTTTTCTCCGCTCCGTCATATTTCGCCATTTGAAGGTGAACTTTGTGGCAATGCAACGGGGGTGATTTTTTTAGAATTTGCATAACGATGGTAGGCAGCCAATTATAGATGACATAAAAGCGCATGCAAATTCATAGAGGTAATTTAGAGCCGCATCCGTAATCAACAAAACATATACATATTTAAGCAAGCCCGTGTCCCAGAACTTGTTAAAATATGACGACTATTTTCACATACCGCTTCTGCCTTGATAAGCTTTGCTCTGTGTAGTATGACGATAATTTTATGGACATTACCACCGTATAATTTAATATTGGAATTACTAAATACGTGTACCACATACGCAAGCACGTTCTGGAATTTTTTTTTAAATAAAATAAATAGTTTTTTCTATAAAACAAAACCGCTCGTCTGTTTATTTCAAAAATGTGATCCTGGAACATACTCGTGACTGAAATTGCGGGTGATGGATAGCTAGGAAAGAAACTCGTACAGTTGTTTGAGCAAATGTAAGTTAAAATTATAAAAGCGCTAAGGACTTCTCATATATGAGGATTTTTTTAAAATATTTCTTTTAAGAACATGAACTAAAACTTACTTTTCCCTATAATGTTTGAGGTTCCCACGATTTGTCCGGAAAGAATTTAATATGGATTTTTCAATTCCTGTTCTGATAAACATTTTCTTGTTGGTTTTCTCGTCCAGTTTCCGCTCGCGTCATCGTCTGGGGATTCATTAAGGGTTGGTCTTTCCACCTCTTGATAAACTAACTGACGGATAACAATTCACAAAAATCAATCAGCCATTCATAAAAATCAAGTTATTCGCCGGATAACTTTAACGGGAAGATGGAAAGACTGGACCTAAGTTTGTAACAGTCATGCACAACCACCACTTTGTTCAATAAGATTTTTGTTTAATGTTACAAGGAAGAAAAACTCATACGAACTTCTCGACAACTTTATTCTTCGCTATTAGTTCACTATAAAACTGTCCATGCCTCCAGGAATCTATGTCGCATTATGATTAGTGTGAGGGAGAGGTGATTAAAAATTTTAAAAGAAAAGAGATGAATTATCCTTTGCTTTTGAATTTACAACAATTTTTTATATGGTTCCAAACGGAAATTCCGCTTACGAACAAAACTCTACCTGTGAAATCAAGTTGTAATTAGAAACACATTTTTCCATAAGTCATCGAGGCATTCCCTAGATCACGGATGCTCACGAGAGGGATGTGTAGCCCCACCTTTCTAAGCGACAGGCAAAGAGAACGACAGCGGTTTGTTTTGTCCAAGCCACGTAAGAAATTGTAGGCGGCATAGTCTGTAATTACAATTTTTTATTAGATTTTAAGATTTCTTTTTTGGATACACATCATTGTGCGTTACCTTGTTTAGTTAAAACTCTCACTCCCAAGCCTGTTTAAAAAATATTCGCTTTTCCATTTTAATTTTAAATGATTCGGTAATCTTTTTTTAATGTTGATGGGGAGAGCGCTTTCGCAGCGCCCGTGGTCATCCTAACTTAAGTAACATGTGTCCAACAATTATTGTAGTCCTGGGTGGCTGTGGAGTCAAACATAAATGCCGATTTTTACTTCGTATCGTTGAATTGACGTCTCAGATATTAATTGTTAAACAACATATAAATGTTTCTTTACGTATTTAATGTCTTATTGCCATTTGAAAGAAGAATTAGATAAAAATGTTTGACTCCACAGCCACCCAGGACTACAATAATTGTTGCACACATGTTACTTACGCAATATAAATTAATTAATAATTAACAGGTGAAGATAGTTCCTTGAAAAAAGTACTTAAAACTAAGTGTACACTCTTACACAAGCTACTGCTTTCTGATCCAAATATGATTCATAGACCTGTATAATAGTTTAAGAGCTACATGAACCACCTATGTATCAGTGAGGAAAGGCGACAATTTTTTTAAAAATAGTGTTTGGATGGAAGACAGCGTCTTTTATTTTTTGTAAAAATCCATATTTTTCTGAGTGCCATGACCGAGTTAGAATATGAATACCTGCTATTGACGACATGACATTTTTTCCTGTTGTTTTTATTGATTACTATTTTCACATAAAAAAAAAAAAATTTTGTTAATACTTTACAAGCGAGGAACTCACATAATACCATGAATAAAATTTGCAAAGTACTTCCTAGTAGAAATATAGATTTATACACAAGTAGAACTGTAAAGATTTAAAGCGAACAATACATCAAATATAATGTACAACGTATACGTCGTAGCAGCCAGCCCTTTTAAAATTTCTATATCGCTTTGGCCGAGGAAGTTTTTCTAACAGGAAACATAAAGAAGACAACAGAAACACATCGTGAGTCTCTGAGCGCGCTTCCTCTTAAAAAATTTAAGTGACAACAAGTTTATTCCCAGTGTCGTCAGTTCATTTTGTGGTTTTATAAAGTCACGCTGGCTTTTTATGTCCTTTGTGGCCGAGATAAGCTGGCAAGCGTTCTTTCCGTTGCCGGTGACTATCGACGTGTGAACGGTCATCATAGAAACTACCACCTTTTACGATTTTATCGCTTGCTTTTATTGGATGGGGTTTTTAAAGTGGATATACGGTATGTATAGTAATAATAAATGCAATACCTACTGTATAAATCGAAATCAAACCTAATTATCAAAAAAGTTACTGAAATTCAAAAAAAAATTTAGACCTGAAAATAAATCTGATTTATAATTTTCGAATATAAAAACAGTAATCAGTTAATTATATGTATCCTAGGTAACTCAGAATGAATGTTCAAATAAGGAATTGTTTTAAAATACTGAGATATAAGGGATGTAAAAAATTATTTTTGAAGTTGGTAGATGTAGTTACTAGTTAAAATAAGCTTTGCTTGGTGCATTTGCAGTGGCGCTTAAAGACTTTTAAAAATAAATGCACAATTCAATTGCATCTCAAAAAGGGCAATATAATTGAAGCTCGCTTGTAGGGCACTTTGTTAAAACTATCGGATAAGTGGACTTCTATATCCGACGCTGCAGCACTCGTAGTCCTGCGAAAGGACAAGATATTCGTTTTCTCCTTTTTTTAAGCGTCCTGGGATCAATCGAAAAGCTCGGCTTTCGGAGGCATCTCTTATTTCTTATTTTCTCGTTTTGTACACGAATTCCCATGTTATGGCCCGGCTATTTGAACCAAAGATATGAAAACGACAGACTTTTAATAAATGCTCTTTGGAGAGGGCTCCGTTGCGGAAAATTGCTTTTTTTCCCGTTTGGAAATTTATTTTACACTTTCATAAAAAAGGAACAATTCAAATAATACAATTTCGCGTTATACCATGAAAACGAGTGAACGTGAAAATTAATTTAAAAAATTTGATTTTCTTACTAAATTTCGTCTTACACAATAACCGAAATACATTATAAACGAAGTGAAAAAAATTAGATTCAGAAATTATTTGCAATCTAGAAATATTCATTTTCCATGTATCAGAAAATTTCTTTCTACTTCTTCTCTTCGATGAATATAATTAAAATAAATGTCTCGTAAAAGCTCGACGAATCTTTTCGCCTTCACTGACCTTGATGACCATAATTTCCATTCTTTCATCTCGTTTGCTATTCTTTCTTCCATTATTCGATTTGTGGTCACTCAATCATTTTTTTTATTTCTTTTGTCCATTGAATTATGGTAATACATTGACCTCTACAGCTTTGATTTTTCCTCTGCTAGTTCTGCTCTGTAATTTTTTTCTACAGTGTTCAACTTCAAAAAGTTTTTCTGGATTTGTATTTCTCAAGCATATACATGATATTTCTTGGTTCATCTTATCCTTCTGATTGATTTATGCTAAAAACTTTTTAAAGCTACGAGTAGACCGTGTTTAAGCATATTTTGAGCTGAAGAACTTAAAATTCAGAAGACTTGTCCAGAAAATATTAGTATGGTTTTCTATCAAAATATAAAAGTTGTAATCTGAAACTAAACATCCAATAGATTGAAAATTTAGTTTTAAGATGTAGAGGTTTTGGATGTAACAATATGAGCTTTCGACTTTTTATGTTGAATAGTTGAGACGTTAGAGACAACTACGTCCCTCGGTAACTTATAGTAACTTCATTTTCTTCGATGACAAGGCACATTTACGGGACATCCTCAAGATTACACTGCTGGAAGAGATGGCTTCCGTTTATGCGATTATGTAGCTTTGTTAGCTGCAACCCGCTGCGACTTCGTTTCTTTCCCATTACATGTATTCGTAGCCCATCACCGCGCTCGTAGTTACTTCGCAGAATTAACAACTTGCTGGCGAGACTAATGTACGCTTTAAACGTCTTTCTAATGGTGCTTGGACGGCGGGGAAAGCGCGAAAACTTGTTGTGGAGTCCGGACATCGTGGTGGGTGAGAATTTATGGTCGGCGGAAAAAACGCGACGTTTCTTGCCGCCGGCCATATGTCATCGAGCAGAACTTTTTCGCTAAATCAATTCACTTCCGAAGTTCCTGTCCGAATTTCGCAAAACATAGGAACTAATTACTTATCGGAAGACAAACAACGGCACAACTGGGATGAGGCTTGTGTGACCTGGTTTTTATCAAGTAAAAAAATTCTATTTCGTTAAGACTAACCAGAGAAGACGAAGACAATTAAAAAAGTTACAGAAGAAATGACAAACCAAGAGCAACAAAACCAGACGATCTTTTTGGAGCCTTTAAATACATACATTCTTAACTTTATACTATTTATGTTATAAGAGGTATGAAACGACGGATATGAAACAAATGCAATATACACAAAGTTATTACAATAAATGACTTTTGTTAAGATATTCTACCAGAAAGTTATTGCTCATCTGTCTTCTTAATTTATTTTTAAAATGTGTTATTGATATTATATCTAATTCGAAAGTCTACATTAAGCAGGCTTTACACGATGACCTAACATTGCATTAGGATCGACAAATTGGAGCCAGTTTGCTACTTAATAAATCTTTCCATATAAGGCGGCCAAAGCATATTGAAAGTTTTAAAAATTTTGTTGCAAGTCGGTTTTGATTGCTGTGGATTCCTCGAGCATCCTCTGTATAGCTGTTTCGGCCCTGTTTGGGGCCTCATCAGCGGAAGCGTAGCTCGAGAATTCCTCTGAAAACCAAACTAACCTGTCCTAGGTTACTCGCAATTGCGATGAAATAGTAATGAAAAGCTTAAGTCGCGACATCCTGAGATCGCTTTTTGACTTAACATTGCGTTAGCATTGACAAATTGCAGCCAGTTTGTCACACATGTAACAAATTGAAAATAATGTACATATATAAAGACATTACACAAATTTAAGACGAGATTGCAAACTTATTTACATGGTAAAACAATTTAGATGATTTTAAATGAGCAAACTGATTTAGTCTTAGTCTAACAGATTAAAAATAATGTATATATGGACATTAAAACAAGTTAAAACGACATTGCAAACTTAATTATATAGTATACTATGTATAGAATCATTTTGTTCCACTCGTGTGTAAGTCTCGAGTAGCTCAAAGCTTGTCATCAATCTACACTATAGATTTCACGGTTATCTTATTGGCTTTTATGTTAAGATAATGAACAGAAGTGTTGAACTACTTGCACTTTTGGGGTTTCTGCAATGTAGTTTATCGACCCCTCGTCGGCATCTTCCAGTCGAAGATGAAACAGCTCATTCTTTGCGAGGGTCTTCGCGCCTCAAAAGAAAAAAGAAACGCTGAAGTGAGGGGATAATCATAATTTCTTATACTCTTTCAGGATTGCTAACAAACTGGAAATCTCGTCGTAACTGGTTCCAAATTTATCGCTCGTTTTCTCCGACGAAGAACGGTGGAAAAAAATTGAATCCGACGGCGACAGCGGCGCTCTCTTTAAATGAATGCAATAAAAATGAGTCGCAGATGTGAAAAATAGAGATTTTCCTTCTTGAATGGCGGCGTAATTGGATTTAAGACTGTGACGTTAGCAGGGATGCGATTGGACGTGTAAAGCTTATTTCGTCACGAAGTTGAAATAAGGAAGGTTTTTAACGGAAGCTAATCCTAAGAAAAATGAAATTTTCGTTCTTAATTCATGATCATTCTTGAATTAGTTTTCAAAAAAATGTAATACGATTGCAAATGCTTGTTTTGCAATAATAAAAAAATGATTAAAATTGAGATTTCAAAGATAATCTAATTTTTGCTCAAATTTTATCGATCACAACAGGAATTGAACATGTTTTTATTAGAATGGGGAGATACCCAAACACTGTTTCAAATTAAAACGTACAGATACTACGAATCCATAATTTACGTTTATACATACCGAGTGAGCATGAGTCATTTTGACCCCTTTATTAAACTGATCAAAACTTACATTAAAACAAATAAAATATTTTTTCTTTACAAAAATACTGGCTTAATAATCTAATAATTTTAAAACAAAACAGACGAAATCATTTATCAAAACATTCTGGGCACATATTTTTTGTGCATTTTTTACATATTGCTTTTGAACATGCACTACAAAACATGCTTGTCTTTCTATCACTGCCCTTTGGACAAAAAGAACATCTTTTTCTTTTAGATGCAGGAATATGCTCGGTAGGAGTTGCTGGAGCAGTGATTTTAATCTGGAGAATATTGGAAATACAGTTTCGTAAAGTACGAGGTACGAGGGGTCGTTTTTATATTCCCGGACTAGGCATGAAAAGAAAAGATTAGAACAGCAACAAAAATTTATTTTTCAATATAGGCCCCTTGCTTTTGAATACAAGTATTACATCGTTTCAATAACATCTTTAATCCATTGTAAAAATATTCATTTGGTTTGTCCGCAAAATGGCTTTCAACAGCCGCTATAAGTTCGTCAACATCCCTAAATTTTGTTCCCCTTAATGTTTTTTTGAGATTTGGAAACAAAAAATAGTCACAGGGGGCTAGATCTGGACTGTAAGGCGGATGGTCAATTTCTACGAATCCACATTCAGCAACAGCAGCTTTGGAAAGTCTTGACTTGTGCGGTGGTGCATTGTCGTGGAGCAAGAGGACACCTTGCGTCAGTTTTCCGCGCCTTTTCACTTTAATAGAATCTCTGAGGCGATGCATTAAGCTTGCATAATATTCTCCTGTTACCGCACTTCCCTTATTCAGATAGTCAATCATTAAAATTCCTTGGCAATCCCAAAAAATAGTTGCCATTATTTTTCCTGCAGAAGGGGTGACTTTAAACTTCTTGGGAGGGCTGGAGCCTTTAATATGCCATTGCATCGATTCTTGTTTCGATTCAGGATCAAAATGATGGACCCAGGTTTCATCTCCGGTGACAAGTCGATTAATATAATTAAATCTGGTTCGTCTCCACAAAGCGCCAAAAATTGTTCACACGTTTCCATTCGGACACGCATTTGGAACGGCGAAAGCATTCGTGGAACCCATCTCGCACTAACCTTTGTCATACCAAGGTATTCGTGTAAAATTCTGTGAAACCGTGGTTTCTGAAACTCCTAGTAAAGCTGCTAATTGTCGCTTCTTTAATCTTGCATCTTCCAGTACCAAACACTTGGTTTTTTCAATAACATCGGAAGTGATCATGTCAACAGGCCGACCTGGTCGGGAATCATCATCCAGTGAGTCTCTACCATGTTTGCTAATTTTGACCATTCGCAAATAATCGACTTGGAAGGACAATCATCCCCGTATACAGCCAACATTTCTTCACGAATAACTTTTGGAGCTTTTCCTTGTTTTGTTAGGAATTTTATAACTGCTCGATATTCGAGTTTGTTCATTTTGATACGTGCTAACACAATCTGACAGATATTAGAACTAATACTACTGCAATTGTTTTGTAAATTGTCAAACATGTTACCAAGGCATATGTGATTAAAAAACAATATAATTAAAAATTGCATTAAAATTGAAAACTGCCTAGTCCGAGAATATAAAAACGACCCCTCGTATTTTTTCATTATTCATTCTTGCTGTCATACAGGCACACACAAGGCACGAGCGAGTTTCATTAGATAATTAAATCTGGAAATTTGACTACCATTTGAAGAATTTTGATATAAAACTTTACTATTAACCCCAGCAATGTTTAGGATGCAAAAAAACATGGCCATAGGCCATCGCCTGGTTCTACGGGCTGTAGAATATACCGCACATTTTTCATCTAATGCATCTACTCCTGCCTTGGTATCATTATAAAAAGAATTATGTCAGGTTTCTTCGAATCTTCATCTACTTTGCTGTCATGATGTATACTTGATACTAGAATTACTGCTTTTCCTTTGGTAGGTACATAAGATACCATTGTTGTGCCTCCCTGGAATCCAAACAGTGAAGAAGAAACTTCACGTTTTCTGTTTGGAAGAAACTCAGGTGGAATTTGTCTCTTATTTTTTCGAAGTGTTCCAACATACGTAAAGTTTCTTTTCCTTAGTTCATCTACGGTTTCAATAGAACTGTACCAATTGTCAGCAGTTATATTTCTGTTCGAATTATTAGGAAGATGTTCAGTAAGCCTAAGAACAACTTGAGTTGGATTAGGAAACAATGATTTTCGTGGCTTTATTGTCATTATAGCGCCTGTGTACAATTCTGCATTACACATATAATGTGTTTTTGAATCAGCTAAAACTTGAACTTTCAGTCCATATTTAGCTGTCATTAAAAATTTCAGATATGGCTGCGAATTTATCCGACCGGAGTCTGTCTTTACGAGTATCTATATTGTCTAATCTCAAACAACTTAGAAGAAATGAAAACCGAGCTAGTGTCATTATGCAACGAAAAATGTCCCTTCCGGTACCATCGGTTGGCCACAACGAACGCAGATCTTCATGATTAGACTTGAATATTGCTGTAAGGTACAAAAGTCCAGTAAAAGCTTTGATTTCAAAAATATCCGTGAGATGAATAAATGATGGACCAAAACGACTACGAGATTGTCGATATCTTCTAAAACTTTTATACTTTGTTTGTATAGTTTGAATTTTTTGATTAGTATACTCAACAATTTTTTGTAACATTTTTTCAGTAATAAGAAAATACCATGAATCTAAAGGACTTTTCGGCTGATTTCTTTGAGCAGGTCCTCTAAGTCCAGGTAAGAATTTTATTTTATTTTCTTTTGTTCTTTTTGTTTGTGCAAGAGGAACTTTGGCCCATTCGGTTCCGTTTCGTCCACATCAAATTTTATTTGCAGGTATTTTTTATTGACCATTATAGATTCTTCAGCATCGCTTCCTAGTGAACCTTCACTATTGGTATCGTGCTCACTGAATAATTCCATATCTGATTCATCCTTATCTGAAGAATCGCCAGTTTCTAATATGGCATTCAAAGCTTCCGATCTATTTTCGGCTGCAAATATACCAGAATTATGTATAGATTTCGAAGAACTCGAAGGTTCTTGAGGGTCTTCATCAAAATCAATCCAAAACTGGTCGTCATTCACGATAGCCATTAGTTTTTCATCAGTCAAGTTTTTTGATGCCATTTTCTACAAATTTTCATTACAAAATAAAACTCTTATCAAGCAAGCTACATATCTTGTCAACCATAATATTTATATCTCGAAAACCAATGAGTACTTACATTTTATAAAAACGGAAATGCTAACATAAACACTATACACGGGTCAAAATGACCCATACAACGCTTCACTGACAAAATGACAAATCATTTAACTGTAACCTATAGAGTATTGAAGGGTAAACGAAAAATCCCACACACTCTAAAAGGAGCGACATCTGTCGACGAATCTTTAGAGAATGGGGACAAATTTAAAATCTCGCTGGGTCATTTTGACCCATCCATAGCATTTGCGGGTTAATAATGACATATTTGATTAAAATCATACTAAAAGTTACTGAATTTAAGTATTATAATTTTATTACAAACTAAAGATTAAAAACAAATTGAACGTTTTCTTATAAATTATGGTAAAAATTGAAATAACCCTCCATTTTGCGCCAAACAGTACCCTAACCTATTATAAAATCCATTAATCACATTCGTTAGTGTTTCAGCGTTAATGTCATTAAAAATGTCATTATTAAGGGTAGTCATGCTTATCTCTCATGTCCCGGATTGAAAATGCTCATTCCGTACATAAAGTGTGTTTTTTCACATAATCCTTTCGCAAAATACCTAATCATGCTAATAAGCACTAAGCATATAGAAATATGGAGTATCACAGACTGTATTGTACAAAAGGAATTCAAAAATATATGTAACTACATATGTAACTAAAAAACGGAATGGAAAAGCAACTTTAAAAAATTGTGTAATTATTAATTGCCAATAAAATTGTTCGGGCCGTAGCATACATTCAGAAAGTTTTTATAGCGGGAAGCAAAAAACCATTATTTTAAACTTTTACGGCTGCCGTGACAGTTTTGCGTATTGTAAAGACACATCAAAAATTTTATGGATGTGTAAAGTTTGGGGCGGAAAAGTGACATTAAATATTAAACTGTAATCCTTAAATGGACGATAAAATTGCGGCGTACCTACGCTTTTCTCCCTCGGTTTTACTCCGCAGTTTTGGTGGTTCTAAAATTTGTCCAATATTGATTCTGTTAATATCGATAAGTTAATTGATAATTCATTCGAGTATAATAAAAAAGTTCAAAACAAGTTATAGTAAATCTTTTAAAATCCAATCCGAACTTTCGAAAATATATGCAAGTGTATGTACAGTCGCGAGCGTTAAATTTTTGTCGACGCTGTCAATCAAAACGTCAGTTTTAATTGTAAAAATTAAAACATTTCGGGTAAATATCCTACTTTTCACCAAAAAAGTGTCGAAAATAAATTAACTTTTTAAGAGATTATTCCCAGTAGTCAAAATTAAGACATCAGCCACCTTATTTTTAATGAAAGTCAGGTCTCGAGCCAGGTCCAAATCTTTGACAGCAATAACGACCAAAATTTATTGCTCGCGACTCTACGTACAGTAGCGATCGAAAAAGTTAATTGTAATTTTTAGGATATCCGTGAGATAATATTAGGAAATTGTTATACGAATTTCCATCAGACGAGAAAGTATTTTTATGTTATAAAATTATTATAAGTCTTTTTTATGTTTTATTTTGTTAACGTGCAAGAATACGAATGACATTTTTATTGTTAGAGAACATTCGTAATATATTTAAGTGTCAGAATTGGAAATGATAGTTTCAGTGGAAACGATTTCAAAATTCAAAAATAACAATGGTTACATACAGTGTAAAATTGAGCAGAAATGTATAAAATTCAATCTCGTTTGAGAAATACTTTATAACTTACTAACGAGATCAATTCAAAATACTACAATATTGTAGTATTTACAATATTGTAGTATTAGTTAGTAATATTACTAACTAAGCAGTAATATGATATATGAAAGTGTTTAGTGTAGAATAAGTTCCCATTGTGTATTTTATGTAGATTTTTGAAACGACTATTTGTTATCTCTTCAACATCTTTGGATTGGTGTCTTTCTACTATATGGCACATATTCTCATATTAAAACAACCATCGGTATGTGCATTGCTTTAACATCTACGAAGATATTGCCTGCGATTGCTCGATCTTTAAAATTTCGGTCAACTATATTATTATAAACATAAATATAGAACAATTAAAAAAGTTTTCAAATTTTTTCTCGTAAATTTTTAATGAAAATACTTGAAACATTTCCGTATTATAGGGATTAGATTTCACGTCCATCGTCTAAAAGCTTTCAAACATGTTTACCAGCACGGATACAAGACATGTTTTACCAAGCCCAGTTTTTTTTAATTAAAAAGAGCGAAAAAATCGGCGTAGCAAACACGATCCGTCTGAAAACTCTGAAACCGGACACAGAACCAGCTGTTAATTAACATAAAATTTCAGCTGGTAATTGTTTGTAATCCGTCTGAATTAGCAAACTCTGGAGTTATCTACTTTTAAAATTTCAGGAGTTTTATTTCTGGTGAGCTGATTTAATTTGACATACTAGAGTACTCATTTATTTCTATAAACTTATAATAATAACAGAGTGTTTGTGGAAGAAGGTAATAAAATAGAACAGAAATAGAAGTTGTATCGAATTTAAGCCTGAGTGAATACTGTAAGTGTACGTTAAGTAAAGAAAAAACCAAAACGATAAATGGAACAGAAAGAGCAAAAATAATGTACTACGTTTAAAATGCGACGCCTCCAGATACATGCCATCGTTTTATTTATTCATTGTTGCCGAACCTTTCGCATAAAATATTTACGCCCACGCGCATTGCTAAAACGATTTAATCCGCCCGAAATTGGATCGCACGTCATACAAAAAAATTCTCGATATTGATTGCAGATTGTTGTTAATTAAGTGTTGTAAATTAAGCTTCCTGTGTATATTGACTATGAGCATTGAATTTCTGTTTTATATCTTTACTATATTTACCTTCGTCGCGTCCAATTCTATGCCACGCTCTGAAATCAATCTATTTCAGCACAGAATTCGTTGGATATATAAACACATCAAATTACGTACATACATAGATCTGCGTGCTAATATTAATTTCGCTAAATCGATTTAGTGGAATTGTTGTTGAGGAAAATTCCCAATGAGTTTAATAGCTTTGGCTTTCGGGTTCACTAAATTTAATTAAAGCATTCCGTAATAGAAAATACGTGCAAAAATTGAAAATTTTTATTATGCGAAGAGAGTGTTACCGGATCGGACAATGCTTGGCGATGGAATTAGATATCAGGGGTTTTAATTCCTGATATAAAATTTAAAAAATTTGACACTTCGTTTTTTTTCCTACAACAACCTTCTTCTTTTTTTTAATATAACTTGATACTATATATAATACAGATTGGTCAGTAGGGGTTTGTTTGTAGTTCGAGTTGAGTGACCGAATTATTGATTCAGTGGCGCGGTAACAATCTCCCCCACTTTTTGAGGTCACTCAGGCTCGTGAAAGATAGAAAGAAGAGAAAAAAAATAATAACAAAATATCTTACAACTAACTTAACTTAAATGTCTTTCTGTCTGCTATTCTGATGTGTCACTTTCGCTCTCATTCTCGGAGTGTCTAGAAGGTCCTGGCTGAGGCGATACTCTTCGGTGAAGAGGTTGTGGTGCGGGTGGCTTCGGCACTTCCGGTGTTCGGTTACCCTCTGGTGCGGGTCGTATTCGGCTTTCATGAACTTTGACGGCTTGATCTCCCTGGTTCACTATGTAGACTGCCCCCTGGAGCAAGTCACGGATGGCGTACGGTCCAATCCACTTGGCGGAAAGTCCGGGTACATTTTCCCGCCTTTTCTTAGTTTGAACTGAAGCTTTGATAAGAACGTTTTGCCCGACTTGGTACAGCGGGGTTCTGTCCGGTCCACCGTACCTCCGCTGGTAACGTGTTTGACGTCTTCGGATTTCCTCGATCCTTTCCTCCCATGTCATTCGTCGTTCAGGCGAATCCTCTGTTTCCATTCTCCATTCGCCTGGACGTTGGATTTCATGACCGAACAATGCCTTGCCGGGGGTACATCCAGTGGCGGCGTTGGCTCTTGTGCGAAGCGTGAACAATACTGCAGGTAGCTGTGTATCCCAAAGTCGTTGTGAACCTTCTCGGAGCAGGATTCGTAAGCCCTTTTTGAGCTCCTGATTTCGCCTTTCTACAGGATTAGCTCTTGGATGGTATACTGGTGTTGTATATGGACTTGTCTTCCAGCGACGACAGGCGGCTTCCCACTGCCTACCAATAAACTGTGGTCCGTTATCGGTAAGGACAGCTCTCGGATAGCCGAATCTAGTGAACACTTGGTTCTCTAAGGTTCTGATGATAGCACCAGCGTCGGTTTTGGGCAGAGCAAAAGCCTCAACCCATCTCGTGAAGAGGTCTGTGGCTACTAATATGAATCTCATACCCGTGGCTGTTTCAGGGTAAGGTCCCATGATATCTACCGATACGGTATCCCATGGTTCCTTGGGTTGCCTTGGTTTGAGCGGTGCTGCGGAGATAATGTTTCCCCGTTTACAGCTTGCACACACCAGGCAGCTCTTCACATGCTTCTCGACGTCAGTGCGTACATTAGGCCAATGGTAAAAGTGTGTCAACAGGCTTGTTGAGCAGGCTTTACCATTATGTTCTCCGGGGCTGGCGTTGAATCGGGCGGTAACATTCGTTCGTAGTTGACCTCTGTTTCACCAGTGGAGTTGCTGCTCGGATGTCTCGATAAGTAGTCCGGCAACTCATTTAATTTGCCTGGACAATGTTCGACTTCGAAGTCGAACTCTTGGAGCAGGAGAGCCCATCTGGTCAACTTGGCTCGATGATCTTTAGTTTGGTTTAACCATGTGAGTGCTTGACTGTCGGTTCGTATGGTGAATGGCGCTCCTTCTAGATAGGGGCGGTAGTGACGAACGGCTCACACTATTGCCAAGCACTCTTGCTCGTTACAGTGGTATTTTTGCTCTGTTGAATTTAACCGGTGACTGGCATAGGAAATGATTCGTTTCACTCCGTCCACATTCTGGTAGAGGACTGCAGCAATTCCAACGGCGCTCGCGTCTGTCTACAGGATGAATCGAAAACCGGGTAGTGGTCTCTTCAAGTTCAGTGGTGTCCGGAATTGTTTTCCAATCTTGCGAAATGCCTCTTCTTGTTCTTCCTCCCATCGCCACTTCTTCTTGGAGGATAGTAGTTCGGTGAGCGGAGCGGTGATCTCGGCAAACCTTGGAATGTAATCTCGTAACCAGTTGCAGAGTCCCAGGTATCCGCGTAGCTTTCTCCGATTATTTGGCTTGTCGGCTGCTTGAATTTTCTTCAAATGTCCTGGTTGTGGCCCATTTCCGTCCTCAGTAATCATGTGACCCAAATAGGCAATGGAAGGCGTGGTGAATTGGCACTTTTGGATTGCACACTTCAAGTTATGCTGCTGGAGCCTTTCGAGGACATGGTGCACATGCCGACAATGATCTTCCCAGGTGTCACTGTATATTATTATATCGTCAAGGTAGACGATACAGAAATCTCGCAGGTAGCCGGCGAGGATCTCTTGTGACATCATCCTCTGAAAAGTTGCCGGCGCGTTCCTTAATCCGAACGGCATCACTCGAAAACAATAGGAAGCTCCATCCGATGTCGTGAACGTCGTCATTGCTCTGGAATCCGGATCCATTGGAATCTGCCAGTATCCGCTTCTTAGGTCGAGGGTACTGAATATGCGTGCCTTGCCCAGGTCTCGAAGCACATCGGGTATAATAGGTACGGCAGTCGGTTCACTTCTGGTCTTTTGGTTCAATCGTCGATAGTCGACGCAGAAGCGGGTTTTTTCGTCTTTCTTAGCAACTAAGACGATAGGGGAACTCCAAGGTGCTGTCGACGGCTCGATTATTCCATTGGCCAACATGGATTCCACCTCCTTTGGTGTCGCTGTACCGATATGGACGTTGAAATACCGGCGTTGTGTCATTGAGATGAATTGTATGGACAGCGGTGTTGGTGGTTGTTCTTGGTCCGTTTTCATCGAAAACCTCGGCAAATTGCTTCAGAATTTCCTTGAATTCATCCTGTTTGTTTCCCAGATGCTCGGTAGCGGAGTTAAGATCGGGCTGATTTGTTGATGCGGCATTCTTGGCGTTACCCAGTGTGCTGTGGCTCTTTTTCTGGTTCCGAAATGTATACATCGCCTATTAAAGTCCATGGCTACATTTTGTTGAAGAAACCACGGGTGGCCTAGTATTACTTCTTCTCGAAGTCCCTCGCTGACAAGGAAATCTGCGGTGATGTCGATACCCTTCAGTTGCATTGAAATAGTAGTCGATCCTCGGAGTAGTAACTTAGCGTCGATGCTCGCGAGATCAGCTGACTTGAATTGGCTTGGTTCGATTTTGGTTACCAGTGCTGTACTGATAAAGTTGTGGCTGGCGGCTGTATCAAGCAAGGAGTCAACAGTTTTACCATTGATTGTGGTTTGGATTCGTGGTAGTTGAGCGTGACTCTTTCTAGTTGCCGCGGTGTTGATTGCTGGTCCTCGGTGGTGATTGTCATTTACCGATTTGTTTGGTTTCTTCCCCGGGGCTTCGAGGCTTGCTTGCTCCCGGGGACGAGTTAGTTTTCCGATCGATCGTGATTTCATGCTTGGGCGATCGGACAATCCCGATGAAAATGTTTACCGGGGCAATACCGGCATTTTGGCGGCTGGTTTTGCCGCGGATCCGACTCATTTGTCGCTGTTTGTCGCGCATTTTGTCTTGGTGGCGGTTGTGCAAAATCGATCTGTCGACATCGATCCTTCAGTTCGGTAAATGAAGCTGGCAACGGCACGCTGAGAGGTAGCCTGACTTCGTTTCTAGCCATTCGACAAATGGTAGCGATTCTGTCCGGCACTGGAGTGGCGGCTGCCACCTTTTCGAATATTCCCCACTTACTCACTGCGAAGGTCAAAGTGGCTTCCTTTGGACCTTGGATTTCGGTGTAAAGTCGACACAGCAGGTCTTGGGTTGCTTTCGGGCCGGCAAATTCGTCCACCAAAAATTCGACAAAGTCCGTCCAACTGAGGTTTAATGCTTCGACTGTACTGTACCATGCACGTGGATTCGGTCCCAGTTGTTTGACGGCGGTCTCGACCCAGGCCCATTCTGGTATCCGATAAGTGGTGAAGTACTCTTCCAATTGTTGTAGAAATGTGTGCACGTGATCCAGGGGTCGTCCTTGGAACCTCGGTATAGCGAGCGGAACAGACACGTGTCCGAGAGGTGCTTTATTTTCTTTGTCTGAGGCCACACTTTGCGTTTCCTGACTCATGCTTGTATTTTCTACGGACTCTCCGTTCTCAGAAATGGTAGGATTTGATTTCGTTTTTGTCCTTGGCATCTTTCTCTCACTTTTCAATATTTCTTGGGCGCCACTGGGTCCTCAATTCCCAGATTTGTGGAGGATGAGATGTAGAGACTCTTCGTGAATTCGCGGACGTGTCCTCACGTCCTAGCACCACGCTTGGGCGCCAAATTGTTACCGGATCGGATGATCGGACAATGCTTGGCGGTGGAATTAGATATCAGGGGTTTTAATTCCTGATATAAAATTAAAAAAATTTGACACTTCGTTTTTTTTTTCTACAACAACCTTCTTCTTTTTTTTTAATATAACTTGATACTATATATAATACAGATTGGTCAGTAGGGGTTTGTTTGTAGTTCGAGTTGAGTGACCGAATTATTGATTCAGTGGCGCGGTAACAAGAGTTCACGAATTTCTGTAACCTTTGACCAACAAATGAAAACTTTTTTCTGTGGACTTGTCATCGACAATACTGCACACAATGTTTAACTTTGAAAAAATCGCAAATTTTCAATTTTTAAAAAGTCATAAAAATTAAAGAACACATTTATCAGTGTTATAACTCTAGCTATAGTGAATACAATAGTATACGTAATTGTAATTAAAAAATCAACTGTGATATACCACCTCTTCATCATAAACTTAGGCTCCAAAAAGTGGCAATTGTTAAATTCCGTTGCCAAACTTTAAGGAACATTTTCACCTATAAGGAAACAAATAAGGCTTTTTATGCTGAGACACAAAATTAAAAGATGAGGAAATGCTCAATAAAATGGTCTTTGTTGCAGTACTCTAGCATAATCCAGTCCTAAGAAAAATAAGTTTACGTTAACGTCTGCAAACTTCCTAATTGGCGCGCGTTGCAAAACAAAAATGGCCGCCACAAACAAACGAGCTCCGCTACCTTACGTGGGTAAGGTTCTCACGCCCTCAGGGTCTTTATCGCTTATCTTATTTACTTTAACGTATGTTAATGGCCATTTATCGTAAGGAAAGTCAGCATTTTGGCTAAAGTCTGTCACTTAACAATTAAAGCGTGAAAATCTTTCATGAATAACCCTGAAGTAATTTTATTTAAATTTAAAAATTTTGAATTTAAATTTTCGGCTGTTTACAAAAGCGTTGCAACGCTGAGTTTAGCTGAACACGTCCAATGTCCAAGCAAATATGTAGATACGTATTTCCACACACAGAAAAAATAATTATACAGTAAATAGCCATTTTAGGCATAAAATAGCCAACAAAAAATATGTAGTAGCTTAAGATATAAAACTATTTAAATACTTAAAATAGTGCAAAAATGGGCACTTAAGCACGAAAAAATATACATCTCATTCTAATTAAAATAAATTGTAATCTAAATGTTTAAAACTTAATTACCTACATTTTTTCTTAAATAAAATTTCAGGCAGTTGCCTAATGATCCGGGTTTTAGTGATTATGTCCCTTCGTATCAAGTAATTAGAATCTGCTTTGGGGATCTTAAATTCGAGGAGTTTTGTGAACGTGGAATAGATGTGAGAGACCGAAAACAATCCTAATCAAAGAAAATATTGATTTGGTCCATGATATGGATGTACGAGTATTACCAATTTTTATTATTCATTAAAAATAGAGACCGTACGTGTATGTTGTTAAATAAATCTCTGACACAAACGTGTAAATTGATAGAAAAACCCGAAAAATAATTTTTTAAAAAATACATTTTCATTACAAATTTTTATTATTCATTACACATAAATTCCTAGAAAACCCCCAAAAAATTTTTGTTTTAAATATTTAAAAAAATGAAACCAAATACAAAGCAAATCCAAAAAACAAATTTCGTTACGATTTAATTTACAGTCGCGCTCATTAACTAACTCGCAACATATTTTTAAATTCTACAATTTACGTAGCTGCAAACCGATAAAATATATAAATTTGTTCGAGCCGAATATAAAACTAATTGGAACGTTTCGAATAAAATAATCATTGACAGCTAGTTTTTTTTTTACTTTGTCTCGTTCGCGTTTAAAACCTCGCGCGATGCGCTTTATCAAACTGAAAATATTTATTTATCGCTGGACATAACGTAAATAAATTCACAGGAATAACAACGGGACGTCATCGATAAATGTAGTTATAAATTAGTGGCGCGCAGTTAAATTCGTACAAATGGGTCAGAAATATAATAAATTAAACTTATTTTTAATTGTCTTGTTAGGTATGACTGTTGTTTCAATATTTGTTAATGTTTTATGACCGGTGCATATTTAATTTTAAGTTATGCTATAATGTTTTAACAAACTTCCAGACAGTATCAAAAACACAGTGGAGATATCGGCCTTCAAGCGTAAAGTCAAGCAATTGCTATCCGCAAAGGGATACTACTCTGCAAGGAATATCTTGAAGAATCCAATTTTTAAATCTAAACTGTAGGAGTGACGAAGCTAATATCATGTAATATGATCTTCCAGTGATTAAAGTATTATTATTATTAATGATAAAAGTACTACATTTATTGTTCGCCTTCAGTAATATTATTACGAATTCGAGGTTCGAAGTTTTTTAATTGTTCACAGTCGCTGCACCATTTTTGTAACAACATTTCCATTATTTAACCGTTCTAATAATAGTTGTTAATCGCACATGTCGATGTCTAAATAAGAACTCATTCAAATTACGAGCCGAATTTTGTTTATGTAGAGGTCCTTCAACATCAATATTATAGTTTTTAACTACGAATTGGTGGTGATGCATCCACAAATGACATGTCAATGTTAAAATAATGTAGTAGTATAGTATGATGCATTCACAATGACATGTCTGCGTTAAAATAATGAATTAGTATAGTAAACACAAAATAATAAATATTAATTTGTTGTTGTTCTAACAATAAACACTTGTTTGTCCAACTATTTCTTAAAAGTAATATTCAAAGAAAAGTTTACTATAAAATAGTTGTACCCGCATTTACAACATGTGGTTCTCTCAAGTCAATATTTGTACGAAGGTAAACAACAATATTTCAACAAGTTTGGTTGTGGTAAAATTAACAATACGATTTTTCTCCGTGTGGATTCGAAACTTCTTGATTCTTCGAGATAACTATAAAAACAAACTTCTTGGTGGCACAGGATTAACAATATTATAAGTCCTTCTGGTGATTTATTTATGTAGTACCTAGTGATACATTATACCAAGTGATTTTTTTAATTTTTTATCAACTCTTGCCATGAGATCTGGACGGCATGTCTTAGGTTAAGTGAGAAGTACGCCATTGCACTCCTTTATGCTGTTTTACAGTAAAGCTGCGACATGCTGTCCAAATTCCATGACAAGAGTTGATACAAAATTTAAAAAATCACGCGTTATTATTTATTCAATTAAAATGAGTGTAGATACTCGTGCAACTAATATGGTATTACAAATCAACAAGAAACTATTGATCGCACGATTTCAACAAGTTACGATTTTTATCAAATTAAAGAAAAAGCTGAAATAAGCGAAGTTTGATAATCATATATGGTTTCGAGCCAGGATTTTTATATCTTCACACACATTTTTCTTTGACTCTTTTCTTTCATCACGTTACATTCATTGGTACTAGTACTTCTAATTTGATTTTTTAATTCTTTTACATACATTAAGCACTTTTAAATAATGTTCATAGATTTACTTCTCTTCTTGTTTTTAGCATTCCAAAACTTTCTAATAACTTCAAAATTAATCTTTTATACTTAAAAGTAAATTGAATATTTCAATATAAAATTATTTTCAAAAAATATCTTTCCTTCCGACATATTATTGAAGCAAAAGAGCTCTTTTTTTTAATCATCCACTTGCCTTCCGTCGTTATTGTGTGTCGAGAGTAATTCCATTCAATCGATTTAATGAAGAATTCATGAACTTTTCAAACATTCCTTATCGAAAACAATCCAGTAAAACTCATAAATTTTAAAAGCGAATTCGAAGGCGTCATTGTCGATAAAGCGTGGTGAATTTAATCACCCTCCCCCCATCTCCCGTTTTTTAATTTGATTTTCGGCCATCCGGATGTTTCATAACGGAGCTCGTCCCACGTAAATCTGCCTTTGTATAACTGAATCACATATTGATTCCGATACTCGTCTTTGTGACGGGATTCTGATAAGGTTATTTCTGTATCTGCCGAGCTGGATGTATAAATTCACAGATTGTGGTTGTTTCGTTTCTGGAGATCGTTCTCGATTCTTTTCTCCTTCCTGCCTGCTTGGGAAGTTTTCGTTTTGTTAGCAGCAGCTAGAAATAAATTGCACACCCTCGACTGAAACTTATGTGCGAAAAGTCCTTCGACGGTATTAGTTACGGCTTTATCCTTGTTGTTTTGTGCGCGATCGTGCGCTAATGTATTCGCATACATCTAAGTCAGATTGAAAACGAAGTTTCACTTTCGCTGAAAGCCTTACTTTATATGAGGATAATTTTCTGAAAATTAATATCATAATTGTGATGTCTCGGCTCGTTATTACTGAGGAGCAAAACACGGATAAGACTACATGTCTCTAAGGGTTAGACTTTATTTAATCAATAACTCAGGTATTGTGCTCGAGATGAGGTTGGCTTTAATACCATTATAAGTTCTGTACTGTGAGAGAAAGATGAAGTGATTGGAGCAGAACCTGCCCCTCACTTCCCGATTAAAAATCGTTTTAGAACTCAAATTGAGAAATGTAAATCTGACACGGTTTCCCACAGAGGCCCTAAATTAATTAACACCCATTTCTATGACGAAACCGCAACTCGGAAAAGTTTCCGCCGCAGGCAAATAATAATTCCATGCCAAACTTTTCGGTTAATAGCTACACCTACTCGCCAGCCCTGGGACATCCTGCAGATGTGCTTCGAATCGAAACATTGTGATCGAACTACTCCAACGTGTTTCAACGTCGCCCGTTGTTTATGTAGCGAATGTGCTGTATTTTTGTTCCTCTTGTTTATTTTATCGTTTGCCTGTCGTGTGTAAACATTCTCGTAGTGAAGGGACCCTCTTGTGTTTCTTGGCGTTTCAAGAAAAACCAGCTTTAGTAAGTAAGTTACTGCACAGGAGAACCGCTGACACGGATTGTTGTAAAGAACAAGTATTTCCAGCGTTTTCATTTTATTAAATTAAGGCAGCCGACGTTTTCTTGTAATCTTAATTTTTTGAATTAGTGTTATTATATTCCGTTAAGCTTTTCAATTTTCTCTAGCATCCAAGCAATGCTAAAACGCAATAAACTTTTATGATGCTTTGCAAGCATAACGAAAAAGAAAATAGCTATGAAAGCAATGTTGGAATTCTGGTAACCAAATAATATCATATTCGTTCATAATCCAAATGTCTCATAAAATTTTATTTATATTTAAGTTTTAACTTAAATAGTTTAAGAAATTTAATATGTTTTAGTAACTTATAGTTTCACAATTAAAGTTTGCTTTTGGGTCACTTCATTAAAATATACACGGAGAAAAATCGTATTGTTAATTTCACCACAACCGAACTTGTTGAAATATTGTTGTTTATCTTCGTACAAATATTGACTTGAGAGAACTACAGGTTGTAAATGCGAGTACAACTATTTTATAGTAAACTTTTGTTTGAATATTAGTTTTAAGAAATAGTTGGACAAACAAGTGTTTATTGTTAGAACAACAACAAATTAATATTTATTATTTTGTGTTTACTATACCAATTCATTATTTTAACGCCGACATATCATTGAGAATGCATCATACTATACTACTACATTATTTTAACACTGACATGACATTTGTGGATGCATCACCACCAATTCGTAGTTAAAAACTACAATATTGATGTTGGGTTGACGCCAAGACGTGATCAACATTAACAAAAAACTTTGTGTGTTAAATATCTTTATGACACTGATAAAAACTACAATTTCAGTTGTTCACAAAAATAAAGTTGAAGGACCAATACAATACAATTTGTGTCGTATACCTATATGACACCAAATTCTTGTTAGATGTTTCACAATTGGTGATAACTTAACAAAATATTTTTTTCCGTGTACCTACATACATACATTTAGCTAATGTAAAAAGATAAATTTCAGAAATATTATTGTGATAATTTATTTGTATTGTAACGTTTTTATTAAAAAGTATAAATTTAAAAAAATATTCAGTTTTAAATAAAAGAATATTTAATAACGAGTTGAACAAATATTATTAACTATTAAACAAACACTAACACTAAAACTACCTACAACTAATTTATATCGCTAAATAATTTATGTCGAATAATATTTATTTACAGATTTACACTGCGCGGCGTTAATCTTGTTCACGGAAAATTGTGACTGACTCCACCGTCCGACGGGGCGAGTTTTATATCTCTCCGCAGACATTCTGGTGTCAACTGGAATGTGGTAGATTCTTCCTCGAAGAATCTGGCGTCGTACTGGCGATGACCAGAGCTTTGGCGATGACATCATGCCGCCTCTCCGAACCCGCTTTGTCTCGTCCGTAATAGTATTTAGTATTACTATATCGATTTACCGATCCTATCATTAACTTTTTTATAGTAGTAATATTTTAATCACCAATCAGAATTATACAATTCTATAGACTAATATGATAAATAAACAAGAAATAGGCACACTTTTAGAGAGTCTAAACAAATTTAGGCGTTTAATATTTCTTTTTTCTCTTCAAAACCCAAGCCCCTTTTGTAATTTGTGACTGCGAGGGGGTAGCACCTGAGAGACTTCTCCTTTTGGTTCCGCTCATTTAGGTGATTAGAGTGACTTAAGTTGCCTATCCTCAAGGGATTACGAAGTGTTTTGGACCGACTCCGCTACCGTACGTGGATGAGGTTCTCACCCGTGGCTTATACAGGGTGAGTTATTAAGCGCCCCTTCTTCCATAGCTCATTTATAGAACGAGATAGAATTTTTTTCTTTTACAAGGACATTCTACCTATTGAGCACTATAACCTAAAATTATTTTGATACATACAGAGTGTTACATAAAATAATGGCAGCATGTAGCGGGATTTTTTTTAATGGAACACTCTGTGTATTTTCCTGTAGAAAGATACAACACTCGATCCTCTAAACAGCAGCACATAAAATATTTATATTTATTTAACCAATTAAGAGTAAATTAATATTTTATTGAAAACGGTCTGATTTTCAACTTCTCTTAAAATACTAACTGTAAACGTATCGTTTGTCGTACGGGAATAAAAATAGATAGTGTTATAAATTAAAGTATAGGGAATAACCCAGATATAAATTCATTTAGTTTCATTTGTTTTTTCAAGTGTTCAAGCCTGTGTAATTGTCAGATTTTCAAATTGCCGTTATTCAATTTTTTTAAATGCAACCCCCCCTATCTCTTTTCACGAATAGAGAGTGTTCATGTTCCTCTTCAATTCTGTTATAGGTTTTCTGCACCTAATCCTTACAGTTTTTTTGCTATAATAATTTTTTTACATTTTTACTCTAAAATCAATATTAAAAAGTTATTTAACGTACCGTATTTTAATTTCTTTAAGACAGCGCCCTCTATTTCATAAAACAGATGGATAATAATCAAGTTTACAATTGATTACAGACGCTTATTACATTATAATCTTCGTATTTTTGTTATAATACAGTCCTTTTACTTTGTTTTAATTAAGAATGCTTTAAAATTGATTCGATGTAGTTCCTAAGCTTCAGTTGTCTTCATTAACATTTGATTTAATAAAATCTGAATACTTGAACAAAAGAAATTCACCGATTTTCATTTATTTGTTAGATTATTAATTTATTATTTGTTTATTTTTTTTTTTTGAAGTACAACAATTTTTACATTAAGGTAATTATTTGTAAACACTGATGTTTTCTTTTGTTGTAAACCACATCGAATCAATTTTAAGACATTGTTAATTACAACAAAGTGTAAGAACTGTATTACAATAAAAATACGATGATTTTAATGTAATAAGAGTCTGTAACCAATTGTAAACTTGATATTATCAATCTGTTTTATGAAATAGAGGGCGCTGTCTTAAAAAAATTAAAATACGGTACGTTAAATAACTTTTTAATATTGATTTTAGAGTAAAAATGTAAAAAGTTTATTATAGCAAAAAACTGTAAGAATTATATGCAGAAAACCTGTAACAGAATTGAAGAGGAACATGAACACTCTCTATTCGTGAAAAGAGATAGGGGGGGTTGCATTTAAAAAAATTGAATAACGGCAATTTGAAAATCTGACAATTACACAGGCTTGAACACTTGAAAAAACAAATGAAACCAAATGAATTTATATCTGGGTTATTCCCTATACTTTAATTTATAGCACTACCTATTTTTATTCCCGTACGACAAACGATACGTTTACAGTTAGTATTTTAAGAGAAGTTAAAAGTCAGACCGTTTTCGATAAAATATTAATTTACTCTTAATTGGTTAAATAAATATAAATATTTTATGTGCTGCTGTTTAGAGGATCGAGTGTTATATCTTTCTATTGGAAAATACACAGAGTGTTCCATTACAAAAAATCCCGCTGCATGCTGCCATTATTTTATGTAACACTCTGTATGTATCAAAATAATTTTAGGTTATAGTGCTCAATAGGTAGAATGTCCTTGTAAAAGAAAAAAATTCTATCTCGTTCTATAAATGAGCTATGGAAGAAGGGGCGCTTAATAACTCACCCTGTATACTTCAACGTATTTTAATGATCGCTTATCATTTGGGTTAAATTTCGTCGCTTGGGCCCCTTATCGGCTGAGAGTTTTTTGAATAACCCTGAAGTAATTTGATTGAAATTTAAAAAATTTGAATTGCAATTTTCAACTGTTTACAAAAGCATTGCAGCGCTAAATTTAGTTGAATACGTCCAGTGTCTTTAAAATGTTTTGGCAAGCAAGTACGTATTACCACACACAGAAAAACAATTCGTATGAATTAATTATACAGTAATTACTCATCTTAGGCATAAAATATGCAACAAAACATTTTGTAGGCGCTTAAGCTATAAAATTATTCAAATACTTAAAATAGTGTAAAAACAGGCACTTAGGCACGAAAAATGTATATCTCATTCTAATTAAAATTGTAATCTAAATGTTTAAAACTTATGTATTTTCTTAAATAAAATTTTAGACAATTGCCTAAAGATCCGGGCTTTAATGATAACATAGGACCTATTAATTATTAAAGTCCAATTATGACTTCCAGCGAAGAATCCTCCTATGTCTAATGATAACATAGGACTTATTAATTATTAAAGTCCAATTATGACTTTCAGCGAAGAATCCTACCTATACCTCTTTCAGATCAATTGTCCAACATCTTTTCAATCTAGTGCAGTATTCTTGCAGAAGCGATTGGACCCAGTGGGGGGGGCTGCTGTGTGTTTCAAGCCTTTCGTGATATTTCTTCCTACTTCTTCCATAATGTCTTTGGCAAATGGTGTATTAACATCCTCGTGAAGAGTTTGGTTGGAAATATACTAGGGGGCATTAGTCATCTCTCTAAGAATTTTAGATTTTGAATTCCTTGCAAAAATATCTTCATTACGAAACAATACTTTGTTGAATTAGATATAAATTCCAATTTTTAACTAAATCGTAATATCAAAACGCAAAACTTCTTCAAAAAAGATCAATCATCTGGTTTCTCTTATATTTCAACCAACTCAACCAACTGAATTTAAAAATGCCGTATAATTACAATTTTTAATTTTCTTTTATTATATTCTAAATATGGTTGAACCGTTTCGATCTAGAAAGAAAAGTAAATGTACCATGCCAGATCTTTGCCATTTTTAGTCCCATCGCTGCCTTTTTACAAAATTTCCGGAAACAATTTATACATACACCGAAGTTCATAGACCATAGGCAATCTTTAATTATAAAATTAGTGGGGATGTTTAAAACTCGTTGTTTGTCTTCATTAACTGAATGTAAATTCAGAATTAAAAGAATGTCTAAATGCTTGATCTTATCCATTCTGATCACCATACATATAGCAGTCAGAAGGGGTTAGGCCGCAATTTAACTTTTTAGTAGGAAGACATTACTCTTAATTCTGAAAGTACTTTATAAAGCAATTATACAAAACTAATTTTCAAATAGAACACGATTTTCAGAAACCACTCTCAAAACTGCATTCGATACCATATTTTATTTTAAATTTGATGATACCGTTTTATTGTAATTTAATTTTTTGTTAAGTGTACCTTGGCTGTGATTTTCTGAAAACCATCAAAAATACTCCTGCATTGTTGAAGTCAAGTTGACAAAGTATAATGCCATTTCATTATGAAACATAATTTATAAAGAAACTTAGTTTATTTAAATAGAAACATATGAGATTCAAAGCATATTTGAAAAGTGCGTAAAACCCCTTTGTTCGATAATACAAATCATATTAACATTTAATTAACTCCAAATTATTTATGTATATGTGTACGAAAGAAACACTGCATTTAAATGAAACTAATAGTTACATTTCAAATATTATGGTATGTACTTGTACTTACCAGATGTTCCATTTAAAAAGACAAGCACGGTCTGTGCTTGCAATTTTGTTTATTGATAGAAAAGCAAAGAAATTCTAATTATGTGCTTATAAAAAAATGAGTTTTCGTTTTATTTTTTAATTTTTTATTGATCAAAATAGAAAACTGACAAATAATAATAAAATTGTTGTTTCAAATAACAACTATCAATATTCCTATGTTAATTGTGAACATGAATGAGTAAAACACACAAAATGATGCATTCATATTGTCCTAATGGATGATTACAAATTCTTACAGCTCAACGGATCTTTTATGTATCTAAATATGATTTAATCATTAATCATTTCACAATCATTTTATTGGGCGCTACGGTTTTATGGAATTATTACAGCATTGTTATTGACAGATTTAACCTACTACACTACGCGGATGTATTTTAAATAAGCGGCTTAGTGTGATTGATTTATGTATAGTGCCTTTCATAAAGTTTCATAAAACATATGGAAATTTACAATATTTCTATGTAAAAAAACAAAAATAATATATTTTGGAGGATAGTGGATTCTTAAGGCAAAATCTGGAACATATTTGTACGAATTGTCAATTGAAAAAGTTTATTATTGAATTAACATATAAAAAGTATTTACATTACATACTCGATTATTTTGGTAACAGAAAATTGTGTTGTAATAAGAAGGTCGCGTAAATTATAATTTCTACAATATACATATAGGGTTTTTCATTAAGAGCGACGCATTTTGTTTTTCAAATAAAACACCGATATCGTGAGAAATTTAAGATTATTTTTACTTCGGTGTAAAGTACAGTTAATGCCATTATTGATGGAACCACAATATCATTCAAATGTCCTCCACGGAAGCGCTGGCAGGAAGGAATCCGTTTAACTCAAGTTTCCATGACTTTTTCACCTAAATTGAATCGAATATCAGCAATGACACTTTTAATGTTGGTCTGCAAATCGTGTAATGTTACTGGTTTGTTGGTGTAAACTAACGACTTAACATAACCCCACAGAAAGAAGTCTAGGGGTGTTAAATCGCACGAGCGAGGAGAATAACTGACTGGTCCGTTTCTGGAAATAATCGATTCCACCAAACTTCTCTTTCAATAAGTCAATTGTTTGATTGGCATTGTGGCAAGTGGCACCGTCTTGTTGCAACCACATGTCGTCCTAGTCCAGAGCATCCAATCCAGGCCAAAAAATTCACTCATGGAAACTTGGGTTAAACCATATTTAAACAAATTCATTCCTGTCAGCGCTTCCGTAGAGCACATTTGAATGATGTTGTGGTTCCATCAATAATGGCATTAACTGTACTTTACACCGAAGTATAAATAATCTTAAATTTCTCACGACATCGGTGTTTTATTTGAAAAACAAAATGCGTCGCTCTTAATGAAAAACCCTATATTTATTATGTTATAAAACACGTTTTTGCACAAAAAAAGCATCTTTACTGATTTTGTTATTAAACCAAAAATAAACAGAAACAAATTTTGTTTACTTATTAAAACTGACATATTGTAACAAAAGCGTGTTTTCGGAAACGAGTTTTTCTTTTCTGTAAAAAAAAAAACATTGTATTTAACGCAATGAATTGATATTGGTTGTATTTTTCTTAATAAATGCTATTCAAAGAATGAAACTATATTTATTTTTAAGGATTTCTGATCATGTCTTAGTTTTGAAACGACATAAGAAAAAATTCCATAAAATAAAATTTTCGGTCAGTTTTTAGACACTGTAGATTTTTCTTACACTTAATTTTGTCTAATTGCACCAATTCAACAAGAAAGAGTTTAACAGTTTTCGAACTACTGCAATTTTTCGTTTTTGAGAATTTCGATTTTTAGAGTTTAGAGTTTATTTGATCAACTAGATGTGATCGTGTTGATTTTTATTTTGATTGATTCACGAGCTGATACCAGTGATATTTTTTCGTAAAAATCAATAATAAAATTTTTTGCCGAATATGAAAGGCACTGTATATGAGACTTTTCCATCGGCACTACAATTTTATTTAGGATGTGAAATTGAGTTCTTCGTATTTTTTCATTAATGAGTGGAACATTAAAAAGGTTTGCAATTGCCATCTGCTCTCTCCTGTTGTTCTCCATGTATTTCTGTCATTCTTTCTTTTCCGATTTCTTACTGGCATTTTCCTAACATCTTCTCTAACTTGATCCCCAACATCTTGCTTTTGAACTACCTTTACTTCTTGATTTTGCTGGCAATCATAAAGGCAACTAATTAAAGGGCCAGGCCACTATGGAATCTCGTAAATTACAAGAGATACAAAGACTGTTAAATTACAAAAATGTTGCAGCATTTTAGGTTCTTGTAAAAAATATGTAAAAAAATCTCTTCTACCTTCATTCATTTCTGTAATAACTTTAAAAAAACTTGAATAAATCAGGAATATTTTACCTAACATGTTGTCATAAAGTCCCGTCATCCCAGTAGGCTTTGGAAGTGTGAACGCTTGTCTTTTCTTAAAGTAATTGATTAATCAGAATGACATTTCTATTTAATCACTCGGCACATATCAAAACGCTACAGGCCAAAGAAATACGTGTATATTAACGAAAAATTCCAATGTTAAAGTATATTCATAGAAGTTGTTGAAAATGGTGCCCATTTTGCTGACGGCAATGATTTACACGTCGCTCCATATTGTCGAATTCTAATTCTAATGTGACGCATACAAATTATAAAAGTCATTCAATTTTCTAAGAAAAGACGTGCCCATGACGTGCCCTTACACATCCAAGGCCTACTGGGGTGACGGGACTTTATGATAACATGTTATTTAATAAGTTAGAGCCACAAAATTCCGTATTAAATTCGACGAACAGTTTAATACAACCAAATGAATTAGGTTAGGATTTATAGTTTCGCAGATACATTTATTTTCAAATAACACGTACACAATTATTTTCAAACAAAATAATAGCATACATTTATATGTCATTCTTAAAGCCCGTTCACAATGACTTAACGTAACAAAATTAAATTAAAGAAATTAGAGTGTTAATTTATGTGTTCACAATGAAGAAATTTTTTATTCTTTGCATGCGCTAGTATTTGCAAATTGGTAGTGGTTGTCTAGGTTAATAAAGGATAAAATTCTTTTGCTCAACTCGAGGACTCAAAGACTACACTAACTATACTGTTTTAGAACGCTGTTGATTGAATGTACTTAACAGAGTTAACCTAAAAATGGAAGTTGTCAACTTAAGAAAAGTAAATTAATAGAATTAGCCTATTAGTACGCTTACATTTCTAACAGTGTATCCAACTTTTGTTAAGTGATTAATTTTGTTACGTTAAGTCATTGTGAACGGGCTTTTATTTGTTAGTATAGTCGTCCAAGTTTTGTAACGGTTTTATGATCTTGCTATAAAAAAACAGCTTCAAAGAGACCGGCCTGCGGTCGCCTTTCTGTCGCTTTTTTTGGCAAGGCCATAAAACCGCTACCAAACTGGGACGACTATATAGAAATGTATTAGTTCATCTTATGTAATGAATTTATACTACCCCCTATTGTGACAACAAAGAGAAAATACGTAAACCACTAAATTACAAGCAGCATTTGCAAGTGCATGTTTTAGGAGAGGAAAATAAAAATAGGTCGACGTGCTTTCGCGACAGTAATATTAAGCGTACAAAAATAATCTAAAAATTTGTAACCACAGTGCAAACCACTATTGTATGATCAATTTCAACATTACAAATGTTAATTTTATTGTAATTTCGGCCGTCCTCTGAAAAACTGAAATTAAATTAACATATAAATACGCCGAAACCGGATCCGGTAGCAGCACAAAATTAAAACACTTCAACCGGTCGTACAACGCCGACATATTAATTAACTTTATTTACACACTTCAGCCGGCGGGATAAGTCAGGCACGGATCCACGCCCGCCCCAATGCTTATCCGACTTCTAAAACAACATCTCAACTAACTGCAGTTTCAATTTGCCCTAAGAACTATCGGAATCGATTCGAAATCGCCGGGATGAACGTTGGTACACACTTCGTACCTGACTTCGCATTTCGATATCCTCATTTTCCGATATTACCAGGTCATATCGCCCCAAGGTTCGATAGAGAACGCCCCTAAAATGGCTGTCGGAATTTACTCTTCTCCACCGATTTCATCAGTTTTTAATTTGGAAATTTTCTTGCTATGAATAAATTTCTCAGGTTCGCGTTCTTTCTCTCTCGATAATGAAATTTAAATTACTTCTCGTAGATAATTACAAAGGAAGATTCAATAGGAAACTTAATAAATTTTACCTTATTATTTACAATGTTGTGTAATCGTTATAATTTAGCTAATCTAGCCATTTTAGTACATAGACAAAATGAAAATAAATATTACATACTTAGTCTTTCTAAAAGATTCCAAATCTTATGAAGAATCTTGATTAACAAATTAAATATAATTTTGTACGAAAGAGTTTGTATTTTAGTATTTTACTTTCATTACGTTTATATGCATTTACGTTTATTTGTTATTACAAAAAAAAATTATAATTAGCCAATTTTATAAAAGGTATAATTTAAAATGTAAAATATTAATTTGTAAAACGCGGCTAAGAAGATAAATATCGTGGTGACAAGAAACAACTTACTGATTTGAGTTATGGAATAACTATACCGTAAAACAGGTATCATTTATTGTTCAGCAACTGTTTATTACGTCATTTTATATTAATAATTTATTTATTTCTTTTTATTTTCTTCTATTATTTTGAAAAATAAGTGCTTATTGCGGCACATCATTGAACACAGAAAAAAGAGTTCTTTCGAAATATATTGCAGTAATTATACCATTGTATTTAAAAAACAAAAGTTGACAGCTGTCATGCAGCTGTTTTAAATGTACTAAAGACGCAAGATATGGTATATTGTAGAGTTTTTTCTGCCATTCCATTTCATTTTTTGACCGCTCAAATACGACAATAAATACCGACGCTATTCGCGTAGGCGTTTTTTTGGACTCAGCCTGTATACGATAGACAAACACACTTAGGCCCAGTTTTACAATCGTGGAATAAGGACAGAATAACTGTTCGCCAAATATCCTTTAATGTTCCTCCATATCTATGTCACACCTACGTCACGTTATTCTAAGAATAATGCTTATCCAACGATTGTAAAATCGGACCTTAAAGTTCATTTTTTTATTATATGCCGATTGTAGGGTAGGCGGGGGCAAAGATTCGCAGCGAGAAAAGCGTACGCAGTGTACGTTGGGTGCCTTCCACCTACTTCAGGGGATCGCCTCTAGGTTGCAGGAGCCCTTGTGGCAAGCAACGCCTCCTGCCCTAACCTCAGTTCAGTTGTGCTTCTCCAAGGGGAAAAATGCGGAAAGTTAATTTTTCACCTTTTTAATCTAATATTTTGTTCAATTTATGCGTCCCCTGTTCATCTACTAGCAGGGATTAGGCTTCATACTGACCAATCCTACGAAGGTCGACGTCTTGAACATCATTGTGCATGCCAGTTTCTTTCGTTTTCTCGAAGGTGAAATCAACAAGTCGCGTTTTACGGCAGCCATTAAAATGGGGAAAAGATTCGCATGTCAATCTTTTCTAATTTGTTATGGTTTGATCTCATGTTTTCAGTTCTACTCCTACCTAGTCATGATGATTTTACCTAGTTTTACTTTACTTTTTTTCTTTTTCTTCTTTCATGTTTTAGTCATGGCAGTGTTATCTAGATACCTATCAAGTGGGCAGCTTTCAGTTTTGCTACAATTCAAAGGAGGTACCTATTTATTTGTGTTGTTTAATTTTCCAGAGTATGATACTCTAGCAATAACCACTAGGTTAGTAGTAAAGAGCTCAAAAGTAATAAGAAAAGGCTGTTTACAGGAACCAGGTGATGTAATTTCACTTGTAATAAGGCTCGTTTTTTAAATAAATCTTGATCAATTTTTTACTTTGGTGTTTTTATTTTTATCTCATTCCAAAATCACAGAAAAGGGGAAAAATTCTCAGTGCGAATCTTTGCCCCATCCCGTGGGGCAAACATTCGCAAATACAAATTTTCGGAAAATTGAAATTTTGAAGCTTCTGTCAACAATACAGTTTTCTACCCATGGCACATGATACGCAAAGGATCAACCTACAATTTCACCATTTTTTCCTAACCATATCTGTTAAATCGGTTCGTGTAGGTCCAAAAAGCTGTTATGTGCGTACCTTTACCCCCACCTACCCTATACGAGGGCTGTCTTTTTAGTTTTGCATACAGGGACATAGAGGGCGTCACTAATAAAATGTCACTAGTAAAAATTAACCTCCATCTTTAGTTAACCTAAATCCAAAGTTTCAGTGCGATAGGTATAGTGTTGTAGCTACAGAAAATTGTCAAAGTTCACAAGTTATTCGAATAATGGAATTAAACCGAGAAAATTTCCGCGCAATAATTTTTTACAACTTTCGAAGACAATTATCTCAACAAGAATGCCTTGCCGAGTTGGTTTCTGTTTTCGGCAATGAAGCACCACATCAGTCGACAATTTCTCGTTGGTATGGAGAATTCAAACGTGGACGGATGAGTCTTAGTGACGATCCAAGGGCAGGTGCACCAAAAACGGCAGTCACCCAGGAAAACGTCGATGCTGTGCGCAAGCTCATCAAAGAAGATCGACATGTGACATATCGCGAGATTGAGGCATCATTGGGGATTTCAAAGACCTCAATTGAAAAAATTTTGCATGAAGAATTGTGTGTAAAAAAATTAGTTTCCCGTTGGATACCGCATCTGTTGACCGAAGAACAGAAAGAAGTTAGGGTCAATTGGTGTCAAAAAACTCTAGACCGCTTCAACGCAGGAAACTCTAAAAACGTGTACAGCATCGTCAGTGGTGATGAATCGTGGATTTACTCATATGAACCCGAAAATAAACGCCAATCGTCTGTTTGGGTGTTCCAAGGTGAAGAAAAGCCGACAAAAGTCATCCGTTCTCGAAGTGTATCCAAAAAGATGGTCGCGACATTTGTCTCAAAAGCAGGTCATGTAGCAACAATTCCTCTGCAAGATCAAAGAACTGTTACTGCCGATTGGTATACAACCATTTGTTTGCCGGAAGTCATCGCTGAACTTCGAAAAACCAACTTCAAACGACGAATCATCCTCCACCACGACAATGCAAGTTCGCACACAGCTCGCAAGACAATTGAATTTTTAAAGCAACAAAACGTCGAATTGTTAGAACATCCTCCGTACAGTCCCGACCTAAGTCCCAACGATTTCTTTACCTTTCCGAAAATCAAGAACGGACTGCGTGGTCAAAGGTTCCAGTCATCAGAAGACGCAGTCGACGCCTTCAAAAACGTAATTTTGACTGTACCAACAAACGAGTGGAATAACTGCTTCCAGAGCTGGTTCGAGCGCATGCAAAAGTGCATTAATTTTCATGGAGAGTACTTCGAAAAACAATAAAGTCTTTAAAAGGTATCTACTGTTTTATTCCAGCTCTATATGCAAAACTAAAAAGACAGCCCTCGTAGATGTGAGCTAAGAAAATATACGACGAAACGATATGACATAACAAGAGCCGCAAGGTCGTTTCACGATAGTTAAAAGGAGATAGCTACATAAAAGTTCTTTGTCTTATCGATCGATCGATCGGCATGTAGTAAAAAAATTAACTGTACTTAGAAAATTGGCGATAATTGAAATTTATGTCAAACCAATCGCCTAGAGATAAATATTGATTGACGTCGCACAAAGAGGAAATTAAGAAATTGTTTGAACAACGTTGAATTTCGTGGAAGTTATTTAACTAATCCATTGTCAGGCTGCATTTGCTTATATTGGATCTTTCAGACCATCGTGCCGGTCCTTTTTCTCAAACATTTGTAGTAATAAGTTGCGGAAAAAAAATTAATAACAATATGTAGGTTGTAATACATTTAAAGAATTTGAAGACGATATAATTATCTTTCAAGGTTAATCGGAAGTAAGTGCAACACAGACCAACTTAGAAATTTCAAATAGAAACATATGCCGAGTTGGGTATCACAATAAGATTTTTAAAAAGAAACACATTTTTAATATTTCAAATATTTTTCTTGAAAAAAATTAAAATATGCTCAAAACACAACATTTAGCACATTTTTATTTAATTATTTAAACTATTTGAGATATTAGAAGTGTGTCCAAAGTAAAATTTGTTTCTTTTTTAAAATTCTATTCAATGTTTCCATTTGAAATATATTCCCATTTGAAATATATTCCCATTTGAAATTTCAGAGTTGGTCTCTGTTGCACCTACAGATTATTTTTTCACTATATGCCGATCGTATAAAGAATAAGTTAAGAAAATATACGACAAAATGACGTGACTTGACAAAAGCCACAAGGCTGTTTCAGAAAAATTAGAAGGAGATAGCTACATAAAATTTTTCTGACTTATCTATCGATCGTCTTTGACTTATCTATCGATCGATTGGGATATAGAGAAAAAATGAACTGTAGCTCCAATTGACTTTGAAAGATAACTATATCGATATAAAATTCTTTAAAGTAGAATCTGATCGCAACTGCGAACTTAAGGAACCAGTTGGTGTTGCAGGAAGCAGTCGACTTAGGGCATAAAAAGAACTACTCTTTTCGATTTGCCAAGCTTTCGGTAATGTTTATTACCTTCATCAGGGCTGCTACAGATTCAAATAACAAAATTAGAAAAGTTAAGGCTTAACAATCTGCTACTTACGTGGTTTCCACGTTGGCGATGTTAATGCGATTAAAAAAAAAACTTAACCTCAACCGATGTAAGCAGCAGATTATTAAGCCTTAACTTTTCTAATTTTACTATTTGAATCTGAAGATAATAAACATTACCGAAAGCTTGGCAAATCGAAAAGAGTAGTTCTTTTTCTGCCCTAAGTTGACTGCTTCCTGCAACACCAACTGGTTCCTAAAATTCTTTATATAGCTTTCTATTATTTTTTCCGCAACTTTCGACTAGAGTAGTTGGAATATGAGAACGACCTGTCACGTGACCAGCGCAGAAGACAGCGCATAAGTATTAACACAGCCACAGCCGCGCAAATAAGCTCCGTCCACAGGTTCTATACTATACTTCATATTTTCTAGAAAAGGTGCTAGCACGAATGATCTGAAACACCCGGTACCCGATGGATAAATACACACTAATTCCGAAGTTGTGGTTGTACAGTTCTTTCGCTCGATCTTTGCAGTCACGTCACACTTTACCGATTCGAGAAACGAAATCTACATATTCTTTTATCCTTATCTAATACGTATGTTAAAACAATGATAGAATTTATAAATTTGTCATCTTGAGTCGATAATTTTCTGACGTAACTGCAAAGATCGAGCGAAAGAACTGTTGGTAATATGACATACTGTGATGGAGCTAAATGATATAGCTTGCAATAACACACTGGTAATGGTATAGAAATATCTTTTTATTCATAAACATCGAACAAAGACATAACTAGCTTAGCCTTTGAGGCATTCAAGCCAGCGCGATTTTGACATTGAGAGACAAAGAAAATCTGTAACTTATACTACACATTGTCAGTAGGTACTTTAAAAAATAATTTTTCATAATGGCCTTTCTGGTATAAAGTTGCTACTGGTAGTATTTCAGGTTATTTTGATTTGAAAAAATTGGTACTACGAGAAGATAACAACAAAACATATTAGCAAAGTGCAACTGGACATTTTTAGATCTGCGGCAATTTTTTTTATAACTTCATGTGCTAGAAATCGAATGAAATGAAAAGTTTTTAACCAATGCACAACAATGCAAGTATGTAGATAAATATTAAAGAGAAAACTTAGTTTACCTTTCCTTTTTATGTAGATTGTTTCCTTTAAAAAAGAATAATTTTTGTCTCTTGTAACCAAATTTTTTTTTCCTTCGTACGAGGGCGTTGTTTTTTAATTGATTTACCGAGCCATAAAAATCACGTCATATAAAATAATTGCTTGGTTATCAAATTACTGTCGCTGTGCTAAATACTGTGACGATATTTTGTACAATTCGGATTTTTTTTCTTCCGAAAAGTGAGTGAAAGTAATTTGGAGCATCGCGCAGTGAACTAAAGAGGGGAATATACCAAAAGGTATTCATGAAAGAATGTCCCTGGTGACGGTCCATCTTATTTTCAAGTGAAATTTTGATGTAAACAGTTTCGATGGGCCGCGACTCAATCCAGGATGACCCAGGTCAGGAAGACCAGTTACGTTGAAAATTTGCTGCTGTCACATTCACGACTGAAGATCCCAGTGCTTGTAAAAGAAGCAGGAATGTCCTTAGTTTACAAGATTGTGCACGAAGATTTAGGGATCAAAACCGTACACCAGAGCAGAAACTGGCTACAAAAGAACTTCGTCAAGAACATTTGTCCGCTTTAGAGAGAATTGGGTGTTATATAGGGGTCCTCCCACGAAGCAGGAGTTGACGCGATAGGTTCATAAGGACTCTCAACCTCCAAAGAAGGCGAAAACTCAGTTGTCTTCTGGAAAGTTGATGGCGACCGTTTTTTGTGACTGCAAAGGTATTTTGCTTATTGAATATATGAAACAAGGATCTACAATTAATGGAAAGGTTTACGGAAGGACGTTCCAAAACCTGAAGCAGGCCATTAGTGAAAAACGTCCGAATTAATGGAGAACTAAAACTTTGCTGTTGAATGACAACTGCAGAGTCCACAAAACTCACACAGTTCAAGCCATTATCGAAACATTATAGCCCCCTGCCGCTTCTTTTTGTTCAAACATCTGAAAGAAGACCTCAAGGGCCGAAATTTTTCCTCAAGTGATAAGTTGAAAGTCACTGTAACGTCATTTTTCTCTTCATGGCTAGGTGTATAACTTTAAAAACGCTCTCGTTAAATAAATAGGAAATAATACACATTAAGCAATTTGTTTTTAACGTAACTTGTGCGTCTGTTTTGCCTGAGAATTCATTATCATATTCCCTGACTCAAGGAAGAGTAATCAAAAATAAATTGCAATGTAACCAGACATAGCAAATTCCGCCCGTTTCAATTCAAGAAAATTTCCATAACCCTAATAAGAGATGTCAGCATGATAAAGTTATCGTGTAGGAAGATGTACCTAACCAATTGGATACGTCAGAGATGATATTGCGCCGCGCTAGACATATTTACTAGGCGAATTTGCATTTCCGACCTGCGTTAAACGTCATGATCTGCAAACTAAAACTGTTTCACAATTAGATTTGCCGGATTCCCTCACAACATCAAATTTACATGCTAGATAAGACCAGTTCAAGTCCGCAACGCTGTTTTGTCTTTCATATTTAATGAAGTAATGTTAACAATTTATACATGTAGGGGAGGGTGGGCCGCAATGAGACAAAAAATGCAATTTTTGGAATAAAAATTTGAATTTTATACTTTTAATCAAAATGATAGCATAGGTTAATAATTTAAACTTTTAGCAACATACTACGTCAATAAAATTGTTAAGATGTGACGAGGAAGGCAGTTAAAATTAAAAAAATATATAGAACTGTTTTTGTCTCATTGTGGCCCATGTTATGGGGTAGAATGAGACAGTATTAAAAGATGACATTAATGTAGTAAATTTATTAAAAGACGAGTATAAAGTAAATAAAAATCTTTAAAAAAATGTCATAAACACAATGCAATTCCAGTGCATAAGAACAAAAAGAAAAACAAGGCACTTTTATAGGTTCAGTCACTAACGAACATAAATATTATCAAACCTAATTGAAAAATGTATTAAATTGTTCTGGCGCTTCAGTTCCCACTGGTTGTGGGCTGGGAAGAATTGTTTGTAATGTCTGATAAGGCTACTGAGGCATCATCAGGCATTTTCATATGTCTCATTGTGGCCCATGCAACATTGTCTCATTGTGGCCCTGAAGCATCTTGGGATGATTTAAGTTGTGTAAGTTTTAATACATCCCAGTATGTTCATAACCTGACATGTAATAGTAATAGTTAAAGGTGTATCAACCACTAAGGCCCGGTTTTTTCATCTCTGAGTAAGTGTCAAGTTACTACTTGACGATTAGCGCAATGCGTTTCCCTATCTTTAATCACCAAGTATTTTACTGGCCACTTACTCAGAGATGAAAAAACCGGGCCTAAATAAAATAACATTGATGAAATTCCATATACATCAGAGTTATGACACATTAAATTCTGCGTAGCAAAAAAGATTACATACCCGAATATCACACTTTTTACATAAAAGACGGCAGAAATTTGCAATAACGCTGTAACTTTGGCGACAATTAGTCCTCGATGGGGCTCAATTTTATGTATGAACTAAGCTGCAAAAAGCACGTAAATTTCGAATTTATTCTCTTTGTCTCACTGTGCCCCGAGTCTCACTATGGCCCATCCTCCCCTACAGTCTTAAATCAAAAACTAGTATTGACATGAGTATTAAACTTTGTATTAATTTTAGTCTAACAAATAGTTTATACAGTTTCACAGGAAATTTGCTTTTTTTGTAAAGTAATACCATTATATTTTTTCAAGTTTGGAGAAACATCTAAGAGGCAAATCAAAATATTGATTGATATAATTGATAATATTGGTTCATATCCTAACTATTTTGAATCGACTTCTTTAGGTGTTTCTTAGATGTCATTTTCTACGAGGTCTTTAATTCCTCACTCCTTTTATATTAACTTTAGAGGGAATGTGAAAGTTATTTGACTTGTAGTACTCTTGTACGTTATTTTAAACTTTATTTAGAAATGATGTTATCAATATTTTTGTTTTTCATTTTCAAAATAATAGAAAATATTATGGGAGACAATAAATTACAAACACAAACTTTAACTTTCCTATAGAGAACGTGTTACGACCTACGCTCAGGTACCTCAACTTCGTGAACTTTCGAGGTGACCCTACTTATCTCGCGTTAACCTCGATCAATTGATATGATATAAATGGGGCGATGGCGAAAATTCGCGAAGTTGAGATGTCTGACCGTAGAGTCATAACACGTTCTGTATATTATCGCTCCTTCTTGCGTTGAAAACAACTATCTTCAAATACATGTTCCACTTTTCTTAAATTTTTAGTTTTAATATTATTTAAAATACACTTTTAAATTTGAACATAAGTGAAACAAAGTTATTTATGCATAGCGGACAAAAATAGAACCAGAAGAACGCGATAAAAGAAAACGCACCTGTAAAGACCTTATCGAAACATATTGTTTAATGCCGAGAACGTTCCCTGAGACAGAAAGATATTTATTTTATAAAATTTCGAGATCAAATATTTCTTTTGTCGTTCGGAAGAAAACACATTTCTGAAATGCCCGTGCAATCAGGTATTTCGCGGAAAAGGTTTCGAAGCCGGCCTGGCAGGATATAAAGCACATCAATACACGTGTCACAGGCGAGTCCGGGGGTTTTAACAGTTCGTCCGTGAAATTTTTTGCGAGTTAATTTAGAAACCGTATGCTTTCCGGTATCGATCTTTTTATTGCGCGCGTAAAAAACTTCAGACGTCGTAAAAGTTCCTTATTACATCGTTCCACTGAAATAAAAACAACAGTAAATTGAACATATCCTCTCATAATGATGGTAAATTTAAAATATCCTAAATAAATATATATTTACAAATTTATCACACCATTTTGCAAACGAACATGTATTAATTTTTGTAGTTGTTTTGCTATAAATAATCTACAAATTTCATAAAATTTGGACAAGGTTAACTCACTTACTTATATTAAAGGCAAGTAATAAAGAAAAACCAAAATAAGAACACTAAACTTCGTTTGAACGTAATAAATTTGTCAATTACGAATGTGCTCGATTCCGAGATAACTAGGACAGATCGATGTTTGATTGCTGGTGTAAGACCTGTACCTTCCTAAACGTTTGTTTTAATTTGGAAAAAAAAGAAATCCCACCGCTGCCACCAAATGTAAGACCCGGGATACGGGAAAGGGTGATTTAAATTTTGATAAAAATGGCTTTCAACAATTAACCAAAATCTTACAATTTATCCCTCTTGGACTTTTCTCACCCTTTGTTACCCAAAACTTTTACAGGCCGAATCGAGACGCTAAGGGCGACTCCTTTGTGAGTAGCGTTCCTGGAATTAGTGGAAAAGTAGCCAGGAGTCGTTCCGTCGCTCTCCTTGGATTCGGTGAGTTTTAGCCCTTTTGATCTTCGGACTTACTACTTTGGAATTGTTGGATTTTCCTAATATCATTTTTATGTACATATATAAAAAAAAGTTTCTCTAAACTCTACTGTGAATATTAAATGAAATTCGGAAAGTTTAACAAATAAAATTATATTGGAAGTAAATTTGAATTATTACACATCGAAACAAAACAAAACAAAATTTACTAAAAAATAACCCGTAACTCGTCCAGGAGGAAAGATGGTGCGGTACATTTAGAAAAATGCGTTTCGTTAGTAATTGACAAACTTTTTAAGCCGAAAAGACATGGAACTTACCGGGGACGAAACTTGAAGGATTTTTCTTTATATTTCGTAACTCAGGAAAAAACACTAACAATATTGATTCGTTAGCGAGCGAATTTAAAATCACTGACACAAAAAAAAAGAAACTACACGAAAACCGATATCAAACTCTGAAAAATTAAATCCAAAAATACAACCGAACTTAGAACAAAAATTAATTAATTAAACTAAAATTTCGACGAGAATTTAACACGCAAAACTAAGGGCAACCGGGAACTGCCTCTCCCGCGCGCAGCCTCTTTACTTAAGCCCTCGCTACCGCCTTCGAATCCTGAAGTGGGGTCTTTTTCAAATTCAGCAAATTTTCGAAAAAGTCCGTGGTTGATTCGGGTTTTTAGCGGCGAGCCGCTTTCCACTAGGTGGCGTACGCGTGTTGCTTTTACCATTTTAGCCACGTGTCGCGCGGTCAGAGCCAGAGAAGCTGGTCGCACGGTTTCTGCTGATCCCTTAAAATTGAAAACAATCTTATCTCCGTAACTTAATATTTTCTCTAGTTGGAGAGCACGTTTCTAGACTACTGAATATAATATGTTTTCCTGCGTTCCGATTTCGCGAGATCAAGTGAAATTTTTAAGAAAGAATTTATAATGTTAATTTGGAAATTTTCCTACGCATTTTTCGGGTCCTTACATTGTCCCTTCCTTTACTAAAGAAAAAGTTGACGAACAAACAACTTTTCTTATGAATTAAAGAAAGTAAACATAATAAACAAGACCAAATAAACAAAATACAATTATACGTCGGAGATGCTACCTCACGCATTTCTTTAGAACTTGAAACCTTAAAAAAAAAATAAAAATTGTAATGCATGAGATAACATTTACATGACTAACTACTATCTCTACTTGGGTTGTTTCTTGACACTAATTTTCCGAATTATTGCTCTTTCACTCCTGCACTGACTCGTGTCAGCTTTCGCGGCGCACTGCTGACAATTCGCGCACCAACACTAGACGGTCTATGGCACTGCCCAACCTCGGTCTGACCTGCTGATCGGTTTGGAGTTCATGGTGTTCCGGGGCTGTTGGTTCCTCCAGGGTCGGGTAAATTCTGATTGGTGTTACTGATATTGGAATCGTCTCTGCCTGGTTTGTCTCCGGATTGGTTGGACTATTGGGGAAGGTGTCCCTTCCTTTGGAATGAGCGTGAACACAGTACATGGTCACACTGTCCAGGAGGGCTCCGATTATTTTGAAACTCCAGCCAAATAGATCGTAAAGTAGGACCCCATGGATTATGGTATCAGCCAAAAATTTGATACCCTTGAAAATTATGTAGATGCCCATTATTCCAGAAGTGATGGACCCTAAGGCGGTGAACTAATGGAACAGGTGTTCCACAACTGTTTGGCCCAAATTCTTGATGGTTTCTTCTCCAGTGACCTGGTCGAAACTTGTCCCTTGCATGTCGGGTGACATGCCCATGGCTCCTCTGGCTAAGATGCCTTCAACAGCTTGGCGTTCTACAGGTAGGATCATCTGACGTCGAAGTTGTTCCATATCTTCGGTTCTAGGATTTGTGGGGGAGGAGTTTCCTGGCATTCTCCAAAGAACGTTGGTTAGGTAAATATGGTTATTGGCAGGATCAATAGGAAAAAGTTAGGGCTATAGATATGAGATATGTTGTTTGTAAAAAGCGAAGAGTGTGCAGTATATATAAAAAAAGGAAGTATTCAAGTTGAAAAGAAGTTCATCCTGTTTATTCAGGACTTGAATCTGTACCAAATCTGGTCAAACGTCTTCGCAGTACCCATGGATGTTCTTCTGCGGGACCGGCACTTCTCGTATGGGGTCCCTGGACTTCCTGAGGAACTAGGGTGTCTCTTCTCCCTCTTGTAGCAGGTTCATTAATCGATAGGTCCGACAGGTACTCGCTTAGGTCTTCGACAGAATCCTCTTCATTCTCTGCTTCCTCAGGTTCATAAATCGGGTCATCACCCATCTCACTAGTGGCTGTTTCGTAGTCTTCTGTAGCGTCTAGAAACTCTTGTGATTGACTAAGTTCACCGTCCGAACCATCTACTGACCCATCAGCACTAGTCTGTCGCCTCCATTCACTAGATGTGTTGTGACGGAGCCTGGGCTGATTTACAGGTGTGTGACCTTCTGAGTGTTCAGTTCCCTCGCTCATATCGTGTACCTGTGGGCTTTGTACTGATAAATCCAAACCTGCCCTATCGTTTCCTCCATCTTCGACTCGGATAATTCCGGTACAGGGTCACCATCATTGTTGTTCGAACCTTTGTCGTTGGCTCTGGAGGATAAAACTGCTTGGACCCATCCATTGTTCTTCGGGATCGTCGTCTTCTGATTCCAATTCTGACGGTTCCTCGTCCTGATAACGTCTCGGCCTTCCTCCAGAACTTCTACGACGACGCCTATTCTGAGTAGGGTACGTCCCCATACAGAATCGTTTCAATCGGTTTATATGAACTATACTTTCTTTATTAGAGCCTAATTGAACGATTTTATGTTACTGGTCCCATAACTTCTACAACTTCGAATGGACCCTTCCATCGTTTTGCCAGTTTCTTTGATAGTCCCTTCTTTACAACAGGGTCATCTAAATACACATAATCACCAACATGAAACTCAACTCGTTGGGTTCTTTTATCGTATTGGACCTTTCTCTGTCCAGCTGTCCTTTTTAACATGTGTCTCACTCTTTCAAACACGTTCTTCAATCGAGCAACCATTTCCGAAGCGTAATTTTCGGCGTAATCATAACGTTGTCGACTTGACTTAAATACCTCGTCGTTCGGTAAAGTCATTTCACGTCCATGTACAAGGAAATACGGTGTTTCTCCAGTTGATGCATGAACTGTGGCTCGATAAGCCATTAACACGTATGGTAACCAACGATCCCAATCTCTTTGTGATTTAGAGATATAATGCGATAATCTATGCAAACTCGTATTTTGTTTTCACCCTCGGCAGCTTTCTTTTTCACCATGATAACTGGTGCTGACCAAGGTGAGTTGGACTCCTTAATAACTTTTTGATCTAACATTTCTTCAATCTGTTTCCTCAGCTCCATCCGCTGACTAAATGGTACTCGATACGGTGCCTTCGTAATTGGCGGTACCTCTTCTGTAATGATTCGATGCCTCACTCCCTGAGTACATCCCAGTTTACTATCATCCTTCATAAAAACATTTGAATACCTTCGGAGCAAAACTAACAACTTTCTCTTCTTCACCTCATCTAGGTGGCTTAAATCAAAATCCTCAACTATCCCAGTTGTCTTCTTCACAGTCTTCTTGATGGCACTAATTACTTTTTTCTTTACTAGGGGCACTTCTATCTTTTCTCCATAGGCTACAACCAGATTCTTTGGCAAACGAATTGTTTCTTCAGAAACGTTAAGAATGCATATCGGAATTTTCGGCTTAGCCTTAGAAATGGATCTCGCAACAGCAATTCCGTGGATTAAGATTTCTGTCGGTTCAACTAAAATTGTCTGATCAGGGTTGGCCAAACTCTGTTCAACTTCATAAACGTATTGACATCTCGGAGGAATATCGATGGACTTCTTAATACGAATTTGGTAGCTACCAACTACTTCATCCGCGTTACCCTTCGCCATTGGTAGTGACGATAGCAACTTTGGTTCTTCCTTCGATGTCACCTTCTTTGATTTCCTTTGCACCTCTTGTTCCGACGTAGTTTTCTTTTACTTCCTTTAACATTATTCTTTTCTACAATCCCCTTCTCTTTAACGTGCACCTTCTTTCTTTTCCTTGCTCCGTGCTAATTTCTGATTTCGAGCCATTTTCCAAACTCGCGGTATCCAAATAATAAACTAAAATTTCAATTGGTGTTCCACTGAACACTGCTTCAACAATTTTTCTTACTTTGGTCCAATTAAGTCGATCAAGTCCGCACCCTAACTTTGGCATTGCAAGTTTCTTAACCTTGTTGCGTAGACAATGGTTCTTCAGCTGTATCAGCGCTTGCTTCAATGAGTCTAAGGTGGGTTTTTGACAACTCTTCTCCTTGGTTACCAAATAATACACAAATCTGCGGCCATCCTCGGCCCGTGACAACACAGCGACATCTCCCGTCCTGATTTGTTGTCTTTTCAACTTTTCCACTTGACCATAACGTCTCGAAACTGTACTGCGATCCCGCGTCCCATTTTAAAATCTTCAGCAACACAATGTGCTAAACTATATTCCACTGGAGCATCAAATACATCTCCACACACTTGTGTGTCAGTTCAAAGCCCTTCTCTCCATTTTGACTTTGACTTCTTATCTCTCCAAAACGTTTTGAGTTCTTTTTGTTCCCTTTTGTTTTCTCGGCGTTCTGTCTTACTCTCGTCGTTTTCGAAATCTCCTCCGGCTTTTCTTTATAATTGTCTTCCTCACGCTCCTGAATACCCCCTAATTCCATTACTAATTTTTCATCTCGAAAGCTAATTTTCACATCGCATTTACGAAAGAAATCACGTCCCAACAGCCCATCTGTCGCAATGGCTATTGAATCTGAGCATACTACGAAGGGGACAAGAATTTGTTGCTCACCTATTCTGAGTTGTACTGAGACTTCTCCGAGACAAGGCAATTCTTGACCTGAAATTCCTCGCAATGCACTTCCGGTTCTGGGACCAATCTTGGCTCTAATTTTTCTAACAAAACTTTCTTTTAAAATAGAAACCGAGGCACCTGTGTCCACTAATAACACGGCCTTTCGCCCATTTACTCGGGCCGATATAACAGCATCCCCCTCTTCATCTTCGACAATTTCTTTACAAGTTAGGGGTATTCGACTCTCTTTCTTCGGCATTAATTTTGTCCTATTTACTTCCGGGGGTTTTCTTCTAAAATTTCCATTTGGGGCTTGACTTTGGCTTAGTGATGCGAAGTGTCCTGCTTGTCCGCATGGATGACAGGTAATTTGATTTGTAGGTGGACATTCAGTTGCGTAATGTCCAGGGCGCCTACATTTGAAACAAATAACCTCGACATCCTTCTTAAACGGCCGTGGACCAGTTGCTTGTTTAGGGTATCTGCTTTCCGTAAACCTTGGTGGTTGACTTGTTGAGAAATATTTTCTAACTCCTGGCTTAGGGAGCGTAGTATTTCTTCTATCATTCAAGGTACGTTGCACTTGACCTTTCCTATTTCGTAACCTTTCGTTAAATTGTCCTCGTGGAGGGTTCAATGCTTCGCATTCATTTATGTCTAACTCTGGTTGCGTAAAATAAAGGTCATTCATCCTCCTAAACTGTGTCAACATCCGGCTACTAGTCTCCGCTCGACTTGCTAATTCGACGACCTCGTCAAAACTTTTTGCAGGGGCGCTACTAAGTTCGAGAATTATCATTTGCAATAACTCCGGGTCAAGTCCTCTCCTAAATTGCTCTATAAGATCTCGATCGTGCCGAACCTTGACAGCTTCAACCTGTGCAGGCTGTGCTGAATCAACACATTTTAAATTTTCTTCCAATAGGGGCTTTCCTGCATTTCTAATTCTCGTTACATACTGATCTATGGTTTCTTTGGGTTTCTGAATACACTTATTTAATTCTAACTGAGGTTGACCGGGTAAATACTTCTTAGTGAACCGTTTCTTCAAAATTTCTTTAAAGTCCGTATAAGTTATCGTGGAGGTTAGCAATCGGGGATCAGATTCCAAAAATTTATAAGCTTCTCCAGATAACTGATATCTCGCAACCTCTAAAGTTTCTGCTTCTGTCCAATTGTCAATATTAGAACGTTGAGCCAATTTAGTGAAAAATAAAGTAATATCTTCATCAGCTTTCCCCGAAAAATGTGGCAAATTAACTAACGTTTGGCCAATAGTTCTAGGCATGATAATTTGGACAGGGTTTTGAGTTGACGTGCCTTGATTTGCTTCTGCCATTCTTAATAAATTATTTATTTAAAAAAAAAAATGAATTTTGAATCAACAATAAAAAAAATAAAACAAAAATTTATAACAAAAAAAAATTTTTAAATAGAATTTAGAAAATTTATTTAAATTTGGAAAATAAATTTCTGTTGATTTAAAGCTAAAATTGATTCAATTATATCAATTTATTTTAATACTATCTGAACAAATGTTTTAGAACACCCTGTAGTTACAATTTCAAATGTGCAACTCGGCAGTTATCTCTCGACGTGTTCTCGACGTTTATATCAAGGCCAAGCGAGCTTTTCACACAACTTTTAGAAACGAATCGTTAAATAATTTTTTAAAATTATCCTTTCGGATGCCTGTTTGGCATAAACCTATGGGACACGAAATTCACACAACAAACAAAATAAATGTATATTCAAACAAGCATGCAGTTAGAGATCTTTGGCGCAATATTATTAAATAAGGTTTAACCTGACGCGTTACCTATTTCAACGCTCGCAATTTTGTGTCGGCAAAATTTTCAAGTTTCATTCGTCGTTATCTTAAAGCGTTTTAATTTACGGTATTTAAAGCGATATAACTTACAATAAAAAAAAATTCGATTTGCGTACTTTTTATAGCACTTTTCAAAACAATTACTTTTTAACTCACACAAAAAAAAGAACTTTTCGCTCTAGACAACAATTTTACTCAAATAAACCGTTTTTTCCGCGATCTAAGAAATCTCACTTTGACGAATTATTACACAACGAACCAAAGAAAACAAAATAGATCTCAACCTATCCAACAATTCCAAAATTTCTTATTTTCACAAAACTAAACAACAAAATCAGAAATCAAAATCAATAATTAATAATCAATTATTTAAATAAAAATCTACAACGCTGCCACCAAATGTAAGGCCGTGCCTTACTAAGCGTTGGTTTTAATTTGGAAAAAAAAAAGAAATCCCACCGCTGCCACCAAATGTAAGACCCGGGATACGGGAAAGGGTGATTTAAATTTTGATAAAAATGGCTTTCAACAATTAACCAAAATCTTACAATTTATCCCTCTTGGACTTTTCTCACCCTTTGTTACCCAAAACTTTTACAGGCCGAATCGAGACGCTAAGGGCGACTCCTTTGTGAGTAGCGTTCCTGGAATTAGTGGAAAAGTAGCCAGGAGTCGTTCCGTCGCTCTCCTTGGATTCGGTGAGTTTTAGCCCTTTTGATCTTCGGACTTACTACTTTGGAATTGTTGGATTTTCCTCCTCTCCTGGTTAGGTACTTATTTAATAAAAAGGTTCTCTAAACTCTACTGTGAATATTAAATGAAATTCGGAAAGTTTAACAAATAAAATTATATTGGAAGTAAATTTGAATTATTACACATCGAAACAAAACAAAACAAAATTTACTAAAAAATAACCCGTAACTCGTCCAGGAGGAAAGATGGTGCGGTACATTTAGAAAAATGCGTTTCGTTAGTAATTGACAAACTTTTTAAGCCGAAAAGACATGGAACTTACCGGGGACGAAACTTGAAGGATTTTTCTTTATATTTCGTAACTCAGGAAAAAACACTAACAATATTGATTCGTTAGCGAGCGAATTTAAAATCACTGACACAAAAAAAAAGAAACTACACGAAAACCGATATCAAACTCTGAAAAAATTAAATCCAAAAATACAACCGAACTTAGAACAAAAATTAATTAATTAAACTAAAATTTCGACGAGAATTTAACACGCAAAACTAAGGGCAACCGGGAACTGCCTCTCCCGCGCGCAGCCTCTTTACTTAAGCCCTCGCTACCGCCTTCGAATCCTGAAGTGGGGTCTTTTTCAAATTCAGCAAATTTTCGAAAAAGTCCGTGGTTGATTCGGGTTTTATGGCGAGCCGCTTTCCACTAGGTGGCGTACGCGTGTTGCTTTTACCATTTTTAGCCACGTGTCGCGCGGTCAGAGCCAGAGAAGCTGGTCGCACGGTTTCTTGCTGATCCCTTAAAATTGAAAACAATCTTATCTCCGTAACTTAATATTTTCTCTAGTTGGAGAGCACGTTCTAGACTACTGAATATAATATGTTTTTCCTGCGTTCCGATTTCGCGAGATCAAGTGAAATTTTTAAGAAAGAATTTATAATGTTAATTTGGAAATTTTCCTACGCATTTTTCGGGTCCTTACACTGGGGAGTTCTCGAGCTACTCTTCTGCTGAAGAGGCCCAAAATAGGGCCAAAACAGATGCCCGGAAGATGTTCGAGGAATCCATTACAATAAAATCCGACTTGCAACAAATTTTCGAAACAAATTTAGTTCTGAAAAGGTTTAATAATAATTTGTTCATTTCAAGATATTTTGTAACTATCTCAGGTAATTGTGCCATGAATATCTAACCACGTTTCACCTGTAATAAATAGAGCCATTACGGCTATGATACGGCTCAGCTCAGATATTATATTTGCATTTAATTGCAGCTTAACAAATCATTCATATATGTTATAAATAAAATAGGACCCAAATCTGTTCCTTGTATTCCCATCTAAACTAATATTGTCTCGCTTAATTCAAATTAATTCAGTTTTTATCTCCACTGCCTATTTCCTACTTTTTAAATAACTTTAAAATAATTCAATAGGTTTTCCTCCGTTACCAATAACTGCAAATTTTTTTAACAAAATAGTTAAAAAAAATTATTACAAGTGAAATGTGGTTAGATATTCATGGCAGGGTGTGAAACTGTATCAAATATTCTAGCTAAATCTAAAAAAATAAAATAGCACACGATTTATTATTTTCAGATGCTGCTAGTACCTATGAGTATATGTATAGTGGTATAATTTACAGATTGCACTTTCCGTGATCTTTATGAAATCCAAATTTACTTTCATGGATAATGTTATTGTCATTAATGAAACATTTTTCAAACAATTTAGCAGCATTGCTTAAGAAGAATATTGGTCGATAGTTGTTAATCCTACTTTTATACCCGATTTGAAGACCGGCACAAAAATGGCTTCCTTTGTTCGGGTACTATCGCTGTTTTAATTATACAAGGAGGTCCTAAAGGAATGGGACACAGAGCAAGAGCGAATTCCTGACATCAAAATATTGCAAGTTAACAAATTCACAATATGTACACAATTTATAACATTACAAACATTTTTCTCTTACTAAGATAACGTAACTTTCAGGCCTGATGAATATGAGAACACTTATGAAACCGGTATCTAGAATAAATTTATAACTAATTAAGAACTACTTTTCAATACCAATATTTTCAACTTAAATTACCTAATTTATGGAGCTACAACAACTTCTAAATTCATTTAGTCCAAAAGTTGATAATAAAGGAGATAAAATCAAAATTTTTACTTCAATTTTTTTCAATAATTCTTAAAGTTTTCGACAAATTGACTGGTAGGGATTTCTCTGACAAAACGAAAACTTGAATGTCTTACAAATTAAATTAACAAGTATTTGTAGGTTTGAGTTTAGACAAGCCCGAACTGAGTGGCTGATGCCACCGAAGAGACCAACTACAGTCTTTCGGTGACTCAGTTTCATGATGGCGATGCCGCCTTTGAAGGTGTAAGCCGCCTTATGACATTTGTTTATTTATAATTAATTCTATTTTTCTTGAGTTTTGCCAAGCAAAGGTTAACTGTTCGATAGCAGATATGATATCCGAAATCGCGCGTTGGTGATGTTTTAATTTCCTTGTGACAATGAGCTAAATGAATAAAACGAAGCACATGCTTTTGGTGTTCAAATATTGGCTTCCCTATTTATTTTACAGCAAAATTCCATTTAGAGTTTTTAAAGTACTCTTCCAGATGAATCTGTCTGTGCAGAATTTTTCATTCGTTCAGTTTCAAAATATTTTAAAAAGATTCAGTAACCAAATTCAATTTGCATCAAACTATCAGCACGGCCTCTTTATCAGTGAATGTTAAAATAAATGACTGGAAAACCTGACTTTATTTCTATCAAGTTGTGTGAGTTGCTTTACTTTATTTTAACATTCACTGATCAAGGCCGTGCTGATAGTTTGATATAAATTGAATTTGGTTACTGAATCTTTTAAAAATATTTTGAAACTGAGCAAATGAAAAATTCCCAAACTGCACAGACAGTTTCATCTTGAAGAGTACCTACTTTAAAAACCTCCATGGAATTTTGCTGTAAAATAATTAGGGGAGCCAATATTTGAACACCTCTAAATTAACATGGGATTTCCTATGTTGCGTTCATCAATGCAGCACCCTGTAGACAAAAGGTTACCTCCATTGGAATATAGCCAAGGCCCATAGAACAGTTACTTCTTAAGGAACATGTATCAGAAATGACGTGTAAATTCCTAACTGGAGACAAATAGAAAGAGTTACGGATATTACATGCAAATCCTTGGTTATGTTGCAAATCTGGAATTTGTGCATTCATAAATAATTTTTTTAGCATTAATTTAAGAAATCCTAAAACTTGACTTTTCGTTTGTTTGATATAATTATCATCATCATCATCAATAAAGTTTCTATTAGTAGCACATTAAATTTAATAGCTCCAAATTTTCTTGATGTCATGTTGACTATTTTTCAATTTATTCTTATACTATCGCGGTCAAAAAGGGCTTTTTTGACGTATTTCCAAAATGTCGAAAATTTTGTTTGTGTTTTTATAACATTATGTGACAGCTAATAATTATTTTATTATAAAAGTTATACAGCTTTTCTTTAGTTTATTTGTAATTAAAAGAATGTAATATATCAATATATCAATATACAGGCTGTCTTACGAAAAACGCCCCAAGCCGTAACTCCGTTATTTGTAGATTAATTTTAACAAACAAAAAGGCAAATAAAATGAGACTAAAAGTACTATAAGGCGAGTCCAGTTTTATTTTTTTTTTTAATTATCTTCAAGGTCAAATGACTGTCAACTTATATTTTTCAAATGGCTCTGTATATTTTTTATTATTATATCTGTTAGAGATTTTTTTTCTAAATCCAATAATGTGCAACACTTTGACATTTAAAAAATATTTTTCGTAAAAAAAATGAACTATTCTATTACGCAAAACGTGCTTTTCATAAAAATGTTAAAGTTTGTCGTGAAAACAATGTCACTCAGCGTTATTTTTCACAGTTGTTTCAAATTGTCAAGTTATTCTCTTTGTATGATTTATTGTTTCCTAAAAAAAGCCGATTATGGATAATACTCCGTTGATTGATTTACTCCAAGCATATTTTGAATGCAATAAAAACACAAGCAGTGCGTCTCTATAGACAGGGATTTTTTCCCAAAGCAACTTACACAGTTGTAGACATTAATTTCATTAATGTTTTCTGTAATGCTTGATTGCTGTTTTTATTGCATTCAAAATGTACTTGCAATAAGTCAGTCAGGTGATTGTTATCCATAATCGGCTTTTTTTTAGGAAACAATAAGTCGTACAAGTAGAAGAACTTGATAGTTTAAAACATAACCTCAGTGACATTGTTTTCATGACAAACTTTAACATTTTTATGAAAAGCACGTTTTGTGTAATAGACTAGTTCATTTCTTTTTTTTACGAAAAGTGTTTTCTAAATATCAAAGTGTTGCACATTATTGGATTTAGAAAAAAAATCTCTACCAGATATAATAATAACAAATATACAGAGCTGTTTAAAAAATAAAAGTTGACAGTCGTTTGACCTTGAAGGTAATTTTAAAAAAAATTTAAACTGGACTCACCTTATAGTATTTTTAGTCTCATTTTATTTGCCTTTTTGTTTGTTAAGATAAGTCCATAAATAGCGGAGTTATGGCTTGGGGCGTTTTTCGTAAGACAGCCTGTATAAAACAGAAACTTTCATTCATAATTGTAGCCATCCAGCAAAATTAAATTTACGTCATAGAAGTGTCCACTTTTTTTATTACGTCAGTAATACTGTTCCCTACTTAATTTTATTAGAAAATTTAATTTATTTCTGTAGTTTTTATATCTTTCCTAGGGATCTCGATTCTTTTGAATTTAATTTACTTTTCTTTTGTGTTTGACATTGATGGAATTAACAAATCCAATAGTCAAATGAAAAGGCGAAAGATAAACCTAGAGATCTAACGAATAGGAAGAAGAAAGTAACAGTGGAAAATATTTCTAGAATAGAAAGCACGAGGATTATCTTATAAAATTTTATACAAATAAATTTAAAAAATTAATGTAAAGTAATATGACAGGAATAAACTGTTTAGAAGAGGCGGCCCACTAGAAAGGGATCATAGGGTCATATCATCAGCCATATTTTATTTCAAACAAAATCACATCGACAGCCAATGTAATGTCAAAGTTCTAATAACATTATTTTGTAGTAAATTGCCTTAAACTTAATTAGCTTAACTAATTTTCACTTTTCCAGATAAAATATAGAATCATCAGAAAAGGATTACGTTTATTATATTAGCCTTGGACAAAGTGCTTCGTACGCTGGTGCATAGCTCGTTTTATGCTTATTTAATAATAACAATAATAATAATAATAATATTTATTCACACGTGACAATTAAAAATTACATGTGGTCGTCCTATGAACATATAGATATTGGGAACAATAGAGTTACAACAAAAATAAATGTATACATACTTAGATAAGGTCACATATACAAAACAAATATTTGATACATCAAACACAACGTACATATAAAATTAAGAATTTTCCAAATATTCTTTTACCGAATAATGGGCCTGACTCTGTAAATATTTTTTTAACCGCTTTTTGAAAAGCACGGAGCTTTCAATTGCACGTAGCTGGGATGGTAGTCGATTGTAGAATTTTAAGCCAGAGAATAGTGGCGATTTCTCAAAGAGAGCAGTAGAATGTAAAGATGTACGAAACAGATCGCCATGTTTAGTATTTATGCTGTGAATTTGTTTATTTGTCAACACTTATTGCTAAGGACACATAATATACAGCGGTAAATGTACCGGGTGAGTAGTATAAGAGTACGAGCCTGACGAACTTAAAATGCAACCCAACATACAATTTTCATTGAAATCTAGATTCACTAAAATCGGCAATTTCCAACTTTGGACATCCCTCATTTCTTTAGAAATGTCATAAAATCAATTGTCAGATATTGTCAAAAAATAAATCTATCTAAACTTAAGTAACTAGAGCCGATGTTCAAATTGTCTTCCATCATTTTGCAAACAAGCTTGAATTCTATTAATAAAAGACCGGCGAACTCTGGCAAAAATATCTGGAGTTACTTCTCTGCAAACAACTGCAAATCCTGCGTTTTAAATCCTCCATATTTTGGAAGAGTGTTTGATACACCTTATTTTTTATAGTTCCCCACAAGAAAAGTCTAGAGGGGTCAAGTCCGGACTACGAGGTGGCCAATCGTTAATGCTACCCCTTCCTATCCAATTGGCTCCATAGGTATCGTCTAAATATCCTCTTACATTCCTTGGAAAATGAGGAGGAACGCCATCCTGTTGGAACCACATGTTCCTCCTAATTTCTAAAGGAACGTTTTCCAAAAGTATAGGTAACGTGTTTTGTAAAAAATTCAGGTAATGATCACCTGTCAGATTTACATTAAAAAAGTAGGGGCCAACAATGTAGTCCCCTATGATACCACACCACACATTTATCGATACAACTTGCTGAAAGTGTCTTTCCCTTATCCAGTGTGGATTTTCTAAAGAATAATAATGACAATTGTCCCGATTAACAGCACCGTTGTTCCAAAATTTTCCCCCGTCACTAAATTTGAATTTGTTTTCTCTTAAATGCCAGTTTATCTTGCTATTTGCGGGGAACTAATTTGTGGATTTTCGTCAACAATTTCAATCACACGAATTTCATTCTCGACCGTCATGACTGTTCGAGCTCGATTTCACTTACGTTATGGCCAATTTTCTCGTAAATCCCTTTCTAGATTTTTAAAAATTTTATTTGTGGGATGTCGACGATTGGAATAGCGTTGCCTGTGCAAATTTTCAGCAGCAACTGCATTTTTTCGACATTCGCCATAAATTAGCAGCATATCAACCTTTTCATCGTTTGAATACAACATTGTTTCGAAAAACACTTTGAAGTTTATATCTTTTTGACTTTTAATGTCAAGAATGTCCAAATTGGATCGCGGAAAATAACAATTTATGGAATGTAGTTACTCATGAAAATTGTATGTTGGGTTGCATTTTAGGTTCGTCAGGCTCGTACTCTTATGATACTCACCCTGTATATTGCCGGTAATGTTAATATCTTGTAATTAAGAAAAAAAATTTTACACGACTCTCTAAAACCAACGTTAAACATAAGTCGCAAAATTCTTTTCTGGGCCACAAATACTTCTTCCCGCACTTGGTGAATCACCCCAAAGTTCACAGCCATAGGATAGTGTCGAATAGACTAGTCCGTAATAAATTTGAATTAAGCAAGTTTCATTCATACAATGCTTTAAACTTAAAATACAATAGTAGGCACTATTAAGTTTTTTACATACTAAGTCTACATGATCACACCAAGTTAAATTACATTCTACCATGAGTCCCAGAAGCTGTATTGTCTTCAAAGAATTACCACTAACACCATTGACTTTAGTAATCATTAGTGGAACTTTTCTACGTTTAAAAAAATCAACTCGAACGGTCTTTTCAGGATTTAAAATCAAATTGTTCTTATTGCACCAATCGGAAAATTGTTTTATTGTATAGCTAAGCTTTTGTTCCAGACTACCCGCATCCGTGTCGGACAAAATTATTAGTGTTTCTTTCCCCTTTTTAATAATAATTTTTCTTACTGTATTAAACTTCATATTGTCATGCGAAACAATTCAGGATTTTGTTCACCTTAGGGTAAACTTGCCTATAGGCGGACGAATTATAATTCATACCTGCGCCTAAATCATACCTCCACAATTTCTCGTAAGCCGTAATGGTGATAAGCTCTTATAGCAGTGGAAACTGTGAATAACAGTGAACTAATTGATTTAACCTAGCCATGTTATTGTGGCAGGCACACTATGGAAAATTATTGAAAAAATAAGTTTTTGACTAGTTTTCAGTAAGACTTTTACGTCACTCATAATGATTTGGCATCAATTCTAGTGAAGATAAAGAATGAAACAAATTTTTGTGCAAAAGTACGCCTATCGGTAATGTTATTTTTGGTACTATTAACCGCCGGCCAGTTATTAAAATTTTCCTTGGCAAATTTAAACTCACGATGGCGTTTGTGCCTATTTCGTACCAATAGCTGAAAACAGTTCTATATCAATTCGCACTGAAATAGAAAACATATTTCCGAGGTTTTAAATGCTTACATGTTCAAATAAACTGTCCCAGGGAACTACGGACACCCAAATTCTAACAGAAAATTCATACAAAACAATTTACATTAAAGGTTCACTAAAGTAAAGAAGAAAAGCACATCTCAGAACTTAACAGCAAATGAGGCTCTTAAAAGAAAAACAGTGTTGAAAAAAGACAGCCAATAAAGACAACAAGAGAAAACGAAGAAAAAATAGGCAAAAAGGCCGAAAACTGGTTCGGTACGATTTTGGAACATCGTACTTTTTTCGTGTTTTTGAAAAACGTTTGTTTCTTTAAGAATTCGTAATTTTTCATTTTTGGTTGCTTGTAAAATTAATGACTTTGTTAACAAAGAGTTTATTATTGCTATTGCAGTTTATTTTTCTTCAAATTTCGTAAAGTTATAGGCATATGTTCTTAAGGGGTACGAATTAGGCAAGTTTACCCTACTTGGTAGCAGTCAAATAAGAAATCGTATTATCAGAGCACTCAAAAATTGCCTGCAATTTTTCTACGAATTTTAAAATGTGTTTTAATATGCAGTGATATGCGAGCTACACGTACATGAAAATAAAAAGTTGAAATTCACGTGGCATAAAACTCACTCGTGCAGTTATATTTACTTTTCCTCCGCTGTTCGAAATTTTTATTTCCGAGTAGTTAGTGCTGCACTTTACATTCTTTATTATTATTAGATTTTCGCTAAAGATTTCCAACATCTGTGTCGACGAACCGTACGAACGACGAAGGCTGATATGAAATTTCACTCATAAACTTTCAGTATAAAACGCGCAATTACCTAGACACGGAAATGCCTCTACTGCTCTTAATTACCCCGTTTAAAATCGTTCCGTTGCAAAGTATTGCAACATAATAACCGCCATCGAGATCGCCATTTTCTTTCTTCGAAGCTCAAACTTAATCAACGCTCTTCCGATCGTTTCCCATGAGACACTATTTGCAAGGCTAATAAAAAAAACCTTGCAGTGCAACATCCCATTACCTAACAACGCCGGAAACGTAATCAAATTGTTTTCTGAAAACTTCTTCACTTTTACCGACGTACCCGTGAACAGCGCACGTTTCATTTCCTAGTAAATTAATACAGGACCGTGCATGCTTATTCATCGGGTTTTATTTTCTACGTGACTGCACAATTTAATTTTGAAGCAGCGGGCTCGCTGTTTCCCGACGACTCGTAATAAGAGCTTTCATCTGCAATGGCGAACTGACTCGAAACAAGACGTTTTTCTGCACAGGGGGAAATACAGAGGCTGAAGCTAATGTCGTTAAATTACTAAATCGATACTCAACTTCAAAAAGCGTTATATTGGAAAATTGGTTCAACAACCAAAAAAAGAATTAAATAAGATGGAAATCTTGTTTAATGATTAAACATTTTCTTTCTAGCCAGTTGCATACGCATCGATATATTTATGATAATATTCGATGAATAATATATAAAAGCAAACTCTTCACTGTTCTTGGATTCGATCCCGCTAAATTATAAAACGATTCAAAATTGACAGATTCTGATATGTTTAAAATTAGTAAAGATAAGATCGGGACTCGAATTTCTAATGTAACGTATGTAACGTTTCAAAAACAAAAACCCATTAAGGATTTCCTATATCTCCATGAAACTTGTTTTATGACAAGATTGCCCAGTATATTACTCCAACGAAAGGAAACGGCAAGAGTCTGTAATAATAACTGTTTTGCGATAATGATTTTGCGACCATCAAGTAATGAGAAACGAAATGTAGAGAGAGATCAGTAGATATTAGCAGGGAATACAAACTTCTATGTGTGCTGATGGGATCCTTTAAAGTAAAAAAATAAATACGGCTCAGGTTTTATAGTTCTTCTACTACTGGTTTACAACTCAAAAGTCTAAGTCACAAATTGCTTGTCTTCATATAGTTGTAGTATTTTATTCCGTTCCTTGATTATTTTCCTCAGATATTTCTTTTAGACGCGAATATTGTTGACAACAGTGTAGTACAACTTTTTTGCCTTGCTATTTATTTATATTTTTTTCCTAACACATACAATTTTAATCTACCTACTGACATGTCTTCTCGTTATAGATCACTGCATGTCTTAGACGTTATTCTTTTTTCTTAGCTTCTAGGCAAGAGATTATTCTAGCTTTCTATTGCCATTACCCCATCAATTTCCATACCTGTTTAAGCTTTAGGAGATGTAATACATCATCTAGTTTATTCTTATTCATTCAATTTCCTGGTATTCTGTCTTTTCGTCTTAGCTTTTGTTTCTCTTTCTAGATACCCGTACGATTTTTGTTTTATTCCTCAATTTCTTCTGTCAGAATTCTTTCTACCCTCATCTTGCCTTATCAAAGTAGTTTTACAATACTCTCCAATACATAATCTCTACATTTTCGCTCTATCCTTAATTTCTTTTATGCTTTGTCTGAACTTTAGAGGCGTATGTAACTGAATTTTCTGCAGAAGCTTTGTATATGTTATTTTTGAACATTTACGTAAGCAGTTATTTCATAACTTTCCCTCTTAATCGTTTTATTCTGAATATTTTGTTTAGCTTGTTCATCTACCATCATTCTGAGATCTCTTCTGTAAGTTTTAGTATTCCTTGATGAACAATTTGATGCAGACGATTAAAATGTTGGAGGTTATTTACAATATATGTATATATATTTATATGAAGTAAATAACGGCTTAGCTGGCAAGGAAAAGTAACTGTCGACGTACGTTTCGGTCTTATTAGACCTCATCAGGACAGTATAACCAAGGTGTAAGGTGTTGACACTTGGAGAAAGAAAACAACAAATGAAGCAACAGACCAGGAGACCGAATGCACATTTGCTGCAACCACTGAGAAGACCCGCATTTCGAGGGCAACATCACAGTATAGCAACGGAGGCAAACATAGTCAACCTGCGTTACTTCAAGAAAAAGCCGGGATATAATATAACGGAAAGTTTAACGCCAGGAAAATACAATAATTTAATTATTGTATTGTATTGTATATTGACACTTACCTTCATTATCTTTCTCTGAAAATGTGTGCTCTCCCACAACCACTAGTGCACTTTTTAATGAAAATATTTTTAAAGTATTTGAAGTTCCGGTTGTACCGGAAGTCGCTGTCAAGTTCATTATTTTAAATTGAATCATTTATTTTTTCTTGCAAATTTAGGATCTACAAGTAATTTTGAATAGAAAATTACAAGATATCTTTATACTTAAATGCAAGCGTTTTTGAAATATTTCTAATTCTTAAAATGTTTGTGCTTTAGCACTCTTTAAACTCATATTTTTTATTTCACAAAAGTATTCGGTGCCATTTCAAAGTGGAACCTTTAAGTAATGCGCTGATGTTTTGGAAGTGTCCTAAAAACTTACAGTGCGCTCGGCAGATGGCGTTTCTTTAAACTAACTTCAAGTCATCAAAACTTTATTCCTTTTTAATGGAACATTCTGTATGTTTTTACTTTATCGGTTGCAGATTTTAACTGTGCATTGATTTGTATTAGCTTACCCGATACCCAAATCTGTTACTTATCTACTTATAAAAATTCTCTTAAAAAATAAATGAAAGTCAATGTAAATATCGCAATTTACCGCATAGTACGCTCTGAATATGAATAAAAATTACTGGAAGTTCAAATATTTTGGAAATATTCTCATTAAAAAGTACACTAGCAGCTGTGGGAGAGTACAAATTTTCAGAGAAAAATAATGAAGGCAAATACTTAAACTTCTAATAAACGGATTCCGTGAATCACCTTACATATTAGTTATAATGATTTTTAATTATTTATACGAGGTACCATCAAAATCCATTTATATTAATTCCGCAACTGCGATAAAGTGAGATGTAGCTTATCATAATACAATCTCTACATCTGCTATATGCGCATTTCGATAATTCCGTTGGTTTATGGCAGTCCTTTGTTATATACAATTTGGTGGTTCGTCGTATTTGAACTGTTTGGTTACTGTATTTCACAAGATTCAATAGCCACCATATTCGCCATTTCTAGCCAACTAGTTCTTTTTCCCTCAGAATGAAATCAGAAATAGCTGTAGGGAAGAGATTTCGAGTCTGAGAAATTTAAAAAAATATGCGAAAAAGTAATTGCTTTTCATTTTCAAAAGATGATTTTAAAAACTTTATTAGTTCATCATGTTGGTCTTGATTTTTTGCTGAGAGAAGGAAAAGTGGTGACTTCTTAAACCGATTAAAGTTTGACGAACGACAGCAGTTGTCAAACAATTATATTGTTTTGCTTATGACCATTTGCACCAAACAGTTAGGGCGGTTTTTCTATTCAGCATTTTGCTGTGATGGATGTAGACAGCGATTTATGGATTGAATAGAAATCGATCTCTGTTAGATTATAATCGATGTAGGCGATGTAGGATTACTTCTATAATTTAACAGAGATGGAGTTCTATTCAATCTTTTAAATCACTGTCTACATCCATCACAGCAAAATGCTGAAATAAAAAACACGCCCTTAAGCTAAGCTTAAATTTAAGCAGTGTTTATAAAGTGATATTAGAGGTTACACAGCATTATGGAAGTCATAACCTAAGTGAAGCAAAGCTTAACTGTATGGTGCAACGGGCCATTAATAACTTAAGGTGATGTAACGTAAAGTGCCATTTCACGTTGATCTAATTCAAGACTTCACAATGTTATGAAAAATTATAAGGTTACTTGATGAACTTTTCAGTTGAACACCTGATATTTCTTTTCATGTCTTGCACGAATTGCTATGAATCACAAATCAATTTACACACAGTATATTTTAAACGTAATCAGTGTAATCACTGTAGGTATACGTATCCGAAACAAATCTTTGGGAATGTTTGACGGCAAATCATATTTTACGTTATTTTACAAGTAATAAATAAGTTGATTTAAAAGTGACAGTAAGCAATTTCCTGTTGCAAACCCACCAAACTGACAAAAAGGAATTATCATATTATGAAAACGATTTTAAAAAATACACATACATTGTAACCTAATATGTATAATTATGTATACATATAACGTGCCTTGAAATGAATTATTTATTAAAGTAAGCTGTGATTTTTTTAAGTTGGCGACCCGCAATAATTTTCACTAACGTCACTCTCATATTATCTGATCATGACATCACATAAAAAATGTTTAACTAAATTAAAATTAATTTAATTTGGGCCCGATCTTTTCATCTCCAATTAACTTTATCTGTCGGTTTATTCCCATAGTAACAATTGTGACTACAATCGTTACTATGGGAATTAATCGCCAGGTATAATTAATTGAAGATGAAAAGACCAGCGGTAAACTAAACGCAAAATTCAGAGAAATACCAACACATTTATTCATTTCAAAACTGCTTAAAGCGGATGCTGAAAATGCTGCCCCTCAGCTTGAATGCACAGCGTAACCTGCGCTTCATGTTTTCAAACGCATTTGCGAAATGTTGAGGTTATATTCTTGTTATATTAGCACCACAGATTTAATAACTGATAGATATAATATTGCGTATTAAATACACTGTCACAAGCATTAACAATATCCGGAAATTTGAAGTGCAATAACTACGTTAACCTAGGCAATGACATTCAATTTTGTAAACTTGCGAACAAAAAGACTGACTCATTACTTTTTTGTATTGTAAATTAAGACTGACGCAAGTTATATTACACACCATAGGGGATCCCTTTGTTATAATTATGCAACGGTGGCATTCCGAACGGAACTCATCATAATGCTTATTCTTAATTTTAGTTATCTTATTATCTCAGAATGTATTATGTTATATTTTCTTAATCTTAGTCTTAAAATAGCTCCGACGAGTTTCACACGTACTGGAGCGCATGTAACCTTTTCTTAATATCTTCGTTAAATAAATTTGTTGTATTTCCAAAACCAACGTTTTATAAATAAAATAATTTTTTTTAAAAACGTTATCGCTCGGTCGCGAAATATAACTGGCGCAGTCAGAGTCGGATTATCAGCGAGGGACATCTATCGAAGAACACCCTTTGAGTTTCAACTCTTAAGCAGATATCGAACCCCGAAGATTAAGAAAAAGGATCGATTCCAGGATCCATCGAGGACAACTGCAGAATCCAGATCCCAAAAGAAATGGTTTCATTGTTGACTCCGATACTGTTGTGAGTAGAGAATTCGATTTCTTATCAGACTCCTCACATTTTTCCTATTTGTGTATGTGAGAATAATTTTGAAAATTACTGTCTTATTTTTGTCACAGTAGATATTTGACTAATTTTGATCAAATAATAAAAAGAATAATAAGTTAAAAATGGCCCAAGTACCAATTTTAGATATAAAAAATCTAAGCGTGATTCCAAAATTTGATGGAAATCCAAATAAATTACATAGATTTATTAATGCAGCGGAAGCTATTCTAAATCATTATTATGACCCTACAAATGCTAATAATTTTCAAAATATGTTGTTATTAAACGGTATATTAAATAAATTAGACAGCAGAGCTGAAGAAGTTGTTGCTATACACGGCGCGGACAGTTGGCAAACTATTAAAAATACATTACTTCAAAATTTTGGCGATCAAAGAGACGAAAATTCCTTGAATCGAGATTTAGTGAATTTAAGACAAAAGCCAAACGAAACGCCATACCAATTTTATGAAAGCTGCATTCATTTATTGAACACAATATGTAATTACGTAGATTTACACGTAAATAATCCAGCGGAAAAGATTAGTAAGAGAGATTTCTTCGCAAAACAAGCTTTAAGAACATATCTCTCAGGTTTAAGAGAACCATTAGGCTCTACAATAAGAGCAATGAGACCTCAAACCCTTGCTATTGCGTTACGATACATTACAGAAGAAGATAATATTAAATATGTGCAAAAAACTAATTTTTCAAATAATGAAAATGCTAGGAAACCAATTCAACAAACGCAATTTTTTCAAAAACCAAATTATTTTCAACAACCGCAATATTTTCATTCACAAAACTTCCAACAATCCCAATCGCAATTTTCTCGCGGACCAATAAACATACAGACTAGGAAAAATCAACCACCTCAAAAATTTCCCACGAACAATCAAGTTTTTGGAAAACCCCAAAATGCTTGGAAAAGCTCTCCAAACGTTCCACAACCTAAACTAACACCGATGAGTATCTCAACACATAACACCTTGCCACAAACTAGATTTGCAAATTTTAGAAATAAACCCACTCAAAACATATTCCAAAATTACGGTCAAAAACCAAATTTTACTCATGAAGAATTATTTAATGCTGAATATCTCGAACAACAAGACGATGAAATTACGGAAAATGCTCAAATCGAGCAATATCCGGAATCATCATTGCAAAATAATGACGCATCAGACGAAATCGATGAAGATTATTTTGAAGAACAAAATCAAAATTTTCACGAGGTTTTAACCGACAAGAACGGAACATAGTGGAAATTAACCTTTTCACTAATAAAAAAGAATTACCGTATATTCAAATTTTAGATCCCCCGTTAAAACTTCTGGTTGATACAGGATCAACAAAATCATTTTTAAATCCCGAAATTGCTGCAAAATATTACCCGAATCAAATTTCACACGAACCATTTATAGTATCGGCAATGTTTCAAACATCTTCTCATAGTCATTGCGCAGAAATACCATTATTTTCGGAATTTAATCAAAATAAAAAAATAAAATTCTATTTGTTAAATTTTCACGATACCTATGACGGACTGTTAGGAATAGATTTTATAAAACTATTACGAGCACAATTAGACTTTGCTAATTCAAAATTAATTACACCCAAAGCAACGATACCAATTAATTATCAACCTTCACAGCAAAAAATAATTTTCGACAAAAAAATACAACCCCATATGAAACAAATTTCAAAAATACCAGTTAATCATAAAAACGGAGAAATTATAATCCCCCGACAAAACATACAATCTTGTGAAATCCCGGAGACTCTAACTTTATCTGTTAATGGTCAAGCTTCGGTAGAAATTTTAAATAAATCCGACAAAGAAGTTACATTGTTTTTGACAAATCCAATAAGAGTAATTCCTTTTAATAAAAATGAATTTGAAATACATCAAATTGATCATTGTGAAAACAATCAAATTAATCGACCATATCTAATAGATAATTTAATCAGGACATCACACATGAATAAAGAGGAAAAAATAGAAATAATTAAATTATGTAGAAAATATTCCGATATTTTCCATAAAGAAGATCAACCATTAACATTTACCAACCAAATTAAACATTCAATCAAAACAAAAGACGAACTACCGGTCTATACAAAAACATATAGATACCCATTTATTCATAAACCAGAGGTAGAAAAACAAATCAATTCTATGCTAGAACAAAAAATTATTCAACCAAGTGATTCTCCATGGTCATCCCCTATTTGGATTGTTCCAAAAAAAACAGATGCATCAGGAAAAAAGAAGTGGAGAATCGTGGTAGACTTTCGAAAATTAAATGAGAAAACGATCGACGATAAATACCCGTTGCCAAACATAACTGATGTTTTAGACAAGTTAGGAAAGTGCAATTATTTTTCTACCTTAGATTTAGCTAGTGGATTCCACCAAATAGAAATGAATCCAGAGGACATCCCCAAAACTGCCTTTAACGTCGAAAACGGTCATTACGAATATTTGCGGATGCCGTTTGGTTTAAAAAATGCACCGGCGACATTTCAAAGAGTCATGGACAATGTACTAAGAGGATTACAAAACGAGTTTTGCTTAGTTTACCTAGATGACATTATTATTTATTCTACGTCCTTACAAGAACACATTAATAACCTTCAAAAGGTATTTCAACGCCTTCGCGACACCAATTTCAAAATACAATTAGATAAATCAGAATTTTTAAAAAAAGAAGTTGCTTATTTAGGTCATATTGTAACGCCAGACGGAGTAAAGCCCAATCCGGACAAAATTGTTGCTATTCAAAAATACCCCATTCCCAAGACTACAAAACAAATAAAAGGATTCCTTGGTTTACTCGGTTATTACCGGAAATTTATTAAAGATTTCGCGAAAATCACAAAACCTTTAACACTTTGTCTAAAGAAAAATGCAAAAATCGAACATACCCCGCAATTTATCCAATGTTTTGAAAATTGTAAAAAATTATTGACTAATCAACCAATTTTACAATATCCCGACTTTTCTAAAAATTTTAATTTAACAACGGACGCAAGTAACATAGCCTTAGGTGCCATATTATCACAAGGACCTGTCGGAACAGATAAACCAATTGCATATGCTTCAAGAACACTTAATGAATCCGAACAAAACTACAGTACGATCGAGAAAGAATTATTGGCAATAGTTTGGTCAACTAAATATTTCCGACCATATTTGTACGGGAGGAAATTCAAAATTATTACCGATCACAAGCCACTTCAATGGCTCATGAATTTAAAGAACCAAATTCTAAATTAATCCGATGGAAACTTAAACTTGAAGAATTTGATTATGAAATACACTATAAAACAGGAAAGAGTAATAAGAATGCAGATGCACTATCTAGGATAGAAATTAACACAAAAGAATTTAATGACTATAATGTTTCTGAACGACCTGAAATCACATATACAGACTTCGAAAATTTTAAAGAAAAATTATTTACCCCTAATATTCAAGAAACTGAAAAGGATATTTTCCTTATGCCCAATAACTACGCATTAGCTCATTCTGTATCCCAAGACCTTCACATGAACAAAGGAATAGCCCTAAAATTTAAAAACAAATATGGATTTTTAGATAACTTAAAATACCAACAAAACAAGTTACAGAAGTAGCATTTATTACGTCAAACCAAAGGAACATTTATTATTTAGTGACGAAACAAAATTACTTTGACAAACCAACCTATCCTGACATTTTTAAAACTCTGACCAACTTACGGAAATTACTGATAGAACATAACATAACCAAATTAGCAATTCCTAAAATCTGTTGCGGACAAGATAAGAAAAAATGGTCAATCATAAAGCGAATGATACTATACATATTTTATGACACACCCATCGAAATTCAAATATGTAAATTCAATCAAAATGATGCTGTTTCACGAAGTTCACTTCAAGTCGACGTAGATCTAGACGATAATGTATCAATTCAAGGAAATTGCCCATATCCCCCTGAAATAGAACAAATAGATGCAGAGGAATTTATACCACAAAATATTATTCAAAATAAGATAAAAACACCCCGAACGGATGACACCGTTCATACAAGTCAAGAAGAACCAATATTAGAAATTCCTATTTCAGAAAAACCCCTTAACATTTTTAACCATCAAATAATAATAAATCATGTTTTACATTCTCCAAGAAAACCCTTAATAGAACACATATTTCCAACAAAAAACCGATTACACGTTCAAATATCAACGAATAATTTAGAAGAAGACGTTATTAACCTTTTCAAAAATTACATTTCACTTCAATTTACACATGCTCTTTATTTAAGAGACGAAACATATTTACCACGAATATGTCAAATTATCAAAGGTACATTTAGAAATTCTTCATATAAATTAGTAAAATGTAATCAAATCCTGGAAGATGTAAATAACGAAGAAAGACAAAAAGAAATCATAAAAAACTATCACGAAGGTAAGACGAACCATCGCGAATTGACGTTACGAACGGACATTTAAATACAAAAGACCCTTTCGATATAAATGTTAATGTACAATTTTTAAATAATTACATTCAGGAACATCGTGAAATAACTAAGGAAATTTATAAAAAATTAAATGAACAATTAACTCTAAAAAAGGATCGTATAATTAACAAACACAACGAAAACAGACACGATCCACTTGTCTATACCCCTAACACAGACGCATATAGAAAAACAGCTGCAACCCCACGTAACAAACTTACCCCACGGTTCATAAAAGAAAATATAATTCAGAACGAAGAGATAAAAATTGTTACACCTCAAACATCTTATCATAAGCAAAATTTAAGAAGACCCGTAGCTAACGAACGTAAATTGTTACAGATACTACCTGACGACATTGACGATATCCCAGGAAATAACAATAACAAACCTGAACCAAAATTCAGGTATCCTCCCTTTTAAATTAGGAAAAGCAAAAATAAAATCCCATAATTATGTTTTCCTTCATTATTACGATTTAGATCCTATTAAAAATGAGATCGAAGCCATTAAAGAGATATATCATGTAAATGTTTCAAACGCAATCCAAAGTAGACTAAGTCATCCTTATTTCTTTGAATTACAAAATTTTCAACAAGCATTACTTTTTCAATTAAACGCGGCTGAACAAAAATATAATTCCTTAAGTTCAAACACACGAATTAAGCGTGGATTAATTGATGGATTAGGCACAATAATAAAAAGTATTTCAGGAAACTTAGACACGAATGATGCCATTCGTTATGATCAAGCAATTCATGATTTAAAAACAAATCAAAAAGAAGTTATTCAAAAGTTAAATGATGAAATATCTCTTACTACGGAAATAATTAACAACTTTGATAAAACAATATCACTAATAAAACATAACCAAGAAGTAATAACTACAGGATTAAATAAAATAAGTAATGATCTACATCAATTCGTTTTCAACTTTAGTAACTATCTCGAGGTCAGAAATGTAATTGATCAAATCAATCTGACTCTAAATATAATTCTGCAATTACTGGAAGACGTTGAGAATTCAGTAACATTTGCAAGGTTAAATGTATTGCATAATAGTATAATGAAAACGAGTGAACTCGAATCTATCATTGGGACAATTCTAAAATATTATTCAGTAGAAAATTTACTATTTCCAAATTACAATAAAGACATACATCAATATTACGAAATATTAGAAGTCAAAGCATATTATTCAAGCAACAAAATTGTTTTCGCAATCCATTTTCCTATCGTACACCCAGATATATTTTCATTTATCATTTCAAACAACAATTATTCCCCGAAATTCCTATCTGATAATGAATGCGAATTTCTACGAATACATGTCAACACCATGCAAGCAAGTGAGCGAGCAATACTATTGTCAAGAAAATAATTTGATTGAGGAATTACACAAAGGCGATTGCATATTCCAAATATTACAACTAAAATCTTATGGAAATTGTCAAACAACACAGGTGGAAGTGACACAAAACATCATTCAACAAATAAATGAAGCGTACTACGTCGCCATTCTTCCCAAAGAAACAAAAATACAAACAATGTGTAAACGTGCTGACTTCACTACTCTGCGTGGAAATTACCTAATCAAACTACCAATAGGATGCCAAATTATCACAGAAGAAAATACTTACATCAACGCGAAAGAAGTAACCCAGGGAGAACCAATGCTGTTACCAGAAGTCAAGATCGCCCACAGAAACTCCACATTAAAAGAAAATGACAAGATAATAATTGAAGATATCCCATTAGATAAAATACACGAACTACAAAGAAGACAGAAGATGATCACCCCAGTGAAGCCAACATACCATGAGCTATCTACCCATTATTGGACAGCACCAATTTACGTCATTCTGATTGGAGCTGTAATCTACATCATATACAAAATGATAAAAAATTACCGATTAAAGAAGACCAGGAATGGAACATCTACTACTCAAGGACAACCTCAAGCTTTTTTCACCCCATGAAAAAACTTGAATCCAGGGATGAAGGAGTTATATTACACACCATAGGGGATCCCTTTGTTATAATTATGCAACGGTGGCATTCCGAACGGAACTCATCATAATGCTTATTCTTAATTTTAGTTATCTTATTATCTCAGAAATGTATTATGTTATATTTTCTTAATCTTAGTCTTAAAATAGCTCCGACGAGTTTCACACGTACTGGAGCGCATGTAACCTTTTCTTAATATCTTCGTTAAATAAATTTGTTGTATTTCCAAAACCAACGTTTTATAAATAAAATAATTTTTTTTAAAAACGTTATCGCTCGGTCGCGAAATATAACTCGCATTACTTTTTTGTATTGTAAATTGGCTTTCGATCTGTATTCGATCTGTTAAAGTAGTAAATTATTGGTGCTGTCATATTGTGTCACATTCAATTTGCTACTTTGAATAATGGTCTACTTAAATGAAGTGCAACGTGTGTGCGTTACCACTAATACAAAAGGTACAGGAAAGACTAGAATAGAAATGTAATACGACGTTTAGTATAACCTCCAATGCTGCAAGACAAGTATACAGTATGTATATACATATACTCAAAACGTTATTAAATTTCAATGTGACAGGTCGCTTTTTTTGTCCGTAATTTTGACAATACATGTTGATTTTTATATTATGTAGCAAAATAAACGCACAAAGCTATTTTCTTAATGTGTACATTCCAGCGGCAAATGCACCAATCCGGATTCTGCCATCCGTCACGTAATCGGTGATCTTTTTCCCTTCTTGGGACCCTTACCTCTCTTTCTATAATCAATCTACAGATTATTTTTTTACTATATGCTGATCGTGTAAAATATAAGTTAAAAAAATATACGGCGAAATCACGTGAATTGACAAAAGCCACAAGGCTGTTTCATGAAAGTTAGAAGGAGATAGCTACATAAAAATTCTTTCACTTATCTATTGATCGATCGGCATATAGAGAAAAAATGAACTGTAGTTATAAATGTGCTACGTGTATGGTTAGCACCATAGACGTACATAGTTTAATTATAACTAGAATGAGTATAGAGAGAGAGAGAGAGAGGTAAAGGGTCCCAACATAGGAAAAGGATCACCGATCACGTGATAGATGGCAGAACCTGGATTGGTGCATTTATCACCGGAACGTATTAGGAAAATAGTTTTGTGCCTTTATTTTGCTACGTAATATAAAAATCAACATCTATTGTCAAAATTATGTATGTTGCCTAGGTTAATGCAGAATATAGAGGTGTCTTTCTTGCTCTTCACATTTCCGAATATTGGCTATCACCAGGCTTACGATTTCGGCCCACTTCGAACGTATTGGATTGTAAATTCCCCGGCTTCGCACAACACGGCAGGTAGTAAATATTGTCTTACATACTTTTTTGATTTATGTTAAACTTTATTTAATTATTTACTACGATCGCGTGGCCCATAGCAAATGTTCAATATACAGGCTGTTACAAATTCGAGGCTCACCATTGGGATCTCTGAAACAGTAAGAGATACGAAGTCGGTTAAATTGGGGCAAAGTTGCGTATTTTGGTGCTCAATAATAATCCGTTCTGAAAAATCTTCTACGTTTTGTAGTTTTTGAAATATTTCAAAAAAATAAGAAAACGTAATTTTCTTTTTTATTTTTTCCTGAAGTTATTGTTGCAGAGATCATAACAAAATTAATACATTCTACAGGCACTTTTTTAAGCTCTTTACGATGATATCAATAGATTTTACTTAAAATGTTTCGTCTCGTCCTGACCATCATCAACTTCATTTTTTCTTATGGGCGCTACATTGGGTTTTAATACCAATGAATAGATCTATTTTTTCTGATGCTCTTCCATATATCACACATCCCTATTTATTAATTTGAAACAGCTGGAAATGCAAGAAATTGTTGAAAAATAACTCTGCAAAGAAAAACATGGTATGCAGTGAAAACAAAAACAAAAAAGTTTGATATACCTTCGGAGTTTTATTTCGTCTATCACAAAAGCAGATTTTTGAAAAATTTTTAGATATAAAAATGAATGACTTGAATCCAAGAAGGACGTACATCTTTAAAACGTATTGTGCTAACAACAACAATTTAGTAATAGCAAGAGAAATTTACTTTCAACAATGACGATGACGCAGTATTTAATTAATTTCGTAATTAAATTATACATTTTTATGATTAAAGCAAGAAAGTGCATCTGGATGGTTTGTGCAAAAAACTTAGCTCTGTCTGCTTCGGATTACGAACACTAAGACACCATACAAGTTTTGAAATATTAAAAACTGTGTATTTTGCAAACTTTTACGCTCACCTCCAATATGGAATTATTCTCTGGGGCGGAAGTGTTAATGTGAAAAATGTATTCACTGTGCAAGAAAAGGCTGTGAGGATCCTCTGCAGAATGTCCTGCCGCGAATCTTGTAAAGGCGTCTTTAACGCTCTAGGACTCCTAACTGTTTACGCTGTTTATATATATAAATGTCTATCTTATCTCGTAAAAAACAAGCATATATTTAGTAACTACGAAAATAAGTCAGTTAACAAATATGACACTAGAAATAATTTTTGTTTTGTTTATCCGATACATAGATTAAGTAAATTCGAAAATGGTGCTTTTTACGCTTGCATGAAGCTCTATAATAAATTACCTGTTAATTTAAAAATGTTGGAAAACGCAGACAAATTCAAACATGAAGTCTTCAAGTTTCTTGTTGAGCTTGAACCATACAGTTTATCAGATTATTATAATAATTGAATGTCTAGTTTACTTTATATTTCATTGTATTACATTGTCCTTTAATTTTGACCATTTTCAAACCTGTATTTATGCTACAGTTGTTTTGAAATAAACCTTATTATTATTATTATTATTATTAAAGTATCACAAGAAATTATATCTTTAAAAATCTCTCATTCTTATAAATTTAAAAATGTATTGTGCTAATAACAATTTAGTAATAGCAAGAGAAATTTACTTCCAATAATACCCAGGAAGATGCCATCCACACAGAACAATGTTATTAAGTTAGATAGAAACATTGCACTTTATGGATATTTTCGTAAAGCTCGAAGGACGTATCGAGATCACCTTAATGATGATGAGAATGAAGAATTATTAGTAGAGGTAGTTTGTACTTGACGTTTCAAAATCGTTGTCATTTGTCATTGTTTTCATGGCCAGGTAGGTTACATAAAAATAGTTACTTATAAAATGTATAAAATTATGAGACTACAAGAAAGAATGTTTCCTCGAGCAGTAATATCTTTTAAGATACGAGTTTTCTAAAGACATACATAATTTAATTTGATATTTTCTTGATTTAATAATAATAATGTATAATTTAATTACAAATCTAATCAACTATTGTTTTGTAGTTGTCTTTCTGGATATTGTTGGAAGGAAATTTCGCTCGTTATTACTGAATTGTTGTTGTTAAGACCACAATAAATTTTTAAATTTACGTCATTCTTGGATTCAAAAACATTCATTTTTAGATCTAAAAATTTTACTAAAATCAGCTCTTGTGATACACGAAATAAAACTCCGAAGGTATATCAAACTTTTTTGGTTTTTGTTTTCACTGCATACCATGTTTTTCTTTGCAGTGTTATTTTCAACAATTTCTTGCATTTCCAGCTGTTTCAGATTATTAAATAGGGATGTGTGATACATGGAAAAGCATCAGAAAAAATAGATCTATTCAATGGTATTAAAATCCAATGTAGCGCCCATAAGAAAAAATGAAGTTGATGATGGTCAGAACGAGACGAAACGTTTTAAGTAAAATCTAATGATATCATCATAAAGAGCTTAAAAAAGTGCCTGTAGAATGTATTAATTTTGTTATGATCCCTGCAATAATAACTTCAAAAATAAAAATAAAAAAGAAAATTACGTTTTCTTGTTTTTTGGAAATATTTCAAAAACTACAAATCGCAGAGGAGTTTTCAGAACGGATTATTATTCAGCACCAAAATACGCAACTTTGCCCCAATTTAACCGACTTCCTATCTCTTACCGTTTCCGAGATCCCAATGGTGAGCCTCGAATTTGTAACAGCCTGTATAGATCTATCAATTTAATAATTTAAGTAATTTAATTTAAGAATGTATTAATTTTATTATGATCCCTGCAATAATAACTTCAGGAAAAAATAAAAAAAAAATTACGTTTTCTGATTTTTTTGAAATATTTCAAAAACTACAAAACGTAGAAGATTTTTCAGAACGGATTATTATTCAGCACCAAAATACGCAACTTTTCCCCAATTTAACCGACTTCGTATCTCTTACCGTTTCCGAGATCCCAATGGTGAGCCTCGAATTTGTAACAGCCTGCATGTTTAAATGCGACGTGGGCCGAAATCGTAAGCCTGGCTATCACTTTTGGATGTTGCTAACACTTGTGACAGTGCATTTAATACGGAATGTTATATCTGTCAGTTATTAAATCTGTAGTTAGCAGAAACAAATGATTGGGCAGCTGTCAGTGCTACAAACCTTAAAAATCATTAAAATTATAACCTCCTTTAATTAGATATTTAATTGAATGCATGGTGGATATTTCTCTAATATACCGCGAACAGTGTTATTTTTAATAGTAGTTTTTATAAATAATAATTAAAGACTAAACGGGATTTTTTTGCTTGGTTTCATAATTATTAGAATCATTGTCTCCAAAGAAGTATTATAATTAAGAATTCCATTCTTATTGATTGTAGCAGTTTTTTTTCGTAAACAATTTCAGCAAAGATTTATTAAATAAGTTTATCAAGTTCAGATATTTCAAGTTCAATTTTGAACCGGACCTACATTTTTATGAAGCAACCGCCCTCAGCAGTGCCCTCAGCCTTCCAAAGTTATTATCATTCTTAAAACGAATAATGGCTTCGTGAATTATTTATTTCATGATAATTTCAAAAAATTTAATTCAGCAATCTCCGTTCAGAAATACATATATTTTCTTAAGTGCAGCAGCTGCGTCATAAATTTAAAAGAATTAAAATATTTGTAACGTCGCAGCTGCCAAATGTATTACTTCTCCGAAGTTAAAGACAAATGGTACAGTGAGGGACGGGTGGTTAAAAAAATGATAACAGAAAGAGGATGAATTATCCTTTACTTTCAACTTTATCAATTTTTACAAGATCTCGTCGAAACACTATGTCCTTCTAGATGTCTCGACGAGATTAAGAGAGAAGTTCTATTTTTATGCCCAAACAATGTCTTCATTTTCAAAATTAATTACACCATAATAATCAACAATTTCCACTTCTTCTCCTCACTCTTTTATTGAAATTTTAATCAGACCATAAAGGACCCGAGTACCAATTTCTTTGTTTGTAGGTATCTAGTTTGAGCTTTTTTGCCAGATATTGCTATTACGTCCTCTTTATACGGAATGAGATTTCAGCCCTTGCCCGCCACTACATTATATTTTTCGGGATTGACGAAAAATTACGTTCTTTCTTCTAAGTAATATTTACTTAAACATAAAGACAAAATTTATATAAACATGTATATTCAGAATAAGTAAAAACAATTTCAATAATCTCAAATCAAATTAAGGAATTTGGCATGAGACGAAATTCTAAACAGTAGATAATAACTCAAAGTCATATATTATCAAATAACAATTAAGATGATTTAAATAAGGTACAAAATTGATTGCATGTAATAATTTAGTCAAATTATTAAAAGACACATTTTAGATAACTGCAAAATTTAAATGTAATTACAGATTACATCAGAACGACACTGTAACAAGTGTCTAAATAAAAACCTGGTCAAGTAGGCTACATTTAGTAATTCTGTTATGTAAATGCAATGGATAAATTCTCAATCACAACCTACTTGACCAGGTTTTTATTTAGACGCTCGTTATAACACAATGCAAAACAAATTCAAAATGATTTTAAAACGAGTAAAACAGCATTTCATAATTAAATAAGCAGATGTTAGTTTCTAAAAACATAGCCAAAATGGTAAAATCAATTAACAAATTCTCACCTTAAACCATCTACCAGATACAGAGACGGACGAATTTTTTTAGAGATCAGCCACACACATTCTGTAAATGTCCATTACGCCCTCGGGCTTGAGGAGTTACACTCGACAAGACGGGCACTGGCTGTCTAATCCGTCGTGCTACGCCATGGCCTTTTCTATTGTTTTAAACCGAAAATTAAATTAAATTCCAATCCCTGGATCGTTCGCTTTTAGTTATGTTTACATAATGCGGTTTTTTGATGAGTCAACTCGGCGACTGCAGTACTCAGCTGAAAATTTTTGCGAACGGAGCCTCATTTCAAAGGTCAGCCCTGACTCATATTGGCGGAGCTTTTGATAAAGGAAGGCGTTTGTTTACATAATTTTTAGGTGAACATATTTCCCGCGCTCGCTTGCGTTATTGTATCGAGTTTAATTTATGTAATGAATTTAATGATTATGAAATGCTCGATTTCTTGTATCGTACTATAAACAGAAACAAATGTTTCCAGTATAATTAAAGAAAATGAATATTATGATTTATAAACAATCTTAAGTACAAGTTATTAAAAAGCAAAAATTTTGATTTTGTAAACTGAGAATACTGTGATCCTGTAACACTGTAGTTTTTTTTTCTCGAAATTTTTTCTGAAATACTCATTTTGTCTCTTCTATCGTATTCAAGTTCATATTTTATGTTTTTTTTAGGAATAAGAAAAAAGTACGTTCGTTATCAGCAACGCAAAGTACAAAGTTGAATTATTCTTAACTCCGAAAATCAATTTGCAAATTTCCAAATTTTATAAAGACTTTTCAAAATTATTTGTTTCAAAACTGGCATTGAATATATTTCACTGATTAAGGGGTTTAAAAGAATAAATCAATGTTGATGTCTATCAGTCTGTGAAGAGCTTGTAATTTTGCTCATTGCATAAAGAATCTCAAACCAATTTTCTGTACTGAAGTATCGTATCTAAATTGCGCTTATTCGTAATATTTTTTAGAATTTTCTTTCTAAAAAATATGATTGAATATACTATGTTGTCTTCTTATTGTCAGTGAAGTGCATGACATCAACGACAATGTCACACCCATTGACATTAAACAAGTTGATCTAGATAATGGCGTCGCGTCGTGAATGAGAGACGAAATGAGTAATTCCCGCCGCCGAAGCACGTCCTTTGTCTAATTCCAGCCCGACGTTTTGAAAAATTGTAATTGCTTTATCCTGTTAAAACGAATTGGCCGCTTGAGATTTTTTACGTGCCCTGATTCACGAAGCGGGCCCGTTCCCGCGGCCCCATTCCTGCGGAAGGAAGTGGCGCTTTAAAAACGGTCCGGCCTGCGAAATATTGACTCTCCGTTTTCAGGACGAAGTTTTTATTAGCGCCGATCGCGCCGACCTTTTAATTACACCGCCTGTGTAAATGCCGGCTTTCGTGTACTTTCGAATTAAATTAATAATTTACGTCCCAGCACTAAATTACTCGCTAAGTTCTAAAGTTTTTCGAGATCGTTTGTTTTTTGTAAACACTGTAATCTTGAAGTGGATTGTATTTTAAAATTCTGCTAACCCTCAAAAGAAAATAAAGGTTCAGGTTCACACTCAAGTGAACTTTATTAAATGTTTCTAATTTTTTGGTTCTTCTTTAATACCTTAAGAAAAAAACGAGAAAAAAGAAAATCTATTATTACTTATTTATATGAAACATTAATAAATACAAATATTTTTTTAAATTAGATTAATACGATATGTCCAAAGAAATTTTTGATAGAGGGAGGTCATAGAATTGTAAACGTATATCCTAACCAAGCAGTTTTTGAGGTTAGTGACACGCCTTTTCCACACATACGGTTACTGAAAATAAAGGACATGCACCGAGGCAATATTTATGTAACTTGTTAACTTGGGTTCAGGAAAAGTTTAATTAGCTAAAATTGGTAAGCCAAGAAATTCTTCCTTTGCCTCGTTTTATCTTAAGTTTTCCTTTATAGGATTACCTACCTGCAGTAGGCGATGTTTTTCTGTGTTTTTCATTACATGCTCGAGGTATCCAAGTTTCCGCTGTTTGATCGCTCTTATTAGTTAAGGCTTTGTAAGGAAAACTGTCTCGTTAGTAACTATGACCCAGTATTTCAGTCACAGTTTAACTTTAATTTTCAGTTTATTCTCATAGAAACAATTGTTTTTATATATTGAAATACCGGACCATAGTCAACCTAGGGAATCCTCGATTGCAATTACAATTCTCATATCTCCGAAAAGAGATAAGAGTTTATATTTTTTGCTTTTCTAAATACGTAATCAGAAACCGTTCAGACCAAATCGATGAGAGGACATAAGTATAACCAACTTCTCTTATGCAATACTGATACTCTCTTAAACGGAAAACAGAGAAGCTTTCTAACACCATGCTTTTCAATTCTTAAAACCTTACCGAAACATTAAATTGAAAATATCAACCAAAAAAATTAACGATCCTCAAAGTATAGTAACTGTAGCGGGGCCATTTCTAAAATGATGATTTTTATTAAAATACACTGCCACCACCACTACCGGAGTTTTAAGGGACACGGACTCTTCTACCATTGACGACAGAAAAAATGAGGACAAGTGCCAAGTGATATTAACGTGTTTTTACTAATGTAAATGATACTTCTAAATCAGTTTGTAGTCATTTGTAGTCAAAGTGAATTAAAATGCAAAAATATACCCAAAATAAAAGAACTATGTTCGGGTTAATAATCGAGTACATATATTAATTAGAAAAAAAAACCATACAATGGGGTATAAATTGCTTCTACCTTTAGGGCGGACGAGAATTAGCAGCAGAGGATCTCTTTTTCTCAGCGTTTCCCTTGGGCTTTTCGATCGTCCTCTGGAGCTCTAGGCGAAGGATTTTTTCCTTACACCGTCACATCACCCAAACCAGAGACACTTGAAATCCAAGCACCCACTCGCAAAAAGGGGTTGGCGTTTAAAGTTAAAAGGGAAAAAAAATTGAAAATTTTGAAAATGAACAAAAATAAAAGAAAGGGATTCGGCCAACATTAATTAATTTTGAATTTTCTTCTACCGCCGCCGCGCCGCGACATCAGAGGATATAAATTTGCTGCAATCCTGAACATTCGATGCGAAAAATGGCGAAAAAGTTCGAGATCAGCAAGGAAAGTGTGCGTAAAATCGTTCATAGAAAGATTGCATTCCGCAGTTATAAAATTGACCATATGCACTTCCTCAATGACCAAATGAAACGTATACATTTGGAGAAATTTCATTGCAAGCTTCGACTGGTCGCCTCCAAAAAGTTCTTTATTGAAGATTTTCACCATCAATCCTGCGCCGAACTATCAGAATCATTGTCGACTACTTTAAAAAGGTGAGGAGAAATCTACTGCTGCGAAAATCGTCGCCCACTGTCATTTCCCAACGTCCGTCATGGTTTGGGCTAGTATTTGCTCCATAGGTAAGACTCCGTTGGTATTCCTCGAAAGAAACGTCAAAATCAACGCGGTCACCTATCAGCAAGTCATCCTTTGGGACGTTTTGGAGCCGTGGACAATGGGGTACTTCGATGGAGAAGGATTTACTCTGCAACAAGAACTGGGCTCTGGCACATTCGGCCCAGTCAACGATCGCGACCTGTGAAGAACTATATCTTGGATTGTGGGGCAAAGATATGCGGCCTTCAGATTCTCCAGATTTGAATACAATGAATTATTCCATGTGGTCCATCTTGGAGCAAAAGATATTCGCGCATGGGACAAACTTATCGTCGAGCAGTGTGCGACCATTATTGGTAATTTTCGAAAGCGCCTTCGTAAGTGTATTCAAACCAATTTTCAAGCATTTGATGTAATTGTTTTATGGAGTGTCATTATTATTAGGTTTACAAAAAAATTACTTTACTTTCAATTGAGTTGTTTAGATAACAATGTAATTTAAAATTATGCAAAGTTATGACAAAGAAAAGTAAGATTTTGTACGAAAGAATCACTGACGTCTCTGACTTTCTAATTAAACTTTCTTTACAAGATTCAGATGCCTTATAGTCATTAAATATCTTGTAAGGAACGTAAAGTAATCCTTTCATTTTAATCAAAAGAGACGTAAGGTAATCCTCTAGATTTAATCAAAAATCAATACACTGTCATTACTGGAGTAAACATTTTTCCTTCGTGATAATTTGTAAACTAAGATCATTTTATTAAATGTATAATTTAAAGTAGTCTGCATATACTGCGCACGAAAATTATAACCACACAGTAATAAAGACAGAAAATACAGTTGGATACGATATTTTTAGACGTCACATATTTTTACCCCAACAATATCCATCACGTCAGCCGAAACCGCCTACATTTCATTCGACCCACGGGGGTCTCCACACAAAACGTAAAAAGAAACACATGTTCCCAATTTACCTACTCACTATTCGTTCCGGCGATGTCATTCCACCTCGTCCGTTCCTACCTTCTATAAGCAAATCATATTTTCTCATCCTTGCTGACCACAATTCGAATAAACTGTTAGGTCTGCCACACGTCCGATTTCTAAACTCCTTCTTTTTTTTATTGTCGGCATAATATGAAAATCTCATGGTTTTACTAAAATCTAAAAAAATCGTCAAAATTTGCATTTTTAATTATATTAATTTACAAGGTTCTTATATTATATCGGCGTTATGGTTAATGATAGCTAATTATTTTACAGTTTTTTTTTCGATAAGAATGAAGACAATTGTTTACAATAAAACTGAGAACGTGTCCTGATAAAGAAAAATGAGCAGTGATTTGATATTACCAGAAAGGACATATGCAAGAGGAAATATTTGTAACTGGTTCAAGAAATTTGATGGAAAAGAAGGAATAATTAATAATGATTTTCACGTAAATCATCTACCGCAGTTGCTTCGGGGAACATTTCAACAAAATGTTCAAAAATAATACATGAATTAATATCTCGAAAATAAAAGGGACAATCTTCAGTTAATTGAAAAGTTAGTTCTCAGCAAGATATCATCGTATCGTTTCTAATGAATTTCTAATGAAAAATCACGACCAATTGCTCTGATCCGTAAACCTTGTTCAGATTCACGAACAGTATTTGTATAAAAAAATAGATTGCATTGCAAAAAAAAATAGATTGCATTGCAAAAAAAAAACAATGTTGTTGTTGTTGTCAGAAAATATTACCATTGAAAAGCACATTTTGTATTTCGAATCGATAATAAAAAGCTTCACTTAAGCTTAGTTGTGTTTTATAATAAAAACACTGGTCCTTCAAGAATCCCAACAAACCTGTTTCAAAGATTAGCTTTTTTCAACAAATATTCGACAACCAAAAGGGTTAATAGAAAAATTAGCCTTCTTTTCTTTGTTGAAAACGAAAAGGTGAATTCTGAAGTTTAAGAAATCGTGATCCCTGAATATGCGTCAAAATGTATCCCTTAAGTATAATATTATCACGAACAGGTGTAAATCCTCCGCTTGGGGTTGCGTAGCTTAGGGGTACTTGGGAATATGGGAGTAACTGAAAACCAACTAATAAAAACTAAAGGATTGCCTACCTTAATATCCAAATATATGAAATACAGAATCCCTTGAAGTAACCGGAATAATTGATAATCTATTTTTGTAATTAAATATTTCCTTGCGTATCATGATCTATGGGATTCATGAAAATTATTATTAGGTTATAATGTAATCATTTTCATCCTGCAAACAACCAAGCTCTGTAATATGATCTTCCCTTCCAAGTCTGTTCAATCCTGACCAAAATGGTAATAATATAAATTAGTTATGACGTTAGTACATCGAAACACTTAAGCAGAAATGCTAAATTTATTTCCAAGTTGAAATAATCAATTACTAATTATTAAAAATCGCAGGCTTTCACGGTCGATGTCCAATGAACACTTGACCTCCGAAATGATTAGTAGATTCAAGCTATTCAACGAGTTATTCTCCTGGATTGTTGTAACTTATCCTTCTTCTCATCCTGAGAACTTTTCGGTCGTATCTACAATATGGTGCGCTTTATGAATTCGGGGCTTAAAGAAAATAATTGTCTACTAAATAAAAAATAGTTTTATTATCTTCAGTTGTTTTAGGCATTAAAATACTCAATCAACAAGTGCAGAACTTTTCTTGAATTAGTTTATCTATCGTAAGAAAACTGATTTAAATCTCGTACATGGTTCGGTTTTACAAAGGTTCTTCTTTTGGAAATGCTCTGAAATCTTGAGGAACATTTTCGTACACGTTCGATAACTTCGGTTGATCCAGAGAATCAGACAGCCTCGTCTGACGTCTTCGTTCATAAAGCAGCGGCAGCTCGGATTGCCTTAAGGCGATCCATGTAAACGAGAGTTGCTAGCAAAATTGTAACCGACAATACGAAAGAAAATACAAAAGAAAAAAGAAAAGCCATTAGCGATTCTCAAGATTTTTTACCTGCGTCAGTACTCGTGCAGACTTTCACAAGTGAAATAAAACACTTTATTTAAATAAGTGTACTAAACTCTGGCAAACGCCGTTATTAGCTACAAATTTCCAAACACTAAAGGGTCAAACAGAATACAACGCCGCGCCGTAACGCGCCGTTGCAACGACGCGGCGTCAACTGTCACTTCAAAAGACATGCATAGATAAAACGGCGAGGAAAGTCGTCAATCTAACCGAAAAATAGAAATAACTTGTGCCACAAATGGATAAATTTCAAGTATTTATATTATTGTATATGTTTACGTTACATCTGATGAATTATTGTATGTTGTATTTTTCACATACAAGAAATTACCGGATGAAAATGCGATGGTGGGAGTTATATTTGGTTATGTATTATGACGTTTGACGCCGTAAAAGTTGGAAGTTGACCAACTTTTTGCATACAACGCCGCTTGACATCGTTCATTCTGTGCAATGACATTTGAACCTTTGTATTTAACATTCATTTGACAGATAACGGCGCTGCATTCTGTTTGAGCCTTTACTCAAAAGTACCTCACACCGTGTTGAATCTGAGATGCTAATGACATATCTTTGACGTTGTTGCTTAGTAGCGTTTTCAACTGGTACACTCCGCGTAGACGACTGTACACTCTACTGGAATTATACGTTCCTCAGGGAAGAGACGATTACACCTACCGAGAACTGCGCATTCCGCTGAGGTAATTTGTTCTTTACCAGTGTAAACTTTTCTACACGAGCTATATGAGGCGGGGTAGAGATTGCAAAACAAACATGTCCGAAAAATTGGTAATCTTTGCTCATGTACAGTAGCGGACAATAAAATCTGGGCAAGAATTTGGCATGTCGTGCGCATTTCGACAAATTTGGTAAATCAGGCCTTTTATTGAGGTTATATTTCTGTCAAAATAAATAAATAAAATTTTAATTAGACGTTAGAATTACTAGTGACATGCATTAAACGTCAAAAATATTAAAGTGAGGTTGACATGGTGCAAATGACCTGCCCAAATTTTATTGTCCGCTACTGTACACTGGGGCAGATTCTGACATCATTTGTTCACGCACAGAGTGCGATAGTGCACTGAAAAGAATCTATGTAAATAACCTATTAAATAAATAGGTTACCGTGGCCCAGCTTAATAAATAGTAATTGCACATGGTAAACTTATTATTATTATTATTATTATTATTATTAAACAGATATTTTAGCTGAGAATAGTACTCTTTAAATAGATGCTAAATACCTAAACTTTCTTTATACAAAAGTTACTGGTTTCAGAGATACACAATTTATTGTCGCCCCTCCCTTTTCCGGAAGTCCGGTGCTATAGCGGCGGTTCGGATGATCAGATCTTCAAACGCGCGGCGGCATCGCCTTCCTTGTCATTTTCTACCGTACAATGACGTCCAGCTCAATTCGATCCGAATCCCCCCAAGCACCGTAAAAAATTCCGAAAAAAAAGCTTACAAATTTCATAATTTTCAAAAAATCATATCTCCAGAAAACGCATTTTCCTGGGATATAGACCCCATAGGTTGGTACCTGGGGGGCTTAACTTGCGTGTGAGAAAGTTTGATTCGATTCGGTCAGTGAATAAGAGCCGTGGAATTTTTTGCGATTTATTGTGGCTCTCAAACAAAAACAATAAATTGTGTATCTCTGAAACCAGTAACTTTTGTATACGAGCCCAGAATCATATCATTTGGCCCAAGTTAGGATTTTACAAGTCACGTTTTAAATAATTTTGTTTTACAAACCTAAAGAAGTATTTCAGATGAATGTCTCTTAATCATAATTTTCAAGGTTTTCAACAATATTTCAAACAGTTTTAGCAATAATAAATGTCTATAAATTAAATTAACACTTACACTGTCCATATAGCAATTTCATTTAGATCGCTATATGTCCGCCACAAAGATTTTCCAGCCCCATATATGGGTCACGCGACTCTTTTAAAATTATTTGAAACAGAACGGTATCAGATATCTCAATAATTTTTTTTCAAATGGTCTTCTTGAGTCCCTTGAAAATCAGATGGTTATTATTTTCACGTCCAAGTAATACATTTTTAGAAATGAGAACCATGATTCTGATCCACATATGAGTCACGGACTTGTGGTTCAAGAGCAGCATGAACCACATATAGATCATTGGATAGTGAACGTATTAAATTATTCAAAAAGTTATCTGTAAAATGTAAAATCGGCCAAACTATATGATTCTGGGCTCGTAAAGGAAGTTTAGGTGTTTAGCATCTATTTAAAGAGTACTATCGTCAGTTAAAATATCTGTATAACTTTCAATAACACCCAGTATATGTTAAATTCACAATTGTTTCAATATTCGCAATGTAATCTTCTATTGTATTTGTAAATTTACATTTTCACAAAGTAATTATACAAATGTTACCGTCAATTTATAAATATTTTTTTAATAACACATACAAAATGTATATTTACTGTATAGTAAATGTAAAATTTAAAATTACATTTCGCAACATCTAAAGCCATACATCATAGTAAAGCTAATTTTACGAACATTTCTTCAGTGTGTTACTCACAATCAGTGTAAAACGCTATAAGTTTTGCACGTAAACACATCAAGGGTAGGCTTGTGTGATTCGGACAATACTGAATCGATTTTCGATTCTCCAAAAATATCAATTCAAATCGATTAGTCGAATCGTACATTACAATTTAAATAGAAACAAATCGATTCTCATAGAATTGAATTGATTCCACACAAACGAATCGATTCGCATGGAATCGAATTGATTCGTATTACAGTGATATTTACCTATGTCCAGAAGTTTATTCATCGTATGCTGTTTCCGACAAATTTTACATCTAATAAAAAACTTTCCAAAATGCAATATTCTTCATGCAATATTTCCCAAAAAATGAAAAAATAAGTTTCTTCATAACATTCACAAAGACAACAACGTTTCACAAGATGAAAGCATTCTTTATCAACATCATGCGAGAGGCGTTCTGCGGGATGCAGCATTCGTCCAGGCGCGGTGTTTTTCGGGATGAAACATCTTCAAGAGGGAGCATACGTCAAGATGCAGCATCCTAAAAATTAAAAAACTTGTTATTATTCAAATAATTAGGTTATTATGTTTAAGAATGTTAATTAATTTAAGATTTTATTGAAATGTTAATGGAATACTTACTTAGTTTAATTTAAAATTTGAAATATTTAAGTTATCCGTCAGATTGACGTTTTGTGTGACAGAAGTGTAAAATTGAGTGAAGTATTTGTAAATAAAATGGAGGGGTTGATCACCTAAGAGAATAAACAAACCGAGGTGTAATGGGAAGGATATGTACACAAAACGTTAATCTTTCAATAGATACCAAACTGTACACATTAAAAAAATTTTGTTATTATAAAAAAAACTGACAATATACCTCTAAAAAAATTTCAATTCTCTATTTCAATTAAATCAAACCATTGTCCAGGGATGTATCATTGCATAACGCTAAAGTAAGTTTATTTTGATTTAGAAAAATTCTTTTGGTTTTAAAAATACACTACATATAACACATCTTGTCATTCATCAATCACTTGAACTGTCAACACACATCTACAAAGAATCTTTATTATTATAGAAGAGTTATTGTTTGTTTCGCGATAGGGCGTAACAGGTAGCAACACTTGGCAAATAAGGCTCTATCTATAATAATAATATAAAAATTCTAATTCAACATCACACTACATATAAACGTTATAAAGTTCTAAAGTATCATAGGAGTCTTATCGTTTGTTTCGCGATTGGGCGTAACAGATAGCAACACTTGGCAAACGAGGGATTACCTTTATTTCTTTAGAATTTTACACATACATTACAAAATTAAACAATTAAATTACTCACCAATTTATCTTCAAAAGAATTTTCTTCAAAATTATAATAAATAACTGGATTACAACTGACATTGAGAGTTCCCACCCTGAAATGTCACTTTGACATTATAAAATAGAATTCATATAAGACTACTAGACTACATAATTGTGTAGTGGATGTGATATAAAGATTAAATTAAAAGAGAAGATAGACAAATTAAATACTTACCACATCTGCAAATAAAAGCAACACTACAGTATGTTAGACATTTTCTATTCAGTTTAATTGACAGTTTCTCCACTAAACAACAGTTTATATAGGACTAGAAAATCCTACAAATCGGAATAGGAGATTCACAATTATCGAACGTAGAAGCATAACAGCTCATCACGCACATGAATCATGCCCGGCACTAAAAACAAAAGGCCGTAGTACGTAAGTAGCATTCGTAGTTAAACGAAAATCAACTTTACGAGCAATCCATTTACAATGTTTACGGCTTTTCGTTTTTAGCGTCTATATAATGAAATGCATTTTATAACATAAAACTAGTCAATCAACACGAACACCTTACAATATGCAAAATAAGTTTTACTGTCCATTAGTGTGTTTATGAAACAATCAGTGAATCGACTCGTTCAATTCGATGAATTGATTCGTTCCATTGATGAATCAATTCATTCGATTCGATGAATCGATTCGTTTGATTCGACTCGATTTTTTTTTCGAATTGGTGAATCGAATAAAAAAAATCGATTCGAATCGATTAATCTATATTTTGCCCAGGCCTAGTCAAGAGGATATACTAGTGCAGGCCAGCTTAATGAAAAAAAGGAGTGTTGCGTATTAAGCGTAAGCTCACTCTTGATATTTCTTGGCCGGGCCGTTATTATCTTTACAAGGACATGACAAGCGATTTTGCGTTTCAGACTATTCTTAATATTAGGCTAACGACACGACGCCATCTTGTTACTAATTATATTTTTTCTTCTTTTAACTTTAACTTTTGAACACTTTTACTGTTGGAATATTTCTTGGTACTTTTAGTTCTGGATACCCTTTTGGTACACGGATAATTAACCGACATATTGGAAGCAGTTGCCGTGCCCGGTTGTAGATTACTCCACGGGCGGCGCTTCGAATAACGCACAGAAAACACGCAGGGAAACATAAACGACCAGAACTTACAGGATACATTCTTGGTTACATGAGTCTGTTCAGAACCTCTGTTAATTGTTGCGTGACGTTGCGTTGCTTAAGAAGGAATTTTCGACAGATCTTGTGCCTATTAGTTGATGTCAATTATTGTAGCAAAGGCGGATTTATCTGATTTATCGAATAAGTAAGTAAGTAGGTGTACACTGTACACTCAGATACAATATTTTTGAATCGCCTTAGGCCTATACTTCGGCCACCGAACAGGCAGAGCGATCTCATGTCACCCTCATGGCAAGAACACGGAAAGACGTATTTACACCAAACAGAAACAAAACCGTGTACGCAGTATTGGTAGCTTTTAAAATATGTTAAGACATTTTCAATAGAATTACTAACGGATATCTTTCTCGTGAAGATTAATAATAACGCAAATCTGTTAACAATAACAAAAGACGAAGTCTAATGTAAATCGGGCTCACAGCAACGTCAATCACGTGTGCAGCACGCAGCTTTATTGCTCCGTGCGTTCGTTAGCCGGACTATAGTACTGAACGGAACCATTTAACGGTGTGTCTTAAACCCCACCTCCCTTCAGTGATTCGGGCACAGTGGCAGTGCAAAATGTGAGAGATAATTTTGCCGGAATGTAGCTAAAGTCGACTCTACTGGTAGCAAAGTTTTTCCAAGACTTGATATTCTTCATAACATGGTATTAGACAAAATTGTAGTAAATTTTTTATTAATCAATTCTTTTATTTTTTCAAAATCTTTGCTGCATTTTTTTTTCTTTTAAGGTCATTAGAAATTAATTCTCTAGAAAATAAAATTATTTTAACCCGTCATTATTTGAGCTAGAAGAAGAAGAAGAACCTTCAAATTATTTGTTCCTTGTCGTTTTCTGGGTCAAGAGGTATTTTCTTGATTTAGGGGAGACTTTTTGAGAACAAATTTGGAAAATTTTAGGACGACGGACACTCCCTGAATAATTACCTACTAAACTGTGGCTTTCTTCACTTTTTCCCTCGTATGTTTTTTCTCTTCTTTTTCATGTTCTTGTATTTTGCTCTCTTAATTTTCTTCTTCATGCATTTTGCTATCTTCATTGTTTTTCAAGGACTGACAAATTAAATGTATATGTTTGCACGTGTCTAAACAAGTGCAAGTAAATGAGTGGCTGTAAGTAACATAATGCTGACATTTAAGATCACATGAACATGAATTATGTATTAACTTTTTTTTATGTGATGCATATTCTTGCCCGTACCTGACGTTAAAATATAGTGTTCTTTAATATCAAATCTCATTCTACGCCTTTTGCATAAATTACTTAATTAGTATTTTTTTTTTTTCTAAAATCGAGTATGGCAATATAAAATATAATAGTTATAAATAATCACAAAAAATAAGAAGTGATCAAATGAAAAATGAATTAGAGTTTAAATGCAATCGCAGATTACTTCAGAACGATATATGAGATAATATTTCAAATTCAAAATAACGAAAATAACAGCATTTCGTAATTCAAATAAACAATTGTTTGTTTCTAGAAACATAACAAAATTAATTATTGATTTCTCACCCTACCATGTTTGGTACGAGAGACGGACGGATTTTTGGAAAGTAACTACGCACTATGACATTCTGCGAATGTTGATTATGCCCTCAGACTTGTGGAATTACACTTCACTGTCTCACCTGTCGTACTATGCCATGGCCTTTTATATGGTTTTACAAAGATCATTTCGATTACGTAATATTCTGCATGTGTGCCAGTTTGCTCTATGATTTACCGTGTTTTTCCGAAATAATCTGCTCATACGCTTGCATAATGCCCGGCTTTCTCGATGAGTCATCTATGCAACTGCAATTCTTGCAATTTACAAAGGTCAGTCATGACTCATCGTAAAGTCCTTTGATAAAGCAAAGCGTTTGTTTACATAAATTTTATGAGTGAATTTTCGGGGCTCGCGTAGGTGACATTGTATCGAGTTTAATTTATGAAATAAGCTTAATGATTTATGAAATTGCCGTTTTCTTACACCTTTAAGACCTGCCTTACACGGTCAATACTATTGAAGCAATATTATTGAAGCAATATATGGTAAAAAATGGGTTGCCCTCACACTACTCAAGAATATTGATCAATATAATGTCAGTTACGATCTTGCTTTGAACAATATTGATATTGACGCAATAATATTGATCGTGTAAGAGGGGCTTAAGGTACCAAATGATTTTTTAAATTTTTTATCAACTCTTGCCATGTAATTTGGACGGCATGTCTTAGCTTTACTGTAAAACAGCATCAAGGAGTATAATGACGTACTTTTCACTTAAGCTAAGATATTCCGTCCAGATTTCATGGCAAGAGTTGATAAAAAATTTAAAAATTCACTCGGTATATACAACGAGTTCAAGAAAGAAAACTTTTTTTGTTACTAATTTCTCAGAAAATTTTATTCTTTATAAAATTTTGTAGTTTATCTAATTCAGTTCTGAGAAATTCTAAATATTTTTCAGCATTTAAGGTATGTCGAAAAAAATAGGGTTCAATTACTTCTCTGTTCCACACCAGACAAAAGTATCTTATTGATTTTTACATTCAATTTTCAAATTTGGATTCTCAACTGACCATCAACGACAGTTTTATGAGAAAACTACACGATTTGTACTGAATGTAGCTTCTTCCGTAAATAGACGCTTGTATCTTTGTTATTTAAAGTGGTATGTTTTTTCTTTTAAGTTTTTTTATACATATTGTTGTGTTATTTCCTTTCTAGGATAAAATAAAACTTAAATGAAAAGGATACGCACTTGGAATTTGTTTTATTTTGTAAAATGTTCATTTGTCTTGGCTTTGGGCGCCATTTTTCCATTATGTTTGTATAAAAGGGTCCCCTAGAATTCTGAAAATTAAGTTTGCATTAAGATTTTTCTTTTACTTATATTTCTATTTTCTTAAATGTAGAGTCTGCCTAACCTCGAAGATGGTCTTCTGAGTATAGACTCGCCAACTACGCCAAATTCAGAGAACTTTTTGGTGACGACTCGGATACTGAGGCCATGCCAGATTACACCACAGCACCTTCTAGGCCTGTAATTTCGGTGTCTGAAGTTCCAAACGCATCGGTCAGGGAGGTTGGGTTTCCGGATTTTGAAACGCCTGTCCCTCAGCAAATGGAGGCTGCTGAATTCGATGAAACCGTTAAAAAGCTTCCTCGTGAGTTCCTAAAGGACCGCCGTGGGAACAAGCGCCGATATCTGCTCCACCTTCCTGATGGGGCGAAGGTGAAGACGCTGAAAGTGGAGGCTCTTCGTCTGGGATTAATAGGCTGGCCTACGAAGAGTTGGATTAATTGTTATACTTTTGGCTTGTATAGAATTGCATTTTTGAGTTTAATTTTGTTGAATTTTTAATTTTAATTTTGAGTTTTGAGGTTAGATTTTCTTTTGGGGCAAGTTTTTGTTGATTTGTTTCCCAATATAAGTGGGGCAAATTTTCAGTAAAATTAAGTCTTCCTTGGGCAGTGTTGGTGAGAACATCTCTTCTAGAATGATTGTTAAAATTTACCATCTGAAAGCCTGCAGGCGACTCAAGCATGAACGTTGTCGTGATATCAACGAGTGGTCATATCAACGCACATAAATTAGTTGATCAGTTGTTTTATACAAATGATAATGTTAATAACTTGTTACACTTCGGTTGAACATTAAAGCAGTTCTGAAGCATTTTGTGTCTTATGATATAAACAACACTTCTGCTAAAATATAATCAAGCACTTCTGCTAAAAATTTGACCGTGACATCATTTGCAAGGCACAAGTTACACTCAGTAATCTAGCAATCGGAAACCAAGTCTGCCGAATGAAAAAGGATTTGGGAGTTGTAGGGAAGAACAGCCCGGTTATCAACATCAAGAAGGCGGAAGCCGGCCCTCTACGGTCTCAAGCAGGCTGGTCGTGCCTGGCACAAGCGATTAGACAAAGAATTGCGCGAATTAGGAGCAACTCCAACGAAAGGAGATCCATGTATTTACGTAAAAGGCAAGAACAACGACCTCATGATTATAGTCGTATACGTAGACGACATTTTAATTATGTCCCGCAACCTCGAACAGATCAAGTGCATTGGAACAAACATTGGAAGAAGATTCGACGTGAAGGATATCGGGAAATTGAAACGATGCCTGGGCATGGATTTTTCTGAAGATAGCGAAAGTATAAAAGCTTATCAAAAAACCTATATTAATGATATTTTGCAGCGTTTCGGGATGCAAGACTGCAAACCAGTATCGACGCCTCTCGACGTCGGTACGAAGTTAACGAAAGGAAATTCCTGGACAGAAGCTGAAGGTCCGAAACCACCCTATCGTGAGCTGGTAGGAGCGTTACTTTACCTTTCAGTGGCGACTCGTCCGGATGTGGCGTATACCGCAAGCCTACTCAGCCAATTCAACGATTGTTTCGACAAAACACACTGGACCGCAGCAAAGCGAGCATTGCGATATCTCAAGGGAACAGTGGATCTTGGTATCACCTTCAAGTATGGCAAGAGCAATTTCGAGGGTTTTGCAGACGCAGATTGGGCCGGATCCATTCACGATCGAAGGTCTTTCACATGATATAATGAATGGAGGGTGTATTTCGTGGAATTCAAGAAAGCAGAGAACTGTGGCTTTATCATCAACTGAGGCCGAGTACATGGCTCTCTGTGAAGCCTCAAAGGAAGCTTTACACCTTCGACGTCTTCTGCGTGAACTTGAGATCAACATAGATGTCGTCAGATTGTTCAACGATTGCTTCGGAGCCCAAAAGCTTGCGTCCAATCCAGTATTCCATGCTCGGACGAAACATATAGACATTCGTCACCACTTCGTTCGTGAGGTCATCGACGCAGGTGTTATCAGCCTTCATCATTTGAGCACGGATAGAATGCCAGCTGATGTTTTGACTAAAGCCCTGACGAAGCACAAGCATAAAAACTGTACTGAACTCCTAGGATTGATCAGAATCACGTAACATTGCTTTCGTCGAGGGGAAGTGTTAAAATTTGCCATCCGAAAGCCTGCAGGCGACTCAAGCATGAACGTTGTCGTCATATCAACGAGTGGTCATATCAACGCACATAAATAAGTTGATCAGTTGTTTCATACAAATGATAATGTTAATAACTTGTTACACTTCGGTTGAACATTAAAGCAGTTCTGAAGCATTTTGTGTCTTATGATATAAACAACACTTCTGCTAAAAATGGTAAACAGTTTGAAATTTATTAATATTATTGTTGTTAATTTTTGATTTGACTCTACACTTGTATTTAACTGATCGTATACAGATTAGATGATTTATCTTAACAGGTACGTTTTAGAATTTGTTTATAGCAAAGACGTCATAGAATAATTATATTGCGATTTGCTATAACGAAGTTAATGCCCGACACGAACACCATACCTTTGTATTTAACTGATCGTATACAGATTAGATGTTTTATCATAACTGCTACGTTTTAGAATTTGTTTATAGCAAAGACGTCATAGAATAATTATATTGCGATTTGCTATAACGAAGTTAATGCCCAACACGAACACCACACCTTTGTATTTAACCAATCGTATACAGATTAGATGTTTTATCTTAACGGGTGCGTTTTAGAATTTGTTTATAGCAAACACAAAATGGAATAGTTACATTGAGTTTTGCTATAGCAAAGTTAGATATCACACTACATTTCATCAATTTAGAATATACTTGTTCCATAATCAAGCAACACTTTCACCACATAACTGTTTCATTGTATTCAACAATTTTCAGAATTTTTTTGGACACGGATCAAGGTATTTGCCTTAGCGGTCTCTGAAAACAATTTACCTGTTTGTTTACGATGAATTCGAGGTTGAGATCTACCAATTTCAATTCATCGTTGCAAATTATATTGTAATTTATGTACATTTTCCAACTGATAATTATTTTTGGTTATGTGAACACATATTTGGACATTTACTGTTTAACGTTGGTAGTATTGCAACTTAATAAATTTGTTACTAAGATATTCGATTTTTACTTACCCATTCACCACGTTGCTCGTAAATTTGCACAATAACATTTCAATAAATGCTTTTAGAGTCTCTATTGCTACTTAAACTGCGACATTGCATAGGAACCTCGTGCAGTGTTGTAACTTGTCTAACAAATAAATCACTAGGCCCTGAGATTTCAATAATTTCTAAAAAGGTATATGCTCAAAACCACAGCAATATGTTCTAGACAAAGCACAAACTTTTGTAAAGAGTAAATTTTTTTTAGAAATGTACAATAAATAAGTTTCTCATTTGTTGCATATTTCCTTGGACACGCATACTACGATACATCCTCTCAAGGTGCATTTTTGTCTTCAGACCAGAATTAATTTTATAACAATATGGCCAAGAGCGTTGTTTTGGTTTGTAATAAGTTGCAAAATATTGTTCAAACTTGTGTGTGCCAGCATCTTACACAATGTGATTAATAGCTTGTGGTAACCTTGTTTGAAATAACAAAACATCTTATTCCTCCATTAATGTTCTCATTAATTTATACACAAAAGATTGTTTATCAGGATTTTTAATTTTTTCTCTAATGTTTTATCTACATGTCAGAAACAAAAATGTCTAAATGGTACTACACTCCATGCATTGTAACTTCTGCTAGATTCGACATAAAAACTTTAGGTGCTATTGATCTCCTATACACATTCTTTATTGTATTAAATATAATTTCGAAAACAGTTGCATCTGTCCTGTTGCTAAAAATAAATGTTACTGGAAAACTTTCCCTGAAATCATCAAGCACCAAGTAGTTACAGTCGTCCAAGTTTTCTATCGGTTTTATGATCTTGCTATAAAAAACAACTTCAAAGAGACCGGCCTGCGGTCGCCTTTCTGTCGCTTTTTTTTGGCAGGGCAATAAAACCGCTACCAAACTGGGACGACTATAACTTAAAATCAAACGCATTCATTCCGTGAGTACTGTCGATACAATTATCGCCATATTTGTTTAATATATCCAATTGTGCGTTGTTTACTAGGATTAGTAAAAAATCTTCTTTTTCCGAGTTTCATTTATCCATGCTTCCACACCAACATTAGGATGTCTTATAGAGTCATTATTAAGGTTATACGAAGTCTCGATATTAAATAAATCCTTTTTACTCAATAAATGGAGTCGGTTTAATTTATTTGTGGAACAGAATCTCTTAACTCTTAAATGTCATCAAATGGTATTTCTTAATAATTTTTTTTGGCAATGTCGTCTCCGCCTGATTTCGAAAGCGTCCAATGTCCTTTTCGTGGCCGACATGACGTTTTCGAAATTTTACTAAAACTTTTTCTTGGTTTTTACTACTAAAACTTATCAAATTAATGTAGGACAGACAATACCCATTTATTTTATTAGATTCTAGTAATATTAAGTGACGTAAGTCTTTTCTTGAGCGTGCATAAAAACCACCTCGATGGTCATACAGCGTGGACACCGAAAAGTGAATACGGGGCTTGAGAGTAAAGTGCCCTTGTTGGTTATTGTTTTAATTTTGAGATGGGAGGCTGTGATTGTATTTGACTATAACTTTTAATTCTAAACAACATTTTCCGGTATCTTTTAAAATAAGGGCACTTTACTCTTAAGCCGTCTTCACTTTTCGGTGTCAGTTAGTTACTATTAGAATTATTTTGTTTTGTACTTTCACTAGTACAATATTAATATTTAAATTTATAACGCTATTAAAACAATAGTTTCTTAAGGCACCAGAAGATTTTTTTTTTAAATACATAGTTACAACATTCTACAGAGTCAACTTTACATCTCTATTAATAAAAAAATTCGTAATGCGATGCCGCGGGTGCAACATGTGTTTGTTAATTTGTTTTTTTATGTGTATCGTAATTCCGGCGCCTCCAGCAGAAAAATATATTTTCCAAATATTATACCTCGTCTATTATCAAAGTCAAACGACCTTGCCGATTAAAACTTCCTTTCCTCACGTCAAACTAAGAACGAGCACTTGCACTTCGGAAAACTCCCTCGACGATTCAGATTTTCCAACCGTGATCTCGCACCGTACACACCGCGACATTTTACCGTAGTTTTGTAGCTTTGCTGGCGTACTTAATGAAGTTTAAATTTGTTTGCGCCACGAGAAACTATCATCATCAATCATCCCGGTAAAGTCTGAAATTTCGCCACCCGAGATCCATTGTTGCTGATTTAGCGTCAGAATGCAATTTATTTGATTGATACGAAAGAGAAATAACGCGGGCCGATCGCTCGTTCAGGTGGTGTGTACGTGTGAAAATTACTCGTGTTACTCCTGCTGATGCAACATCGTTATAATCATTTTGCTTTGTTTGGGAAACCTTTTTCAGTTCTGCACCTCCGCGCTGTCAGTAATTTGCAGATATTTTCAGATGTCTTTTTCAAGTCGGTGTTCATTGAAAGTGTAATTTAAAGGCGAAAACCCAACATATAAAGTTCTTATTTGAGGAGCGTTTCGTCTTTTGCAGCGCTAACGAAGCGTAACAAGAATTTCAAGTCTCTGAAATTCTGCCTAGCTTATATAAAAGTTGCGCCCAACTCTCCGCCCACAGTATTATACAGCGAACATATTTACTACCCTTGCGATTTACCGCAATCGTAAATTTACACTCACGACCCACAGAATTAGGAAACAATACGAGTGCCGCAAGTGCGTGCATAATATATTTTGGATGCGTGCTTTACGCGACGAGAAACTCTGCCCCAGGGGGATATTATGCTTCGCTTTATAATCGGGGAGAGACTTACGAAAGCTTTTATTTGACGTTTTCAAGGATTAACGGCGACGTTCATTTTGATACATTAGCGTTTTTGGGATACGCCTGTGAAACCATGAATTCATGTTATGGTTGGGTTAGGGCAGGTCCCAAAATTATTATTTATTGAAGAACTGTTATTTAGTATGTAACGTGATTATCAATGAAGAAAAGAGGGAAGACCTATTAGTGGGTCTTTTCCACACGTCTACATTCAAAGCAAATATGTACTAAACAGAAAGGAAATTATAAACCATATAATAATATATAAAATTCTATAAAAACAAAGGTTCTAAGTCGGACATAAACAACTACCGTCCAATATCATTACTTCCTATTTTCTCAAAATTGTTTGAAAGGCTTTTATACATATAATAGACTGTACTCGTATTTGGTGCGTTTTAATATTTTATCTAAATCTCAACATGGCTTCATTAAAGGTAAAAACACAGAATCTGCTATTTTTGAGTGTCTGCATTATATAACTTCTTGTTTAGATAAAGGTGAGTCGCCCATCAGTATCTATTTTGATCTATCGAAAGCCTTTGACACTTTGGATCATGAATTATTATTGTCTAAACTTTATAATATTGGTGTCAAAGGAACTGCACTGGACCTGTTTCGATCTTATCTTACTGGAAGATCTCAGCAAGTATGTATCAAACACATAAATGATGGTGTAATTGAGGACATTCTATCTAACTCTAAAGGTATCAGCAAAGGCGTGCCCCAGGGTTCAATTCTTGGCCCGTTTTTATTTATAATATATGTCAATAATCTGAGACAACAATTTCCATTTGCTTCACTATATCAGTACGCTGCTGACACCTCTTGTGTACTGACAGGAACCTCTCAGGCTTCGTGTTCTGAACTTGCCTCTGCCTCAATTTCTCAGATGGCTAGTTGGTGTTTTTTTTATCTCATTCTTCTGGGGATTCTTCCATAGAAGCCTCGCCCCTTCAATTGGATTAGGCATAAACTGACCCCCTAAGGGGATTACTCCTTTTAACCCCCTTCAAAATCATCTTTAACTAAATCCAACCAAAACTATGGCGTTAGAATTTAAAAACAGCTTGTTACAGTCTAATATACTTATCAAATATAATGGAAAATCTGTTCCGGTGTTAGACAATGTAAAATTTTTAGGCCTGCATATTGACGCTGCATTAAAGTTTAATAAGCACATTGAATTTGTTTGCTCTAAACTATCTCGATTCAATTTTGTTTTAAAAAATCTTAAAAATTATGTTTCAGCAGACATATTAAGAATATATTATATGTCCTACGTACAGTCTACTTTATCGTATGGATTAATATTCTGGGAAGGATCACCAAATATCCAACAAGCTTTCATCTCGCAAAAATCCATCGTCAAAACGATTCTGGATAAGAAATATACGGATTCATGTAGACCCTTATTCAAACAACTCAAAATCCTACCGTTAGCGAGTCTATATATCTATAAATTAGCTGTCTTTACTAGAACTAATCTACAATTATTTCCAAGTAATAAAGAAAAATATGCATCCAGTGTATCAGTACAAACTAGAAATTGCAATTGTCTCTCAATTCCCAAGCACAACACTGCTCTTTTTGAACGCTGTGCTTACTACAAGGCACTGAAAGTTTATAAAACATTGCCTACTTCCATAACAAGTCTTTGACTAGTTTTAAAAAAAGATTAAAGACATTTTTATTAGACAGTTGTTTCTATGACTACAATGATTTTGTTAATTGATTTACAATACATATACAATATAAATATATACTCGACGATGCCGATATCTCTTTGAGATCCACGTTTGGATAATAATAATAATAATAAAATCCGGCTTCCGGGTTCTTTCTTGACAAAGGATTTCCTCAGAACTGCTGCTGCTGATGTTCTTTTTTATCGCTGCTACTGTTTTTAATGCAGCTGCTCCTTGGGAACTAGTTCAGTGCACATGTGTAAAAAACGGAATTCTGCCCAGAAAAATTTATTATTTGAAATTAGAAAAGAAATTAAATTTCCGACGCAAAGAATTCAGACGTACTTTTAAACAAAGGAATCTGTATCTTAACCTAAACAAAGGAACTCAATTTCTCCGTTCAAGACGGAAAGAAAGTTACTCACAATCAGATAAATTCGAATCGCGACTTAAAACAATATAAGCCTTGTTTTCTAGCATAAGCGTTTCATAGGAGGTTTTAATTATCGCAGCTTGCACAATTCTGAATAGCCTTAAATTGGTAAGTTTTTTCAGTGGAGGCTATTTCGCATTTAGAAGTTTCGCACGGAACAAAAATATTTAAATTTGATTGATTCATTATTCAACTTACAAGACCAGAGAACAATGTTTTAAATACTGTAGTTCATTCAGAACTCTCTGCGAGTGTTTACGTCTCGTTACGAATTTTTCTCAGATTGGTTTTCGTTAACAATCAATTAATTTTCCCCACAGTTTATATGCGGTAGTAAAGAAAAAATATTCTTGCCGTAAGTGTTTTTAATTTTGTTATCAGAAAATTAAGTAAGTCGTAAGCGAAACGTATTTGAAATTAAAACTGAAGTGTCCCAAAAATTTGGATTACGGGAAGATAAACAGACTCAACGTTTCGTGAGTCAAGAAACAAATTTATTTGCTTTGAATTCAGAAATTGAGAAAAGTCTTAAATGAGACGTATAGTGCAAAATCGGCCTAACTAAAATGAAAGTGTTGTCAGAAAACTATTGAAAAAAGAGGCCAAATCTTTCGTAAGCGATCCTCGAAATACATCTGCTGAAAAAACTAATAACTAAAGCCCGGATTTTTAGGCACTTAAAACGACTGAATTAGGCGGGCAAATAGGCAGTTAATGTCTAAGAAATAGGCGTACTTTTAGGCAACCTAAAAATTTCGGTGTTTAATTATTTCTCCTCTTTCGTCGTTTTATAATTTAAAAAATAATATTAATGCTTATTCTAGTTACATGGTCATTTATTAAGAAATCGGAGGGAGATTCTACAAGTAAATCAAACACATAATTCGCCGTAAGGAATATATTGTGAAAACACGCTTTAAATAGGGGCTAAAAAGTCGACGTTTAAGTCAAAAATCCAGACGGTACCTAAAATGGTTTCCTTCCTAATAGAGTCGTTCGAGGACTCAGTGACAAAGGACCTCTTTACAGCTTCCCCTTTCAGGGCTTTTCTATTTTCCTATGGGGCTTTAGGCGAATGGTCTCTTTTCAATTAAATCACCCACACCAGAAATATTTAAATTGGAAAACCCACTCGCAAAAAGGGATCGATGATAAAGTTAAAGAAGAAGCAAAAATGACAATTTTGAAATTTGAACAAAGATATAAAAATAAAATAATAAAGGGGGACACTTCTCCTCACAAAAAGGATTCGGAGAACATTTTATAAAAATTATATGAATGTGAATGTTAAAATTGAAAATGCAACCGTTCGCGAGAATGATTCGGTGAACATCAATTAATTTTTTGAATCTTCTCTTCCTACGGAACCGTATTGTTTATACATATTTATACGTATTGTTTATACATTTTCAAAGCCCGAGCCCTTTTTGTAATTTGCGGCTGCGAGGTGGCGACATCTGTGAGAATCCCCCTTTAAGTTACTGGAGTGACTTAAGTTGCCTATCCTCAGGGGATTGCGAGGTGTTTTGCACCGGCTCAGCCACCTAGCGTAGGTGAGGTTCTCACTTGCTCGAGGTTTTTATCGCGTAGCTTATTTATTTTAACGTATCGTAATGGTCACTTATCGTAAAAAGAGTCAGTATTTTGGCTAAAGTTTGTCGCTTGGGTCCCTTATTGCCTAAGATTGTTTATACTAACAATTAAAGCGTGAAATTCTTTCGTGAATAATCTTGAAGTAATTTTATTTAAATTGAAAACATTTCAATTTCAGTTTTCGGCTGTTTACAAAAGCGTTGCAGAATTGAGTTTAGCTGAACACGTACAATGTCTTTAAAATGTTTTAGCAAGCAAATACGTATTTCCACACAGAGAAAACAATTCATAAAAATTAATTATATAATAATTGCCTATTTTAGGCATAAGATAGGCAACAAAAATTGTGTAGGCGTTTAAACTATAAAACTAGGCAAATACCTAAAATAATGTAAAAATAGGCATTTAGGCACGAAAAAATATACATCTCATTCTAATTTAAATGTTGAAAACTTAATTGCCTATGTTTTTTGTTAAATAAAATTTTAGGCAATTGCCTAAAAATCCGGGCTTTACTAATAATACGTCTATATAAACGGTGTGCAAATAAAAATCAGATTAGAATAGGCAGTGCAAAGAAAATGTATGTCTGTGATTAAATAAAAAGTTAATAAATTTGACAGTCCATGTATGTACTACATTAATTAATTCAGTTAATCACAGACATTGCACCGCCTACTCGAATCTGATTTTTATTTGCTCACTTTTTATATGTATAACATACAAAATAGTAACTTTGTGAGTGGACTGATGTTGGTACAGAACTTTCTTCGAATTAATTTTTGATTAAATTGTTCGTGTTTTTCCTCAATGATTTTATATTTTATATTTAACTTTCTCTGAATTTTTGGATATTATTTCTAATAAAAGAACTTATTTAATTTATGTAAACGTTAATTGAATATATTTATATTTTTTAAAAAGCACGGTATTTTATTGAATTCGTAAGACATAAAAAATAAGAGAGAAAAACACGGGCCAAAATTTCATTTAATAAAGCCTCAAGTACACGGGGCGAGTTTACAAGCTACAAGCCGGCTTTTTCACAAGCAGCTCGTAAACTAGTCCAGTGTACTCGATGCACTCGCTCCGTTAGCCGCTTGTAAAAACGCTCTGGAAAAAGTTGAACTGCCGGCGACTTTACACGCCACTCGCCGGCTTTTGAGCGAGCTAGCTTGCAAACTAGCCACGTGTACTCACAGTAGCTTGTGCACAAGTGGCTAGTAGCATTGGTTTCCACACGCCAGCTAGTTGGCTACTGAGCAAGTGGGAGATTTTGTGTGTACTCGATTACTAGCGCACTCGCCGACTCGCCGGCTTTTTACAAGCCGGCTTGTAGCTTGTAAACTCGCCCCGTGTACTTGAGGCTGTACACGGGGCGAGTTTACAAGCTATAAGCCGGCTTGTAAAAAGCCGGCGAGTCGGCGAGTGCGCTAGTAATCGAGTACACACAAAATCTCCCACTTGCTCAGTAGCCAACTAGCTGGCGTGTGGAAACCAATGCTACTAGCCACTTGTGCACAAGCTACTGTGAGTACACGTGGCTAGTTTGCAAGCTAGCTCGCTCAAAAGCCGGCGAGTGGCGTGTAAAGTCGCCGGCAGTTCAACTTTTTCCAGAGCGTATTTACAAGCGGCAACGGAGCGAGTGCATCGAGTACACTGGACTACTTTACGAGCTGCTTGTGAAAAAGCCGGCTTGTAGCTTGTAAACTCGCCCCGTGTACTTGAGGCTTAAGGCTCGATGCACACTTGCGGTTTTTGGCCGTGCGGCACCGCAGCGGCGCCGGAGTTGCGGTCTGTGAAACCATAGATCAAATAAGGCACTGCACACGCACGCTGCGGTACCGTGCGTTTATTTTTTTGCGGCGGTTCGGTTCGATGCACACGTCTAGATTTCGGACGTGTGGCACCGCAGCGGTGCCGAAAATGCGATTCTCTGATGCATACGTTCGTCGTCGTGACAAGTAGTAAATTACAAGAGATCAAATAACACCATACAAATTTTATTGTCATTCTATTCTAATTGCCATTTTATTTCCAAGTAAAAATGCTGGATGTATGCAGTAGTCAATTAGATAGGTACTGTACAGGGTGGGCCAAATTTGACACTTTTTATACAGTGCGTTAATATATTTTTTAGATAAGGGGAGGCTATGAAAAACAAAATCAGACTCTTAGCTTGATTCGAAACTTTTATTCTGACATTTGCTTCCTGACCCTTGTCAAATCTGTTAGTTGTTTAAACGCTCTTGAACACTATAGTCATTGGTCAGCAAGCAATCCAACGACGTTTGAAATTAGTCGTTATCATGTTAAAGAGTTTTAACAAAGCCTTATGTATTCAACTGGAAGATTTTTTCTACTATCGTCAAATGTATCTTGACATTTCAATTTTGACATAAGTTAATTTCATTTAAGCTACGACTTAGGTTTTACTTTTCATAGACTCCTCTAATCTAAAAAATTTATTAACGCATTGTAGCAAACACAAGTTTTTAGAAGAGTTAGACAAAAACTGACCAAGGTGTCTGGAGCTCGATTTTTAAGACAAAATTAATGGTGAAGACCACATTTCGATATCTTGTACCGCTCAGGAGCTACAGGGTGTTTTTCCAAATTCTACGATTTCAAAAAGCCTCTATAACTTTTTTGTTTATGAAAATTTTTTATTTCTATAAAAACTTCTTTAAGGCACTTTTTTCATACAGAATTCATTGCTGTAATTATTTTTTTTTTTCTAGAGTGCTCAATACTTGAGATATAAAGTAGAACTTTTATTTTTAATATGGAACCGCCTATATATTTTTTCATTTTTGAAGAGTATAAAAATATATACAAATATATAAAATACTTGATACTCAAAAGTTTCTGAGATATAGAGCTTTCAATTTTTAATTAAAATTTTAATGGTCATTGCAGCATTCAACTAGGCTATGGATGACAATAACTAAACAATTTAAGTTTATAACATCTTGGTAGACCGCTGTCAAAATTTGCACAGCGGTTACATTTCTCTTGAATTTTAGTGTCTCTCTAAGATACACTAGAGGGAGATAATTAAAAATGTATGAAAACTACGAAGAATGCGATATGTTATAATATTTATCCCAACCAAACATTTCATGAAGTGTTTTTAACTTGTGAGTGTATGTACACTGTAAAAAATTTCATAGTAAATTTACCTGAATAATCATTGGTTATTTGTGGCCAGCAATAATCATGGTAAAAATACTATAAAAATACATGTAAGTTTACCATGAAATGGTAAAGACATATGTAAATTTACCATTTCATGGTAAACCTACATGTATTTTTACAGTATTTTTACCATAATTATTGCTGGCCACAAATAACCAATGATTATTCAGGTAAATTTACCATGAAATTTTTTACAGTGTATAGTGTATGAAGATGGCAACGTAACTGCCGATATACGTATCTACGGATATAAACTAATTTGGATATTTACGGATATAAACTTTTTTAATTTATTATTTCTAAACCACTGTCTTCTTACTAAAATTAGATGTTAAAATGTTTTATAGAAGTTGGTGAAAACGCAGAAGCAGCAATTAATTTTTACCATGAGTAGTATCCTGAAAAGAGGACTATCCTTCCAAGATATTTTCTTAAAAAAAACATTTAATATTTAATCTAATAAATTTTAAGTCATTAAGGGTGGATTGCATAAAAGATTTAAGCCAGGATTAACTTTAAGTCTAAGTTAAAATGTGACACTCATTGACGTACAGCATATTGTGTGTCATATTCTAACGTAGACTTAAATTTAATCCTGGTTTAAATTCTTATGCAACACAACTTTAAACTGTCAAAATCCAAAAATTATGAATCTCAAAACAGAAATAAAGATGTAGAAGACATCATAATTTTGGGAATTGGGAGAAATCGAAAATAACTCACGCAAGTTGAGATAAATTAACCAATCGCCACTATCTGCCCTTGAATTGGTGAAACAAAACGATAACGTTTATGTTTTTAGAACAAAATTGCCGACAATTTGAAAACTACTCGTATGTAATTTTTGTGCAATTTCGATTAAATTAGCCTTTATTCGTTATAATTGTTTTATATTTGTTAATAATAGAGCAATAGTTTTTCACAGTGAATCTTTAAAAATATTTAGTTATCTTCATCCATGGCCTACTTGAATGCTGCAATAACCTTTAAAACTTCAATCAAAATGTGAAAGCTATATATCTCAAAAACTATTCGAAAAATATATCAAGTAGTTAATATTTTTGTAAATAAAATTTTATGCTCTTTTAAAAAATGTAAAAATATATAGGGTGTTCCATATAAAAAATCAAAGTTCTAGCTTATATCTCAACAATTGAGCACTCTAGAAAAAAATAAAATAGAGCAATGAATTGTGGATGAGAAAGTGCCTTAAAGAAATTTTTACAGAAATCAAAAATTTTTACAAACAAAAAAGTTATAAAGGTTTTTAAAAATCGTAGAATTTTGAAAAACCCTATAGCTCCTAAGCGGTACAAGATATCGAAATGCGGTCTTCACCATTAATTAATTAAATAATTAATTAATTAATTAATCCGGACACCGAGGTCAGTTTTGTCCAACTCTTATGTGTTTCTTATAAAAAGTGTCAAATTTGGCCCACCTTTACTGTATACCAACTGTATACTGAGACGCCAATTGTCTGTTGGCGTCCAGCATTCTCACGCCCCCTTGTGTTGGAACCCCTTAGGATTTCAAAATGGCACCTGGGATATTTCGAGTGCATTCGTTAACGCATTCATTTTTATGTGAACTTGGTGCGTTTGAAGTATGTATGGACCTTTGACCCGTATTTTAAGTACGGAATTTTTTGGTGTGTTTAAACATCATATCATTTTCGAAATATGCACCATTGTTATCATGAAAAACGAATACAGCGGAGTAAAATAGGCACTTCCATTTTCAAGAATTTTTGTTGTGTTACATTAATTTTGACATTGTTTGTCACATATTTATTTGTCAACTATAAAATCTCATCCAACTCATTCGATTCCAAAGAAATAAATATTATTTTTTTTCTTTATTTTGTTTTACAAAGGAGTCATTTTCTGCCAGACTAACAATCGCTTACTATATAATATAATATATGTCATATTTGGTAAAATACAGTTTTTTTTTTCAAAAACAAATAAAAAATTAAAAAATTCATGGGAATTTGACAGGCACTGTTTGACAGGCACTGTATAGTATGTTCAAATGTCGACTTCCTTCTGATGTATTTTGAACTGTATTTATTTTATCCTTTTACCGAATTTTTCCATCATTTTCTTTTTCTACTTCGTTCTTCTTTTGCCAAAGTAAAGTATTTTTCTACAAACGTTAAAAAATATTCTTCTAAATATATGCTACCTTTCGGAGTTTGTAAACAAACGAATAAACACACTCATAAAATTTGTTTCCCCATTTTTTACCCCAATGAAAAACAAATCCATTCAAAAATACGGGAAAAAACCCCCTATCTATCATGTGCGGCGCCGTTGCGTTCTCGTAGGGAATTGCGGCACAAAATGTACGTAGGATGGACGTGCGGCACCGCAGCGTCGCCGGAGTTGCGTTTGCATTGCTTCAATTGACCTACAGTTACGTAGAACGCATGGGCGGCGCTGCTGCGGCACCGCTGCTGTGCCGTATGTGAATTTTATGACTTTTGCGGTACTTGGGTACATACGTATTTATTGACTAATACACATGTGCGGAATTTTACCGCTCCGGCCCGCTGCGGTGCCGCACGGCCAAAAACCGCACGTGTGTATCGAGCCTAAATCTCAATCCAGCGTACCAGCGTTACGGTTTAACAAAAAAAAGTGAGAAAAAAGGAAAACAGTACATATTTTAAAATTAACAGCAAACTATTATTTTTTTATGATAAAGGAATTATGAAAAGGAGAGTTAAAAGAACATGTAATCTTGGAATTTACCTTCGAGTACGTAATTATCAGCATTCTACACCTACATTTTTAAAACTGGCAGTCTATTATTCATGTTTACAGTAAGTATATCTCTTACTAAATCTTTCAACTTCAGAAATATGATTGGAGATCCGTATTTTTTATCGGCGTCGCAATTATTCAGTATTTTCATTTTTTTTTCCTCTTTCGTTTTCCCCTTGAAAAATCCAATGTTGGAACATTAAATATTTACAATTAATGATCAGAAAATATGATGACGTGCAATGATTTTCAACTGAAAATCGCTTATTTACCCGTTCCAAATATTTGCCGTGATGACAAACGAAATGAGGGATTTAAGGTGATTTGATGGAATTAAAAACTGGCATTTCCCGATTGAAATCCGTAATCGGGCAGAAAATGACGCGCTAGCTCGTTATTCACTGCAGAATCAATAAACCGTCAAAGATAACAGAAGCACAACAATAAAACATAAAAGGGGATAAAGCCAGCGCCGGCTAATTACAAGCCAAAGTGGGGGAGCTGCGTGTTGTGGTGGCAGGGCCGGGTAAAACATTTGCAGGTTGGCCACATTTGTTTGCTGTTTGGTTTGTTGATTACTTAATTTGAATACTAGATATTTAGTCTTTATTTTATTACCATTGTTAGCGCTTTAAATTTTTTGCACTCAACAAAGTTCCTGTAACTATGCAATTCGCCCTTTCATTAGTAGATTCAACTCTGAAATTAATCGCATTTATACTCCTAGTGAGATATTAAACTGCTCCCACAAACCACGTATAATTTATTAAACTAACAAATAAAAAAACAATGTTCACGCTTGTAAAATATTTTCTGTACTTAAATATTAGAATTATAATAGAATGCTATTCGTTGTTATTAATTGAGTTATAGAAAATTTCACTAGATTTAAAAAGTTCTATGTTTTTCACAGTAAAAATATATAACAGAAGTTTTAAAATTCATAACAGGCAAATATAATTTAATCCTGGCTCTTATATTTGTAGCAATTTTATAATTTATTTGTAACGGGGAATAAATGAAGCAGCGCGCACGAAAACAGTTTGTCGCTGAAATTTATTTTTCATGGTAGGTTAGCCTCTCCCCACCCTTCAAGGTAATGAATTGTCATTCTTGCCCTCGACAATTTTATTCTGTGCGCGAGACGGTCCCGCGGGAGTGGATTTTGTTATCCTCCGTAATGCTGGTAGTCCTGCGATAAATCAAATAAAATATAACGCGCGCCTTCGGTATCTGTGTTAAACTTGCGCATAACTTTTCGCCCATTTTACGCCTGTTACGTGTTATTTACAAGCTATCCTAGATCTGTATGCGGGTTTTAATCGTCCACGAAATTTGGGGAATTACTCAACGTTCTATTTACACATTAAGAAGCTTTTTGATGATAATAACTATAACAAGTTTGTTAGAAAGTTAGTCTATGGAATTTCCCGAAAAATTGGAAGATTACAAGAAATATCAATTGGTCATCAAAAAAGAGGTATTACTGTTTCAGAAACGTCTGATTCGTCATTTCTAAGTAAAATATTAAAAATTATATGAATTAGAACAAAGAAAAAAGTTGCTCAACAATAAAATTATTCGACAACACATCCAAAAGAAAATTAAATTTTAGGCAAAATAAAAACAACTTACGCCAGCACTTTGTTTCCGCCGACAAATAAAACGAGGCGACGTGAATTTTACATTATGACGACGTCGACGAGTACATTTTACAATGCAAAACGTGCTGGTCAGTAAACACGAGTCCGCACTTCAAAGACGGAATGCACTTATTAAATCCGGGGGCGCAATAAAAGCGCGAGCTCTAAAAGTATTACGCGAAAGGCATATGAAAGATATTACTTCGTTGTAGTACGTCATGTAATGCGATGTCCATGACTATAAAATACCCGTTTAATTTAGTGCATTCTTGACGTTGGAAATATTTTTCCGTCCACGTACGCCAAATATGCGACCAATCAAGTTTTACAATATCATATTGCAGCGAACGGACAAAGCAAGTTGCTGTTGAGACTAGCTTTGAAAATAATTATAAAATGTCCGCATCGATAAAATATATACGTGATGTTTTGTGGAAAATCTAAATTTATTTTGTATTTAAACAATTGACGAATGTTTTTAAAATGTGTAAAAGTTGTCGCGAATAAAGTTGCTTTAGAACTTGAACAAAACCGGAAAACAATTAGGAGTCTCATCTTGTGTCTGGAAACACCCCCTAAAAATCTTTAATTTTGGTTGCTATAGAAAAGCATTGACTGGTGTAAATTATTATATTTTCTCTGTTATCTCACATAGGCCCGATTTTTTTACCTCCAGTTAACTTTATCTGGCGATTAATTCCCTTAGTAACCATTGTGATCACAATTGTTACTATGGGAATAAACCGTCAGATAAAGTTAACTGGAGGTGAAAAAACCGGGCCTTACATATATTTCAAATTTAAAAATGTAATAAATTTAATTTTTAACACGTACTTAAATGTAAGTATTTTCTTAAATTTATTCTCAATTATATCTACCTTCATGCTTCAAACATCGTCTTAAAAGTTTCATGACAAATAACAGTTATAATGAACTCATGGAATTTACGATTGAAATAATACCAGGAAAGATTTTCTCTTCACAAATTTATTTATTGGATTGAGGCAAATTCAGAAATGAAACTTTATATCGCTCGCCTTAACTTCCGGACTGGATTGTCTCAATTTTGTTTCTTCTGCCAACGTTTCTACCTTGATCACATGAAACATCTTCAGGAATACTCTACTTTATTGCCGCGTGGGAAAAAGTGGAAAACCTTAAATATTTACATTTGCAAAATTTTGGAGTCGTTAATTTATTGATACAGGTAGTGGCGTAAACTAATTCTAATTTTTTTTAGTGGAAGACCTCATTTTTATTACGAATTCAAAAAAAGTTATATATTTTTACGTTTATCCACATAAAAATTTTATAGGGTCACATAAGAAATTTATTGAAATAAGCGCAGTATAGAAATTTTTAAAAATGGTACCTATACGTCATTTTTTTATTATATGCCGATCTGATCAATCTGAGCTTAGAATACAACGTGACCTCCGACTGCGAGAGACAAAGCTGATTCACGAAAGCTAACGGAAGATAGTTATATAATAGTTATTTATGTTGTTACTGGGATAAGAGCGTTATTAACATACGAATGCGGTGAATTGCTCGACGAGGGCCTAATATTCGAAGACATAGCAACCAAACAATTTGTCCCAAACCTCTGGGAAAATACCCTTTTATATACATTTTATGAAAAGAATTTCTTAATAAAAATTGTATAGGTTTCCATTCCGCATAATTCAAAATTATTTCCAACTATACGGGGTTAGAACACTATACTGACAGCATTTTCAATCCGGGACATAGGAAGTTAGTATGACTACCCTTAACCCGTAACTGCTACGGATAAATAGTAATAACGTAGTTACTATGCATGGGTCATATTGACCCCTTTATTAAACTGATCAAAACTTACATTAAAACAAGTAAAATATTTTTTCTTTACAAAAATACTGGCTTAATAATCTAATAATTTTAAAACAAAACAGAAGAAATCATTTATCAAAACATTCTGGGCACATTTTTTGTGCATTTTTTACATATTTACTTTTGAACATGCACTACAAAACATGCTTGTCTTTCTATCACTGCCCTTTGGGCAAAAAGAACATCTTTTTCTTTTAGATGCAGGAATATGCTCGGTAGGAGTTGCTGGAGCAATGATTTTAATCTGGAAAATATTGGAAATACAGTTTCGTAAAGCACGAGGTATTTTTTCATTATTCATTCTTGCTGTCATACAGGCACACACAAGGCACGAGCGAGTTTCATTAGATAATTAAATCTGGAAATTTGACTACCATTTGAAGAATTTTGATATGAAACTCTACTATTAACCCCAGCAATGTTTAGGATGCAAAAAAACATGGTTCTACGGGCTGTAGAATATACCGTGCATTTTTCATCTAAACACACCTGCCTTGGTATCATTATAAAAAAGAATTTTATCAGGTTTCTTCGTATCTTCATCTACTTTGCTGTCATGGTGCATACTTGATACTAGAATTACTGCTTTTCCTTTGGTGGGTACATAAGATACCATTGTTGTGCCTCCCTGGAATCCAAACAGTGAAGAAGAAACTTCACGTTTCCTGTTTGGAAGAAACTCAGGTGGAATTTGTCTCTTATTTTTTCGAAGTGTTCCAACATACGTAAAGTTTCTTTTCCTTAGTTCATCTACGGTTTCAATAGAACTCTACCAATTGTCAGCAGTTATATTTCTGTTCGAATTATTAGGAAGATGTTCAGTAAGCCTAAGAACAACTTGAGTTGTATTAGGAAGCACTGATTTTCGTGGCTCTATTGTCATTCTAGCGCCTGTGTACAATTCTGCATTACACGTATAATGTATTTTTGAATCAGCTAAAACTTGAACTTTCAGTCCATATTTAGCTGATTAATTAGGAATATACATTCGAAAATGACATCTTCCTCTAAACGGAACTAGCATTTCATCAATTGTTAGGAATGAGCCAGGAGTATAATTTCCCATTGAATGTAAAATAAAGTCATTAAAAATTTCAGATATGGCTGCGATTTTATCCGACCGGAGTCTGTCTTTACGAGTATCTATATTGTTGAATCTCAAACAACTTAGAAGAAATGAAAACCGAGCTAGTGTCATTGTGCAACGAAAAATGTCCCTTTCGGTACCATCGGTTGCCCACAACGAACGCAGATCTTCATGATTAGACTTGAATATTGCTGTAAGGTACAAAAGTCCAGTAAAAGCTTTGATTTCAAAAATATCCGTGAGATGAATAAATGATGGACCAAAACGACTACGAGATTGTCGATATCTTCTAAAACTTTTATACTTTGTTTGTATAGTTTGAATTTTTTGATTAGTATACTCAACAATTTTTTGTAACATTTCTTCAGTAATAAGAAAATACCATGAATCTAAAGGACTTTTCGGCTGATTTATTTGAGCAGGTCCTCTAAGTCCAGGTAAGAATTTTATTGTATTTTCTTTTGTTCTTTTTGTTTGTGCAGGAGGAACTTTGGCCCATTCGGTTCCATCTCGTCCACACCAAATTTTATTTGCAGGTATTTTTTTATTGACCGTTATAGATTCTTCAGCTTCGCTTCCTAGTGAACCTTCACTATTCGTATCATGCTCACTGAATAATTCCATATCTGATTCATCCTTATCTGAAGAATCGCCAGCTTCTAATATGGCATTCAAAGCTTCCGATCTATTTTCGGCTGCAAATATATCAGAATTATGTATAGATTTCGAAGAACTCGAAGGTTCTTGAGGGTCTTCATCAAAATCAATCCAAAACTGGTCGTCATTCACGATAGCCATTAGTTCTTCATCAGTCAAGTTTTTTGATGCCATTTTCTACAAATTTTCATTACAAAATAAAACTCTTATCAAGCAAGCTACATATCTTGTCAACCATAATATTTATATCTCGAAAACCAATGAGTATACTTACATTTTATAAAAACGAAAATGCTAACATAAACACTATACACGGGTCAAAATGACCCATACGCTTCATTGACAAAATGACAGATCATTTATCTGTAACCTATAGAGTATTGAAAGGTAAACGAAAAATCCCACACACTCTAAAAGGAGCGATATCTAGCGACGAATCTTTAGAGAATGGAGGCAAATTTAAAATCTCGCTAAAATCCGTAACATTTGCGGGTTAATAATGACATATTTGATTAAAATCATATTAAAAATTACTGAATTTAAGTATTATAATTTTATTACAAACTAAAGATTAAAAACAAATTGAACGTTTTCTTATAAATTATAGTAAAAATTCAAATAACCCTCCATTTTGCGCCAAACAGTACCCTAACCTATTATAAAATCCATTAATCATATTCGTTAGTGTTTCAGCGTTAATATCATTAAAAATGTCATTATTAAGAGTAGTCATGCTTATCTCCTATGTCCCATTGTTTACAAAAAAAGTACATCTTTTGTTATAAATGCGGTAAGAAGAATGTCATCACGTCAAATTGTGAGTGTTCTAAAAACTAGGTAAGGATTGAAAATGCTCACTCGGTATAATTTATTGCAGTTTTGCGGTGTCGTTAAACAATAGCTCCCTGCTGTTTCTTTTTCCCTATGATATGACAAAAAAATAGACTGTACGTGTGTCAATTTTAAAAGTTTGGATCTGGACCAAGATTTGTTAGCTAAATTAAATAAATTCCAAGAAACCTTGATATAATTATAACCTTAATATACTGGGTGTTTTTTAACTTCATACAAAAAATGAAACCAGTGAAAGTTGACATTAAAAGTGATAGAATGAAGCAGTTTTTGTATAACAATTGATTAATAAATATTAGAGATAATTAATGTTTTCGGCGAACGATGAAACCGTTTGATAGTCCCTTGTTTATTTTTATTACGTAATTACGTAATCGTAGAAGTATGCCGGTGTGTCAGCGTCGGCTGTTAAAGTGGGTCAGTTACCAGTTCTCACGTGCACGTCGGTCGTCGCAGGTAACAGTGTTGAAAACATGGCCGAATTTTCCAGTAGTGTTATTGTTAATTTACGGCGAATGTGATCAAAATGCGTTGGCTGCGAAACTTTTGTATGCACAGCGTTATCTACCCAGATTGCCCTTTGCCAAATAGCAGATCCTTTGTGTCAGTTGTGCAGTTTGTTGTTTGTCAAATTTTTCGTAAGTAACAATTATCAGTTCCATTTTCAAAGAGTGCAAGCTCTGATGCCCGCAGATTAGCTCTAACGCATGCGATTTTGTCGGTGGTTATTCCTGGAACAGACGGACAATTCGAACTTTGTTAATAACATTCTCTTCACCGACGAATCAATATTTACAAGGGATGGTATGTTTAATTTTCACAACATGCATGTGCTGTGGACAGGTATGTTAAACGGCACTTTAATTGGTATGTTTACGTCTCGCGCAGGGGGGAACTTCGAACACTTATTGTGGGTGAAGGTCACCGTCCGTTGCGTCTAGCGGTTCTAAACATTTCACAAGGAATTGTCGGATGTCGGTATGAATTTTTTGATTTTTTTTCGGTTTAATTTTGATGCATTCGTGAGAATATCTGTTACCAAATACGCCATTAATTTTTTTTTGTGTGAACTTGCAGAACACCCTGTATACAAAATTAGCCAAATGTCTGGAACAACCTAAATATTTTTTTATGTTAGACTTGCATGAAATTTGCATGAAACTTGATATACAGAGTGTCCCAAACCTCCGGAATAGTGCAAAATGCGGTTTCATGTACTTATCAAATTTTTTTTTGATAAAAGTTGTGTAAGTTTTTCATTCCGCAAAATTAAAAATTGTTTTCAACTATACAAGGTTATTCATTTAAAAGTTACAAACCTAACTTTTTAAATGGAACACTATCGCCCAGTATTATAAAGGCAAGTTAACTTTAATTATCGGTTTAAATTAACTTTAACTATTGGTTTATTCCCATAGTTACAATTGTAAACACATTTGTTGTTGTGGCAATAAATTTGGGGTAAAATTAACTTACATTTATAATACATACTGGGTTTATGGCTGGATTTCATAAAAATTTAAGCCAGGATTAAATTTAATATTAAGTTAGAGTGTGACACACAGTATACGGTACGTCATATTGTGTGTCACATTCTAATTTATCATTACATTTAATTCTGACTTAAAATCTTTTATGAAACCCAGGTTATATATTTTATTGCAGTTTTGGTTAGCCCTTTTAGAACTGATGAAAATGATATAACATTATATTTACTTATTTTCAGTATTTGCGGAGTTATATTTAGTTTAATGCAAAAATTGAGTCATATTTAATAGGTTGCCAATTGTTATTTTTAATTATGCGACGTTCAATTATGGACCAAAATATTTCTACATATCTCTAGGTTTAAAATATTCAACATTTTTAACATTGTAAAATTAGTCATTTTTTTTTTTTCAAATGGAACATTCTGTATATTATAGGAATAACATATGTGGCTACGAGCTTTCCAATAATATCATATTTTATGGACTTAAGATTGATAACTTGTGAGTTATTATCATTTCTCATACAGAAATTCTCTTATTCTCTTACAGAAATTCTCTGCAAAATTTTCATTTTTCATTTTCATTCGTTGTAGGAATATTTTGTCTACTGTATCATTCAAGAGGGTTATCCAAGGGTTTATATTTGTTAAGATTAACAATTCATTCATTATTGCTTTATTGGTTTATTAATTTTACCTACTTATGAAAATTTTCTATGCAAGAAATGTTTCAATATGCATGTATCAGTTAAAATAGTCGCGTTCGTTCTATTTTGTCAAAGAAACTTAGCAAAACCAAACTTTCTATACTTTTGCTTAATCTTTAAAGTGAAGTTGTTGTTTGACATTCAAGCAAGAACTCTTTACTTACACTTGTAAAACATTTAATGTTCTATCATTTGCCAAACTTAAACATTCAGTTTGTGGCAGAAAGTTTTAAGCCTTCGAAATAAGTGAGATATGACAATGAAACTTTGAGATTCACGACTAAATATATATTTGGATAACTTGGGAACTATGAATATTATCTCGAAAGATTTTTTGAAATGCTTAATATAGATTATAGGTATAATTAAATTCAATTACAGTAAAACATATAAACATATAAGATGATAAACCGGAAATATCGAATACGGAATTGATACGATCCATTCGTCAGATGAATAACAGTATACTTAGAATTATACCAACTTCAGTTTACCGCCCAAGAATGGGAAAAATACAAAACGACACATGAATTTCCAAAACTTGGCGATCTAAGTACCTTTTTAAAAACTAGAGCGGATTTCTTGGAAACCATAGAAATTAACCATAACGCTAAAATTGTAACTGAACAAGAACAGGTAGCATCAAACCTCAAATGTAACTTTTGCAATGAAAATCATTTAATCTATTAATGCAGTAATCTTCTGAAATTAAAGGTGTCAGACAGATTAAAAAAGGTAAGAGATATGAAGATGTGTGACAACTCTTTGAGTAGAGGTCATAAAAAGTGAGCAAAAAAAATAAGATTAGAGTAGGCGGTGCAATGTCTGTGATTAACTGAAATAATTAATGTAATATATCATGGACTGTCAAATTTATTGACTTTTTATTTAATCACAGGTATACATTTTCTTTGCACCGCCTACTCTAATCTGATTTTTATTTGCTCACCGTTTATAAGCAAATATTGCAAATCAGTTTTTTTTTAATGTAAGGCAAAGCATAACACGTTCTCATCAAGAGAATTCTTCTCAACCTACTCTTCACGTTAGCCTCACAAGTCAAGGTCATACTCAACACATTTTGCTTTCGACTGTTTCAGTTTTAGTTTCAGATAAAGCTGGTGGCATTCATATTGTCAAGGCATTGTTAGACTGCGGTTCTCAGCTAAATTTTGCATCTTCTAAACTTTGTAGTAGGCTAAAATTAACCCAACCTTAAAAAATACGTCTATTGTAGGCATCAATGGTATTTCATCAAATATCGAAAAGAATTGTGAAGTTTTCATTCAATCTCTGAATTCTAATTTCCCTGCAAATCTTAACTGTTTTATTATCCCAACAATTACAAGCAAGCTACCCATTTCAAAAATTGATGTGACTTCTTGGAACATTCCGAATGAGATTCATCTAGCTGATCCTCAGTTTAATGAGCCAAGCGAAACTGATATTTTGATTGGCGCTGGTCTTTTTTGGGACGCTCTAATCCAACAAGGAATTTCATTGGGGAAAAATATGCCGATCCTTCAGAACACCAAGGTCGGGTGGATAATATCAGGTGTTATTAAAGAACCAGTTTCAGTCACTCATTGCCACTTTTCAAGGAATCACACAAATCTTGTTTCTCAGTTACAAAAATTTTGGGAGTTAGAAGAAACTGATGATGATACTCAATGTGAAAAACACTTGTCAGAAACTTTCACTAAGAATGAGGAGACACGTTTCGTTGTTAGATTACCATTGAAATATTCAATGTTCAAATTTGGGAGATTCAAAATCGATTGCCACCAAACGTTTACAACAATTAGAACGAAAATTTGAGTCAAATCTTGATCTGAAACATCAACATTCTCTCTTTATGAAAGAATACATCGATTTAGGCCATATGTCTTTACGAAATTCAATTTATTTCAATACAGTTTACTTTCTACTACATCATGGAGTTATACGGCAAGAAAGCTTAACCACTAAGTTACGGGTAGTTTTTGACGGATCTGCAGTTTCTGAATCTGGTTGGTCTGTAAATGATTTGCAGTACACAGGGCCACCTATACAAAATGAAATCTTTTCTATTCTTTTACGATTCAGGAAATATCCATTCGTAGTTTCAGCCGACATCGACATCGCCAAGATGTACAGGCAAGTTCTAGGGCATCCAGATGACAGATTTCTGCTGAAGATCGTTTGGAGATTTGATCCTAAAGATGAAATATCAGTCTACACCTTGAATACAGTAAGGTACGGTACGAAAGCTGCTCCAGACTTAGCAATGAGATGTTTAAATCAACTTGCTCACGAATGTCAAACAGAATTCCCAATTGCCTCATCAATATTAGCAAATGACTTCTATGTAGACGATCTTATTACGGGTTTCGATTCGAAATCGGAAGCAATCAGGGTTTGCAAGGAAATCTCTTCTATTTTAAGTTCTGCAGGTTTTCCTTTAAGAAAGTGGACTTCTAATAGTTGCAATATTTTACAACAACTTCAGGATAAAAATGAGCCTGTAAGTATATTACTGCTAGGAGTAAATGATTATGCAAAAACTCTGGGTGTGATATGGTACAGTAGACATACATAGATTAACAAGTAATTACATATTATTAGCTGGTGGTGGTGATGGTGTAGTTGAGGTAGACGATTGTCCGAAATCCGGCATCTTATCTGGGAATCCTGAGTTTAAGAAGTTTTCCTTGTCAAGTAAAGAACCAAATTGGATATTGAATATGTCCGTACCACGTATAAGATTGTTCTGCAGTTTAAGAAACTCTGCTGGTTGATCTTCATTTATTATCACTGTATCTTTGACGTATAGCAACATAGAAGTCTTGTTTTCGAAGTCCAGTACCAGAAATTTTAAATTATTCCAATTACCAAAACTCATTTCACATGCTTCTTCTCTATCAGCGTTAATTTTAATGCCGCCTTGGTACGTTGCCATTTTGCTTTGAGAATGAGCCCTCTTTAGTCGGACCATGATTTGTTTAAAGAAAAATATCTAACTCATACAGCTCACCCCAACGCTTTGTAGCACATTTGACATGATACACAACACATCTAGCAGATACCTAGCTCTGACTCATTAAGTAGATATAAAATACAACAGATACACTTGGCTGCAAATTTAATGAGGTAAGTAAATCTTCGTCAATTACCAAACGAAACATTTTGTCAGAGGTTGCTAGGATTTTTGATCTTTTAGGGTTAGTGAGGCCCTTGTAGGTTACAATTACATCAAAAATCATTATACAGAAACTTTGGTCACAAAGGTTAAGTTGGGATGAAATCGTTCCTACTGATATTGCAAACCTATGGTTACAGTTCCGAAAAAACGACACGTGATCTGCGATAATTAATCCAATAGCAACTGAACTTCATGGGTTTTGTGACACTTCACAAAGTGCCTATGGTGCTTGCATTTACATTCGAAGTGTCGACGAAGAAAATAACATTTTCGTTAAACTTCTTTGTGCGAAAACTAAGGTTGCTCCTAACTGCCTCTAACTGTTCCCCGGTTAGAACTATGCCGTGCATTAATGTTAACAGAATTAGTTCACAAGGTTCAGATATCGCTTTCTATAGCAACTTGTTTTCTTTGGTCAGATTCTCAAATTGTCCTACATTGGATTAAAACGTAACCTTATTTACTACAAATATTCATAAAAAAATAGTATATGTAAAATTTAACAATTGACACAGTTGGAATTACATTACCAAGGAAAATCCAGCTGATCTTGCTTCACGTGGTGTGTCTCTACAGAAATTGGTGAGTTCTGACTGTGGTGGAATGGACCACCATGGCTCTCTTTACAAAATAATTATATTTTCAGCACCAATTGACGATCCAGAAGGTAAAGCGTTCACATCCGTGAATAATACTAACTTCTTCAATTTTGAAAGATTTTCCAGCTTAGACAAATTAAAATTAGCCATGGCTTATGTCTTACGATTTATCGTTAACAAATGAAAAACGAAGGCATGAACGTCAAAACGGATCAATTTCAAATATATGTTGAATGTTTACAACTTTAAGACGATGTTAAGGGATTAATTTTTATTTTCATAGGTAATAAATGAAATAAGAAATAAGCTTACCGCTATTGCTTTGATTCATTGACGTTACATGTTATAAACTTTGAAGGGCTACACTTCCGTTAGAAAGCATTATCGAACACATATTTATTTGAAGTGTTTTATTTGAATTACTCATAGGAATCACCCGGTGAAGTTTTTCCCCGACGTCATAAATCATCCTGTATAAATTTTTAGGACACTTTCTAAACATCAACGCATTACTTAAAAGTTCTACTTTGAAATGGCGCCTATTAGATCTTCCATATTTTTGTGAAATAAAAAATATGAGTTTAAAAAGGAAATAGTGCTAAGGCACAAATATTTACAAAAATAGAATACTTAAAAAACGGTTGCATTTTAAGTATGGGGATATCTTATAATTTTCTATTTAAAATTACCTGTAGAACCAAAATTTTCAAAAAAAAAGTATATGATAAGTGTTCAATGAATGAGAAAATAGTCGAGCACATAGACAAAGGGTCTCATCAGTGAAATGTATCTTCAGAATCTTTCAATTATTTACTCGATTATCAACCTATTTTAAAAAGATCTAGTGTTCCTGACTTTTTGGCTACAACTAAGCTGCCTGTGTCAACCACATAGTTGAAAGATCTCGTAGTTGTATTTCGCTGATAAAAGCTAACAACTCAAAATATCTCTCTAGATCTTTGATTGTGTGCTCTGCTGACCTACAGTAGCTTAACTCCAGTACGTAACAACTGAGCTCTCTTGACTGATTTAATACTTTCTAAGCATGCCCTACACTGTTTTCTTGTATTTTTGTATTGTGTTAATTTTGATTCATCATTTTTCTGTTAACAATAAATTAAATTCAATGCGACAACGAACCGCAATTGTGTTAACAAAGTTCCGTTGATGTCAAACCATTGAAAAGCAAATCCTTGGAATTATGAGATGTCATAAAAATTTGCAACTGCAACATGAAATAATAAGAATGTTATATCTAACGAGAGTTCTTCGCTTCTTGGCAGCAAATGCACGTCCATCATGACAGCGAATGTGACAAGGCGGTTGAGCACGTACAGCACTGAAGTAGCAACAGACACAAAGGATATGTAGATTTTTCGATTACGTTGCAGGAGAGTCAATAACCCTTCCTGTCGGACGTAAGCCCTGAGTTATGTGGGTCTTACGGAATTTACGCGGCTTCGGAAGCAACTGTACCAATAACGATAAAACTACAAATAAACTGAAGGCATGTGCAATATATGTACGTATTGTGCATCACACGTATTAAAATTACTTCAAACTGCAATTACTAGAACAAAAATAGTGCTTCCTTGTTAAGATGGTGCTGAACGAAATTAATTGCGAACAGCGTAATTAAAAATGTACTAATTGGACTACGGTTACTCTGATCCGCGACCACCCCTTTCAAAATTGGCAGTCTTCTTCTGCGGAAGATAATTTTGCCCGAATGTATTTTATCCGACGTATGTGTGCATACGAAACGATGAGACAAATTCGTCGGGTGCGATTTTGCTTCCAATTAGTTCAGAAGTTACTTGTACGCGCAATTAGAGTTTGCTTGAAAAATTATTCGCTTTTCTAATTATACAATGAGAATTTTTTAACGTAAAACATAACGAGTGTTCAACTGAAAAGTTCATCGTGTTGGTTTTGATATTTTGATGAAAGAAGATTAGAAGAAGAAACCCGACTAGCGTTTAATGGATGACAGTATTAACGTAAAAAGTGAGTAAATAAAAATCAGATTAGAGTAGGCGATGCAATGTCTGTGATTAACTGAATTAATTAATGTAATACATTCATGGACTGTCAAATTTATTGACTTTTTATTTAATCATAGACATACATTTTCTTTGCACCGCCTACTCTAATCTGATTTTTATTTGCTCACCGTTTATTAATAAGTGCTACTGAGTTTTTTTTTAATCGAACATAGGCTAAAAAATACGTGGTAACTATGGATCACACTATGGACACAGTATAAGAATCTACAGAGTAGCATCACTCAAGTATAACTGTCATATTTGCCATTTTGTTTGATACCTAGTACCTACGGATTTGCAAATTAATCTCCATTCATTTTATAATGAGTAACTAATTGTGATTTTTTTGTTCTTGGTATTGCATTTAAAGTTTTGTTATTCAAATTATTGTTTGTCACAATTTAGTTGTCAATTGCAAAATGCAATTTACAAGTATGACCCGGAAATTCCTTATCAAGCAAACAAAGAACCACATCTCATTCAATAAAATGTTGGAAAAGCAATAAAAGCATGGAGAATGTAGCGAGAGATCCAAAATAACTTTAGTTACTCATTGCAAAAGTTACATTTCCATAAGGGCATCAAACAGTATGGCCGCTTTTTCCATAAATGTGGTGATTGTGGATAAAACGTTGTATTGCATGCGTGTTTTAGATGCATTTTATCCACTTAAGAAAATACTATCTAAAACACTTATACAATAAATAACTATTTTTTAATTATATTACATGGAAAGTAAATAAAAGACATAAAACGAATGTAAATATAATTATTTTTTTTACGAAATAAATGTCAAATTGACATCATAGATTCTGTACATGTCCTTAAACATGCAATTATTTTCAGCAATCTTAAATTCCTGAATGATATTCAACAGACATTTTCTACAACATCTTCACTAGAACCAATTTGTTTCTGAATTTGTTTTTGAATTTGTTTCTGACCAATTTTTTATAGGAAAAATATCGCACTACTTGAAACGTGAAATTTCAGATTTAATTTCTGACGCGCTATCAGTTTCGCCAGCGACAACTGAATTGATTACATTTTAATACTGCCATCTGACGGCCACTCGTTGTTGAAAAATAACTATAACTTCTTAGGGGTGGCCGTTAGATGGCGCCACTAGATTTCGAATTTTTTCTTCCCATTTAGCTGTCCAGACCCTTTTGATATATATATTAAACCTACAGATCATTTTTTTACTACATGCCGATCGTATAAATCTGAGTTAAGAAAATATACGAGGAATGACGTGAAATGACAAAAGCCGCAAGGCTGTTTCACTAAACTTAGATGGAGATAACTACTACATAAAAATTCTTTGACTTATCGATTGATCGATCGGCATATAGCAAAAAAATGAACTGTAGGTAGGTATGTTTGATTTTGACCCAGTTTTACAATCGTGGAATGAGGACGGAATAACTGTTCGCCGAATATCCTTTAACGTTCCTCCATATCTATGTCACACCTACGTCACGTTATTCCAAGAATAATGCTTATCCAACGGTAGTAAAATCGGGGCTAAGTCTATTTTTCTTAAGAATACAGTGTGGATTAGATAGGGAGCATTTGTCCTTGCTCATGATTGGTCAAAATCGCGACCAAGTTCACAATGGAATAACGGAGCAACTGCCTCTGAAACAGCTGATTGACCAGTAGAAGTGCATTCGTAACCTACAAATATATCCTAGCGTTTGTTGTTTATAAAAATACTATGGTATGTATTTCGAAGTTACTTTAAAGAGTGTGCAAAGTTTTCCCGTTTACAATTAATAATAAAAATAATAATTATTATTATTATAATTATAATTGAACACGTGTTTACATTTTATCAGTGACGAAATATGGCCCATGAACAGCAACAAGGTACACATATTGTTGTAAAAAATGCATATGAAAAGCTCATTAGTAGTGGACAGCGACTTATGGCATTTAATACCGTGCCTTCAATTAAATTCCTCATTAAAGTGGGCTCTGATTTCGTAGTTTTTTCTCCTAAAGATTTGTAGCACTGATAGCTGTTCAATTATTTAATTAAACAAATGTCAAATTGACACTTTGTACTTCTCTGCTTTGTATTTTCATTTACAAAATGTTAGCATTACAGCACAAAATATTTATTGTTGAAAGTTATTTTCAAACCGTTAGGCCCAGTTTTATAAAACGTAGTTAACCACTCGTTCAAGTTAACCGTGTGACTAAGCAATATCATTGGAGGAAAGTTTAAATTTCGAAAGTTTAGAAAATGCACAGTTTATTTGTTGAGTTAATCAGTGTGTACAGAATTTTCGACAACAGTTTCCTAATCTTGCAATTACTTATGAACAGCTAGTTAAATATATCTATGCTTGTGTTCATAAATTTCGTGAAACGGGTCACTTGGTCGCAAAACAGGGAGCGGAGCACCTAAGAAAAGGACCGCAGGCTACATTGAAGATGTTCTAGATCGAATGGAAAACTATCCCAAGAAATCTATTACGAAACTTTCACAAGAAGTTCAGCTGTCAGAGGGAACATGCCACACTATTCTTAAAAAAGACCTAAAGCTATATCCATATAAGATTCAAGCAGTCCACGAACTCAGCACAGTAGATTTTCGTAGAAGAACAGAATATTGTCAGTGGTTTCTTAATAACTTAAACAACGATGACATTCTTGACAGTGTTTCTTTTCCGATGAAGCCTGGTTTCATCTCTCAGGATATTGAAATAAACAAAATATGTGAATATGGTCAGCAGAAAATCCTCATGAATTTGTGGAAACTGCATTAGGTACATCCATTAAAAATTGGTGTATTTGCTGCTTCGCTCCATATCAAGCATTCGGACATAACAGTATTCAAGCTGAAGGATAGCACTTTGAGCATCTACTTTAAACTTTAATGTTGTGTTTTTATTTGATGTCATGATCAGTAACATAACTGACAGTTACTGACAACTGCTTTCTCTTGAATTGCGTGTCGCCAACTTTATAAAAAAAATCACAGCTTACTTTAAATAGGAATTTAATTGAAGGCACGGTATATTCGACAAATATCTGCTTACAGATAGAAAATCAAAGTCACAAGTTGTGTCAGAAACCACCGCGTGGAGAATTGTTAAGGAGATGGAGATTGACGGAACTATTTCATCACCATCCAAGAGAAGAATCCATGCGAAATTATTTGACAACTTAGGTGATGTACAAAAAAAACAGTTCGTCGTACTGTGCACAACTTTTGACTTGAGTACTATAAATGAAGAAATAAATTTACAACAGATGCTTATGTAAAAAACCGGAATTTTGTACAAAAAATTAATTATTTCAAAATTAGAAAATAAATTGTAATCATAAAATTCAAACGTATGAGTCTGAACCAGAATCAGCGTGTAAACAAAGGGACCGATTCAAGTTAAAACAAAACATGTTACATTGCACAATGATTTGCAACTAACTCGAGATTGTATGCTACTCTTATCGTGTTCCTTCTAAGAATTGCAGCTGCAAAACCTTGAGGAAAATGTTAACATCGTAAATGGACACCTGCATCACTGAGTGGGCGAGCTAAGAAAAACAAAGGTTATGGGCGCCATCTATCGGTAAAAATATTTCGTTCGGAAGCTTTGCGCAGGATGAAAATGTTTTGAATTTGAATGTTAGGGGATGTCGCTTTACCCCTCTTGAAACTGCAAACTGATTATATAAATACGGTGATCCCAAAAGTTAGTTACTTCTGTTGGAATTTCTTTAAAGTAATTTCCGTCTTTTCTCTGCGTGTTTGTCTCTGGTCGCGAATTCTTCTAGTCTACAAGTTCAATTTCTCGAAAAATTAATTAGGTTTACTTTTTTTATTCGGTAGGAAAGAAACAATTCTTTTCGTGAGTATTTATAGTTTTGTTTTAAACTAGTTTATGTAAATCGTAAGCGTAGTTGTTATCAAATGTTATCAAATTCAACGTTTCGTGAGCTTAAAATCAATTTATCTGCTTAGAATTCTGAAGTTAACAAAAGCTTAAATGTGCTACAGAATGCTGTTTCTTCTCTCTTCGATTTAAATTTGGTATTATATTGATTGATTGTGTTTTTATTTTTGTTTATATTTAGAATTATTTGCTACGTTCACTTTATGAATTTTCAACTTATTAACATCATAAATTTTTCGTATTCTTCTTTATATTATTTCATTTCTAAAATTTTTGTACATTGTTTTATTTGAATATATTTGTTTTAAGAAATTCTAGTATTTTATTGAATGTAATAATTCGTAAGATATACATAAGTAAGAGTGGAGGATAGGTGGAAATTTCGTCGATTCCGAAATTATTTGCACAGTACGGTACGGTAAAAAATAGGCCAAAATCCATTCAATATAAAAAAGGCGCTGAGGGTAATTCCAGGCTATCAAAAAAAAAACTAAATGCAGAAACGCTAAAACAAAGGAATTGCAATTAGGTTTCTTTATGATTTTGCCAAAATTTTGGGAAAAGAAATTGTCGTTTATTGAGTAAAAATTTTGTATGAAATCAGAAATTTATTCGAACGTCGGTCGATCTCTTGGACCCCCTTTTGATTCCTTTTCTTGAATACATTAATCTTTTTTTTAATCATATTGACATATTTATCCGCCGGATAATTATGGAAAAAAATCGAATATAAAACATGTCTGTACTTTTAAATTTTATAAAAAGGATACATTGTGAAAAAGGAACAATCGATATCAACAAGGCATCTGTAAATTTTGTAATCAACTTGCCCATTCACGATTCCCTATAGTAATAGTAATTAAGTGCCGTTATCCTATTACAGGATGCGGTTGTGGTTTTGTCCTGCGGTGCTGCTCCTTGCCGTCCTGCAGGAGGCCAGTCCTGGTCGAGCCTGCCGGATAAGTGAATTTCCTTGCCGCAACGGACGCTGCGTCAAATTGAATAGCTATTGTGATGGTGTGGACGACTGCGGTGATGGTTCGGACGAAATTTCCTATTGCACCGGTAAGTTTGTCGTTTATTACATTTCTTTTTGATTACTTTTAACATACAGGGTAATTCAGGTTTAATCTTAATCAGGAATCGATAAAACTTCTCGAAACAATATTTTTAATAAACTATATCCAAAATCGCTACGTTTCAAGAACAAGGGCTTCAAATTTTATATTTTTTTAAACACGGAAACGCAAAGAATCATAGACTTGATGTTCTTTATGATTCCTTGACGATGATTAATTTTATTTAGTGATACACGGTGATTCAGAATTGTCTCCTGATATTTTCAGGGTGAACAGAAAATCAAAAAATAAAGTCACCTTTTTTTTTCCAAGAGGGAGTTATAAACCCTGAAAGAGGGGTGAAAAACGTTGTTTTGTTAACAATATTTTCTGGTTCCTTTAAGTTATCAAACTAATATTTAAAACTCAGATATAAGGCATCGAACTGCGCATTTACAACGTATTTGTTAGATCCTCCTTCCTTTTTAAAGGGTATTTTTAGTGGTGAGTTTTTAGTATTTTATCATTAATTTTTTATAATTACATATTTCATCATGAATTTGTGGAAAAAAATTTGTTTAGATCATTTAGCACAAAAAAGGTTCTCTTGTTGCGTTTCAATATACCGAACCGTTTTCGAGTAATTGAGGTTTCAAAGTTAGCATATACCAACTGCATTTTGTTAGTATAAAATACCTAAAGTCACCTCCTCAAACAACCGCTTAAAGAGGATGGAGAATCTGACAAATACTTTGTAAATGCTAAGTTAGGTGCCTTATACTTGAGTATCAATTATTAGTTTGATAACTTAAAGCATCCAGAAGATATTGCCAAAAAAATAGTACATTTGACCTTTCTTTCAGGGGATTAAAACTTCCATATTATTCACTTTTGGAAAAAAAAATTATATAAAAAGGTGACCTTATTTTTGATGTTCTGTTCGCCCTGAAAATATCGGGACAAAATTTTGAATCACAGTGTATAATCGTGAGTGGGGAACATACATTTTGCCTTTGGTTTCATTTGACCTTAATAATTGCCATCGTTTTAGGACAAATAAATTCACTAAAATTTAAAGGAATGTTATTCTTGAAGAAATAATGGTAGAATTTAATCTTTTCCAATTTTTCTTAAAATGCCAAATTGCCTCAGAGTTCTTCGAATTTTTTTAGTTTCTGAGTGAACATTGAAGTGGGCAAAAATGCGATTGCGACTGCGAAAGTAGTTTCATAAAAATGTACGATAAACCTGTAGTAATTTTGCACATCTGTACCAAAAGCCCAGGAAGAATTGCGTAATACAAAAATACAGTTTTCTTGAAATCCAGATCTAGAGAGTATTATAAAAATTACCTTTTATAAATCAATAGATTATGTCAAAGAACTAGATAATGTTAAGAAATGAAGGAGATGAAACTGTTCATTATGGTTTTCAATCTTCCAAAGTTTGAATTTGCTCGTTCATGTTTAACAAAAAATGAAAATTTAGGACAATTTAAAGAATTTAGAATTTTAAAGTAATAATATTTTTACCAAAAATCCAAGTACTGAAACTATTTTTATAAATATGAGGAATAAAATAAATACTCCAAATGCTGCATAAAACAACACTAACTTATTCATTAATAATACTTTTCGAACCTTTTCCACGTTCATACGCTGCAATAAAAGTACGAGTAGATTCAGAAGGTTTATAAAAGATTATAAAAGATTCTGCGTTTCCTTTTTATTCAAGCTAAAGGAATTTCATTTCACGTAGGTTAACGAAGACGTTTTCTACTTCGAACCGGATCGTAAAACACCAGAGACTTTTTTTTAGGAACTCAATCATCGAAGTAATCCAAGCGGTTTCTAAATTACATTTTATGATATAAAACTGTAACTTTTTGAGATCAAACTTGCTGCAAAGTTATAACTTTGTAGAAAAATTATATTATGTGTAATTTTGCACCTTTTCGTACATTATTTATACCGTGCGTTCAATTAAATTCCATATTAAAGTAGATTCTGATTTCACTTTTTTCCTCCTAAAGGTTTGTAACAGTGACAGTTGTCAAATTATTTTTTCGTGCTAACATAGCCAGGGCATGTTTGTGCATTCAAGCTGAAGGACAGCAATTTCAGCGTCTGTTTTAAGCTTTAGTGTTGTTTTGAAATAAATTAAATTACAGATAATATCACACTGACCGTTATTGACAACTATACAGGGATGGGCAAAAGTCTGGAACCATGCTAATATCGTCTGTACCGTCAGTTCAATTTTTGTGAAAATTTGCATTAATATACAAGACTTCCTGGCGGATCTGATTAGCAAATACTCGTTCGACTGAAACTTCCGGTTTAACCGGAAATGATATCAACTTTTGTTTTTTAAATAGAACACCCTATATATTCTTTAAGGTTTCGAAAGAGCTCTCTCTCAGGAATTCAATGATATAAAAAATTAATTCCTGCGATGTTAAAATACCACAATAGGCAATTTTTAAAATTTTTTTCTAGGTATTTTTTTATCATGTGAGCCATGAAACATAATTGGAAAATAGAAACTAAAATTGAATAATATTGACAGAGTCAATGTTAGTTAACTCAATATGGCTCAATTAATAGAAAAAGAGCGAATACAAATACTGATGAAGATGATTGGTTTTGGTGACCACATAAGAACACAGCAAGAAGTTTGCAGTCTGTTTAATAACTTGCATCCAGATTGCAACCCTATATCTCGAAGAGTTGTAAGCAAGACTCTGAGAAGATACTCTCGAAACCGATCTGCGACTTACATCATGATTTAACGCCATAACTGTGGTTGATGTTTGAGGTAATTCTTCCAATTCGAGAGCAATATCCTCAGCAACAGTGTTATTCGTTGTTGCGGTATTCGATCGTCCGCTTTTACTTAAATTTCTAACACTTCCTGTTAAATTATATCTTCTCTGAGTCTTACTTACAACACTTCAAGATATAGGGTTGCGATCTGGATGCAAGTTATTAAACAGATTGTAAACTTTGTGCTGTGTTCTTATGCGGTCACTAAAACCAATCATCAATGAGTATTTTTACTCACACTTTTTTCTGTTAATTGAGTCATGTTGAGTTAATTAACATTGACTCTGACCATATTTTTTAGTTTTAGTTTCTATTTTGTAGTTTTGTTTCAAGGTTCACATGATGAAAAAATATTTACAGAAAAATTTAAAAAATTCCTTTTATGGTAGTTTAACATCGCAGGAATTAAATCTTTATATCATTGAATTCCTGAGAGAGAGCTCTTTCGAAACCTTAAAAAATATACAGAGTGTTCCATTTAAAAAACAAAAGTTGATATCATTTCCGGTTAAACCGGAAGTCTCAGTCGAACGAGTATTTGCTAATCAGATCCGCCTGGAAGTCTTGTATATTAATGCAAATTTTCACAAAAATTGAACTAACGGTACAGACGATATTAGCTTGGTTCCAGACTTTTGCCCATCCCTGTATAATACGCGATACGCAATATAAGAATATTGCGTATCGCCAACTTTATTGTACCATACACCAATACAATGATCTTAAAGTAGGTACACTTTCTAAGAATAAAGAATATTTATTCTTAAAAATAAAATACAAATGGTTCCTATATAAAATTATAAATAATATAACTTCCTGGCCACGCTAGTGAAAATGTACTGAGAACAATAAAAGACCCTGCTACTCACAATTTAAAAAAATAAAATAAAGCTTTTTGAATTCGTAAATCGTTCTTATCGCTGTACCGTAATTAGCACAGTAAAATTCTTCGACCATCAGCATTTCCTATTGTTTCCGATAACGAAATGACTCGACCCTTCCGTAATGAAGTGCCCCAATTAAACAAAATCAGTCAATTAAGATTTGTTTATCGCAGTTTTACGGACGTGCGTCTTCAGATTCCGACCGCAACGACTGCCTGAAATTGACGCCGTTCTTTGTAAACAATGCGGCTCAAGTTGGCATTCAATAGGGCCCAGATAAGCGGGACAATTGTGATTAGCAGCGAGTCGGCTGGACAACTCGGCATTGAGTCGGGTGGAAATGACGTGATAAGGAACTAGTCCTGTCACACCGGTCCTGCTACAATAGACTTTACTGCTAAAGCTCTCTCATAATCGGAAATCTTCGTCGAAGCGTTGCCAATACTGCAGCTTCGACCCGACTTAATCGAACTCGATGACCGTGGAGAATTATCTTGCAAATAGTTTTGTGGTTTATGGAAACTAGTAAAATCGATGGAAAGAACTTTGAAAAAAGAAGGAAATTTCAGAAAGAAATTACTAGAAATTAAATTGGAAAATAATGAAAAGTAACGAATTGAAATTGCACATGGGAATTTTCATCGTAATGAAATATTTAATAAAGTAACTTCCTCCTGTTTCTAAGAGATGAAATTTGCGTTTGTTCAAAACTACGAGGGCAGTTTTTTAAATTCGCGGAAAGTCTAAGTTGGCCATGGAAAAACAAGCATTTCATTTTTTATTATTAATTGTGAATCATTTCTGGGTAGAAACGTTAAATTTCATACCGATATTTATAATAGTGGTTTCGCTGTAGTTAAAAGATTAAGTAAATACATCAGATTCTTTGAAAAATGTCGAATATGGATAGGGCTGGGTCGATGTATCGATATATCGATACGTATCGATACGCCAGCTGTATCGATACACATTTTCAGCTGTATCGACGTATCGCATATCGATACGTATCGAAATATTGGATATCGAATATCGATACGTATCGAAATATCGATACGAATCCAAATATCGGATATCGAATATCGATACGTATCGAAATATCGGATTTCTTATCATAAGTTTAAGCAATAACCTTAAACTAAATTCATTTTATTTTACCTTCTAGAAGATATTTAGTTTATTTCAATTTTCTCGAGACTTGAAAAACTGGTCTTAACCGGTTTTTGCACAAAAGTTTTAAACCTCTGTTCAATATTTCGAAACGTATCGATATATCGATACATATCAATCCAATATTTCGATACATATCGATACGTATCGGTAGCCGATACTCGATACGTATCGATATTCGATATATCGATACGTATCGATACAGAAATCGTATCGAAATTCGATACACAATTTCCCGTATCGCCCACCTCTAAATATGGAGTTTCGTGCGGTTATTAAATTCCTCACAAAGCAGGGGAAAAGTGTAGATATCATTTTAAACGAAATGAGAGCTGTTTACGGAGATACGTGCCCTGGTAAAACTATGATTTATAAGTGGACGCACTTATTTAAACAAGGCAGAGATTCCTTAGAAGACGATGAACGCTCTGGAAGACCAAGTGACGTGACGACACACGAAATGATCATGAAAGTTGAACTTGCCATTATGGAAAATGGTCGACTAAAACTGAAGGAGATCGCAAAAATGTTCAAAATTTCCGAAAAAACTGCCTTCAAAATTCTTCATGAACATCTTGGAATGTCAAAGATCAGTGCACGTGGGTCCCCCGAAATCTTACACCTCATCAAAAACAATACCGCGTTGATTGTTATAAACAATTTTTAGAGCTCTGTGGGGACAATCAGACAGATGTTACCGGCAGGATTGTGACTGGGGATGAAACATGGGTTCATTTTTATGACCCTGAATCAAAAGAAGAGTCGAAGCAGTGGCATGTGAAGGGTGGACCAGCCCCAAAGAAATTCAAAGTCCAGCAATCGGCTGGAAAAGTAATGGCTTCAGTTTTCTGGGACTCTCAAGGAATTGTGCTTGTAAATTACAAGGCTAAGGGCGAGACTATTACAGGAGCATACTATGCAAATATTCTAACTCGTTTGCGAGAGGCCATAAGACAAAAAAGGCGAGGAAAGTTGACAAAAGGTGTTCTCTTACTCCACGATAATGCACCTGTTCACAAGGCTCGCGTTGCCGTATCTGCTATGGTGTCGTGCGGCTTCGAAGAAATTAATCATCCACCATACAGTTCCGACCTGGCTCCTAGTGACTATTTTTTGTTTCCCAACCTGAAAAAGGACCTTCGTGGAAGACGTTTTGAGGACGAAATGTCACTAGAAGCTGCCGTAAATGAACATTTTGAGAGCAAATCAGAAAATTATTTTTTTGAAGGTTTATAAAAACTAATACAGAGATGTAATAAATGTATCTCTGTTCGAGGAGATTACATTGAAAAATGAAAAATTAAAATTAAGAAATATGCTTCTCTTTATATCCCATTCCGCGAACTTAAAAAACACCCCTCGTATGTTTTCGAAAGAGATTAACGACGAGGAAGTTAAACACCTCGATTAAATAGTATTTATGAAAATATTTTGATGTTCTGAAATATATTCAAAGTATACCGAGTAAGCATTCTCAATTCGGAACATAAGAAGTTAGCATGACTTCCAACGTCCGACTTTAAAATGGCAGGTTTCCACAAGGCCAGTAAACGGGCAAGTAGCTGGAGTCCAGTCACGGGACTCCCGTAGCTGGCCTTGCCAGTCCAGAGAGGCGCGTTTCCACGAGGCCAATAAACAGGCCAGTAGTTGGAGTCCAGTCACAGGACTCCAGTAGCTGGCCTTGCCAGTCCACTGAATTCCTATTTCAACGTGGCCAGTTCACTGGAGCCAGTTCGACAATCCATTCGGGCGGTAACCATGGATGTGTGTGCATGGGCAAACAAAATACGCACTGGCTACTCCTCAAGCAAGTCGACTGGAGGAGCATTTTTCAATTGGACTGGACCGTCACTGGCATCCAGTGGTGTTTACTCGGAGCCAGTCACTGGAGTCCAGACACACGACTCCAGCTACTGGCCTGTTTACTGGCGTCGTGGAAACGCGCCATCACTGGACTGGCAAAGCCAGCTACTGGAGTTCTGTGACTGGACTTCAGCTACTGGCCTCGTGGAAACGCGGCTTTAAGATCGCGGCTCTATCGTAAGAAAGGCGAGCCAGACGGGACGACTTCCATCGTGAAGGGGAAGAACGGGGGTATCAACGCAATATCTTTCCCACGGTTTTCGGACTTTTTCAAGATTTTTCGAAAACGTGACGTCAGAACTTTTTTAAGCTGTCCCACTCCCAAGGATACTCCATCGAGTACGTAACCTGCTAGGCGCTTTTCCAGATAAAACCCGTTCGAAGGGGTCCGGTTTCGCTGGCTTTTTTCCCGGAATTTTTTATGGTGACGGGAACGGCTAGAATCGCCAAGATATTCTCTCCATTTGGGATGAAAAGTCCGGGGAAGACGATGTCCCAGTCCGTTTCGCGAACGAATGACCATGGGTCCATACTCCCAGGTATGAGTGGGGCGACTTTCGGGCGCCCTCCCGGTCAAAATTACGTGATGATCTGGCCGGGGACACGTTTCCGCTTAGTTCCGTCTTCTCTCTTGCAACTCCCGTTCGTTACTTGGGTCTCCACCCCATAGCAACTCCATGCACCAAGTGGTACGATGCTCTCCCGAGTATTTCTTATGGGAATGGAAAAAATAACCAAAAAATGCAACGTTCTTTCGACCTAGACACTACAGTATTAGAGCCAGGCAAACGCGACCTTGATGCCGGTCGGAGGCGTCGCCGGAGCATCTTTTGACGTCTCCCTTGTCCCGATCGGATGCACAGGACCTGCTCGGGAGAGCCTCGAAGTTGGCGCTAGGTAGGTAGCCTAGAGAAAAAGATTCCTTTCTCCGAGACCAGATGCGATATCGTCGTGGTAGTTGAACCGGACGATACCCCCGTCCTTCCCGTTCACGACGGGGGTCATCCAGTCCGGCTCGCTCTTCATACGAAGAAGCCGGAATTTTTTAAAGTCGGACGTTAAAAGTCAAGCTAACTTCCTATGTTCCGGATTGAAAATGCTGACTCGGTATACGTATATCCTCTGTTTATCATTTTTCTTATACCACTCATGAAAGGAATTCTTCGAAAAGATCAGCATTTATAAGAGTGCTACACACCTCATTGCCTAATATATCCCTTTGGGAAGATACACAGTGCGATTTTTTGGCAACCAAATATACATGTCATACACAGAGCAAATATGGTAAATGAAGATAAAATAAATTGTAAAATGGTAATGTAAAGATGTTTTTTGAGTAGGATATTCAACAGCAAATAACTTTGCAACCATTTGCAAGCTGTTGTGGTTTTGGCATCACAAACACATCTGCACCTTTTTCCTCTTTGAATAAACAAAAACAAAGTATCAATGCTTTGACTTGATTAATTTAAAATGCAACATATCCCCATAATTGCACTGTACAATATCTAATGCCTGTTCATTAGGGTTTCTGACCCGGGAATTCTCGCTCTCGATTTCTCGGGAAATTTGCTAAATTTGATCCCGAGAAAAGACTGTCGAGAAATCGAGAAATTTTCGAATTCTGCACCTCCACTCACTGCTCAAGACAACTGTCCGCTGTTCCGCACATCTTATCATTCTCTACCGGCGAATTTATACAGATTGAAGACTTTCACTTTAGCCAATAGTGGTTTCATGAAAAGCAACAAAGCGCATGCGACTCGTATGTACAGCGTGCGTGCGCAGCTTAAGTGCTATAATTTGAGAATTCTGTGAGGTTTGCGTGCAGGCGGTGCATTTTAGATACGCATGACTGCACATCCCTTAGTTTTCCAACGTGAGTAGTGGGACTGGGCAAAATGTAGTGGAGATTACGTGTTACAGCGAAAACTGCAAATATACGAATAGCAATCAGTGGATTGTAATATTTTTAAAAGCGGCAATAAATAAATTAATTATTAATTGTTTCTTGTACACAATTTCTTCTGTAATAGCATTTAAGAATTTGAATCTTACCGATGATATTAAGCAAAGATATTTTATTGTTAGTATTCATCTATGGCTTAGATGCAACTGCATTAATGTTAATGCATTTGTGTAATCTGATCAGCGCCTTCCCACCTATATTGAAGACAACACGCTACGCTATATCTACCTTTTTCAACCAATCGGATACACATGCTCTTTGATATCACTTTTGGCTAAAATGAAAGTCTTCAAACGGTATATACAATATTGTTTCCAAAGTCAGAAATCAATTGTCTGATAAAGCATTTTATGCTCTCATTTCTCGAACTATTATTTTAGGAAATTTTAAAATTTGTTGCAACTTGGTTTTTATTACAATGAAATTTCGGGCCAAAAATTGGCCACCCATTATCTCGACCTAAACTGTTACTATTTTAAGAATATTTAATTTTGTTTTGCGCATTCGTCACTTTTTTCAGAAAAGATTTGTTTTTATATTACAAAAAGAGAGGAATTTTTGCTTTTTTAAAATTACTTTGTTAATTTTCTAATGTTTATTGTTAGAATTACCAAAAATGTTTCTACTTAAAAAATAAAACTAAGAGGTTTATTTTTTTTTCTCCCATTTATTAGCAATCAGCATGAATTACAAACTATAAGCTAATTGTACTAAACAGTACAATATAATGTAATATAAAAATAAATTATATGTACATTAATGGCGTGATGAGCTAAACATCCAGCGATGCCAACTCAGTTATCTCGTAGATCTATTGGCCAAAGTCTTTTTAATCTTTTGTTGTTTGTAGGCTGTAGTAACGGTTGTAGTACTGGGTTGGGATAGACTTCCAGTCTCTCATGGTGTTTTATGTTTCTCTCACGTATAACTTCCTTTATGTAAGGTATTTTAAGATCCGTATGTAGGGTATCATTAGAGACGTACCACGGCGCATCTGAGATGAGTTTAAGAATTTTGGATTGAGCTCTCTGGATGATGATTAAGTTTGATTTGCTAGCACAACCCCATAATTCAATATCATACATCCAAATCGGTTTGATTACTGCTTTATAGATCAGCAATTTGTTTTCTATTGATAAATGTGATCTACGACCTATTAGCCAATTGAGTTCTTTTATTTTGAGGTCCATTTGTTTTCTTTTTTTAATTATATGCTGCTTCCAATTGAGCTTACAGTCTAAGTTTAACCCCAAGTATTTGGCAACTTTAACTTGAAGTATTTTGACTTGATTGATGCTTACTGGAGGACATTGATCTTTTCTCAGAGTAAATGTTATCTGTGTTGATTTGGCCTCGTTTACTTTTATCTTCCATTTTCCAAGCCAGTTTTCAATTAGACTTAAGTGCTCTTGAAGGTTACGTGAGGCTACAATAGGGTTTTCATGGTTTGCAAATATGGTCGTATCGTCCGCGAATGTGCCTATTGTTGTTTCTCTCATAGTTGGTAAATCGGATGTATACAATACATATAAGAGTGGGCCTAAGATGCTCCCTTGTGGTACACCTGAGAGAATTGGAAAGTATCTGGAAGTTTCCCCATTGACCCTTGTTTCGAATTTTCTCTCACTCAGGTATGATTTTAGCAGATTGAAGTATTTTGGTGCAAGATTTCTTTTGATTTTATACAGTAGTCCTAGGTACCTGGGCTTGCCGAAATTCGAATTGATGTTGTGGGATCCAATTTTGCGGATTTTGGTCTGACTTTATTCTGTTGAGGATGAGTCTTTCTAGTAGTTTAGCAATTATTGGGAGTAAGCTTATAGGACGATAAGATGTAACGTCCATTGGATTTTTTCCTGGCTTGAGTATCATTATTATCTGTCCAATTTTAAGAATACTGGGCCAGTATTCCAGTCGAATTATCGCATTGAATATGTATAACAACTTCACTAATCCCTTTTTTGGTAATTCTTTCAATATTTTGCAGTGATTAAGTCTTTCCCTGGTGCCTTTTTCGTGTTTAGTTTGTAGATTTCATCTTTTATTTCTTTTGAGCTGAACAATGTAAGCCGTTCTTGTATTTGGATGGGTGTAGATAAGTATTGTTCTACTTCATTTACCTGATCGTTGTTGTGTGGAGTGAAGACTTCTGAGAGGTGCTTTGCGAATAGGTCAGCCTTTTCTATATCGCTTCTTGCCCAAGCTCCGGGAGGGGTGGAATATTTTCGTATTGGAGGTGATGTTGTTTTGGGTTTATTCTTATTTTTGATCGGTTTCCATATAGTATTGTCTTGCCTTGAAAGTTTAGACACCTAGTTTTCGAATGATATGTTAAGAGGTTTATGAAAGTCAATTTTATGTTAACCTAAGTCCTAGGTCAAAGACAAAGAGAGTATCAAATATGAATAAGAGGCTGATTTTTGTATACTTAAAGGTCGAATTCTAAATATTAAAGTTGATTTAAATGAATGATATTTTTGTGTACTAATTGATTATTATTTACCCTTAATGAACGACTTTTGAATTTTTTTATATTTCTCGATTTCCCGGGAATTCCCGGGATCATACAGACGAGAATTCTCAAGTCCCGAGAAATCGAAAATGTCGAGAAATCAGAAACCCTACTGTTCATTCATCCTTCTGTTGTGTAGGGAGGTTGTTTCAACAGTTGCATCCCCCCCCCCTCCGCTAAATACAGAAAATGCCGTGTGAGCAAATACGTTATGACGCAAAAGTGTATCATAAGGTATTATCTTTTCGTTGCCTTCTTAAATATTAATTCATGGAACTTTTTTGCCCATGGCTTAGTTAATTATATTTCTCCATAATTTCTTATTCTTCGCCTTCTCCTTCCATCCGATAATTTTCAACATTTTCCATTTTCCACTTCGGTTGTCAGTCTTGTTAAACTTCTGGACGATCTATTCTCCTTGTTTCTCCTATTGTAGTTGACATCAATCGTTTGTTTCCACCATTATTTCTACGTGTCTCATCCAATCTTCATGATCTTATAACCCCTATTATATTTGTTTCTTTGTAAAGTTCTCTTAGTTCCTTAACCATCTATTCCCTATTTTCTTTCCTCTCATTACCTTCCTGGGTACCTTTCTTTCCCATATCGCCAATCTTGTTTGTCTTGCTTTATTTATGCCCGGTTGCACCGACCGTTGTTAGCAGTTAATTAACAAACACGAGTTTATAAATCAGTTGTTAAAGATATATTCGTTGCACGAACTTTTGTTAGCGTTAACTTCAAATTTGTTAACTGTATTTAGCTAATCACCCAAAATTGTCTGATTAGCGAACTAACTCATGATTAACATTAACAGCCATAGTTGACAGCTTGCGTATTGTGTTATTCATTGTGTTTTATAATAAAATACAGGTAATAATATTAGTCTTGTTGTGTGTACATTTAATTAGAACGTGTTGTCTTATTTAAGGGTTTACTGTGAATATGTCAACTGACAGTGAAGCCTCGAGCACTTCTGATGAAGAACTATTGAATCTAATAAAAATACTTCCCAAGCCAAAACATTATAGGCCAAGAAAATAAAATAGCAACAGTAGATACTACATATTTGCATTTACAACTTACTTTGTCATGAACTTGATCTTTTCTCAATTTTCTTTTAAAATTGATATATGCTGCTATTAAGTCAATTACCTGTCGTCCTAGACACATTGGTAGTAACGGAATTCAATTGAGTTTGAATACTTTGCCAAGCTTCAGACTTCTCTTTTAAAGAAATTCCATCAGTTTTTTTGTATTCTATTATTGAAAAAAGTTATTTTTAATAATAGGAAACAAAACTTCCTTCTCTTTTTCCGTAAAATTGGAGGATCGTTCACGTTTTTCATTTAAAATAATACGAGATTCCATGTTATTTAAAAAAATAACGCGAAGATTTCAAGTTGACAAGTGCCTCCTTGAACAGATAACCAATCAAAGCACTCACGTCACTTATGACATCACTACCGGAATGAAAATCCGTATTTAAGTAATATATGTTAAAAAATCGTCGGTGCAACAGCACTTACTTTTGACTATTGTCAAATTTTAATGCTAAGTTAACTAACAAGAGTTAGGATATTTAACAACGCGTGTCGGTGCAACCGGGCATTAGTGTACACGTGTCACACGCATACAGTGTGAATGACAATTGTTCCGATAAAAAAAAAACGCATAAGGGAATGGATGTACAGATTACGGAAAAAATGTTGAAAAAATTCTTTTGAACAAATTAATTAATAATAGAATTACCCCAAAATCAAGCTCCGGCACTGCGTACGAAATACGACACCACGTTCTATAAATGCGGCAGTATAATAGGACTATAAATTTTATGATTATTATTTCATTGACTTCTTGCCTGCACACAATGCGACCTTGACACACATCTCAATTCGTTTTATTACACGTTTACAGCCGGGGAACGGAAGTCAGAGTTTTTCTTTTACGTAACGTTATTATTAGTAATTTCTAAAATAACTTGAAATCGCGCATGAAATAACGGTAACAAATTCGCAAATAATTGTGTAAATAATTCAGATCCATTTATTGGTATAATTAGTATTCAACCAATTTGACTATCGGGCAGGTGACATTCGCGCCGATCGATATTGCACGGAGACAAAAAATTTTATTAAATAAGCTGTTTTAAAAGTCGGTGTTATGTATACAATTTTTGATCAAATCGCTATCAGATTACGAGAAAATATAAAAAAAACAGTTTGTAATTAATTAATTATAAATTTACCCAAAAAAGTAGGTATTTTTATATTAAAACGCCATATTCACAGCGCCCGTATGTCATAAACGTTTTACGATATTTACACAGAATAAAGCCTGTAGAACTTGACCTTCCATAATAGTCGTATTAAGCTGAATACGGAGAGTATATCTCGGGCTGCACGAAGTACGATCTCGGGTCGATCCGAATGCTATCGCTGCTCGATGTAGACGTAATATTTTATATCCATGTTTGTTTACTGACGACTTCGAACGACTGGATTAACGGCGAACACTTTCTCATGCGGAATTTTTACGAGACCGCGACGAGGAAATTCGCGTTCTTGCTTAAATCTGTACACAGCTTTAACCAGTTGACGAAATAATGGGAATAAGTGCACTAAAAACACAGGAGAGGGAGTTGCAAACGCGTCTTGAATTTGTTAAACTTTTAATAGATTTGTGTTAATAATTCGTCATACACAAAACGAAATTATAAATTAACAATCGAAACAGATTACAAATGAGTTTATATGTTCTAAATTCTAGTGATGAAGGACACTTACTTGTGGAAATAAACTTTATTTACAATACAATTTAAATTAAAATGAAAGAAATTCATAGGAATTCTTAACACGGAGATTTAAATTATTTTTCGTTTTAGTGTTTACCTGTCAATGCAGTGTTCAAAGTGTAGCCGTTGTTATCCTTTGCGTGGAATAATCTACTTCAGGTAATTTGCATGCATTTGTCAAGTATGTAAATATTTTCGAGTTCGCATTTCACGGTATCGGGCGTTGACCTAAAACGGAGTTGCGAACTTCCACTTAAAGGTCAAGTTCTCGAAGCCACGTCGCAGTATCATAAAACTATAAGAAGTTTTTGAGTATTTATTTCGTTCATCTGCTCGTCTACTTTTTAATCAGGGGCGCATCGTCGTTTGGGGGCTAATTTTTGATTAACTATTTCTCGAAAACTAAAATAGAAAGAATGTTTTTAACATTTTTCCCATACTCTTGGACATCGCTTCTTATCGTCGTTTCAGTTTGTCGGGTTAATTAACAATCACCCGGTATATTACGGTTGGTCTTTTTACTGTCTCTACTATTTTACCTTTGCTTTCTTCGAGATATTCATCAATGTTCTATTGAGTGCCCTTACACATCAGTTTCCTCGGAAAGTGCCATTCTTCTGGATTGTATTTTTATTTCGATATTTGGTTTTCTTCTGAAATATGTAAATTTATCCACTTCTTCGAATTGATACACTTTCTTTCCACCACTTAGTATATACGCTTGAATATTTTCCTTTTGGGAAATCTTTATCCGCCCACTCTACCTCGTATTGTACTTTTTCCTCTTCTTCTTTTCCTTCTCTTCCAGCCTTTTGGTCACATTTATTAATTATTTTTGATTTCTTATTAAAATTACGAGACCACTGCGAGCACTAATCTCCGAGGCCTTTTGTGATAGATAATTTTTGCTCTACTAATAAGTGAGTCACTTATGACTGTTTCAAGTACTATATTAAAAAGTACCGGCAATAGCCCTTGCCTTACTTCTTCCCTGATGTCAACTTTTTTTAATATTTTGTTTATTCTCACCATATTTTGTGTTTCTTATATTATTATTCTTATTAACTTTCTACTTATCTTTTTAAATTCTTCTAACGCTCTGTTAAGTTCTTTCCTTTTCACTTTGTCGTATGCACAAACAGGGCCCTCGTCTGTCGTACTCCTACTTATCAATTTTTAATTTCATGACACAATTCATTAATTTTCGCTCTAGCCGTTACGTAATAGCTACATAGTGTTGATCGTCATTTTGAGACTGTATTTTTGTTCAAATTTTACTTCCTACATTGAGGAATTTATATGAAACGCCAATCCGCAGAAAATCGTTGATGTGCTAAACTGAAGTATCTTTGAAATTATGATACCGCAGCTTTACAGCAAATTGCAAACTTGCAAACTTGCTGGGTTTGTTTATGTTTACCTAATGTTTCTAATTCGACCTACGCAACACGGTTCGATCATTAATCGATTTTAATAGTCAAACCCAGGGGTCTCATCCTGAAATGTTAAAGGTGCAAACTTAGATTTGTTTGTTGTTCTTCGAGTTCAGGGTTGTCAAATCTTAGCTAATCCGAGGACCGCATTAAAAAAAAAGATTTTTCAAGTTTTATTTAAATAATCGCTGCAATAATACTCAACGTTTGTTTACGTTTCATACAGTGTCTGAAAGCTCAGTGGAGAAAGCAATTAATAGCATAAAATCGAATGTGTGTGGTTACGATGGTATTTACAATGAAATGATTACATTATCTTTGCCGTTTTTAAGTAAGTATATTACCCATATTATTAATTGTTGCTTAATTCATGGTGAATTTCCTGAGGATTGGAAGCCATGCATTGGTGATGCCGATTGCTAAAGTCAGACAAGTCAATTCTTTCAGCGATTTACGACCCATTTCATTGTTGCCGGTACTGTCAAAAATTCTGGAGAAACTTGCAGTGAGCCACTTTAACACTTACATACATTCAAACAATTTACTACCACCTACACAATCCGGCTTCAGGTCAGGATATAGTACGAATACAGTCTTATTAAAGGTCACGGATGATATTTTCAGAGCATGTGATAGAGGTGATGTGACTGTCCTTGTCTTGATTGATTATTCTAAGGCGTTTGATACCATCAATCATAAATTGATGTGTGCTAAATTACACTATTTCGGTTTCAGTGATTGTGTAATAAAATTTATTTCTTCTTATTTGTGTAATAGAAGGCAGGCTATTGTGGTGAATGACACGCATTCGTCATTTTAAATCATTGTATCAGGAGCTCCTCAGGGATCAATATTTGGACCTCTTTTATACTCATTATATACTGCTGATTTTTACACTAAAATTAAAAACTGTATAACTCATTTTTACGCTGATGATACGCAGTTATATTACAGTTTTAAAGGTTCAAATTTATACTTGGCTACAGACTCAATTAATCAAGACATTCAGAGCTTATGTCAAATCTCCGCTATTCATTCGCTACACATCAATTCCTGTAAATCTTCGGTTATTGTGTTTGGCGGAGTTAAAGGTTATGGACAGCATGAGTACATTAGTGAATAACGTCCAACTTTCCTTTAGTAAAACAGTAAAAAATTTAGGTGTTCTTTTTGATAATGATTTAAGGTTCTTGTCTCATGTACAAAAACTAATTCAGAAATCTTATTCATCTTTAAAGCGTTTGTACATGAACAGACACTTTCTGCCTAAAAAATTAAAAATTCAGTTATGCGATTCACTAGTACTCTCTTATTTTAATTACTGTGACGCCGTCTATGGCCCATGTCTGGATTCTACAACTATTTCAAGAATTCAAAAAACTCAGAACTCGTGTCTTCGTTTCGTTTACGGTCTGAGAAGAAGAGATCATGTGTCATGTAAACTGCAAGAAGCTAAGTGGCTAAATATGAATAATAGAAGATTGCTGCATTTGGCCTGTCTGGTTTATAAAATATATATTAATTCATGTCCACCATACCTTAGATCTTTATTAATTCCTAGATCTACATTACATGACAGACTTTTGAGGCGTACCAGCGGATTACACACTTCATTACATAATACTGCTCTCTTCGAAAGGTCCTTTTCATATAATTCGTCAAGAATTTATAACGCGATGTCTCATCACTTAGAACGTTCAAGAATACGTTTCATATTCAACTCTTCTCTGTATAGCAGTGACTGTTCATACTTATTCTATTATCTATTATGCTATACTTTTTGGTATTCTATATTCTGTATTGTTGGTTGGGTGGTAGAGCAGCTTAAGCTGAACCCCGCCAACTAAAATAAAGGCATATTATTATTATTATAAATAGGTAAATCAAATTAGTTAGAAAGTTCTATAGGTTTAGTAAAAAATTTCACAAAATCATAGCCCTCTTCCAGTGAGTATATTTTTCGAGAATTAACCGGTAGATAATTTTTCTTGATAAGTCCTTTGCTTATCAATCATACGTTTCATATAGTAATTTTTTTCCGGTATTTATGTGTAGTTATAAAAAATTGATAGAGATGTAACATCGAAAAAGTCAAAAGTCCGAAATCTTACAATTTTTTTTAAATCAACTGTATAGGTACTAGGATCAATTGAACAGACAACAACATTTACGTAATTCAAAAATGTGATCAAACGAGCGCCTCTTCTGTTCCTGTTCCTGAACGAGCGTCGGTTCATTAAACGGACACGTGCGGCATGGCATTGTCCTTTGAAATGCGCAGCGTCACTTCGCATTCAGGCCGGCGGTCATTTCACGTGAGATAATGGGAACGTATGTGAAGGAAGAGAAGAACCGGACGCAGTACTCGGATCAGCTAATAAAAAGCGCCAGATAAAATCGCAGAGAATCAAACAAAGGGGATTCATCAATCGGGAGCATCCTAGATAAATGTAAAACGTACGAGAATAAAACGAACAAGTAACTTACTCGTTCCGTGTTTTTTTTTAAATATCTGTTGCTTTTTTTTAAATTTATTTTCTAGGACGATATTTATGGCTATTCTACTTTAACACCGACAATGTTTCAATTTTATTTTTTCTCATTTTATTTACTTTACTCACAATTCCAGTTCATAAAGGAAAGAAACGCCGAATGAAAGAAAATTGGTTCCAAAATTTACGAATTTTATACTTTTTAAATGGAACCGACGCCAACTCCAATCGTTGGAGTTTTTGAATGCATGAAACTTGTACTTATTAAATTTTTGTTTTAAGGGCGATTTACACGAACAAGTTTTTCTTTGCAAGTGACATTAAAAGTTTTCTCTCCATAATATTTGCATCCATTAGAAAGAAACAACAAATCTCTTAAAAGTTTACTTGTACAAGAAAACTTTTACAGAAAAACTGGAACAAGCGCTATTTTCTACAAGTTTCTGTAAAAGTTGACGATTTGCGCAAGCGCAATTTACCGATTTCACGATATACCAACTTAACTTTACAACGTGTGATTCGTTATAACTTTTAATTCCGACAATTAGAAGTTTGTATCTTTATTATTTGTGAAATAAAATGCGGCAATGGAAGACTGTCCTGTCCCTTCTACTTTCAAAGGTTATGTTCTTATTTGCTTCTTATCATGTTTATATTTACATTCGTTTTAAAGTTGGCAATTTTGCACAAGCAAGAGAATTTACAAGAAAAACTTATACATGTAGGTGTACTTTTTACGTCATTTTTAAAGCCGCTTCAAAAGAAGAACTTGTTCGTGTAAAACGCTCTTTAATTTATACTTATTTCTTTTCGAAATATACTGAAGTGTACTTTATTTAGCATTACAGACGAAGTAAAAAATAAAATTGAAATTTAAATCATATTAAAAAACAATTTGAATTTCTTTGTTGATTTTATTTTATGGGCAACGTGAATCACAGTATTATACTAATAGTTTAATACCGATAATATTTCGCCTCACTTGTCATTGACAATAAAAACAATAATAACATTAACAATAATAAATAATGACAAGAATATCATAAACAACACGTTAGGTCGCAACATCGCGCGATCAAATTTTTGACCTAGGATTGTTTGAGAATTAATAAACAGCAACAACCAATTTGCTATGCAATAAGTAAAGCGGCAAAATAACCCTTTTACAGCAAAACTTGTTTCATATCGGTATTGATTGCAGTGGAGTTCCCTAGCTACTCCTCTGCTGATGACGCCCCAACCAGGGTCAAAGTAGCTATCCAGAGAGTACTCGAGAATTCCATTGCAATCAAAAGCGACTTGCAATAAATTTTTAAATACCATAAATAATAATTAATAAGTAATAATATAGTAATGTGAGTGCGCAAAAAAAATTGTATTCATTTGAGATTCTTCACACGATCATATTTGTTTAAGCCTAGTTTACACGAGCTGAGGGCCGTTTTCATAATCGGACTTTAAATTTAAAGTGACTTTAAACTATAAAAATACATTAGTTTTCCTATGCTTAAAGTCTCCTTTAGCACTATTATGAAAACGGCCGTTAGTACTTGTCATTAGTACTAAGCTGACTTAGTGACAAGTGGCAAGTGTTTTCATTTTTTCATATTGGGTGGTATGCATAAAACGTAGTACATGCTAATACTTCAAGCACCTACTTCGAAAGTGAAGTACTTAGTACATGTATTAGGCCCGGTTTTTTCACCTCCAGTTAACTTTATCTAGCGATTAATTCCCGTAGTAACAATTGTGATCACAATCGTTACTACGGGAATTAATCGCTAGATAAAGTTAACTGGAGGTGAAAAAATCGGGCCTTAGCGTAGTAGATACTTACTATCCGCATCTAGTAGATACTGTTATGTACAAGAAGACATAGAAGTTTCTACTTCGCCATAGAGCCACCTACTGGAAATTGCATAGATATGACAGATAGGTATTCAACAAATCGTATTTGTGTATAACAAATGAACAAACAAGTCACTTGCCTTACTTAGCTACGTCTGTAGTAGATATACTTCATTTTAATAGTATTACAAGACTACTACAGCATAGTATTTACTAGATATTGTAGTATAAACTTTGCTGCTATGCTTCAGAGCTCTAGTAAGTACTTTATGTGATAGAAGATACTTCGAAGAAAATACTAATTTGAGAAATGTTCATCTACTTCGTTTTATGCATATCACGCATTGTCATTTTTGATCGTACTTACTAAACTCTTGACTCCACGAATTAACCATCATAAATCATGAAAGAGTTCGTGCACGGTCAAATGCAACGTAAACGTTGAGAAATACAAATTAAAATTAGTTGTGACGTTATATAACAAATTGTGCAGCAACATATGAGAACATGTTTCAGACGTGTTCTATAAAGCCGGAGAAGTTTACTCGTTGGTTTGTATGCACTATTCGTTTTCGAAGTAACTGTTTGTAGTTTGCTACTGAGAGTTTCTAACTTAGTCCACATATTTCGATCGATCTATTCTATTTTTTTTCTTACTCATGGCATTTGATTGCCATTATATTAAAATTAAAAGAAAATATAAAATTGATTTTTTAAATGAAAAATTTTCTTGCTTAAAGACTGTCCACGAAAAAAGGGGTCGAGTTTAGAGGTGGCGCAATTGTACGTATTAAATCATTACTTTGACAGAGCATCTGTTTACGTAGTGTAAATTCAGCTGAAGTCGAATTATTGTTGTAGAATAACAATTAATTAAAATATCACTCAAGCAAATAGAAATACATAAAAGGTAGTGTTCACGACAACCAAAGCTAGAAAATCTTCAATAGTTGAAAAACCAAAGGTTCAAAAGTTCTGGCAAATTACAAACTTTGCCAGTTTAAGTTACATTTCCCCTCCGAGATGAAAATATTGCAGAATGTTTTCATTCTCTATTGACTTTAATCACTCCGAAAGTTTTGCTATTTTCTGGAAATCATTTTGTATAATTTGAAAAAGTAAGTTTTTTTCCGATTGTGTCCTATATGTATAATTACCGTGTTTCTATAATACCCTTCTTGATTATCTCTTCCTTTAAGAAATTATTTCGAAATTCATGAAAAACTTTCAATTCTTTATTAAACGAATCCGTCTGTTATTAAACCTTTTTTTTTTCCAAATATTTTCAGATAATGAAACGTTCCCTGTATATAAAACTGCAGATACACGTAAAGGCAGAAACAGAAACTAAAAATAACTTCAGTGATGAACTAGATTCAGAGCCCGATTCCTTTCCAATTACGAGCTGAAACCGACATTTCCAAGAAAACGAGAACAATCGATTCGATCCCGATCTCTCAATCATTTCGCATTTGCCATTCATCCCTTTTCAAAGCCCTTAACCGTGCATTCACGAGCGAAAAATTCAAGGACTGGTCGTCGATAGATCTCAAAGGTCGCTGTTTTGTGCATTCCCCTAGCCGACGTTCTACGCGACCATTAAACATGTTTCTTTGTTAGAAATCTACGACTGTAGCAGAGATTTTGGGAAAAATAGTAGTGGCACAAAGCGCGTGAAAAAGAAAGACGCCTTTCGCAACATTTGTCGTCGACGGTACCAACTTTTGCAAAAACTCGAGGTGAAATCTATTATTCAGCGTATTTGACCAAGTAACTTGACTGCTCCCGCAAATTCTCAATGTTTGATGGAGTTGTCCTTACGTGACGCTACTTTTAAAGCGGATATCCGCTACCGTAACTAAATTTACGTCACGCACAAAATTACGGCCCTGGTGACTATTAAATGAATATTCATTGTTAAAGATCTCAAACTATATTCATATTATTATTATTAAGTTTGATAATTTATTTCCTTGTTGGGAAAGTTGGAAATTATTCACAAGATAATTAAAGTTAGGTTAAAATCGTCGAGCGTGCTGACTGTACACAAGCAAGTCTTTTATTAAGCCGGTTAATCGAAACCAGTTACCATCCTTCGTTGCCTTAGAAAACAGAATTCTGCCATACATTTGATTTTTATATAATATCCTCAAATAAAATTGTTTGTGTTACAATTACATGAAACTGATTAAAGATATAATAATAATATTAAAGATTTTCGCCCCAAAAAATTGAAACTAATTCGTTACTTTTTGAAGCAACAGTGAATGTCTAAATGAATAGTCACTTATTATAACAATTACATTTTAAGATTGTTATTGCATTTATTTATATAGAGGCTGTATCATAACATCCGACAAATATTCACTTCACGCGAATGTTTGTTAAAAGCTGTATCGAGAAATATAATATCATTTTCTCCAAGAACGTACAATTTCCAAAATATAGCCAATCAAAGTTTTTTTAAATTTGGCAACATAGTGTATAGAACTGCACATTTAATTTAATTAATCCTACTGTTCGAGAACATGTATGTAGCGTTGTTTCTTAGCAACATCGGACTGGGTCTTCAGTGGCTAAATATTTATGTGATTATTTACATATTACTCTTGTTTAACTTCCTGGGCATATTTGTTAAAATTATAGCAACATTTGTTTTTAACTTTTGATTAAATTTAACCAAGCTAATGTCTTTTATTGAATTGAGACGGGACAATCACGTTGCGTATATGCAAGCCCAGTGCAACACAGTGGAATATGTGACCGACCCAACCTAATATCCTTGCTGTACCATTCACAGATATCACGAATTTTTAAGTTACCTGGATACACATTTACACAGTTGCAACATCCTCTCAGGTTATAAAATGCTTTAATAAAATATAAATTAGACGTAAACCGGGAGTAAAAAAGGTGAAAATAGTTTAGTTGAATAACCTATTGCATGTTTTATGTACTTCTTGATGATATTAGGTAAATTTATTGCACCTAACTAAATCAAAAATCAATTTTCAACTCTCAATAACTTCATAACCAGAGAATTAAGAGGAAAGTGGTTTATAATTTTCAATATAGTTTTCAACATAGAATCGCGTAGTATTAATATTTGTCGGACATTATGATACACCCTGTATAAGTATAAATAATGCAATAACAATCTCAAAATGATACAGCCTGTGAAATCAACAACTATTAGTGAATTTAGATAACGTTCATGAAGAAACTTTGTTCTAAAATTTTCATTAAAAAAATGTTAGTAATTAATTGTCATTATCTCACTGTATTGTAATAGTATATTATTATACAAGTTTCACAAGAAGGCTTATTGTAACACGAGTGGGTAATTAATCGGAGTTTTTCGGTCTAATAATTAAATAAAAGACGACTGTTGTCGAAAATTGGCATCATCCAGTTCGAACTGTAATTGCCGTTAATCAGGCCTATGATGTATCATGGGTGTTAAGGTAATACTCAAGAGTTATGTTATCTTAACTGCACTTGGATAACACCTAATTTAAAGCCGTCGAAATTTGTTAATATGATGCATCAGAGGTTTAACGACTTTCAAATAAATGTCAGTCGATCACATATAACACTAATCAAGCATAAAATTACACCACAAAGTAATTGTAGAAGTTATGTTATGGTGATACATCATGTCATTTTTTGACAGCGAGAGCAGTTACACACATAACAGCGCTGTTATTCTTAACACCAATGATACATTATAGGTCCGAATACCTCTGAAGAATAACATTCGTATATCATAGTGTATGATCAAGTTCCAAAAACACTGTTTCTCTCTACATATCCAGAACCAACATTTTGGTGAGCAACAACCAATTTAATTGGCAATTAGTTATTAAAAACTAGCATCTGCTTTAATTGACGTACAGGATGCCGTTTCTTCTCTTTATAAAATTATTGAATGAATTTGTTTTGTATAATACCGTTTTGAATTAATCTTCAATTACATTTAAATTTAACAGTAATTGTCTAAATTATTTTTGTTATTAATAATTTGTCTAAATTATTATTATTCTTTTCCCCCTCTTTTTTAAAAGTTTCCTTAATTTTCATATAAATTAAAGATTAATGCCCAGTTGCACCAACTTTTTAAAGAGAGCTTAAATTTAAGTGGTGTCTATTTTTTTTTGTAGACTATGACGTTATTTATAGATTTAATCTTCTAATTGATATAAGTTGAAGTTTAACAAGTCGCCCTGATCTTGTTCGATATTCATTCGGTTGTGGTCGCATTGTTTTATTACTTTTATCTGCCTGAATGTTCATTGGAATTCGTGTTTTCTCATTTCCATCTTCATCCCAAACGTCCATGCAACTGGTATCATGATTCATATTTTGAATTGGTAAAAGATGAAATCGATTTCTTCTCAAATTGCTTCCGTTTGAGTTAACTATATGCGATCTCAGATAACTAGATTTTTCAGTAACTGTTCCCATTCTTCGTAAAGATCGGATACCTTATTCAATACGGTTCTATTAACTTTGTTTGTCGATACTATATTCATATTCGAATATTTTGAATTTTTTAATTATTGAATAATTAGAAAATTCGAATGATTTGAATTATTTGAAAATTCGAATTATTTGAATTATTCGAATAATTAGAAAATTCGAATGATTTGAATTATTCGAATAATTTAAAAATTCGAATTATTTGAATTATTCGAATTATTTGAAAATTCGAATTATTTGAATTATTCGAATAATTTAAAAATTCGAATTATTTGAATTATTCGAATAATTAGAAAATTCGAATGATTTGAATTATTCGAATAATTTAAAAATTCGAATTATTTGAATTATTCGAATTATTCTAGTTAACTGTGATTGTGACCGGGTCACAGTCACAGTTTAACTTTAATCTTCAGTTTATTGCCATAGGGACTATTGTTTTGATAAATGTTATATGAAAATAAACTGAAGATTAAAGTTAAACTGTTACTGAAATATCGAACCATGGTCATTTATTAAGAAATCGGATAGTCACTTATCCTAAGAAGAGTAAGTATTTTGGCTAAAGTTTTTCGCTTGGGCCTCTTATCGCCTAAGATTGTTTATACTAACAATTAAAGCGTGAAATTCTTTCGTGAACAATCCTAAAGTTGGCAACAGTGGATCACTTATTATTTTGAGGGACATAACTTTCTACTTTATGAAATTATAATTTCAGTCTTATAAGATTGAAATTTTACATCCATGTAGTTAGGTTATTCTACACCTTTTCCAATTGTATTTCAGAATATTTCAGTTGTATTTCAGGCTAGTAAATTGTACTTAAGAAATCGTCAATTGTAGTTCAGATTAGTAAATTATAGGTCTGTTCCAACCACGCTTTGTGACCGTTTCGAAACCGTCACAAGCATGCACTCATCAAAGTTTTATACTCGACAAAATTGTCAACATCGATCATTATTTCGGTGGGCAACTGATTATGACGGTTTCTTGAACGGTCAGAAAGCGTGGTTGGAACAGAGCTTATATTTCAGAAAGTAGTAATTGTAGTTCAGATCAGTAAATTGTATTTCAGAAAACGTCATAAGAAATTCAGAAAATATCATTTGTAAATCAGAAAGCATCATTTGTAAATCAGAAAGCATCATTTGTAAATCAGAAAGCATCATTTGTAAATCAGAAAGCATCATTTGTTAAATCAGAAAGCAATATTTGTAAATCTAAAAGCATTATTTGTAAATCACAAATCCTTTGTAATTAAGTTTTTTGTAAGTTTGAAGAACTGCATTTTTTAGCATGGACTTCATGCAAATTCTACAATTATTGAAATTAATTCTTCACTTTATTTCAATGAAATCGTAACAGTATCTATTCCACGAAAATCTATAAGACTTATTTACTGCGATTTGCTGAAAAAATATATGTATAATTATTATTTTCTGAAATACAATTCACCTTTTCTGAAATTGATTTCGCTTTTCTGAACTACAATTAACACATTCTGAAATACATTTTACGTTTCTGAAATACAATTGACACTTTCTAAAATTCATTTTTTGCATCTGAAAAACATTTGACACTGTCTGAAATTAATCTGTTACTTTCTGAACTACACTTAGAAAAGGTGTAGTTTAATAATGGGTTATTAATTTTTTCAGAGAATCAAAAAAAGAAAGAGAAATTAGCGTGTTTTTCAAGAAAGGGAAATGATTCACTGTGTAGAGCAGAGTGGATACAGTGGTTCAGCCCATTGTATAATCGTAACTCGCAGTGGTGTATAGTTTAAAATGTCTTTTGTCAAAAAAAATACTTTTACGACCGTATTCACCATTCACAAATTAACAGTTTACTAAGCTACCTTTAAAATTTAAATCTCTGTTAAGTCAAAAGTAAATTCAATTTAATTTAACTATATTTGTTGTCCTACAAAAGTGTAATTACTTATAACAAAGCGTTAAATTCTATTAACTGCCAAATGCATAATTAACTTTAAAGATTGAGTTTGACAGACCATTAACTCTTAACAGTGGTTGGTGAATACAGCTTTTATATTTAACACTCTGTTAGCAGCTTAACTGACCTTTATATATGTAACTGAGGAATGGTGAATACGGCCATTACACTCAGGAATGGTGAATACGGCCATTAGACTCGGTATTATAAAGAGCAAGTCAGCCTTAACTATCGGTTTATTCCCATAGTAACAATTGTAAACACAATTGTTGTTATGGCAATAAACTGGGGATTAAAGTTAACGTTTAGAACAACGGACCTTAATATGTCAGAATTAACTTTTACTAATTTTACTCTAAATAAAAATTAGTGTACAAACAAAAATAATTTTTTTTGGCACAGTGGATTCACTGTGTACTCAGCTACCATTATAACTTTCAAAGACTAATGCTACAACATAATAACCTATTATATCATTTATTTTGCTTTAAGATGTATTTATATGTACAGGGTGGATCATTTTCGATGTCTCTTATGGGCATCTCTGTAACTATAAGAGTTAGAAAAAAACTAGTGGCCAAGTCTCGATCTCTTTTTTAGAGATAAAATCAATAGACTAAACAAAAATTGGCTATCTTCTTTTGTTTTCGAGTTATAGGCAAAAATTGACATTTTCGACTTTTCGTCAATCGCGCATATTTCGTTTATTTTTACAGATATTAAAAAACTGTTTTGACATTATTAGGATACTTTTTTGAATACAATTCAGTGGTGTAGTTGGTTTCTTGATATTTAATAAAATTTTCGAGTTATAACATAAAGTTATGTTTTTTTTTATAGAAATCATAGTAGGCAATGCCACCGTTAAATAGAGATTTTTTTTTGTTTTCAGAAATATATACTTTGTTGGGTTTATTTGTTACAATTAATAGAATAAGACGCCTTTTTTATTATTCTTGGGTGCATTCTATTCTTACTAGGCTGGTTTCAACAAAGACCGACAATTTTTTTGTTTGTTTTTATTAAATATCAACTCTTGTTCAAATATTTTGACAGTTGCAACCACATAGAGAAAGAAAGATAGAACGAGCATCCTCTAAGAGTCAGAAAAACTACAACAGTACCGATACCATGTGGTTTGGATGAAATTCGAAATTATGTAACTTCATTTAATATTTAAGTTTAAAACGCATTTTTTTCGATCAAATATGCATTTCATGGGATAATGAACTAAATTATATGTATAAATTAAAAACATCTTAAAAATAAGAAATTATTGCAGAAAAAATTAAAGAATATTGAAATGTAAGTAGATAATAATCACAATAAATAATTTAAAACCCAGAAAATAATATCAAAATAAATCACAATTTCAACACTGCCGCGCTAAAATACACAGCCAACTCATGTTGCAACCCAACCCAGGTCTATCGGTGCTAGCTTTCTATCTCTTATGTTTATCGCAATACCTCTCACTCTTGTGCTACCCAATCTTCAAATCTTTGTTAATATTTAATAAAAACAAAAGAATATTATCGGCTTTTGTTGAAACTAGCCTCCTAAGAAAAGAATGCACCCAAAAATAATAAAAGAGGCGTTTTATTCTATTAACTGTAAGAAATAAACCCAACAAAGTATATATTTTTGAAAACAGAAAAAAAATCTCTATTTAATGATGACATTGCCTACTATAATTTCCATTTAAAAAAATATAACTTTATGCTATAACTCGAAAATTCAAATAAATATCAAAAAACCAACTACACCACTGAATTGTATTCAGAAAAGTGTCCTAATAATGTCAAAACAGTTTTTTAATATCTGGAAAAATAAACGAGATATGACTGATTGACGAAAATTCGAAAATCTCAATTTTAGCTTATAACTCGAAAACAAAAGAAGATTGTCCATAAGAGACATCGAAATTGATCCACCCTGTACATATGTAACGAGTGTCTAAATAAAAATCTGGTCAATTTGGCTGTGACCGAGAATTTGTTCACTGCATGCACGTCGCTTCTAAGTTCAATGCCGAGCTGTCAAATCTAACGTAAAAATTTGTTGTCGAATTGTCATTTCATTATTAATAGTGATTTTGCTTTAAAAACAGTTTTATCAAAACCATTTTTCACAAAATACTAAAAAATGCCTTTTTCAATTGAAGAAAAGTCCTTTATTCATTTATTACCTTATGGCGGTTTATTTCTTTGCTAAAAGTATGAAGCTATCCAAGACTTACAGACCTTGTTTGGAAATTTTTTCACAGCCTACTTGACCAGTTTTTTATTTAGACACTCGATACTTTATAACCAACGCAAAATTATATTTCTTATAGGTATACTACAGTGATTATGAAACGACAAAACTTACTTTAAAAAAATAATTTGGTACATAAAAACAAACAATCGCTTGGGTATCAAGTTATCGTTAACGTACGCCGTAACCGGTTAATTCCGATGTTTGCAATACATTTACTGTATTCTGTGTAAAGGATAACATTATAATTCTATCCTCTTTTGATTTATCTACACTGATTCACTGAACTCAATTGATCCACTGTTGATACCCTGACCCTAATTTTATTTAAATTTAAAAATTTTGAATTAAAATTTTCGGCTGTTTACAAAAACGTTGCAGCGTTGAGTTTAGCTGAACACGTACAGTGTTTTAGAAGCCAAAAGGCAATTTTGTTGACATTCATAGCACCCTAAAAATGCCAAAAATCATAAAGCAAAATGAAAACCAGAATTATCTCACAAACCGTAGGTTTTAGGTATAGGACTTTGTTTGGCACAAAGGGAGCAAATTTAATTCTACATCGGCCGATGATTATAGGTATGGGGTGTTCCATAAGATTGGATAGTTCAATCCCTTTCTATTATCTTTTAATCCCAGTCCCTTATACTCTTATTCAAACACTATACCGGGTGTTTATATAAACAGGTAGTCTTTTATTAATGGTTTCTGAGACAAAGCTATTTGAAATTAAAAATATGAAGGTGCTAAATAACTTTTATTTTAAAGTATTAACATTAAATATGTCAGAAACAGCGCCACATTACGGTGAAGAATAAAATCAACATGAAGCGCCAAATTTAAATTATTCCGGAACGGCCTAGTGGTAAGAAGACATCAATATTTATTCCAGAATCAATTAATAAATGACCAGCTGTTTATATAAACTTTTTGACTTATAATAACCCACTCTAGACCTCAACGAAGTATTGACCTTTTCTCCCGGGACATCCCGTAGATGTATGTAAGTACCTAAGTAGAGCTAATGTTGAATGCATTATATAGACAAAATAGATGGTAGACTGAAATTGGTTTATTGCAAAATAAATAGCTTATGGAATCTTAGCTATGCTATGGTTCAGATATGATTTTGATTTGATTTGAACAAAAAATGAGTGGGTATTCTGGTATTGCATATAAAATATTACATCAAGATTTTCCAATTTTAGTTTATATTACAGCTTTGTTTCATTATCAATAGTTTACTGATTAAATATTTTAAAAAAACAATACACAAATGAAATTAAATCATTTTTCATTACACAAACCGTCCGATGACAAACGGAGGTCGTAAAAATTTCATACCCGCTCAAAAAAGAATATTTTCCATAAACGCGTTCAAATAAAAGTTTTTCGCACTTCATCTTTTAAAAAAGTGCCACCCTGCGATTCCGACTCCCTTCTAAAGACTCTTTGAACGAGGCCGGTAATCTCCGACGATTCAAGGTGTTTACTTTCATCTCAGTTTCCGCGTTAACGCGCGTGAAGAGCGCACCTTACGCCGTTTCGGCGCGAACTTTTAGCGACTAATTCCGTCGAAATTTTCTCGCCGCGCTTATCACGAATTAGCGCCCCTAAGAAAACTTCGCCCGTTCGGCAACGCCGTAAATGTTACTTTTATACCTATCGCGAGATGAAAGATGTGGCAAGGAAAAACTTGGATCCTGGAGTTAATTAAACTTGTGCATTATAGAACAAAGTGCATGAAGTTAAACGCTATTAGTACAAACATGGTGGGTTAAATTACTCCGCGCAGAAGAGTTAGCAAGGAAATCGCGGTAATTGGGAAGAAGGTTGTGCACTTTGAATATTATAGGAACAGATTAAATAGTTTTCAATTCTATTACACGATTTTCCTCTGTGCTGCTAAGCAAGCGGAAAATGTTGAGTTTAGTGCAAAACTCACACACTCAATCTTATAACATAAAATCTTGATACATTTTCTTCTTATCTAATTCTTGCGAATATGTTATTGTTGAGGAAGCTACCCACAGACGAGAGAGAAACAGCATATTTCTTGTTGCGGTCACATTCCAACAAACTTCTCATCCATTGTCGTTAACTATTGGACGTTCGTTGTCGAAGGAATTCTATTATAAAAGCAGGAGTGAGCGCGAAGCTTATTAAACAGTTTATTCGAAAACACGAGTATGCGAATTAACAAAGCAAGTAGAGAACTGTGAAATATTTGTAACGTGTAATGAAGTGTTATAGCTCATTTGTTATATTGTTGGTGCTCGGCGAAAGGAAATGATTAAATATTTTCGTTTAAATAAAAGTGATTAATATGAATCCAAATTCATAAAATTATTGTATTTTATTTCGCACCGATCGGTTATAAAGTGAAAAATCATAACCATTAGTACGATTATATTATTCTAGAAAGAATTTTGGTTGAAAACGAATAAATTATGAGTATATGTGAGAACTAATAGAACTAAATTAGAAAAATTAAAACAAAAGCATGTATTGTTTAAGTATAGGGAAGTTTTATGCTCTTTATCATTTATTCTTCAATAAAAGAGACGTGACTCTGCTACAACGACGTGATATGTCAAGAATTTCAGAATGAATGAAAGGCATTAAAAAGCAACCACACGACTACATACGTACAATGTAACTTTAATACACGACGGATTTTTTTAATCCTTATCCAGTATAAATCATCCTGACGTTCTCGAGAGCTCTGTTTTAAAACCTATTAATCGATCAGTGCTTTTGAGGTTTCGTTCAACGTCCTTACGAAGCAAACAGTACGAAAGAACTCGGTTCAAAATATTTTCAAAACAGAAATTATAAGTAAATCGAATCAAAAAAAGTAGTGTATACAGTGTGAATGACATTTATACCGACAAAAAAAAACGCATAAGAGAATCGATGTCACAGATTATGGAAAAATGTTTAAAAAATTCTTGTGAACAATTTATAATTAATTAAAAAATTACCCCAAAATCAAACTTCGGCGCTGCGTACGAAATACGGCGGCCACGTTCTACAAATGCTGCAGTATAATAGGAGTATAAAGTTTTTTATTCACTCTCGCTTGCACACAATGTGATCTTGACACACATGTCAATTGGTTTTATTACACATCTAACAGCTGGGAAAGGCAAGTTTCTTTTACTCGACGTAATTATTAGTAATTTCTAAAATAACTGGACTTGCGTATGAAATACGAATAATAAATTCGCAAATAATTGCGTAAATAATTGTTTGCTAATTCGTGCAGATTATTTACTAGAGCAGAATGTACCAGCCGTTTCGTTCACAAAAAAAAATCGCAAGGTTTTAAATCTGATGATCGCAGGGGTCAAATACACGGCCCGTCAGGCAGCTGATAGTAAAATGTTCGTCTCGTTATCGCACTCAGACAATAAAACTATTAGGATGCAATCTGTTGTTTTAAACGTCACTAGTATTATGCGTAATACTAATTGATAATAAATAATTATCGCCACAAAAGAATGATTACTTGATTACATTTGCAAGGAATCGCTTAAAAGAATCTATTTTCTCCGAAAATGTGAAACGATTTATTAGACCTGAAATTCATCGCCGACGATGAAAACTTTATTATGTACAGCTATTTTACACGTCGTTGGTGATATGCGTTCAGTTTATAATTAAATGCCGTATTGAATAAATGTATTAGATTACGGGATCATGTTTAAAAAATTCTAAGAAACAGTTTATAATTAATTAAGAATTTAATTCAAAGTTAAAAGAATGTGTACGGTAGAACGAGGAACGATTTACAACCAGGGCGCCGAAAACACAGGATGTGGAGATCAAACGCGTCTTGAATTTGTTAAAGTTTTAATAGATTTGTGTTAATAATTCCTCACACACAAAACGAAATTATAATAATTAACATTCGAAACACACTATGGATGAGTTTACTGATTTATTTGTTTACCAGATGTTCAAAGTGTAGCCGTTGTTATTCTTTGCGTGGAATAATCTACTTCAAGTAATTTGCTGCATGCATTATTTGTCAAGTAAATATTTTCGAGTTCGTATTTCACGTCGGGCACTGACCTAAAAACGGAGCTGTGAAATTCCACTTAAAGGTCAAGTTCACGAAGCGCCGCAGTATCACAAAACTATAAAAAACTTTTACGACAGCATTTATTTTGTTCAGCTGTTCCTCGACTTTTAACCAGGGGCGCATCGTCGTTTTAGGGCGAAAAAGAAAGAAAGAATTTTTCCTATACTCTTGGACATCGCTTCTTGTGGTTTCATTTTGTCTGGTAATTAACAGTCACCCTGTAAGTCTAATTATTTTCCTACGGTAGCAGCTGAATATTATATTGGTTCTCAAAATATTTAAGTAACCAACAGAAAGATGAGTCGAAGTTGTTTAATAATTTGTTTTATTAAAAATGTTTGACCTTTATCACTGTTTAAAGCAAGCACAAAAAGCAGATTTTCAAGAGTTGTATTCATAAACCAAACTTCTTTATACTTTCTTGACTTTTAAAGTTAGTTTTCATTCGTAAATATTTTTACTTCATTTTTTGTTTTCGTCTCTTCGAATGATTCTACTTTTACGTTTCATTTTTTCCTTAATATTGTTACGTCCAGGCCGCCGATGATTCAATTTTGACCTGGTCACGCCAAGTGGTTCTGAGCTTTTACGATTGTAGACGTTAAATTATTTTTAAAATAAACGACGATTCCGAATTCGTAACAATATTATTTTATCCCAGTCAATGTTAAATGTATTTAATATTTTCATTTTATAACAAAACTAAAACATTAAAAAGGGTTAAAGAAGTGAAATTGAATTTAACGAAGACGTACTCGCCCCTTGCTTGGACCGTTCGATATTTAATTTGCGTTCGTTTCATAATTAAACTTATTACTAAATGGAATGCGATTTGCCCTACGGCCGTTCCGATCCCCTGCTGCGAAGTTATAATTCGAAATTTCGCCAAGATCTGACCCGACTTCCGCTGCAAACTGACTTTCTATAATTACTACTATGGACTAATTACCTAAAGTTATATAACTTTATTTACGTCAGTAATTTTAGGTATGCCCGGCCCTTAATTAATTGCACCCGCCCTCGAATTTCTGCGGGACACAAGAAATTGTTTTCGACTTCGAAATTCGTTCCCAGAACATTTTGTTAACAATCCTTTAACATTAAATAGTTATAATCCAGTGAACGGAAAAACTCGCCATACTTTTAAATAGAATAATTAATTATGTCTGCCTAACAAGGACTTGAAATATTTTAAAATCCCTTTTTGTACTTCACAAACAAGTATAAAAAAGAAAATGAAGAAAAATGTTACATTAAATTGCATTCTATTTCTAAAACTTAATTTGATTTGAATATCCGGGAAGCACCACAGATTTTTCGTACGTATTAAAACTACAAGTTCGTTTCTTTCGAATTTGTTATAAACAGGCATAGGAAACAGACCGATGAGAAGTTAACAATAAAATGATAAAATTTCAAAACGCTGTCGTCGCTAAAATAACGATCACAGATCAATAATATTGATACATTGCAAAGAGTATAATGTGTACATTCTCCTTGTACCAAGAAATTGAAAAAATATTTGATATTAAGTTGAAAACCACTATTTAAACCAGCATGAGTCATTATTCATGTAACACACTAAAAAATTTGTTTTCAATGAAAATTTTCACGCAGTCATAAAGTAAACATCCATATCTATTCAATAATGCCTTTGGAAAGTTTTAGCCGATCGATTTTAATTAATTACAAATTAATTAAAAGTATACTTTCATGGTTATATAACAATAGTCAGTTTAGACGCTCATATCTGATTAACCAGCATCTGCATAAACATTTTCTTTACAGAATATGAAAGTACACATCGAGATCTTTCATTTCAAGTAAACTCTGAGTTTTAGCCGGTTGATTTGAAGTAATTAGAAATTAATTAAAAGTGACGTTCTCAGCCGCAAAACAGTACTAGTTTGAAACGCTGAAATCTCATTAACTAGAATTTGCATAAACATTTTCTTTACAGAATATGAAAGTACACATCGAGATGTTTCGTTTCAAGTGAAGCCTGAGTTTTAGCCGGTTGATTTAACATAATTTTTGACGGTAATTTTATCATGACAGGAAATGATACTCTAAACAACAAACCACATAGTATTAATTTTGCTGAGTCGGTTTTTAACGCGAATCCGAATAAAATGTTCGAAGTTCTTGTTAATATAAACGTACTCTATGGTCCTATTTTTCTCAGTGCTCTATTGGTTGGCAAGTTATTCACAGAAAACAGAAAATCGCAGAAATTTCAAAGTGTTTTTGAGCAGGTAAAAGAATTGTTCCGTGCTCATCCTAAGGTGAACTACTAACCCACAAAGTTTTAAATTTTTTTGAATTTTCGGGTTGGGAATGTACCCTTGTCAGTAAATAATTTGACGTTCTCACTGATAATGGTAGGCAATTTGTTAAAAATATTGAAATTATTATAGAGAAATGATTTTTCATAAAGAGCTGTTTGGGTAATTATTAATTTGATCAAATAAATTATTTCGAAAATTATTATAAAAAACATATATTGAGTTATCGAATATGAATATTGACAAAGGGCAGAACATGTAGTGAAGCAAAATGGTTCCAACACAAGTCACGAGGAGGCAGTTCTAGTAAAATGCATATGCATTGTTTTATTAATTTTTTATTTTTGTCTGAATTATCTCTGTTAACCTGAAACAATAAAGTACACTGTACAGTTAACTCGATATGGCCTTCAACAGCGTCAAGAAGATTATTTCACTGTACACGCATACACTTGTATCACCATCATAAAGTACCTACAAGACGAGTCTCAGTGTTACAAGGAATGTCATTCAAACAAAATAAACACGAAAGATAACCTAGAATTTTTTTACCTCAAGTAGATTTGATTCAATCCTTTAACCATTTTCTCTGTTACTGTCTTTTGTAGGTATTGAGTTCAAATCTACAAAATGCATGCTGGATAAATACTTGTAGTCAATCAAGTACAATTCAAACAGGCCACAGACTTTCTCTCATTATCGAGATTGCATTTGTTGAATGAAAAAAAGCTATATGAGAACTGTATTAATGGATATTCCCAGACGAAAGCCATGTTGAGCACTGTTAAATAGTAATTGCATATTCCTCGATAAATATCATAAGACTGATTTAATAGCGAATTAAAAAATGTTTGGTGTAGCGGGTAAAATTGCTATTGGTCTATAATTTGGTACATCTAGCTTATCTGATATTTTATGAACTAGTAAAATTCTTCAGATATTAAAACATTAGTGAGTATCTTCAATTCTTAATACAGCTAATGTTGTACCTATTTTAAAATGTTTATAGAAGCGTTATTTATTCCTGTGGCATTTGTACTTTTTAAAGCTTTAACAATATCTTTAATTTCTGTGTCATCTACAAGTAATAACGATACAGATAGTTATGAATATTGACCAAGAATAATTTTTTTCTTAGTTTTTTATAATATCTGTTGGTGTTTGAATTACTAAAATTATATTAAATTTTTATGAAATATTCGTTAAAAGCAGTGGCGTAATGGGAAGTCAATGGGTATACAAACAAAGTTAATATGCCCTTCAGATAAAGTTTTCGTCTTTGGATACGTACAAAATATTTTTGTCGCTGTTGAACAATATGTTTTTTCTTTATTATTTTGATTCGAGATGAATAACATAATGGTATATGCAAGTTTTTTAAATAAAAACGTGTACAGCACGAGTAATGATGCCGTAATGCGAACTTCAATTTCATTTTAGGGATTTCTGTAATTCTGTAATTACATAAGATAGGAAGATTTTGATATCGGTTTTATGATTAATTTTAAGCACTAAAGATCGTAGTGTGGTGCGGGTGCGCCATTTTCCCACCACCCAGTATATTGCTGTGTATTACCGATATGAGGGTAAAAAAGTACAATTTCCACAATAATGAGCATACGTGCAGCAGCGAGAAAGAACATAATGTACGACCTTCAGAGGTTCTTCGACAACAAACATAGCTACTCCACAAAATACACAACGTTTTGGAGAACGACATCCGAGGTCACAAACTAGCAGTGAGTTTTTAAACAAAATTAGAAAACTATTCCAAAAAGAAAAGAACTTACAAAGCACACATAAAATATTTTTATCAACAAACCGAAAAAGCGGGTTTTGGGCTTACGTCTTTCTTCATGTTTAACTACTTGGATTTATAGTTAGAACTTCACACTCTTGAACCTTTGATTCTTTTATACAATGCATATGTCAAAAGCAAATTAGACCATTGTTCTGTAATCTGGATGCATTTTTATTTTATTCATATAAATGTATTAGAACAAGTTCGAAAACGCTTCTTGAAATATGTACTTGTATTTCGTTAAGTATGATCGTTATCCTCAGCTTTACGTGACTTATGAGACGTTGTTATCTTTGTTTCAGTTTAAAAGTTTAACCGCTTCCAGAAACATTATTGCAGTGACATTTTTATTTAAACTGGTCCATTCACTAGTTGATGATTCAGAGCTTTTACGCCTGATCAATTTTCATGTGCCTAGGTTTAACTCTAGAAATTCTGTTACTTTTTGATTACCTCCAATTAACACAACTTATCATCTCAACTCGCCGATATACGTCATGTGCAGGCTGTATAACTATACAAAAATTGGCGTTGATATTTTTGATAACAATTATCGAGAGTTTGTTTCAAAGATGAGCAATTGTATTTTCTAAGCTAAGTTAGTTAAGTTTACTTTATTATTTAATTTTGTTATATTATAGTTAGGTTTCCTTTTGTTTGTTAATTACCATTCACTGTAATTGGTTGTTGTTTAACTGTAGGGAATAAACTGATTGATTGATTGATTGATTGATTGATCAATGACAAAACTCAGTCTACGTGCATGATTCGCGAGAATCGGCATTAATAAAGTTATAATTGCAAATACGAGTTATTTTATTTACAAACACAAATACATTAAAAAATTTTATCAGTGACAAGACTGAGTTTATGCATGATTCGCGAGAATCGGCATTAACAAAGTTACTGATTGTTGATACGAGTTATTTAGAAACACAAATACACAAAATATCTTTATCAATGACAAGACTGAATTTATGTATGATTGCGAGAATCGGCATTAACAATAGTTATTTGTTATTCGAGACGGTAAAATTATTCTTTATCGATGAGTGAAAACGTTTAATTTTCACGAGTCGATAATTAAATTTTACCGTCGCGTGTAACATTCTACATATTTTTTTCTACAGCGAACGGTAAAGACAGAAAAATAAAGAGAGCAATCACGTCTCAAAATCGCGTTGTATGATCAATGATCATGATCCCAGTAACTAGGGTGGGTTGTTGCTATGGTTAATACGAAAATTGTTACTTTATCTACCCTTGCTGTTAAAATTCCATTTTATCGACTGTTTTGAGTTGGACAAAGCACACTTTAACGTTCGCTGTAGAAAAAAGTTATATTTGTTGATACGAGTTATTTACACACAAAAATACTTAAAATATTCATATAAACGACAAGGCTGAGTTTCTGTAGAATTCACGAGAATCGACATTAGCTAGGTCATGTCATAACTGTTGGTACGAACTACTTGTTTGAAATTACAGGCACACACACGAGAAAAAAAAATTAATAAAAAAACTAAAAGAAAGAAACGTATCTCCCTGAAAAATCAAAATCAGTTCAACACTACTAACAAAGTTTAAAACAAAGTTTACATTTACTTCAAACAACAATACAAATAATAATTGACGCTTTAGTAAGGGCCAATAAGAATTTCAAAATAAAAAATTTAACTCAAAAAATATTGCAATAGATATGTGTATGTTTTCTTTTATATTCTTTGATAGAAAATTTCTTCTGAATCAGTGATCAGCATTAAGTTGGTTTTGGTGGATTTTAGAAGAATTTAAGGGCACATTTCATATGATTTTTTGCCTACTCTAATCAAATTATAAATAACAAAGTTACGCCTTGAGGCGTATTTCGACTCACACCCCGTCATTCGTTATAGTTTGTTTCATTTTCCTCTATTTTTTTTGCTGAATGTATCTGTTTCATGTGTATATTTTTTTATTCATAGTATTTTAATTTTCCGTCGCTCTCTGCCAAAAGGAATCGTCGCCGTCGGTCTTCCGTTCGCCTAATTCTGTATTTAATTGTTAGTTGTTTCAATTTTCCTCTGTTTCTTCGTATTTCGTTGATGTTTTTTCAGTTTTTTTTTGTTCTGTCAATTCTGTCAATTTTTTTCGAACTTTCCCTAATTCTTTTCGCTTAGCTTCTCCTGCATAATCTAGTTGTTCTCTTTTATTATTTTTGTCGAATTATTTTTTTATACTTACTGTTTTTCCTTCATTTTCTACTAGAGGAAGATCTTGATATTTCTTTGAAAGTCTTGATATTCATGTTTCATTCAGATTCAGTAATTCTAGCATAATTCAATCCATGAAAACAAACCGTATTTACTTTTGCACATGAATATCATTGTCTACAGCAATAAATTAAATTCATTAGTAAATCCATTATTAAATGTATGCCGGATTCTCCGGTTAATGGGAGGCAAGTTGCGAAGTTGAGATTGATGTTGATTCTATATAGTTCGGGAATCACATTTACACAAATCTGCACTTGGAGACGCACGCCAATGGGCTGAATTACTTCGGAGTTTAATTCGCTGGTGTATTACTCGCGGGGGTGCAACCATGCCGCCCCCTGCATACATTAGGTTAACCTTACGGTGAAGTTCGTACAGGGATTGCTCTATGTGATTGATAATGAAAACTCACTCACAAAGCTATGTTTATTTAACTTGTTTTCGCAAAAAAGTTTTCTTTGTTGACCAAAAAAAAAACTGAGACGGATAATAACGTTAATCAATCACAAATCAATTTTGGCCAAAATTTAAGCCAATTGAATTGAAAATGTTTGACAATTATTTTTTATTCACGATCCGCTTTTCATTATTAAACGAGGATTGTCAAAATATACGAAGATCAATTTATTAATGTGTTAGACACCCAGCGAAAGTCCTAGTATAATTGAAAACGTGTACTTACTCTAATTAAATAATTTAGCAATGGAAGAAGAAAAAGGGAAAGGTTACAGGAGATAAGTCGATGCCTTAATAAAACAGAAGTCAGAATGGACATCAATGGAAACATTTAGAAGGAATTCAAGATGAAAATTGAAATAGAAGAGAAACTTAAAAATAATTGAAAATGTAATTTTTTCTACTGAATTTTACTTTCGAATCTTTATTATCAAATTATTCTTTTAATATATTTTCGTTGAATATTTTTAATAAGTAATCTTCCTTTAGCACTGTTGAAACAAAGTAATTACCAAGAGAAACAGACTCATAAAAAACGATAAACCAATGAAATATGGATCCCGGAAACAATCGTATAGACCTGAATTAAGAAAATATACGTTGAAATGATATGACATGAGATGACAAAAGCCATTTCACGAAAATTACAAGGAGATAACTTTATAAAAGTTTTTTGACTTAACGATCAATCTATCGGCATACAGGATGTTTCATAACAGGTGAAAAAATGAAATCTCATGTACAGAATCTCATTTTACGTTAATATGAAAGAATTAAAAAATTTCAAATTTTGCTTAGTACATGAGATTTCATTTTTTTTTCCACCTCTTATGAAACACCCTGTATAGTAAAAAAATGACCTGTACGTATATATAATTAACTTTTTTTATTATATACCGATTGATCGATTGTTAAGTCAAAGAACTTTGATATAGCTGTCTCATTCTAACTTTCCTGAAACAGCCTTGCGGCTTTTGTCATATAATAACATTTCATTGTATATTTTCTTAACTCATTGTCAGATCTATACCATGTGCATATAATAAAAAATGATCTGTATGTAACACATGATTTACATAGAAGGTAAGTACCTACATAAGTTTCGAGTTCTATCAACAGTTATACAAGACGAATAGGTTTCATGAATGTGTCAAGTTTTATCGTAAATTGTTTAAAAAATTGAAGTCATTTGCGAACTTATAGATTAAAATATTATGCAATAAAATATATTTTTCTCTGATTCTCTGATATCTCCTGAAACTTGTACATAAATGCAACATAAAATTCAACAGTCTCTTCTTTAACTTTAGCGTAAACACTGTGACAAATTACTTGTTACTTATGACTAAATTTCCTTTGTTTGAAACTGCCTACCATTTACAGCTAACTTGTTCCTTCCGTTTTCGGTATCTCAATTCCGTTAACAATGAATCATGATTTCGAGTGACGCATTTGGCAACAACGGAAATTATCTAATTGTAAGATATTTTCGAATATTATTTCTTACGTATTAAATTCTATTTACGTTATGTGGTAATTAATTTTTAATTATTAGCGGTAGATTAGAAAGGTGCTCAATTTAAAATTGTGGCAGAGTGATTTATGACCAATTTCACCCCCTAACATAATATACCGTGCGGTCTCCCACGGTCGCCGAATATTTTTAATTAATATCCGGGTAATATATTACATCAGCGGCATTTAATTCCGTAAAGCTCGTTTTTCGATCGATTTCTATCGAATAAGGAAACAATGCGGCATTGTACACGATTAATTTGAGGTATGTGATTTTCTCAGCCACATGGCGCAAGCCGATTTAGTATGGAACGAGCAGTTTAAAATAAATGCGAGCAAAGTCTAAAGTCTTCATCTAGATAAAATACATCATAACAATAGAAAAATTGCTCCACAAGATCAAGACCGAAAGTTATTTATGCGATGGCCGCCGAGAATTTTAAGATCCGCCGGCGGCGATCTCTTTTTAAAATTATTTTATATCCGAGTTATTTCGGACTGAAAATATACTACCCCATCTGGAGCGAATAGCCACCGATCCAATAAAACTCTAATACTTTCATCCTTTGAACTGTTTAGAAGTGATCAAAAGATTTTCTCTATATATATTTACTTTGTGTGCAATTGATATTGAAACTTTGGCGGCGGAAACTAATATCGGTAATACGTTTTGCAGTTTCAACTTCATTTTAAGTGCCTACCTACCAGAAACTCGAACCGTTCCTGAATTACATTGTTGGCTCCGCCAGCATTTCAATTAAACGAATTTAAAGGCTCGTGCTTTGAGCACTGAAATTACAAGTGCTTTCAGCTATAATCCGCAGATAGCATTAGCAAACACTGGAAAGCATTATTTTGTCTCAATAATTTCAAAACAAATATTAAATTTTGTAATGCAATTGAGAAACAGAGCAAAACGAACATTTTTAACATATTTACTTTGATGAATTAAATCACGGATTAATTTAAACAAAGAGACATCTTTATAACGTATTTTTTTTAAATGTAACAACAATTTTCGTAAAAATTTCTTTATCTGTAAACAGAACATACAGTGTGTCCCAGGATTGATGTTACAAGAGATGTAGTGGACTAAAAATTTTTTAATTTTATTTTAAGATTGTGGGATTAAGTTCTGCTTGGTGTGAATAGAATTTTAAAAATATTTTCAGTTTTTGAGAAACAAGTCGGCCTTTTCACAGTGAAGCAAAAACTATTTTCTTTTCAGGTAATATAGCCTTTTTGTTCATGATACGACAGAATGTTACTAAGAAAAGTTGTTCAGAATGAGAAGTTTATAGCCTTATACAAAATTTCAGGAAGATCTACCTACCCTTTCAGTCACCACTTTTTATTCTTTGAGCTAAAATTCTGAAATTTATGTCGAAAGTAAAATGATGTTTTCTAAGATTCTTGAGGCCTTTTGGGCAATCCGTTTTTGAAAAATCAAATGTTCATTATAACGAACACTGTGACTCAACCGGTGCAACTTGGTGAAATATAAAAATTAATACTGATTTAATTTTTTCAATAAACGTTTTTATTTGGTATGAAAATTCTTAAAACAATTGCGATCACGTGTAATACATAGATGAACCTAACATTTGCAACAATAAAAGTGAGTTTTTTTTAGGCACGCGCCGTTTTTGCATCTTGCACCACTTTTAGTTTGATCAAATTCCGGCGAATGACCAACTTCGTCAAAACGAATATCTTCTATAGGTCTTATTTCAACTTTCGCTTTCTTATTTGGAGGTGTTGTAGATGAGTTATTGTTTGACGAAGTAGACGGAGGCCCTACTTTGTTTTTGTTGATGCATTTATACGCATAGATAAATGCCTGAGCAATGTACATCCTAAAGGAAATCAAATCCTAACTTTTTTCTTGGGAATACCAAGACTTTCACATTCTGTTTTATATTCAAACCAGGAGTTGGTGCATGCTAAGTCAATTCCATGTGTAAACATTCGCATAGTCCATTTCCTTGATCTTATAAAGGTGCGGTAAATGCTAACGAGGAAATCCAGTTTATCAACTCCCCCCATTCTATTATTATACAGCCTAATAACTTCAGGCCGTGGTATTTGCACATACTGTTTACTAGTTTTGTCCCATCGTCTGCAACTGTCTGCATTACCAAAGCTGACAAAATTATATGCCATAATTACTGCTTTATTGTCAAACCACTTGGTCTTTATTACTTCGCCATCTGAACTGTGGACTTCTTCACAAGTTCCCCGTGGTTGTTTCTTCATCTCCTTATCAGATGTAAATGATGGCTTTCTAAATCTATCAAGTCTAGCTGTACAAATAGCAAAAATATTTTTTTGCCGAAGCCACTGAAGTAAATTGTAATTTGAGAAAAAATTATCGAAATACACTTGAACATATGGTTCTTTTATGCGTTCGGACAATTTAGTAACAATTGCAGCACTAACTCCAAAAATATTTGTATGCATTTCATTAAGTTCTGTTTTGGCTCCTTGATACAATATAAAATCGTACAGAGTTCCACTTGTTCCACATAAAGCATATAATTTGACACCTGATTTGATTTTGATTTAATTATTAATAATAGCAAATTGCTAGCAACAATACAGTACAGTAAATGATAATACATAAGTATACATATATATAAAGTAATCTAACATTAAAATTAGTGTAAAATTAATCAGTCTATTAATTTTCGTTTGAACCTTGGGATATGCTTAATCTGCTTCGTTATACCAGGCAGGTACCAGGTACTCTATCATTCCCTTAATAAAAAGTTACTTCTTGGCTGCCTCTGTTGTTGGCGTTGGTACATAAATATCATTTGCCTGCCTAGTACAATAAGAGTGAATATCACTGTTGTATTTGATCCTATCACCCAAGTAACTGGGCATTATAAAAGTCATAGTGTTTACATAGATTTTGTCTTTTACCGACAACAGGTTGAGTGATTTTAACATAGTTTCAGCCCTAGTACATCTATTGCAACCAATAATCTTCCGCATGGCTTTATTTTGTAATATTTGTAACTTATCAATATCAGTTTTATTACACAAATACAAAACTGCCGAACAATACGTCATATGTGGCTCAATTATCGTTCTGTAAATCGAAAACCTAGCAAAAGGAAATATTGTGTGACTTACCTCACGGACATGCTTCACGTTGAGCTGCCCTTTGAAAGGTATTATTTGTTCATCGATGCAAAGATTTCCTTCGTGTACCAACTATGTGCATCTAAATCTTATAGCATCAAATAAGGGCCGTATCTTCCAGAAGCGATCTTCATCGTCGTTGTCCTCCAAATTATTAACAAAATGTAAATTTTGCCGTAGTCTATGAAAACGGTTGAGTTTCATATTTTCACTAATTATTGGAAGGCCCAACTTCGAATCCCAATAAAATCTTACTCTAGGGAAATGTAAATTTCCCATCATGATATGGATGCCGATAAATGTTTTCATTTCCATGATGTTTGTCGGGGAAAACTTAACATTATTTTGAACTGCATAAAGATTCGTCATTTCCGTCATCCTGTTCAAAATGTCGTCCGTAAAATATTTGGAGAAATAACTTGTTGGGGCGCCTAATTCAATTACTGCAGACTAATGAGGTTGATACCAAGGTATTGGGGGTGTTACATACGTTACATGGGATCTCCACTTGATGTCATCCTTATAAGTAAGAGCATTTTCTGTGCAGTAACTTTTCATTATCATTGATTTAGTCTGCTTAGGTTGTTGAGCTGATTGTATTGTAGCATCGAGACCATTATTATTTACACCATCCTCCTGTGATTCTATTTCAACTTCATTGGTATCATAATCTTCAACATCTTCATTGTTTGGCAATTCTGAAATTTTTATTTTAGTGCCACATGAACTTTTTGCCAATGTTAGTTACCTTCTAAATCGTGCGAGTTCTCTAGTTCATTATCATTTTCGTCATCGTCACTCATTATCTCAACATCTGACATGTTTGCAATAATCTCTAAAAGCTCTGCTTCAGTCAGTGGTCTTTTAGACGACATCGTTACTTTCTAATAATTTTAAAGGCTCAATCTAAAAAGTATACTTTGGGTCACGATGTTCGTTTGAAGGAACAGATACTTTACAAAAGAAAAATATGTATAGAAAGAGAGTATTGCGTTATTTACCTTATTTGCTAATAATAATTAACACCTCGGCAACTATGTATAAATAAATAAACGTCTAATCACTTACAATCATAATAATAAAAATACAAAAAGTGCAGGCAGTCATTCAAACCCGGCATTCGTATGACATTAATTTGAATACTGATAGTTAAAAATAGTTGGACTTTTGCCTCAAAGATGGCATCACCTGCATTGCTGCACTAAAATATATGTGCACTTAAACGAACTGGATGACCCAAGAGGGGCAAACTACATAAATGGAATTTTTTTGTAACCATTAAAATCGATGTTCGTTTAAACACCCATGATGATTGAAAGGGTTAAACCGTCACTTTTTTTAGATTAAACAAAATAAATTGTATTTATTCAAGATTTTATTTGTAGAACATTGAACGAGACAAATAGTATTTACAACAAATTTATTGTAGAACAAGCTATTAGGTTTATAAATTATAAATTTATAAATTTAATTTGCAATGTAATTTTTCGACCTAAATATCTCGAAAGCGGTTAATCTGGCGAAGGTGGAACTTAGTTTATTCCCTATATAATTTTATTCGAACTTGTCAGTTTTTGTTTCATATTTTTTTAAAAAGTAACAATAAAAAAGTTCTTTACTAAAATGATAACCTACTATCCTGGATCTACCCCACTAGTGAAGAATGTTTGCGTATGACATATCCATCCCTGCATTTCATTTGTTTTGCATGCCAAATTTCAACCCTCTATCTTAAACCGTTCCAGAGGTATTTAAGAAAATATACTTTTCGAGTTATCTCTTTAGGAGATTATATATATCTCAGAAACGAAAAACTTTTGGATATAGATAAATTAGGTTAAATCACAATATTTTGATATCCTCTATACGTGGTATAATTTTTGCCATCTTAATTGTATAAAACAACACGGCTAAATGACTGGGAATATCTCTTACCAAGTAGTCCAGTTTGTTTCTTTGTTACTGGCGCTATCTATCACCAAGTAACTCATTTTTTTTTCTTTGTTGCTACGCCATCTATGACTAATTAATAAAATTTGTAATTTGCGCCATCTCTCATCATGTCATCTAGTAGCGCAATTTTTTTTCTTTGTTGCACACTTTTTGAAAAACACTGTTATAAAGTGACCCCTTCATTTGAAATTGTCTGGTTGTAAAAACTAATTCATTAATTTGACTATCCTTTAGGAAAAGAAACGTCACTAACCATCGCTATATTGGAAACATATTGCTCCAAACTGTGTATGTATATCCAATATCCAATAAAACGATTAACATCATCAAATTGAGATATTTATCGCCTAATGTCCTTCGACAACGTAGATGATGATGTCGTCAACCATTCGTGACGCTGTTTTGTCGCGATGCCTGAAACTAATTTGATTAGAGCCGCGTCCGAAACCACCGGATTCGGGGGGCAAACGTTCGAATTGAATTTAGATGCCGCAATGGCCGGGGCTTCGTTCGAATAACTATTTCACGTGCATGTGTATGTATCATGAATGCGGATTAGTTGGTAATTAGCTATCTGTCAAATACACCGAGTGCTGCGCGCAATTAAGAGCTACTCTCTAATCACCCGTTTATTACTTCGGGCGTTTATTGAATTCGATGTGTTCGTTCTACCGAAATCGCGAAAATTGTTTTGCAATGGAATTAGTGAAGTCTTTTGAATTGCTTTCCGCAAAAGCAGACACATAACTGATAGAGAAAATGGAGGAAAGCTAAACTTGTCGAAATAGAGAGGATTAATTCATTACGCCAAATTATTGAAACCATAGGATATACTTATTCGTTTGAGTTTCAAGTGGAATTTGTGTTCCACAAAATTAAGCTTAGAGAAGGAGAACAATTCAGTTAAGTTTCATATTACTCTTTAACGAAATATTTCTAAAAAAAATATATACTCCCTGTGGTGAAATTTCAAGTAGATACAGTTTTAGTTTCTTATTTTTGTGTGTGTAGCTTTTCTGAAAAATAATGAAAACGAAAATGTTTTTAATACTCCTAATTAATAATATGTATTTGATATACCATCACGTTTCATCTTATTATTCACATAATTTTTGATACTTTATTGAATTATTATTTCATTAATCCCGTTACCCACATTCTCGTCCCAGTGTGCGCCTATACATTTATTAACTTTACAAAAAGAATTGAAAGACGGGCAATTTAAACTCTCTTCAGTCATTTTCGTTCATATTGTGACGATTCCGGTGCCAGCCCATCTCATGCGTCACCAGCAACGCGTCTTAGATGAGAAACTTCGGGCGCTTCGAGATCACGTCAGCGGTGGAATCAATCCGAGACTCTCCGTCGCGTTCCAGACGGTTCTCGAAGAAAGAGCCCGGTTTATAAGGAAGCAAGCCGACCGGGAAAGGGAATTCAGCGTTGGACAGTTCGACATTAAAGTTCGCGTTAGATTTTCGCTCGGTTGTTAAAATAAATTAGGTATAAGCTTGTAAATAATTTAGTGTTTAATTTAGTGTTAATTAGTCTGCTTTTAAATAAATTAGTTTATTAACTAATTATTTCGTGTTTTGTTTTAAAATAAAAATTAATAGAACCCTTAAAACAGTTACAATATTAAACATATAGTCAGTCATTAGTGCATAATTAAGTTTAAACCAGATCTCACAGATGTCATAGATATGAATGCTACTAACAAAAGTCCCGATCTTTCATCTCCCCATTAAAATTATCCGGCGAATAACTTGATTTTTATGAATGGTTTATTGATTTTATGAATTGTTTCTATAGCAGTTATCTGTCAGTTAGTTTATCAAGAGGTGGAAAGACCGGCCCTAAGTCTAATAAAATGCGATAAATATATTCTCTTATTTTTTTCTTTCATAAGTTAGGCCTTGCATTCCCAAAAATGCTCGTCAATTTTTCTACTTCCATAATATTCTTTTACTTTATCAATGTAATGTATTTTCGCTCTTTCCCTTTTTCTTTGTACTTCTATTCTACCAAGCTTGGCATCTTCGTTGATCTCCTTAAATCTTTCAATAAAAGATCTCATTCGAATAGGAAAAAAGAAATTAAAAACATTAACAAAAAAGGTATAGGTCAGACTAGCCTTAAGTACTTCATATTTACATTTTACAGTTTGTTCTTCCGGAGTTTCTGATTGGTCAGCCAAGAAAGAAACCCTCTGTGGACTTTTCCTGAATAACCCTTAATATAAGGTGCTCTCTTGAATTTATATATCCCAATAGGCCCTTAATAATATCAACTCGTAAATATTCTCCTTACAAGCACTCAGCCTTATTACCTCTTCTGATACCTAAGTAGTGCAAAAGTTGAAAAAATAATTCAACTAAAGCGCTTGTTTGGCAATAATTCATATGTTTTAAAAACGTATCCCACTTTCTGAGAGGCCTTTCAACCGATATAAGGGCTTTCTTAACAGATCAACATTCTTCTTCAATAAAGAACGCGGTAACCAGCAGAAGCCAAGGAGAAGAAACCAATTCCTCGGATTTTAAACCCATATGTTAAGTATTATGCTATGCCAGCGTTAGGTTCTCTTTACTTTTTCATCAGTTCAGCTTCATATAACTGATAACGTTATTGTTATATTGTTATATGCTTTCTTATGATACATCATAAGAAAGCACATGTCAAACTTTTGTGTTACAAATTCGTGCTGGCACGAAATTGAATGTAAATGTAGCCTAAGTAAATTATTTTAACATGCGTTTTTTTTAACTTTTTCACTCTACGCTACAGTTAAACCTATCAAAGTGAGTAGCACTGTGTCAGCTCTCAAAAACACATTTGACGTTGATGAATTTGTAACAATTCAATATTAGAAAGGCGGGGGGGTCTACCCAAAACAGAAAAAATTGGCACGTGGTCTACGAGACAAAAAAGTTTGAGAACCTCTGCTTTAGACTATGTACCACTTAATAGTGATTTGAAGAATCAATTCAGTTTTGAGGAAGTAGGAGGTTAGGGATGTGGTGATGTCGATGAAAACCAGTAAATCGAAGGACATTTGCGGATTAAGTGTGGACATACTCAAAACCAATATCAATAATATATTGGTGCCTCTGACTTATTTAATAAACTATGTGATTCGGGAAAGTATATTTCCAGATTGTCTCAAGCTAGCCAAGACCGTGCCAATATATAAAAGCGGTGACAGAAATTGTATGGAAAACTACCGCCCAGTATCATTTTTGCCGATCTTTTCCAAGATCGTTGAAAAGATACCAAGCAATAGGATTTCTAAATACTTGGAAGAAAATCTTTTATTAAATGAAAACCAATTTGGATTCAGGAAGAAACGTTACACAACGGATGCTATACTTCAGTTTACATCATTCACATTACAGTGTTTTGAAAATCACGAGTACAGCATTTCAGTATTCTGTGACTTGAGTAAAGCATTTGACTGCGTTCAACATTCGATACTAGGTACTTGAGAAACTTAGGAAATATAATTTTGATGACAACAGCATTAACTTGGTGAAATCTTACCTATCACATCGTAACCAGCAAGTTGCTCTTAATGGTAAACTTAGTGAAAAAGAAGTGTTAAATGTTGGTGTGCCTCAGGGCTCTATTATGGGTCCACTACTGTTCTTAATTTATTTTAACGACTTTCCATTGTGTTTTTCGAAAGTAAATTGCACTCTTTTTGCGGATGACACAACCCTAACTGTATCCAGTGTCAATGCTGATGAAGCCAAACTGAAATCAGAAATGGTCTTACAAAAAGCAAACGATTGGTTTGTCTCCAATAAATTATGTTTAAACATAAACAAGTCAACCGAATTGTTTTTTCTCTGAGTCGGCATGCAACAGGAGTAAACAGGACGGGTGGGACGGTTAAATTCCTAAGTATGCACATAGACTCAACTCTAGCAAACAATATCTCGCAGAAAGCCTTGGTGATGGCTTATCGTGCTACTTTTCATTCTGTTATGTCATACGCGATATTGGCTTGGGGCCATAGCACAGGTAGTAACAGAATATTTGGATTACAGAGAAAAGTGATACGAGTGATTGAAAATCTTGGATTCGGACAAGATTGCAGGGCAGCATATAGGAAGCTCCAAATTCTTACTTTTCCGTTTGAGTTCATACTTCGCTGTTTGCTGTACGCTCACTACCATATTAATTCTTTTATGTTAAATAAGGATGTACATGAGTATAATACTCGTTCAGGTTCTGATATTCGTAAAAATTACTTGCGTTTGTCAAAATCTAGAAATGGACCAAATAGCATAAGTATTAGTTTATACAATAAACTGCCCCAAAATTTAAAAATGTTACCTTATAAAAGATTCAAAGATAAAATATCTCAATTGTTAAAAGATAAAGCTTTTTAGTAAGAAGAAGAATTTATTATATATTTACAAAATGTTACGTCATGATGTTACTGTTTTGATGCACTGTATGCTTTCAAATTTTAATTTTAAATTTTAACTTGTTAGTTTCGTTTTATGTACATATGTACATAAACAAGGTACTATTTCTCTTTTTAATGTCATTAAGCCTTCGTTGGGTGCGCATGTATCTCACAGATACACAGCTTTATATTTTTACCGCCATATTTGTGTTTAGTGTGCAATACCATTGCCCTTCTAGGTATGCTATCTCTGATAATTTGACAACAAAGGACAACTACTGCGGTTTATAAATTTTTAGTTTTAGTGTAGCAAATGAAGCAAAAGATGCGCTGTGTGTGTGGTGGATACAGGGCGACCGGTCGTATTTGTTCATCGTAAGTCATAAGTATGTTCAGTTGTCATATCTTTTCGTTATCAAAATGGTCAGACCTAAAATAACTACACCATAACCACACAAAACCATTCAAAAATCGCAGCAAAAGTGGTACATGCGAGTTAAGCCTAAGTAGGATGAAACAGCTTGACTTACATCAATATTTATTTATATTTATATTTATTTATACAGTAATATTTTGTTTTAAATAGACAAATCTAAATAAATAAATATAATAAACAAATAAATTCATGTAAATAGTTAAAATTATATACTATTAACCGCATGTATCTGAGGGATACAGCGCGACCTCTTACGTTTCAAAAGGCGCGCGCCCGACGGAGGGTTAAATCTTGGATCCATAGTACTATTGTTTATTTGTACTATATTGTACTGGTTTTTACCACTGTTAAGACAACTCATTCTTATGATGTTTTACATTTAAGAAATTAATGACGACTTTAAATACATGTGATATGTATAGTAGCATGAAATAAATATTATTATTATTATTAATGTCGACTTGAAAACTCTATAGTCTCTAGAGCTGGGCCACTCCCTGTCAAGATCCTTCGCGAATATTATAGACTTATTGTTGTTTTGTTATTCTTATTCTTCTCCATTTTTTCCTTTTTTTTTTGAGATACCGAAATCGGTTATTGCTGAATAGAGTTGTAGATCTACTCCGCAAGCTTCCGTGCTGCTTTAAAACTTATGGTGGTGTGTGAATCATTCGAGGATCTGCCTTACAGTTAGTGTCTCCTGAGAATTATCCTGTTATTTCTTCTTTGTGTTCTAGGAAATAATAACAGCACTTTTAATATTACATACCGACAGAATATCTGAAATCTGAAACAATTAACGTGAAGTTCTTAGGGTGAAGCAAACCCTTTTTTTGATCACGCAGTCGGCGTTTACTCTGGAAGTAATCATTACATATCTTCCATAACGACTGATCTAAGAATCTCTGTGGAATTACTATGTATACCTGTCGTGCCATAGTGTATACTTAAACGGAAGTCACTTTCAACTTTCTGATCCCCTATTGACATGAAGGCAAAATATTTTTGTCCTAGAACTCCCAATGAATCAAGATTCGGTAACCAGATACTAATAGTTGGTGTTAAATTTAGAAAATGAAAATATGTTAAAAAAAGAAAGAGAAAACTGCAGTAATAGAAAATGTATTTGTAAAGCTAATGCAAACTCACAATTAATAACTAACAAAACGTTTAAACCGAGTACGGCATAAGCAGCTTAAAATTCAGTTCCGCAGCACAGGTCGGGGATTAGCAAACTTCACGTGGAGCCGAGACGTCATCGCAACAGCAACCACTAACGATAGTCGAGGGTGCGAAACTAGCCACCATCCCGCGAACTCCAACTCGTTTATCGCGGACGACAATCCGCAGTCAGGCGGGAATTAAGAGGACTTGTTCGAGTGCTGTTGTCCTTTCAACTCCGCTAATGTCCGGAGTTTGTACGAGCATCGCATCGGCGTGGACGACTTCTGTTTGCTCTTGCTCGCTACGGCCGCAAAATAACTAAGGATTATATGAGCAATGAGACTAAAAAACGGACCCCCTTTGTTGCGTTACCCTTTCAGCGCTCCGAAATGGGTGTTGACAGCCTGAAGGCAAATACTTCCATATTCATTTCGACCTTTATTAATACTTTTAAGCCGTCGGCTTACGCTTCTGGCGTTTTATTAATAATTATTAAAGTTGAATTTTATGACACTTTAGAAATGTTACACTACAGTCATTTATTATGACTACAATTGAGTTAAATTCATAAATCTTCATCCTGAATAATCATAAATTAATTGTTAGTTTAACCTAAAGTGAATAATGTAAAACTTGTTTATATTATAACGGTAAAGTACCAATGGATATATTTCCTACTTGGAAAATGTAATGATTATCAATTAATGGAACATACGCATAATTTTGCAATAAACTTTTCTTAAACTGGTCACATGTAATTAATAAAAATGTTGAATATGATTTGATTTGTCAATCAAATACATAATTAAAATGTCTAAAGTAATCATTTCTGTTTTACATCAGTATTAATTTATGACTCAGTAACTTAAAGATAATTTGAATTTGTTCGTGGATTCAAATTTCAATGAGAGCAATTATGAAATGTTCTCGATTAGCTTGAAGTTCGAAAAAGATTCTCCGTCCTTTAAGTACCAAATTAGAAGTGCAGAAAATCCAGGCAATTATTATCTCTACAAAATATCTGGCAAATAAGCACTAGCGTCAACACGTTGTCTATCTGGAGGCAGTAAATCCTCACGCCGACGACAATTACCCCTGATAAGGACCCGAACAGTTCGAACATCCGAAGTGCATTCAAGCTCCGCTTTAAGGCACTTATCTGAGATATCGCGTTTTACGATCTTTCTCTGCAGTAATTACGTCTGATATCACCAATAATCATGTACTGCTAGTGATCGAGTACGAAACACAAGCAAATTACACTAATGGTCGCTGGATTCCTTAAATTATTGAGTACTTCCTTAATCCGGTTTATTCCGAGGGTTTGTTTTGTTCCGCTTGAGCGAATGCAAAGTTTTGTTCTGCTGAAGGAGCTTAACTTTTTAATGACTTCTATTGTTTATTTCAGTTTGCAACAGGACATATTACGGAGACGTGGGCAAAACTTATGATCTGAAAGTAAGCAAACCTGTGGAAGTTCGGTTACCCTTCCTCTGCCATCTGACGTTCACTGCCAATGGACAAAGTCATGGAGATATTGTACAGGTAAGGAAACTTAATATCATAGAAGATCATTTAACTAATTCCATCGATAATTTTTTTAGATCCAACTTTATAAGAACTGCACATAACATTGTTCGTCTCTTTTTAATCTTTATAGCAATTTTCTTTATCCAAATCTAACAAACGACATAAACTGAATTTGAAAAAGAATTAATCATTTAGAGGTAATTGTTTGAAACTGAGAACATAGAACAGACCCCCTAGCAGGGAAAGCACATACAAAAATTGAGGAAGCTTTTATACTTTCTACCCCCTTCGGAGCCGTGGCGTTTTCCCTATACTATTCTGTTCGCAGTTCTTCATAAAATGGTATGCGCTATTTGTTCTCATTCATTTTTTACGATCTCAGTTTCAGTCAATTACCGGTACGAAATTGTAATACCGAAAATTGCGGTCGATTTTTAACTGACTTGCAACAAATTCCTAAATAATATTAAAGACACAGGTCGAATAAATAAATTGTTTGCTACCCATATGATGTTAACTAATAATTGAACTTATAAAATGATATTTCTGGGAAAAATTAATTGAATCCAACTCTGATTAAAAAGAAAAAGAAAGAGCAAATCTGAGGAGTTTGTAAGTAAACAAGTATACAAAAAATCGAAAATTATTAAAGAATATATTTATTCGATAAAGAAAAAGAAAACTAATCTAGGAATAATGATCGAAACTGATTTTATTAGCATCCGCCTCAAGGTCGTTGTTCGATACAATATGGCAAGTTCCTGGGTTTTGAAAGCTTTCAAACGAATTTTAAATGAAACTTACTATTGTCCTTCCTTCCTTCCTTTTATCAAAGCCGCACTTTTCGATATATTAGTAATCTCTCAAAATAAATGATTCCATTGTTCATATTCGCAGAGAACCTTTTTAACAAAATGTGTGTGCTTATGACCTGAGAATTTTTCATTCTAAATTAGGGAAGTTAGCAAATCACGCGCCGCCTCATATAATAACGGTTCAAATTACGTCAACATTATGCAGTTGCATATTTTGTGCACTGAGTCTAGTACTTGATTAAAGATAGATGATTGGGTTAAGGACAAAGTAAAAAACTATTCATTCATTCAACTTGAATGAACGAACAAATGAACAAAGTTTTTTACTTCGTCCTTAACCTGATCGTGTAACTTTAATCAAGAATTATAACGTAATCGGGTGAACATCCTGGTAGAAAACCGTGAAAATCCTGTTTTTGAGATATCAAGAATTGACCTACAGCAACAAACTTAACAAGATAAATTTAATTTTATTATTGTTTCTGATTTTGACCATTACATGTAATTGATTACTGTAAATCAAATACATAATATTATATCATAAATATTCTCAACTCATAATTAAATCCAAGGGATTTCATTAGCAAAATTAATGTATAAATCAAATAAATTGCCGCTTCCCGGTAAATCAATTGTTGATATTTAAAATCAAGTTTCAGAAATTAATTGCAATTTAATTAATAATGAGCACATAGTAAATGCAATTTGCATTTAAAACAATCAGAATTTAAAATGTAGCTTTCCAGAGTAGACAATTTTTCATTTAATATTCAATCCATCCAAACCTTCAATTTCAAAGAGTAAAGCAATAATTAGATTGATTGGAATACCGTTAAATGTATTACTTTAAGCTTACATGTATCCTACCCATATTTTAATTTAAAAGAAAAACTTTTTACTTGCATTCGTTATTAAAAAATTGTTCTTTATACGTACTTGAAATTTCAATTTCAATGTACAGGGTGGATCAATTTCGATGTCTCTTATGGGCATCTCTCTAACTATAAGAGTTAGAAAAAAACTAGTGGCCAAGTCTCGATCTCTTTTTTAGAGATAAAGTCAATAGACTAAACAAAAATTGGCTATCTTCTTTTGTTTTCGAGTTATAAGCAAAAATTGACATTTTCGACTTTTCGTCAATCGCGCATATCTCGTTTATTTTTACAGATATTAAAAAACTGTTCTGACATTATTAGGACACTTTTTTGAATACAATTCAGTGGTGTAGTTGGTTTTTTGATATTTAATTAAATTTTCGAGTTATAGCATAAAGTTATATTTTTTTAAATGTAAATCATAATTGGCAATGTCATCATTAAATAGAGATTTTTTTTCTGTTTTCAAAAATATATACTTTGTTGGGTTTATTTCTTACAGTTAATAGAATAAAACGCCTTTTTTATTATTCTTAGGTGTATTCTATTCTTAGTGGGCTGGTTTGAACAAAGGCCGACAATTTTTTTGTTTGTTTTTATTAAATATCAACTCTTGTTCAAATATTTTGACAGTTGGAACCGCATAAAGAGAAAGAAAGATAGAACGAGCATCCTCTAAGAGTCACAAAGACTACAACAACCGATACCATGTGGTTTGGGTGAAATTCGAAATTATGTAACTTCATTTAATATTTAAGTTTAAAACGCATTATTTTCGATCAAATATGAATTTCATGGGATAATGAACTAAATTATATGTATAAATTAAAAACATCTTAAAAATAAGAAATTATTGCAGAAAAAGTTAAAGAATATTGAAATGTAAGTAGATAATAAACACAACTCTTGATATATCACAATAAATAACTTAAAACCCAGAAAATAATATCAAAATAAATCACAATTTCAACACTGCCGCACTAAAATATACAGCCAACTCATGTTGCAACCCAACCCAGCTCTATCGGTGCTAGCTTTCTATCTCTTATGTTTATCGCAATACCTCTCACTCTTGTGCTACCCAATCTTCAAATCTTTGTTAATATTTAATAAAAACAAGAGAAAATTGTCGGCTTTTGTTGAAACTAGCCTCCTAAGAAAAGAATGCACTAAAAAATAATAAAAAAGGCGTTTTATTTGATTAACTGTAGGAAATAAACCCAATAAAGTATATATATATTTGTAAACAGAAAAAAAATCTCTATTTAATGATGACATTGCCAATTATGATTTCCATTTAAAAAAATATAACTTTATGCTATAACTCGAAAATTTAATTAAATATCAAAAAACCAACTACACCACTGAATTGTATTCCAAAAAGTGTCCTAATAATGTCAAAACAGTTTTTTAATATCTGGAAAAATAAACGAGATATGACCGATTGACGAAAATTCAAAAATCTCAATTTTGGCTTATAACTCGAAAACAAAAGAAGATAGCCAATTTTTGTTTACACTATTGACTTTATCTCTAAAAAAGAGATCGAGACTTGGCCATTAGTTTTTTTCTATCTCTTATAGTTACAGAGTTGTCCATAAGAGACATCGAAATTGATCCACCCTGTACATAGCTGGAGAACCTTTTGGTATAGATATATTAATTCATTGAACAGTGTGTCAGTTCTAGCAGTCAATTGACTGCTATCCTGCTAGAACTGACACACTGTTCCTTAAGCTCGCAGTCGCGATCAATCGCACTTTTAACATTAATTTACCTTGCAATCTTAATAATATTTTGGTCACCATAAATTAGAATGTATGTAACTACTTCATTTTGATTGAGAAAACTGTCAACAGACTACAAGATGTCAATAGGTGCTTTCGTTAATACCCGTGATTACTAATCATGTAATCGTGATCACAATTCTGCGTGTTCGTTCTCTGTGATTACTTTCTCCCCCATCTCCGATTAAACGATCATGATTACAATTTGGATAATCACAAGTTATGTGTGATTTTGTGTGATTTGATCACAAAAATGTAACCTAGAAACATTACCGGTTTGATGTGTTTTGATCAATATTGGGTGATGACTCTGTTCACCTAATCATTGATTCTATGATTGGTTTGAACGAAAGCAGCTAATATTGCAGAGTTTCAAAATGTGTCCAAAGAATAATTACTAAATATTTATTTAATACGTTTTCAATAGCAAGAAATTATTAAAATTATACAATAGTGACACCGTAACTTATTATTAAATCATATTTCTTACATTATCTTTAAATCTGTCGGCTTGGAAATGAAGATATAAAACTCTGGAAACTAGTTGGAATTATTTATACCAGGAGTGAGTGAGATTTATCATTATTAGTGTCATTACAGTCTTTTTCTTTTGGTTTTCCCCTTTTGTCAAATGTGTTTCCGAATTTGTCAAATGACTTTCCAATCCGCAGGCCTACTATACTTTGAACAGATTAGAAAGTCATTTGACAAATTCGGAAACACATCTGACAAAAGGGGAAAACCAAAAGGAAAAGACGGTAAATTTAATTAGCAAAAATGCACCGCAGCGCTCAAGGAATTAATGTAATTTTCGTTATAGTTTTTGTCGATAGCTATACAGCTGAATTCAAAAAAAACGGGAAATGATTTTTTTCCAGTTGTAAATTTGGTTCCATTTGTCAGTTAATTGTCTACTTGACAATACATACATATCTTTAAAAAAAATTAACCTATTTACCTATGAACTGACATACCGTCAAATAATTTTAACCTATTTTTAATAAATCCATTTTCACACTATGAAAATATTGAAAAAAACGTGTCGATTTATTTTGACATTTCCCGATTTTTTTGAATTCAGCTGTACATATTCTTGTTATGATGAAGATTGTATCCTTTCAAAATATTCTTGAAAGTTTAAAAGCACTGGCAGCCTTGTAGCACTTTGTAAAAAACAGTAGACTTTTCACTTCCATTTGACCGTTCATCCCTAATTTCAATTAACTGATTTATTTCTGTTCGTTTAAGAGTTTTGGAAGCGAAAACTCTTGAGTCACTTCAAACACAATTTAAAGGGAAAAGCATGAAAATAATTCCAGTAAATAATTCTGACATTGAATTAAATCTAATTCGGTAGTGCGAAAGGAAATATCTTTTCATATCACAGTCTTGATGTAAAAGAATCGTATTTGTTAAGTTTACTGACGTAGTGTGCAAGAATATATCATAATGCTCCCGACGCTACTTTCACGACGACAACGGCGATATAAATTCACGCCGTTTTTCGCCGGATTATTTTGAATATATATAAATATAGTGGTGTCTGCGAAATGAAAACAAACGTCTTGCGAGCACCATAAATCATGCCAGAAGAATTATCAAGTGTCGGCGCGATACTTTAAGAAAAATGACACGCCCCGTCATTCTCGAGATAGAGGAAAACACGAATCGCCAAAACCGCACAAAAAATAATTGATGGAACAATGTGGGCCTGATTGAAGTCGACACTGAAAGCAGACGGTTCGTTTTCGCTTCGGTTGCACCGGTATTATTTCCAGTCTAGACCTTGTTAATTTGATACTTTTTGATAGGGGTAAATTGTAAGTCTAGACTGTCATAATGGTCACTTGTTAAAATTCGCTCTAATGAAATCTGTTAGGACGTATTTAATTAATGAGTTATGTAATTTTATTACTGAAGGCCCGAGCTTTTCACAGAACTAAATTGATATTACGTACCTTCGCAAATGAGATACGTTAATATTAACTTACAGATTTTCAAACAGATCAACAATAAAAAACTAAGTTACTCTCTACTTAGATCCGTTAATTTCAAGAATATCACGAAGAAACTTCCCTATCTTTGTCAGAAACTCAAAAAAAATTTATTTTTGAATTTTTATAAGAGTTACTTCGTTATATTGTTTGATTCCTTTAACTAGTACAGGCATTATAAATAATAGGATGTAACTATGATGGATAAAGAAAGAAATTTCAAGCGCAGCTTAAAGAAAGCCGCATAATATAATACATAATAAATCATAATTCTGGTTTCAGCAGTTTCTAAACTGTCGACAATGCCGTACGTCTTCACAATTCATTACTTTCTCGAACAGCACACGAACGAAATCGTCGGCAAGAAATGCACTGCTTTTGAACATTTTTTTTATTTTAAGTAGAAGTCTGCCAGACGTAGAATATCTCGATGGGTCAGCAATTCACGGAAGACCCCAATTTATATATTTGCCTTCCCATTGAATTGAGATTTTCGTAAGCGGCTCATCCTTTCCGATGGTCCCCTTCCCGAGCCGTTCGTCGTCCTAATCCCATTTTCATTCTCTTTTCTCCGGGCGCCGAGAAAAAATATCGCAATTTAACCTGCGGAGATTAACGGGCCTTTTTTACGGCTCAACTTAAGAAACACTAATTATAATTTGTCACTGTCTGCCCTGAAAACATAAATCTTGAGGAGCCGCACGAAGGGGCGAAATTAAATCGAGAATTGTTAATAAATTTTTTAATTCACCATTTCCATGCTAATTCTTTTTTCTGCATTACTCAGAATGATTTCTGATACTATGCGAGGCGCATACTAAAATCAATGTATCTTTACACATGCATTGATGAAAGCTTCTGTTAATAAACTGCTTAATTCATTAAAACTGATATTCATTCTTCTTAGCTTCAGTCTACGAGTAGAACTGCGGCGTTGTACTGTTCTAGAATTAATAAACATAAATAAACATAATTAAAATGATAATTCAATTTCTTATTAAACCAGGAGAGTGGAATAAAGCTTTTCGCTTTTTTAATTTGAAAAAGTTGCAATACGTCATTCTTAACTTTTGCAATTAAATAAAATTTCATAATAACAAATAAAGAGAAAAGCATTTTAAATTGCCCTGTTTGTAGCTTATACGAGTTTCTAGTCTATGATTGTCCAACCGAAAACGTCGTTGTTTCAGCTCTTTGAACATTTAATTCAAAATTGAATTTTAACTCGGATTTAAAATGAAGCTCGTTTCGTTTTGCTTAATTTGATAATTTCAGAAGTTTCGAATCGAATGCTAGATTGTACTGGAATTATGTAAGAATGTTCAGGAATAGAAAAACCTCTATATAAATATAATATAAGTGACTAATAACGATTCGTACAATGATAAACAATAGAAGTGTTATTTGACAAAAAAGAGCTTCAGCTTATTTGAATGTTTTAAATGTGTTAAGCGACTGTGAGCAATTAAAGAATTCTTAATTAAATAAACGATAATTTCTTCTAACCCCCGAATTCGTAACAATATCTATTAAAGAGACATGTTGAAGGTCTAAATATTAGGGAAGACATACCCGAATGTTTGAGCTACCCGGGTACCCGAATAAACTACCCGGATACTACCCGGGTACCCGTATCGTGCTCGGGTAATCTTATGAGCTCGGGTACCCGTATAAATTCGAGTACCCGTACAAAACTGAGGTCCGGATCTGATACGGGTACCCTTATAAATTCGGGTACCCGGGTATGTTCGGGTATAAGTTTGGATATTTCAACGTAAATGGATACATGAACTTTACATGAGTGTCCAAATGTTAAAAATAAGTTTTCATCATGTAATGACAGATAGGTATATGTTTTTCCGAGATTCTGTGCTGACAAATTAAATGGATAATAACGAGTACCCGGATAAAGTAATGATACCCGGGTAATAATCGCACGGGTAATATTCGGGTACCCGATGTACCCGGGTAATAACAAGTACCCGGATAAAAAAATGATACACGTGTAATAATTTCACGGGTAGTATTCGGGTACCCGATGTACCCGGATAACAACGGGTACCCGGATAAAAAAAATGATACCCGGGTAACAATTATACGGGTAGTATTCGGGTACCCGGGTACCTGATGTCTTCCCTACTAAATATCGACTCTAAATAAATTTCGTCATCTAAATATCGCCAAAGTAGATACGGGATATTTAAAAATATTGAATAACGACAAATAATGCAAGCTTTGGTATTATCTTCATTGAAACTTAGATATGCCTTACCCAGTTTAAAAGCTAGACTCTATCTGGACTATACCTTCAAAAATTTCATATGCCTTACTGAAAATATTCTTGAATAGACTTGATAAATATCTGGATCATTCGAAGTTAATTTTAATTCACGTTTTCGGAATCTTCCATTGGAATCCTTCTACTAATGGTAATCCATTAATCAAGACAATGGGTGGTATAAATAAAAATGAAGAACCTGCTAATACTACTAGTAGGTATCTTCTCCTTTACTCCAATATTTTAGTATGTACTAAATTGCGAAGCAGATACTTTAATTTTCCGGAAGTTATTACTATAAATAGTATTCTTGTGGAAACTATTGAAATGTTTACTACGCTCTGGAGAATTCACTTCGACTGATTCACTTCGGTTTTAACGTCAAATTGTAATATTTACTTCGATATTAGCGAAGCTGGTCTTACAGCAACTTCAGCTTGTATGCTACGGCCCGGTCTTTCCATCTCCTAATAAATTTATTCGATGAATAACTTTACGAATCACTATGGAAACCATTCACAAAAATCAAGTTATTTGCCAGATAACGTTATCGGGAACTTTATTAGGAGGTGGAAAGATCCGGCCTACACTGAAAGTGTCTTATATACAAGGGGAAAAAATTGTTATGCAAGAAGAAATTATTATAATGATTTATTGTTATCATTGAATATTTAGATAAGTAAAAAAGTTCGTCACAAAACTATTTTTAAAGTAGTTAAACTACTCAAATAAGCTTTCTAGAAAAAATATGGCCTTGCTAGCTAACGGATTTCTGAACTGGTTAATGGAACTAGATATGATGCTCTTTCACATATTCAACAAATGCAAGTGTTTTTACGGACTTTAGGTAAGTAGTTCGATAAAGTTAAAAAAAGTTGGTACTAATGTTTGGAATTCATCAACGATCGTTTCTAAAACTGGATGGATCAAGTTTCTTGCTACATACGAAACAATCAACAGATCTAAAAAAAACAACGGGCAGTGCATAATATAATGTCAATGCAAAGCACTTGGAAAAAATACGTATATGAAATTTTTCTGATTAGGTTTTCAGTTTCACAAATTATAAAATTTTTCTTAGCAGTCATTGTGAACTTTATATCTCGCTTTCTTCAAGTTAGTCCTTTTCCATTTTTCCCTTCATATTAATTATTTTCTTTTAGGTAAGTATTTCAATAAAGTTTGAAAAACGGAAAACACAATCCTGAAATTTATCTGGGAGTTGGAGTTGGTATTGATGTGGAAATTCATCAAACCACCGTTTCTAAAACTGGATAGATCAAGTTTCTTGCTACAAACGAAACATTCAACAGAGCTAAAGAAGAATAAGAAGGGACAGTGCATAATAGAAGGCCAATGTTGTCAAGAAAAGTGACTGCACCCAAGTTAAATTTTCGCAATTTCTTGTTTAATTACTTTTACGTTCAGCAAGGACCTTGAAAAAAATACGTATCTGAAATTTTTCTGAGAACCGAATTTTCATTTCCATAAATTATAAAATTTTTATTACCAGCCATTCATTTTGAATTTTTATCTCCCGCTTTCTTCAATTTATTTCTTTTTCATTTGCTCTTCGTGTTATCTATTTTCTTTAAATTTGGTTCACTTCTAAATTTTTTATCAACTCTTTCCCCATTTTAACAGCCATTCTTTGTTTTGTATAACATAATTTTAAAACATTCTAACATAAGCACAAATGTCAGTAGTAAGTCTTTATTTTACCTTCTTCCTGTGGCATTTTTGTGTTCAAAGACATCTTACAAACTAAAGGAAGTACCAAAATTCAGGAATAATTTAATTCCGTTGCGAGCAAATAATCGCAGAGGTAAAATGGGAGTGGCAGAGAATGTTATGCATTTTGAAGAATATATTAAACAATGAAAGCACATACTTGATACAGTAAAGTATTTACTTCAGTGTTAAGAATTTTCTATAGAAAGTCAAGTATGTACTACCGGAAGTTAGCATATACTTCGGGGTTAGAGTAAATACTACGGGGAAGATACTGATACTTGTAGTATTAACAATTTTTCATTTTTATTCATGCCACCCAGTACTTCAATAGTTATTTACGTGTCAAGGCTAGGCTCACAAACTTCTAGCTCGCCTGTAAAGATTAATTGCAAAGCGTGTCGCGTACAAACTTTCATTTCCACCTTCACATAGCGATTTTTAATTAATTTACTTTAATTTTTTTATGAAAACGTTTTTTTGTAAAATCGTATCAAAATGAAGTCATTTATACAATAATTTGCGGGCGTAAATAGTGCCTTTTGCGCCCTAAAACCTAAGAAACCAACATGTTTATTTGCATCACATTAGCAACCAACAACGTAACTTGATTTTTGAGAACGAATCGTGCCATTTATTTTTTCAAAGCTTTGGGCGGACGGCCACTGCGCGCGAAAGTAAGCTAAGCTAAGCGAAACTAAGTTTTTTGAAAATTAGATCCGACTTAATCTTACCCTGACGAGGCAACCGAGCGAAGATAAACATTGTTTTATATCTTTGCTATCCTATTTTCGCTTCCCTTAGCTTTAGTTGCCACGTTCGCGTAAGATTACGTTGGATCTAATTTTCAAAAAACTTAGTTTCGCTTAGCTTAGCTTACTTTCGCGTTCAGTGGCCGCCTGCCTTTAGGTGGATTTAAACGATTTTACAAAAAATCTTGTTTGCATTTTGGTCGTGAACGACGATTTTGGCTTTTTGCGTCTTATAATCCCTCAGCCCTTCGGGCCTATAATTCCGCCGCGGGCCAAAATCGCCTCCTTCACGCCCTTAATACAAAAATAGCTATCCAAGGCTTAGGTTTTAGGGCGCAAAAGGCACTATTTACACCCGCAAATTATTGTATAAATGACTTCATTTTGATACGATTTTACAAAAAAATATTTTCGGTCGAGTGTCGACCCTTTTCAAGCGGAAAATTGGTGAATTTCACTTCGTCACGTCCTAGACAAGAAATAATAAGCACCATCACATTGACCTACTTATTAAGCAACAATCAATGGATACATCTCCGGAATTTCTTCCCTCATTATCTGCCGACTTTTATAATATCACATTTCATTTAAGACTCCTCCGCTCCTCCCCCAACTAAAACTGGTGCCATAGAGTTCATATACACCCTGTTCAGAAATTAGGGGACTCGGTGGTCGTAGCGCTGTTCCTTGCATGATTCTAAGACGAAACTCTTAATACAAAAACTTTGTCCGAGCCCTCCTGTTTATATGCGAGGTCATCAAAGTTGAAGGTATAAGGAATGAAAAATGCATTTTAAGTGCATTTAACCGACCAAATTTTGTTCAAATTATAATTATGTAGAAGCTTTTGTTATCCTTGCAGTTTGTCCTCATTTTAAGCTGTTTTAACATGTCTTCAACAAATTAAAACTAATAAAGTCAATAAAATAAAAGTAAGATAAAATACATTTTTGTATTAAGATTTTCTTCTTAGAATCATGCAAAGAACAGCGCTACGACCTCCGGGTCCCCTAATTTCTGAACACCCTGTATTTCGAATTGCAGTCTTGGTAGTTGTTGTAAATCTACTTACATTGTGTGTATATACTTACGTCTGGAAGGATAGCTTCCTGTCAATGAAATCTATGAATATTTCTCGACTCTTCCCAAACACAAAAAGTCGAGAAAAATCGTCGAACAAAATTTCACTATCTTGCATTTGAAAACTTGGCTTAACCGAATCCTTGTTCGCTTAGACTCACAGAAAGACAAATTTTTGGAATCTGTGAAACGCAAATCAATCAGTTCAACCAAAAATTCATCCAAAACTCAAGGAATCGAAATTCTCTGAAAAGAATGGTTTAACCCGTAAAGTACTCACAGATTTCATCCAGTTTTATATTTACAACCGCTACCCAATTAAACTTATGAAAACTATGATACTAATGACAATTCAGAGAAGGAACTTAAATAAAAAAGTAACTTGGTGGATGTCAAGATTTGCTTCAATCCCTGCTAAAACGAGCCTATTTTGGGCTTTAGCTCTCTCCACTTCCGCCGTTTCCGCCGACAGACATAGGGATTCCTCTGAAATATCAACAAGTCTAAGAAAAATATTGAAGCGAGAGGATGTAATTTCGATAGAGCCTCACTATCTATTCGAAAAGTACTACAACAACTAGCTCATTCAAATTCACAGTAACCCACAGAAATGTAATTTCAAAGACTCAACGCAAAAGTTCAACCCGAACAACATATTCGGCGAACCGAACATTCAACGAAAACGATGGTGGGCAATAAGTCGAAGCAGCGAAGGAAAGAACTGAAACCCAAAATGAAGAAGACGCCAAAGCTATATCATGGAAACTGATCTTGTGTTATCCAGAGCTAAAACCAGTTGAAAATGTCAACGATGGAGAAGAAACGTATCTTTGAATAAAAATTAATGCTTGTTTAGAAATTCTAAATTGTTTATTTTTCTAGTAGTTCACCCCTTCCTTTTTTTTGTTAAAATTTTGTTGTACGTTAAATACATTTTATTGATTCCAAATTCCTAAAGTGTGATTTTGGGTTTTAGCCTTTTAATCGCGTATAAAAAGGAAATAATTATAAATCACTGACGTCCACAACGTTGGGAAAACTACAGTGATGTATTACACTTAGCGTTCACGTTATACGATAAATAAAGCACCGCTGATGGCGTCAGGTTATAAACTGCCAAAAGATAACTTCATCATCAAGCGTTTTATATAAAATAAAAAAAAAAAACATAATAGTGAATTTATCACCTTATTAAATTTATCGCCCCCCGAAATTTATGAAGCGCCGGATTAATGTCTCTATTCAAATAATTCGCTCGTATGAATTCCATTTCGCCCCCCGTTCGCCTCGCTCATCGAAAACGTCTCTCTCATCCCTGGTATTCGCATTAAATTAATCGGATCGAACTTTGTACGCTTCGATAATGACCGTTATTGTTTGCGATGTGTTTGTACCGTGCACACATCAAATAGACGGGCTTCATTTTGAGGTCACACCGACCTCGGGTGGGCACTAACAAATTTCGAATTAAAAACAATAGACGAAAATATATCATATTCAAATTTGCTGCCTAAACTATATGCAACCATTTTCAGTTACTAAATGATTTGGAGCTTGATATTACACAAACTCAAATTATGGTATATACATGTACAGAACTAAAATAAATACTTTGAATTAAAATAACCTCCGTATTAAACTCACCATTTTTCTCAAGGAAAAATCGGAAACCAATCTATGAAAATTGAAATTTTTAAAATAAAATTTTGTGCATGAATGATACTTGAATCAACAATCAAATTGAATCAATTAGTAAGGTTATGGTAATATCAGCCGTATCGGGTCTTCATTTAATATTGTATCCCACGTATATAACCAAGTATTTAACAGTTTGCTAAAATAACAGCACTCAAGGGCGTAGTTTAAATGTGAATAAACTTTGTTATTTTACCTTGATATTGATAATAATGGGCGGGAAGGAGTTTTCGATTAAGCTGAAAATCATATTTCACACAGGTGTTTAAAAATATGTTCGGATATTTTACCCACTTATGGATCTCATCAATATAAATACAAAAGTCCTAATAAACTTAGGTCCGAAAATCAACGGTTCCCGAGATACAACGGATTCTGTAAAAAATACATTTTGCTTGTTAAACCTTCAATAATATTTCAAGTTAAGCTAATAGTGTAGCTAATGTAAGCATACGGGTGAGAAATATTATGCGGACTATTACTTCAACACCTCCTTATCACGAAAAGTGAGAAATTTTTTACTGCCTCTTTTTAAGAGTGCGAATAGTGAAGATTAATGAGATGCAGGTACACCATGACCGATTTTCATTAGAAAATCCATAGCCATTTTTTTTATTTTGGGAAGATAACAACAAAAAGTATGTGAAATCTCATGTTAATTCCCCATACCTCAGATTTATTTGGGATACAGGACAATAGGAAAATTTAAATTTAATTCTTCTTGAATTTAATAATTTTTTAGAAATAGAAGGTATTAAAGAAAATGAACTATACGGATAGTTCTGCGTTCTAAAGAAAATTATAGAAAATAGATCTATGAAAGAAATAAAGATATCAAAAAAAAAGAGATGAACTGGGAGAAGGGTGTCACCAAAGGAAGAAAAACATCTCAGTTGGTTTGGTCATGCAATGAGGAGAGAGCCGAAAATAATAACGAAAAAAAAAACCTGGAGAAAATAGCTAAAAAAGTAAAGCAAAGAGGAAAATTAATGCAAAGAATTGAGGATTTTTCATCATCACAAAGACAAATTTATTAAAAAGATGAGAAATTGGGTCAAAAATCAAATAGGATTAAAAACATCCCACACCCTAACATAAGTAGAGTGACGAATGTATTTTATTACGATAAATAAGATTAGAGGAGAAGAAAGAAATTGTATCATGCTGTCTTAAATAAAATAAGTAATTAAATCATGATTAATGTTAAATAATAAGAATGTTAACTAATTTTAGAAGTTTCCAAGACTGATGTAATAAAATCATTTCATTATTGAAACGCTCATTGACAAGTAGGGGAAGTAGAGTATAAATTGTTTCAATAAAATAAAAATTCCAATAACGTTGGAAAAACTTATAATAGAAAACTGCTTCAAATATCAGAGCACGTAATTGGATTTTGATACTTTTAATACGAAACACCTGTTTATTGAAAAGTTAACAAAAATTGACACCGGCGTCTGGAGTTCAATTTTTAAAACAAAATTAATGGTGAAGGCCTCATTTCGATATGTTATACCGCTTAGGAGCTAGGACCCTACAGGTGTTTTTCAAAATTCTACGACTTTTAACTGCGGTAAAAACTATTAAACTTTTAATTAAAACTTTGAATCTCTATATCAAAAACTATTTGAATAAAATATCAAGTATTTTACATTTTTGTAAATGAAATTCTATGTTTTTTTGTTCTTTTCAAAAACTTACAAATATATAGGGTGCTCTATATGAAAAATCAAAGTTCCTGTTTATATCTCAAATATTGAGCACTCTAAAAAAATAATTTGAAGAAATAAACTCTGTTTGAAAAATGCAGAAGAAAAAAATAAAGAAGTTTTTACAGAAATCAAAAATTTTCATAAACAAAAAAGTTATAGAGGTGTTTAGAAATCGTAGAATTTTGAAAAACACCCCGTAGCTCCTAAGCGGTATAAGATATAGAAATACGGTCTTCATAAAAATCGAGCTCCAGAAGCCGAGGTCAGTTTTTGTCTTAACTCTTCTAAAAACAGGTGTTTTCTATTAAAAGTATCAAATCTAGCCCTCCCTGTACATTAGAAAACTTTAAGGAAATTATCTTTTTTACTTTTCTTCAACCAATAGGTAATTGTGAATAAACAATGTGTTGTACATGCATTTTCAACAAAAACTGCTACCTACCTAACTATATCAAAATAGTCGACCTTGAATAGATTGCGAAAATTGAAGGAAACTCCTTTACGTTGGTGAACAACCTACCTGAAATTATGCCCAGCTCAGTGGAGATGGGAGTGGGCTACACAATAGGATCGTCGGTAGCTCGTTATCTAGTTGTTAATTAAGAAAGGGGCGCCACCTAGCGTTATATTTATTCCAGGTATAAGTAATACGTGTTACCGCTAGGACTACACACGTGAATGTAGCATATGAGTAACCCTCAAGTTTGAAATTCCGCGTTTAAAAAAAATATTTTTATCAGTCACCCTGTATATATCGAAATTATCAGTCACCCTATATATAACGAAATCTAAAAGAAAAGTATGACAATTCACGACATTAAGTTTATTGATCGTTTTAAATGAAAATTACGTAAATGTACGTTAATCACTCTAGTTCGAAATAAAATTAAAATTCACAGAGCAAGTGTAACACGTAAACACCGGCAAGGATATCCTATTTGGTTTACAAAGGTGATGTACAGGGTGTCCCATTTTCGATGGTATTCCATAGGTATCTTCGTTAATAATGGAAATAGAAAAAAACCGAGCACGCAATATTGGGTCAACTTTTTATGCTAATTTGAATGGCCAACATAAAAATTTGCTGTTCCCTGCCATTTTCGCGGTACAGTTGAAAAACGAAAAATTCCTCAAATTTTCAAACGCACATATTTTTTTTATTTTTAAAGATATCGAAAAATGATAAAGGCATTTTTTATTCGACTTTTAACATAGAACATGATTCAAGCAGAAAAAATACCCTTTTTAATGATGTCAAAGCCAACTATGGCTTCCATTTAAAAAAAAAAACATTAGTTGTGGTTATATCTCGGTTATTATGAACTTTTGGTGCGATTTGATTAAAGAATCATGAGAACACCTCTATAACCCTGTACAAGTTATAAGCACCTGTTAGTTTGACAGTAGGAGGCAGTTATTAATTTTCTTTATGCAAATTATGACATGTTTTTAAGGAACCGTGACTTGAAATATGCAAATACAAAATTTTCCAGCCTTTAACTACTCATTATGCAGCGTAATTGATGATTAACCGAAATAAGGAATGAAAAGTGTACTATACCGCTCGACGTTAAGTCCGGTCCTCTGATGCCATAAATCACAACATTTACATCGAAGTCTCGAGAGAGGGCTTTGATCCTACATGCACGTCCGAACTTTCGCGGTGTTTGATGGTAGTAGAACTAGATGACTCTCGTACGGCTTTTCTGTTTACTGCCTATCACCTGCTACAATTTGCGTCGCGTAACGTGAATTGCCTCGTATAACGTGAAACTGCCCCGTACAACGTGAAACTGCCCCATACAACGTGCCCTTGTTTAAAAATAAGGGCCTATTAAAACCTGTGACACATCCGTTTGATTGATCCTGTGTGATTGAAGTTGGAGTTCGTGACGTGAGTTTTATCTGCTACTTAAGCCTTGGCGATATTCCAATCAACTTTCTTGAGTGTATAAAATCCCTATTGACTGCTAGGTGGTCGAATTCGACACGAATCACATAAATTAGCTTCTACAGCAAACTAAAATGACCTACACTCAGGAATGTCATGAATACCAAGATGGGGATTTTAATATTAGTTTTTTATTTTCGAAGCAACAAACAAACAAACGCCAACACATTTCCTTTTGTTCCAAAACCGAAATTAACCAGTCAACACGCACGAGAAAGGAAACAAAAAGGTAGTCCTTAGAGTTTGAATTCAGAATAGAGCGATCAGTGAAGCCAAAACAGAAGTTTAGAGTTTGACCAGATAGACCATTAAATGAAGACAAAATTTTAACATTCCCTAAAATAAAATCGTTAAAGCGAGACTGAACCGTAATAAAACCGAAAGCTCTGAAACCAAATACTTTTATTTTAAATTTATTTCAAAGTATTTTGCTAAACACCTGTGCAGTTTATAATATATTCATTATGTAACAAAATTATGAATTAATTTTTTATAAAGAGGAGCCTCATATTATTTAAACAGTTTGTCCAATATATCTTTATCAAAAACCTCTAAGCTTTGTACGTCTAAGGCCCAGTTTTATAATCGTGGAATAAGGACAGAATAACTGTTCACTGAATATCCTTTAACGTTCCTCCATATTTACGTCACACCTACGTCAGGTTATTCTAAGAATAATGCTTATCCGACGATTGTAAAATCGGGCCTAAATCAAATCAAGCGTACATTATGTGAGAAAACCGCGAAATAACAAATGTTACGTTAATTTAAAAAAAATAATAAAATTAACGCATTTACTTAAAGCATTATATTACTTCGAAAATTGAAAGTGTCTTGTTACTGTTTTCATCACAATTCTTCCACCATACTATTAATAATTAGAATATTTTCCATCTCGTGTGTCGAGCTTTCTACAGACAAATGTGATTTTATCCGTTTCTTTTAAAGAGTTAGTAGATGAAAGAAGCTGACAATGTTTGAAAACTATTCCTATTCGTATATTAATGACATTGATAAAAATTCATTAATCCGAGGAAATACTTTTTAATATTTATAAAACGTTCGAACGGTTTTCTATTAATTACGTACATTCTGCAAGCTCCTGTTTGACCGAACCAAAACCAAGTGCAAAACCTTTGATTACTAATCATCATTTTTACGGAAATAAAATAGAAAAAATTTCAGTTCTAATATCTCAACGGAAAAACGCAGGACGACAGCGTAAAAATCAAACAGATCAATCTTACTTCGACCACACTTACCGGGATAATGGGACAGAAAGAGCGCATATATCAAAAATTGACAAATTTTACGTGAGATATCCGGTCGTTTTTTGGTCATCGAGGTGCATTTACGACGATTTACTGCTACCCGAACGAAATAGAAAATGTTTTTTTTTATTTCCTACTTGTTCTTAAATTTATCGGTTTTCTCGATCCCCTTTATATCTTTAGCAGTTACAATAGAATTTCCAAAGAAAAAATTAATAGACTACATGAATTTAAGAAAACTAGAAATTTAGAATAAAATCGTGTGTGTAGAAACAACATCAAAGGAAATTATATAAAATATAAAATAATTAAAAACGTTTATGTAAATTGTCAGGAACATTAAAATAACAAATGTAAATAAGTTAGAATTCAATATTTTTGTTGTAAGTCTAGAATAGTATGAGATCGTTAGGTAAGGTAATATATTTAAGCGACGAATCCTTTTATTCCCGAAAGGCTTTAGTTGAAACATGTTTTGCACAGAGCACAATGAAAGTAATTTAGAATAGTCCTGATTCATTTTATATCCGGCATCCTTAAACAATACCCGGCGTTTAAAGAATAATTTCCTTCATTACAACGGGTCGGAGAAAAAGTTGTCTGACATGCATGGAAAATGCCTCTGGATGTTTCGTTCGACTCGCAAAATGTTATCTCGCGTTTCATCGCCGAGCGGAGCACGTTTTTATAGAATTATTTTTGTATTATCGTTAATTGTGGAAGTTTTCCGCCGGCCGATTATCGGGCGGAACGTGGAGCTCGGAGAATATGAATAAGAAATAAATCAGTGCGCGTCCCAAGTTCGGAGCACAATTACCGCTGGAAAAACTCCATAAAAACAGTCGTATCATCCGTCTAACTAACGACGACTCCCGGAAAAACTTTCCCCAACTTAAACTCGAGCATATTCCTTCGCGGTTTTTATCGAATTGCCACTGCCGAAATGCGATTCGGATGGCGCGCCCATAGCCTCTCGGATCTCATCAATCAGTGCGATGCAAGGTGGAAGATTTCCGTCTGAAAAATTAGCTCTTCCACCCTTCTATCACATTGTTACCTTATCAATTCCACAGTTTCATTAAATTATTTGAGAAATGTCCGCTACATACATCATACATCAGTTAAATTTTGAATATCAAGAGAAATTATGATTCCAAGGTATTTCGACTCAAATATTGCTAACACTGAAACACAAATTTTTGTTAAGAAAAACAAACTGAGGGCAACAATCAAGAGATGCAATCGCCATCATTAGACTAACACACATACACCAGTCTGAAAGCAGTTCGGATGTTACAACATCGTGGAGGATTTGCAGTTCTTTGAAGGCATCTCCGAAGCCGGACTTCTCAGACCAGCAGCAAGTCCAATATAACCGATTTTATAACATGTACGATTACATTTGTTTCATAACTGCAATCAGAATTACATGGGGATTCATTTGAAACTAACTACGAATGCGAGAGTTGAAAAATTACGAAGTTGTTTTTTTTATAAAGAAATTTAACTCGCGTTATCACAAGAAATTATTGTTTCCATTTCACCACCAGTATGACGTGTATGAAAGTTTTTTTATAACGAGTCTACAAATAGGACTGACTTTAAAATTGGGGACAGTTACTTGAAATTCCCGGTTTGAATGTACAGAGGTAACACGAAATGTTATGTGAAGCCTTCGCGATTTATTTAAACAATGCAAAGTGAAGTGTAATAAAACAGTAGTTGATGTATATAAGACCGTAAGATTGAACAGACTATTAATCAAATCATTTATAAATTTCTAAATTTTAATAATATCAATAAATAATTTAATCATTTTGAACTGATTACGTATTTAAACAAATGACCATTACAGAACTTAGTTTATATTAAATTCACCTAAAACAAACAGTCACTATTGTTGCATAAAAGAAATTGTTAATAAAGAATTTTAAGTTGACCCGAGTTATTTTAATTCATAAATGAGCGTAAGAAAGATCTACGAGCGTATAAAAAACCCAAAAGCGTTTATAGATTTTAACACAAAGAAAAAGGTTTACGTCCTGAACCTTAAGAGTTTCATGATTACACACAAATATGTACGTTATGAAATAAAAACAAAAACAAATTTAACAACAACCAATAACGTAGCAATATGTATTTATTAAAAAATATATACAGGTGTCCCAACAGTGTGTTCTCGGGCTATATCTCCATAACTATTGAAGATACAAAAAAATTTTCAACACAATTTCTTTTTTAATTTAAAATATCTACAACACAAAATTATTTTCATCTATACAGAGTGAATCAAAACAGTGATGCCGGACACAACTTTTTTATTTCAAATGGCATGCCCTATATATGAAATCAAATTTGGATTGCCCATAAAGTTCTACACATTTTCTGTATACCATTGCCTATACCTAAACCTAACCGTTCTTGAGATATTTAACATTTTGTCTAAAAATTGCCATTTACAGCCACTATTTTATTTATTGATATTTTATTTATTTTTAACCCTAAGAAAAGGATTTTTGGTACAGATGTAGTTGATACATAAGCTTATCATAAGCCATTATTAAATATACTTTTATCGCTACAGGGTGGTCATGGTAATAAACGAAATCTCAGAAATTTCAAAATGACAGAACTCAATTTTCTTAAATAGCATGCCCTATATTTTTCTATCCTAAATTCTTCGTTTAATAAAGTACTTTCATTTTTGTTAAGTATGTCTTATACCTATCCGAGATATTTTCTGAGATTTTTAGATTTATTTGAATTATTTCTTTTAAAACGAGTTATTGTCTAAGGTGGCCGTGGAAAACGGCAAACAAATGAACCTGTTGACTTTAATAATTAATTTTCAAGCGACAATAATGTACAGGCATGAGTTAGTTCTAGTACGTGACTCCTTTAAACAGTTATACATTTTTTTTGTACTTACGTCATACATGTCCCAAGCTCTCTATGAGCTTGTCAGGAATGCGTTAAGCTGGTTATTGTAATATTGCCCGCTGCGGCTGCGACCGACCTACTAGGTGTTTTCTGTCGGCATTCGTCTTACAAACCGGGAAAACGCAGAAAACCTAGTTCGAAGGGGCCGAAATGAATCCTGAACACAATCCGACACATAAGTGTTCCATTTCTCACATAGGACCCATATGTACCAGAAGGGGATTTGAAAACACACCTATAGTTGCCCGACCAAGCGTCAAGCCCGTTACCAGCGGATCCAACCAACTTTCGCGATGCAACCATTTAGTAAAGAAATAATTCAATAAATCTAATAATTCATGTCTTAACAAGTACCCAACAGTCTAACACTTTGAAAAATAATTATTAATGTCAACCGGTTCATTGTTTGCCGGTTTTCCACAGCCACCTTAGACAAATGTTCGTTTTAAAAGATATAATTCAAATAGATCCGAAAATCTCAAAAAATATCGCAGATAGGTATAAGACATACTTAAGAAAAATGAAAATACTTTATTAAACGAAGAATTTAGGATAGAAAAATATAGGGCATGCTATTTAAGAAAATTGTGTTTTGCCATTTTGAAATTTCTGAGATTTCATTTATTACCATGACCACCCTGTAGCGATAAAAGTACATTTAATAACGGCTTATGATAAGCTTATGTATCAACTACATCTGTATCAAAAATCTTTTTCTTAGAGTTACAATTAAATGAAATATCAATAAATAAATTAGTGGCTGCAAATGGCAGTTTTTAGACAAAATGATAAATATCTCAAGAACAGTTAGGTTTAGGTATAGGCAATGGTATACAGAAAGTATTTAGAATTTTATGGGCAATCCAAATTTGGTTTCATGTATAGGGCATGCCATTTGAAATAAAAAAGTTGTGTCCGGCATTACTGTTTTGATTCACTCTGTATAGATAAAAATAATTTTGTGTTGTAGATCTCTAAAATTAAAAAGGAAATTGTATTGAAAATTTTTTTCTATCTTCAGTACTTATGGAGATATGGCCCGAGAACACACTGTTGGGACACCCTGTATAATTCAAATGGAATGTTCATCAAGCTTTTTGTTAAACTTTGCTGAACATTGAGAATCGATCTAAATATGTTCTGTTAGGTACTTCATTATCTTCTATGTATAGTCGGTATCCTTCCAAGCCCGATCTATGCAGATGAAATCTGATAAGTTTCTACAAGAACGGTGGCTAGAGAGCGCAATGAAGTGTTCAGCTCCGAGTCTTACACGGAGTATCTTCTACTGCCTTATTTTGTATTGCACGATCCTATATCTCCGTCCAAACTCGAGCTTTTAATTACAGCTCTAAATAATTCAAGAACTTTTTGGCAAAGGAATCGGCCAATTCAATTTCCAAATGACCCAGTAACCAATTCGGAAGTACCCTGCTTAAGCTGCCTAAAGGTCGTTTAAGTGCAACTTATTTTGTTGTAAAAGGTTTGATCCCATTTCTTTAAATTGTTCAGTATCACACAATAAACTGGATGGAAAATTAGATTGAGCCAAAATTTGTCTGAAAAAATAGAACTTCCAAACAATATCTATAGTTCAAAAAATTATTCCAAATATTGTTATAGAATTTGAACCAAATCTTGTACGAGTAATAAATAACACTGGGCAACAAAATTGATACTTTTTTCTGCCTCGTTCAACAAATTATTATTTTTGGATCACCTACCAATAGATAAAACCAAATATATGAATTAAAAAAAAAAATTGGCTCTGATTGGAAAAATATTTATTTTTCAAAGAAGAAAGAACGATACATTTAACACATCAAAATAAATATTAATTTTTAATTTGTTGTGCTCTTTTTCGCATGTCGCTTATAAATAGCTTCTGGACTGTCCCTTACAAGAGTCCAGCAATAATCCGCCAACATTGAAGCAGTCCATTTCCCTTGATACCGTTTTTCCATTGCGGCAATATCCTGGTGAAACGTTCATCGCTAACTGCTCCACAGTTAATAGGAAAAAAAATCTAAATGTGAATGAAGAAAATGTAACTTCAAAGACATGTTGCAACCTAGTCTTTCATAGGAGAGCAACAGATTTTGCACTAGTGTCTTGTAATTGTCAGATTTTGTGTTGCCTAAGAAATTGCTCACAACAAGCTGAAAACTTTTTCATGCGACCTTTTCTTTTTCAGCCAAGAGACTCTCAAATTCTTCGTCATAGAGGACCCACAAAGATGCCTTCTTTAATTTTCGCGTCACTGATTTGAGGAAACTTGTTTGTAAATACTGAAAAGCTCGCTCAGTTTGATCAATAGCTTTGACGAAATTTTAATAAGTCCGAGTTTGATGTGAAGGGGCGGAAGAAAAACTTTATTTGGCTCAATCGCAAATTTTGAACATTTTTAGAACCTGGGACAGACGATTTACGAGGCAACCAGTTCTTCTTCTTATAATGTAGTGTCCTAGCCTTACTGTCCCATTCACAAAGGAAGCAACAGAACTTTGTCTATCCTAGCAGCAACCCTAACAAAATAGCAACCACCTTCAGATCGCCACAAATATACCATTGATGTTCGTCATAATTCACACCGGTTAAAAATCTTTTCATATTACTATAGGTCTCTTTCATATGTGCTGCATAAGCAATAGGAATAGATGGTAAAATGTTTCCATTATGCAAGAGCACAGCCTTTAAACTCAACTTTGACGAATCTATAAATAGGCGCCATTCTGTTGGATTATGCTCGATTCCCAAAGCCTTCATTAGGTTGTCTACGTCAGAACAAAAGACAAGATTGTCTTCCACGGCAAAAATTCTACTAAATCCTTGTGATGGTTTCGGTAAATGTTCGTATTCACGTCTGTTTTAATCTTCACCCAAGCAACTCAGCCTTAGACTTTTGGTAGTCTAGATCTCTAACCAAGTCGTTTAATTCAGTCTGAGTGATTCTGTGGCTGTTCTGGAGTTAACGTAAAAATTTGAATCCTGAAAACTGTCCCTATCTGTTCCCAGCAAATCGGTTTCATCTTAGTCAATTGCACCAAAAAGAACAACTGGCTACAGGTTTAGGCACAGGCGAGTTCTTACTGTGAGGAACAGGGCGGGTTGCCGAAGGTAAATTTGGATATTTTATTGTCCATTTCTTCTTTTTAGTGTACCCATTGCGCAACGGTGGCATCATACAAAGTAGCAATCAGTTAAATGATTTGATGGTTCTCTCCGTAGCATAGGTAGTTACAACAAAGGGCATGGATTTCCTTTCTCCTTTCAACCACTTTAAGAGCGTTGAGCTGCATGTTAAACATGCCCTGTGAGGAGCCCATTTCTTATCCTGGTGACCGTTATCGAATCCAAAATACAAACGACATGCGTTTTTTAACCGAAGCGGATATGGTTCGTTTTTGTTTTGTAAAAGTAACTTCACCACATACGTAACAAAAGTTATCAGCATTGTTAACATATTTATTTCTCAACATGATTAACAAGACTGTTGCAAACTGTCAAACGAAAACAACTAAACAAATGAAAATCGAAATAATCCATAAGCGACTATGATGCTCATAATAACCGTGCGAACAAAGGTACGAACCGTGCATGAAAAAAATCGATATAATCCATAGGCGACTATGATACTCATAATAAACGTACGAACAAAGGTGCGAACCGTGTATGAAAAAAATCGATATAATCCATAGGTGACTGTGATCCTCATAAAAACTGTGCAATCCGCGTATGAAAAAATACTAAAATGAATAATATGAAAAAAATAATCTCATCAAATTCAGAGCCAATCATGAGTTTTAATGTTTATATTCTTTATCAGAGTAACAAAACCCACTGTTATTAGCTGGTTGCGGTTCTGAGGCAAAATCATTGTTGCCTAGTGTAATCAGGAGAGTTCTTTAACAATTTTAAGCCAGAAAAAGTCTTCATTGCGTTGATTTGTTTTTTCAATAGTATCTCAGTCACAAACCTCTTCCTGGAGAACTGGTAACGAATTTAGCAAGATTGGGTTTGAGTTCAGTTTTAGAAACGCTTGCTCACTTACAATAATTTTAGAGTCTTCAGTAAACCTGGAGTCAACCCGTTTTAGAGCGTTCACAAACTGCTCCCATTCGCGTTCATCTCCAACAGGGAATAGCAAGCCGTAGTTGTATTGAGTAGACAATATGTCAATCTTCATTCTCAGAACGTCGTCTAATTCAGTTTCAAACAACAATGTGGAAACCAATGGGCGTATTCAGCAGACCCAAAAGATGTGCAACTAAATTTCTGCTGAATGCAACCGCTTACGAGTAATCACTTAACTGAGGAATTGTAGCGGTCGCCATTTTTTTAATCTCTGTTACCAATTAGAAGAACGTTCCGTTGTTAAAGTTGTGTATCCAAAAGAATTTTGATATTTCATTATCCTGTTGTGATAACTCCGAAACTTGATAGCTCATTCGGTAGAAATTAATGATTAGTCCAATTTTTGGGAGCGCGAACCGTTACTGACTTATTCTGCTGAATGTGCCCTTATTTGACCGCCGCACCGCACCCGCCGCAAGGTAGAATCAATATGTTGACAGTCTGGTCTGATTCTCTGATACAATTTGAAGTAGGCCCAGAAAAATTGAATTGGGACGGAATGAGTTGAAAGAAATATTTCCGTCTAACCAACCAATCTGGACTAATGAGTTTGATTTCAGATGTTTTTTGCGAAGGTTTTGATGCAGTCGTAGGTATATTAACTTTCGCATGTCACCAATTAGATTTATTTGTCCAGAGTCTGCTTGCTTTATCCAAATGGAAGTAAATCGGTCGCAGGATGTCGCAACCTAATCTATTCAATACAAACACCGTTTGATAAAATTTAACATTCAGCTGCTCCCTCTCTTACCAACCTTGGACAACAAGGAATAATTTTTGAAGAGTCTCGGAGATAGAAACTACATCTTTTTTCATATGGAAATTTCCTTTAAGCATTTCATTTAGCATAAACGCTGAACATTTACCTTCCTCCATGTTATTTATTCACCTTGACGGTGTAGCTCATTTCTCCATCTTCATATACATATGTAAACATTACTTTTCACAAGTCATCCGCCTAGAGAGCCCACAAAAGAAGGAAAAGAACTCCTTGTGGGCAACCCCCTAGGCCTGGTATTTCGGTCGCAGTTTAACATTAATCTCCAGTTTATTTCCATAGTAACTATTATTTATGAAAACAATAGTTCCTATGGGAATAAACTGAAGATTAAATTTAAACTGTAACTGAAGTACCGGGTCTTAGAGTAAGACGGTAATAATAGGGATGAGGTGGTCAGTTTTTTAATCGTGGATGATAAACCAAAAACATGGCTTTTTCTCGGATAGTAAGTAAAACCATGTCACTATGATGTTTGGTACGTTAAAAATCCCTATCAGGGGGCGGAAAACCTCCGGGGTTCCGATAAATTTAATATAGTTGGCAATTTGACCTTAGCAGATGATGCCTAGAGAATACGAGGAGTATTCCACAACCCGATAGATACCTCGCCCATTAAAGTAAGGATGAGATTGACAATCGCCAATACTTAATAATAATTAATAATCATATGGCGTAAAAAAAAATGTAAATTAGTAACATAGAAAATATTAATTTTTTTTTTTTTGTTATCAATGTCAAACTCGTATTTAAACAAAAACAGAAAAACTATAACGAACAGTTTCAAATGTGATAAATTGCACATTTACAATAAATCTAGCGGAGCAGATAATAAGATTTATTTGATGCGTAAAATTCGGCTGTTCTATCAACGAGGTACATACGAAATATGTTTTTATGGGCAGCTGGTGGAATGGGGAAACCAGTTTCGATTTTTAACGAACTAAAAGGGAAATTAAAATCACGCTTTACCATCGCAGAGAGTAATAAATTGTCGTGTCACGCATTAAAAAACATTTTTAATTCCTTTTGTAGGCCGGATATGATGTCCTATATATAGTAAAAAGTTTCAGTGAAAAACATCATACTCCGTGATAAAAACAGCGGACGTCGGGGTTGTTTGTCCCACTTTAAGCCTAAGTTTGCATGTGTGAAGTTGCGATAATTTTGCATAACACAATTGCGCCTTTTTTTCCTGTTTTATGTCCCCCACATCCCTGAGTATTCGCTTCAAAATTCCGAGACTAATCTTGCAGCAATTTAATTAATTAATAAACCGTGCTCCTTGGGAAAACGCGATGGAAAATGTGAATTCCACTGTTGGGACAACTTGATTCTTTGTTAATTAAACGAATTTAAACGCGAATGTGAGATGGAATTTTAATTGGATCAACGAAGTCGTCTCGTTTTTGGCAAAGTGATGAGAAATAACTTGGCGTTTAACTTGATGCACGAAAGAACAAGTCGGGTTTGTCTGTTGCTTATGATGTTATGATTAATGATTATTCTCGCCGACATTTATCACGTAAGCGCAACTATTACGTCACAAATAATAATTCAGCATGACTGATTGGAGTGAATAATTAAACCGTGCTACATCGAATCAAGTGACATTTTGACTTAAATATATCAGATTAGAATATCCTAATAAATAAACTGAAATAATTTGATAATTTCTTCAATCTCCTGCAAGGAAAAAATTATATAAAATTTTGACTAGCCTATTTGAAGTTTTAATTTAACAGAAGGAGCAAACATGAAAATTCTGAATTATGTGTTTTTGTAAATAATCTTTTTCTTAACCTAATTGACTCAATGCATCAAACCTTTTCATTTTGATTGTCACTTCATAGTTTTTCTTCTGTTCTGTTTTGAGGGGTTAAAACTTTTTAGTTGGGTATCGAAGAACTCGGATAAGGATATACTTTCAGGTTTTAGCTGAAGCGACAAACAAATATAGAAACATAAAGCCGTAAAAGAAGACTTACTCTGCCGTTACATTAATAATTCTCTTAAGTCGGTCATACGCCGAAGAGTAATACGACTTGCTTTCCTCCCAAGGAGGTTTAAGCAAAAACAGTGCGCCCAGTTTCGACGAAGTAAGTGGCCGGGAGTCTCGAACTTTTTCCGATATTTTTCACGGTGAAACGCACAAGAGTAATGACGTTTCTGTCTGCTGAAGTTTTAAGTATAACGAATCGTCTTTCTTAGTCCGCCGCCGTTAAAAATGTCCTTCTGCCACCGCCGCCGCCGCCATTGTTGATGTTCACAATCGCCCCGCTGTTTGTTGTTAATCGGGGTTGCTTGCAGATTAGACGCGAGGCCATTATTTTACTTTTCAAAGCCGGATTTAATATCGGATTAAGAGATGATGATAAAGTGTAATTTTTTATTTGTTTCTTGAAAAGTGCTTACAAAATACTTGAAATAAAAATAATTAAAAAGTTTTACTTTTTTCTTCAATCTGTTTACAAATCTATTGATGATGATGCCCTATTGACAATTTTAATACCGCGTGATTTTTAAAAATTTTTTATCAACTCTTGCCATGGAATTTGGACGTTTGCATGTTGTAGCTTTACTTGAAAACAGCATAAAGGAGTGCAATGACGTACTTTTCACTTAAGCTAAGACATGCCGTCCAGATCTCATGGCAAGAGTTGATAAAAAAAATTAAAATCATTCGGTATTAGGCCTAAACAATTTAAATTTAATGACGGACCCTTTTTAAAGAGAAAGAAAAAGAGCAAATTGTAACAAGAAATTTTATACCTTATTTTATTCATACGTTTGAGATGACCCAATTTCACAATCATTCGAATTCCATTCATGTTATACTTTGGTCTCGTGTGTATAAGTCTCACATTCAAATTCGGAATTCAAAATCATCAACTTGAGTACAACACGAGGAATTTTAATGAATTATGATTTGGCCAGCATCTTTCGATTTAAATATAGTGCACGATAAGGTTTTATACAGTCATGTAATTACATTTTGCTTGCTTTATAATTTGGTTTTCTTTCTACAAATATATTTCAAAATAATATTAATTCGTACTTAATAATTGCCTCTTGGAACAAATGTATTGGGATTGTTCAATATCTTTAGGTACTCCTCCTGTTATTATGCTGCTCAGTAACAAACTATTTAAACAAGTGTGGAAGTCAAGGTCAATTATATTAGTCTGAAAATACCGGGTGGTTTTTTAAGACTTTTTATCAACTTTCAAAATATTTCAAAAGCTTTATAAATTATTGAAGAAAATTGAAATAAAAATTTTCATTTTAACGCTCTGTATCTCCTTTATTATCAACTTTTGGACTAAATGAGTTGAACTAAATCGCAATAGTTTGATGTCAGAAATCCACTGTTGGTCTGTGTCCCATTGTTTTTGAACCACCTTAGCTTTTATAAATCAAAATAAGTCTAGTAAAAACAGTGAATATCATGACTTTAATTAATTAATTACCTGAGGATATAAAAACATCAAACATGTTAGACCATTTAAAATGTGCTTCAAATCAGATTTACTGGATTTATTCTCATATAGCCACATTCGTTTTCGCTAATACTTTCTCTCAAACCGAACACTATTATAACGCCCAATACAATACAACCACCACAAATAGGGTTCACTTCTTGGACACACAAAAAACAAGTAAGTCACAGCTCCTTTAGTAACTTTGAAAAGGTAGTTAACAACACCCTCACTATACTTGACAACAACCATAGTGCTACTAAGATTAATAATGTTGAAGTAGAATTACCTTCTCCCATAGTTTGTAGTGATACTGCTTTAGTTGATAATACTAATAATCTCACACATATGCTTAAAGCTGATGTAGTTTTGCCACCTTCTATAGTTTGTAATGATAGGGGTTCAGCTAATAATATGAATTATTTGACTTATGAACCTAATTTAGATACCATTGAAAATGTAGACACGTTACCTTTAGAGCACATAGAACTGAGTTCGAACGCTAGTCAATTTAACCAATGTAAAGGGTCCTTCACATATTTTAGGGATTCTTAAATTAATTAATTAATTCTTAGATTATCAAGTTCATGACCTTTTTTCATTATCCACCTAACATAACCCACAATTTTCACACACCGGTTGTTAACTTATCCAACATTCAATTTACCAAGGACGAATTAGAGATCTTAAACTACTTCTGCACCGGTCAATTTACAGAATTAAAAAAAAATTTGTCATACAGATTGAAAACCTAGCTCTTTTCCCGAAAGATAATCTTCGACAAACAATCCATTCAGAAACCTCTCACATTATCAATTTCGCGTTGCTTCATAACAACAAATACCCTAAAAATAAGAACCAATTTCACAAAACCAAAAATTTTAATGATAATGTTCTCCAATTACAAAAGAAAATAAAACAAAATGACTTGGTGATGTCCAAATCGGATAAAGGTCAAGGCATAGTGATTTTAGATCGTCCTACATATTACAATCATAAGGTCGAATCTTTTCTCGAGTCTAATGGTTTCTCGCTGCTTGAATCTAACCCTTTACCATCTTACTCATCCAAAATTCCAAAGTCAATAAGTTCTTGGCTGATAATAAACATAACTCTCTAATTAGTACCAATAAGTTGAAATGTATGAACCCTCAAATTCCTAAATTATATGGACTCCCGAAAACTCACAAGGAAACTTGTCCCATACGACCTGTTGTTTCGTTTATTAATTCGCCAGCTGACGTCACCTCATAATGTTTACTGTCAATGTTCAAAACACATCTAGATATTAGCACCGAATACAATATTCCTAATAGGTCAAATTTTATTAATAAATTACAACGCGTCCCTATTAACCAGGATGATTTTCTAATTTCTCTGGATGTGAGCAATCTATTCACGTCCATTCCGGCAAGTGAATCCACTAGGATCATCAACGACCTACTTTCTAATTCCATCTTGTCTGACGAAGATGCAATTTTTCTTCAAAATCTCTTAAAAATTACCTTGCAACAAAACTTTTTCATTTTTAACGGAAAATTTTACGCACAAACTGACGGTCTGGGTACGGGCTGTAGCTTATCACCAATGTTAGCAAATTTATTTAGGGACAAATTGGAACAAAATTTCTTTAATTCTAATTCAATTACATAGTTATTAAAATATATTAAATTTTGTTGCAGATATGTAGATGATTATCATTATTTTTAATGGACCTCTGAAAGGTTTAAGTACGCTTCTCCAAGAATTTAATTCTCTCCGTCCAAAAATAATCTTCACTCTGGAAATTGAACAGAATAATTCTATTAATTTTTTGGATCTAAATATTACAAGCCTTGACAACGCCCTCAAATTTAAAAAAGAAAACCTACCTTAACTTATAATTGCATCAATTTCTACTCATTTCCACCCATTACAGCATAAACTAGCAGCCTTTAGATCATTTTTTCCAAAGAGCTTTCTCAACTCCTATGACTGAATCTGATTTTAGAGAAATCAGTATTATTATCCAACTAGCTTTTTTTTACATCTCAAAAACTTTTCTTAAAACTAAAAAATAAAATTACTAATAATATCGTTTATCCTGTTACGTCGTCATAGAGTCTAGCTCAACAACAATATTTTGCTATCGCCTTTTTAGGGAAAATATCTTTCAAAATTTACAGGTTTTTAACCTCATTGGACTTAAGAATTTCATTTTCCACCTAAAAAAAAACTTTATTTTGCCACATTAAAGACCCTGTGGACGTTTGGGATCGTAGTGGTGGGGTCTAGGACAATTCGCCGTCGCCGATTCAACGTCGCCAATTCGCCGTCGCCGATTCGCTGTAGGTACAATTCGCCATAGGTACAATTCGCCGTCGGTAAATTCGCCGGCGGTAAATTCGCAGGCGGTAGTTTTAAAATAAATAAATCATTTATCATTAATGATGCATGTATATATTATTTACATTTCATAATTAATGAAAAGAAGATATAATTTTGTAAATACGGTGTTGAAAGATGAAACTTCGTTAAATTTTTAGGTCAGTCGGAATGAACGAAATAATTTAGAAATAAAGAAGTAAGATAGAGAGGAATGAAAACAAACAGCAATCGATTTCAAAGGGGAAAGCGAATTACAAGGAATAAAGGAAGGTGAAGCAAAAATAAAAACAGACAATTTCGTAATGGAAACTAATAATACAATTAAAAAAAAAACTTAATTTAAGAATGAAATAACTTTTGAGAGACAAAATATCTCTGTAGTATCTACTAGTGATGGGATAATCGAATTAAAAATAACCGGTCATTCGATTATTCAAATAACCTATATAATTCGATTATTAAATTTCGTAATTCCAATTAAATATGACCGGTAATTCCAGAAATGTGGTAGAAATTAGGCTTGAGTTTCGGTTGTACAGAGAATTTAGAAACATTTAAAGAAAAATTAAATTAATTAAATAAAATTTGCAAAAATGTCAGCTTCGATACATGCGTCCCCAAATATTTGGAGAATATGTTCAGGGGGATTTCAGAGAGAAAACTAACCCTATATTCATAAGGCAATTTTTGTTTACACTCCTGAATACATTCTCCAAATATTGGGTGTTCCTCACAGAACACCCGGTATAAAATTACAGTCCATTTTAATTTATTTGAGAACTAAATTATATGATGACTAAAAGTCATCCGTAAGTTGAAATTGTGAACGCGACGGCGAATTGGTCCGACGGCGAATTGGTCCGACGGCGAATTGGCAACGGCGAATCGGCGGCGGCGAATTGGCGACGGCGAATCGTCCCATTCCCGTAGTGGTGTGTGTACCTTTTGTGTACGCTCTTACCTGTGGGTCCTGTTCCGCTACCTATGTTAGTCAGACTGGGAGAAGTCTAAAAGCGAACATCTACGGTCACACCGTTTTAACAAAACTGATTCCAGTTTTGCTAACCATCTTTTGAGTACTTCACATACTTTTGATCCTGTAGCACATACGAAATTATTACATAATCTTCCAAAAAATAATAAACCAAATGTTGTTGAACAACTAGAAATATTCTTACTTAAAAAATTAAATAATACTGAAATTCTTAACGAACAAACGTCTTTATTAATTGGAAACTATATTGGAAAATATTTAAGAACTGATTGAAAAAGACCGAACTTCTAAAAAAGATCAATTTAGATCGTAGAAAGGGTCTGAAAACTACTCATTCAAAATGTTTACCTAGTATGCACCTATAGTATAATATGCATGTTATATCGATTCGACGACTCCATTATGTCTACCAACTCTATTTCAGCAAGTGTAAATCGTCGGGACGCTATTCTCGACGCAAAAAAAACGAACAACTGTGTATCAGGGAGCTGTGAGAAATAGTTACTATTGTGCAGTGTGCAGTTGGCATCGGATACGGGGCAATGGCCCTTGTCAATTGCCGGTATATCTCAGTCGCCGTGTCGCGCCCCATTTTCACCCGGAACAGGAACGAGAACAGAGATTAACTCGATTTTGTAGAAATCTGACAAATGTAGAAGTACCAGAAAAGATTTTGTGATTCAATCTAGAAACAGATTTAAATGTTTTAATCAACCGACTTCCATACAATCACGAATGCTAAAACAATTTCTAGAAATGTAGGTATTTTATATTTTATATACTGGGTGTCCGGTAAAGAATGTGCCATACTTCAAGGGTGGCTTCTTTGGATCAAAATAAATCGATTTAGATCAATTTATCTTAGTACAATTTTGCTTCATTAAAAAGTTATGTTTCATTTTCTTGAAACGACATTTAATTTACTTTAAAAAAGGTATACTTGTCACATGTCGCTAAAGTACACCAGTTTTGAGAAAAATGGCTTTGAATGTGAAAATGTTGAATACTTACTGCTACTTCAGGATGAAAAGACAATTACCTAAAGTTGCACTTCTTCGTAATTTACTTAAAATTGAAAAAAATTTTCAATTCCACATTTAAATCAACGATACATTACGTAAAAAATCTTATTATGTTTGCTATGGCCGGGTATTTCACTCATAGTTTTAACTTTCAACTCCAGATTACTCCCATAGTAACAATTATAAAAACAGTTGTTCCCATGGAAATAAAGTGAAGATTAAAGTTAAACTGTAACTGAAATACGGGTCTATGTGCCTGATTCAACGTAAACCTAAAACAGTAATATTCAGCATTATCATACTCAAAGCCATTTTTCTCAAAACTGGTATACTTTAGCGACATGTAACAAGTATACCTTTTTTAAAGTAAATTAAAAGTTCTTTCAAGAAAATGAATATAATTTAAAAAATATTCACGTTAAAAAAAGTACAGCAATAAACAAATGAATATCAGGATCTCGAGAGCGTCCCCTATATGTTACGTTAAAAATAGGAAGATATTCAGATTCAGCAGTACAAGAAACCTTTAAATACCAAATTACAATTAAATATCTCCGAAAATGAACGAGTTTTGCTAAAATATTGAAATAAAAAAAATATCTTTGAAAGGCCATAACTTTTTAATGAAGCAAAATTGTACTAAGATAAATTGGTCTATATCGATTTGTTTTGACCCAAAAAAGTCACCCTTGAAGTATGGCCCATTCTTTACCGGACACCCGGTATATAGGGGAAAATAGAAATTTTAAAAATTATGCAACCTGGTTTATAAAAGAGTAAGTTTTGAGTGAGAAAAGATATATTAAATAACTTATGCCTTATTTCAACTGGTTACAAGAATAAAGAGATCCTGTAACAATTTAACTTTAACCTCCATTTTATTGCCAGAAATCTCGTTCGCCAGCTCTCGAAGTTGAGAAGAAGGTATTACATTATAAAAGCAAGAATGAGTGCAAAGTTTAAACAGTGTTATCCAACAGTTTTATCTAAACAATGGTCAACAATGTTTGGAAACTAGTCACAATAAGCATTCCTTATAAATATGTACGCTGAATTCAAATCTGGACTCAAGCAAGTATCTTTTTCGTGTTACCGCTCTTTTTATACATACAAGGTGACTGACAATTGTTCCGCCAAAAAAAAAAAACACTAAGACAATGGATGTCATAGATTACGGGAAAAATGTTTAAAAAATTCTTCTAAACAGTTTATAGTTAATTATAATGAAAAAATTCCCCCTAAATCAAGCTGCGTCATTGGGTACGAAATACGACGTCATGTTTTATAAATGCGGCAGCATAATAGGACCTTAAAGTTTTTATTGACTACTCGCCTGCACGCAATGCGACCTTGATACACATCTCAATTTCGTTTTATTACACATTTAACAGCTGGGAACGAAAGGTTGAGTTATGTTTCTTTACGGGATAAAATTATTAGTAATTTCAAAAATAATTGAAATTGCGTATGAAATAAGGGTAACAAATTCGTAAATAATTGTATAAATAATTCCGATGTATTTATTGGTATAATTAGTATTTAACCAATCTGAAAAGCATTCGCACCGATCGATGCCGCACGGACACAAAAAACTTTATTAAATACAGCTGCTTTAAACATTAAATGAATGTCACACATTGCAAGAAAATGTAAAAAAAATGCTGCCGAACAGTTTGTAATTAATTAATTAATTTTAAATTTACTCAAAAAGTAAATATGTTCAAACTAAAACACCAAATTCATTCATGTTTGGCGTCCATCTTAGCAGATCACGAGTACGACTCGCAAACGACGGTCGAATATTTTGCGCTTTTTGTGCTGTTGCTTTGTAGTTAAGACCGCCCTGAGTTAAAGGATGTATTGTCGTTTGTGAGAGGTTCCTGGAAAATTTAGTTTCCAACACCTTGTTAGGGATAATTACCCGACACTCGATCGACGCGCCACTTTTCTTTAGTTGCCTCATTGATAATGGTCAGTGGAGTAAATCTCTTTGTGTTTCTTCCTTTACGTTCTGATAGTTAGAATAAACCCCTTGTTCGAGTTTTTGGGACCAGAGTAGTTCCCCCGGGCAAGTTTTGCTGTTGATACCACGAAGTCTTCTGGAAGCGTGTGACTGGGGCTGAAGTCTCCGAGCAGTTGGTATTTTGCCACAGAAATCCTACAAGGAAGTCGCGCCCCCGCGACGAGCAGTCTCATCGGCCAGACGAGTGGAAATCATTGGGATTGTTATGTTTATTTTGGTTAACGTCATTGTCAAGTTTAGGATAACCTTCCGTGTCCTGCTATTTACGTAATATTCCTCAGAAGCCTTACGGTTCCTTCTATATCTGGATTTTGTGCTCTAAAGCACTGTAAATTTAATTACGAGTTAACATTACTGTCCTGAGGACAAAGTTTGGTACTTCTAATGTAAATCAAACGGGATACCCTAGTCGGTACTTACGCGTTTAATTTCGCGTTGTTTGAGTTAATTAACGTTTTTCTTTTAATCTGTGGTGGTTGCCCAACGGGGTCCTAAGTCATAGACTTGTCAGGACCTCAGGAGCGGGAGTGTATTTTGAGTGTGTGTGAAGTATTCCATGGCCTTGTTACTTCCAAACCTCCTCGCCGTTTAAGGAGAAGTAGTATCGAATTTTATCCCCAACACTGAAGGGTGGCTGAACTCGATATCGACCACCCCCGAGAAAAATCCCGAGCACGGTTCGAACCGACGACCATGTGGTTGCAAGGCCGGTCCCTTACCACTTGGGCCGTTCAGACGTTACAATTTACGTTTCACTATTTGGCGTTACATTTCACTATTTGAGCGAACTGTCACGGCCGCTGCCAATTTATTTGGTAAGTTTTCTTTTTGTGACGCCAGATTCTGAATTGTTTATAGGTTCCTTTTTGGTCCTCGTTAATAAACGACCCGTGCCACCATTTACAGTATTTTATCTGATTCTTGGTTACGACATAGGGTAACAGTTAATTTTGTCACTATACAGAGTGTCTGTCAATCTTATATGTTATGATGATATAAACCTGTGGGAAATTTCAATTACTTTTAATACCGTGAGTAGACCTAACGGTACCACGACACTACCTATTCCTTACGCGATTCGGGACTGTAATAGGCGATGCTTGGATATTAAACACCAAATTAGTGTTTTATACAAGAATGTTCAAGATTTGATGATTGTATGGGAAATTAAATTTGATTTATTTTGAAATTCTATTTTAGTGGAAATTTCTGCAAGTAAAGGTCACTTTTACCTGATTCTTGATTGTTTACTGTACAGGGTGTCTGTCAATCTTATATGTTATGCGGATATAAACCTGTGGGAAACTTCAATTACTGTCAATACCGTGAGTAGGCCTAGCGGTACCACGCGTTTGACTAGCCTACTGGGATTATTTTACGCTAGGTGGCGCCCAGGTTTAAACTACAGAAAATAAAATGACAGCCCAACCCGTCTCCACTGAGCTAGGCATATTTTCTAATTAGGTTATCAACATCAACGTTTTCTCATAGAATTCGCGGCATTATACAGGGTCAAACAGGTAAGACGAGAAAGTACGTAGCAAACTATAGCAATTTAAATTTCAAAATGTTATTAAAGGTACACTTTTAATGAATTTGATATTAAATTACGCGCAAGAAAACGCGTTTCACCAATATTACCGAACCTTGGCTTTCCAAGATTCAAAAGTCTCATCTGAGTTCAATTTCAAAAGTTCCATTCGTCTAAGATGATAAAACTTTAAAAACTTAGAAGAAAATTTGCTTATTAATTAATACCACCTAAGTTCTTAGGAAAAAGCCAAATATGAAAGGAACAAGACATTTTGCAAACTATTCTACTAATTTGTATCTTCTTATATGTATGTCTCAGCTGGATCTATTTTTCTATCGCAGATCACATTTTCTTAGATGAAATCCAGGTGGAATTTGAAAGATCAAAATTTTCGCACTTATTTAGAATAAACAAAGATGTGATGGTACGAGAATAATATGAGACAGAAAATGTTGGAAGTCGGCAGAGGTGGGATAGATACTTTTGAAAAATATAGGATACTCTACATAAAAGTATTCGAGATACAAGATACTTCGGTATCTAAGATAATTCGAAAAAAAAGATATTTTAAACAAATGCGGCTTCGGCGCCAAACTTCTTTACATACTTTCGCATTAGCAATTTATTTTCGATTATTTTTCAAGATTATTAGATAATATATCTAAGCAGGTTTTAAAAAAATAAGTTGCCCCAAAGCTTCGCGCAGAAAATTGTCGACTCTCCCAATCTATCGCATGACCGTCGATTGGGTATTCTAAATACTTTTTAGTACCTCAAATACTTTTCAGTATCTTAAGATACTTTTAAGTATTTAAGATACTTTATTAAGATACAAGATACAAATACTTCTTGAAAGTATCTTTATATCGTAGATAGTTTATAGATAGAAAGGAGTATTTAAATACAAGATACAAGATACTATCTTGTATTTGAAAAAGCATCTAGTATCTTTGTTCTTCAAGATAGTCCCAGCTCTAGAAGTCGGTCATGATAACAAACTTTTGCTGGTTGTAGCAGAAAGAAGGTACATCACAAGGAAGAGACACAGACGCGAAAGCTATTTGTCTATTTAAGCGTTCCAAATTATTATTTCAAAATTTCAAGTCTCCTCTTGAATGATTACTTAAACTATGATTTATATTTAAAATAAAGTAAGGAGAATCTATTTTCTATTATATACCAAAATACAACAAAATAAAAGCCAAAGAAAGTTGACATGTTACAATTTTATCGCCTACTATAAAACAGGTATTTCAGAATATGTAAAAAACGGTCACAATTTTTAATGTTAACGAATAAATTATTAACTAATGTAATTAGTATTTGTTAGACTTCTTATATACTGTTAGAAAAATAGGTAGTAATTAGTTAAAAAATTAGTTACTTTGCTTAATTGTCAAATTGATTTACATCTTCTTTTAAAAAAAAAGGAAAAACAGAAAGTAGTGCTATCCGTCAAAGCATGTGATACACTTCAAAATTGACTGCTTTTGCATAAAATGTTGTTGAATACGAAATGTTTTAATCGCAAAAATCCAGTGCAAACTCGAGAAAACCGTGATAAGTAATTACGGACATTAATATTTGTCATAAATTACAAATTACTAGAGTAATAAAGCACAGCAAAACCGCAATAGTTATATTTTGGAGGCTGTCAGCACAATAATCTAGGAAAGCTTTTCCCCAGACCACAATTAATACCGCTATTTTAGTATTTAAGTCATTAATTAGAACCTGTGAAAAGGAGCTTCTTGCTTTTTAACCATCTCATTATTTTTCCAGTGAAACTTATTATGCCTTACGTGAAGCATTGAAAAATTCAATTCTTCTATGATTATTTAAAAGATTTGGTCAAAACTCGTTTCTCTTTCTAGCAAGTATCAATAGATGTATTTATTTATTGAACGCGTGCTACCACAAAACTCTAAGTCGGCTTTCACACCAAAGTAGCAAGCTGCATGCTGCTTGCATCCTGGATGCACGTTGCATGCCATTAATTTTAGAACCTATGTAAACAATTGATAATATTCACACCGGTGTAGCGTAACATTCATGCGACCTGCAACTTGCGACGTGCAGCTTAGCTCATAGGACAAGTTCTATATTTTGCTACGCTACTTCAGTAGAGGCCACGGTTTCGTCTTAAATTAAAACATTATCGAGCTAAACGAGGGTTCTTGACAACACGCTGACACCAAACCATCAGGAAACACTATGTTGTGGTTCTTGATGCTTGATGAACGCCATAGCTTCATCTTCGGATGACATCTTGATTATAATAACTCGCAAGACACTGCCAATTTGCGAATCGCATAGCTTGCTATGCTACCTTGATGTGAACGCAAAATTCTAAGATGTGCTACGCGGCACGCTACTTCTCAGAAGATGCAAGTAGCATGCAGCTTGAACCTTTGGTGTGAAAGCCGACTTATATGATTTACTCCTGAATTATTTATCTTGATCAGTAGCTGTGCTGTATCTTTCATTAGCTTTTCCTCGTCCAGCAACAGTGAAGAATGGGTGTGGATAAATAGATGTTAAAGTAGGTGCCAGGGCGAACAAAATATCCAGCTGATCCGAAATAGGCCTCGACAGTGTTCACAATATGTTTTGGCTTTGCAGTTGATCGTTCGCAACAATCACAGGAGATTTAACTGAAGTCTCTTGTACGTTTGGGGTAGTGACACAAATACACAAACGGTTGGTTAAAATAATAATTCGTTTAATTATAATTACACAAAATGGTTACAATCTGGCCTATTCTGTAACTTTTTTTTAACCGAATCGGAATCTATGACAGGAATCGGAGTGTTTTTAAATCAAAATATACCATGCGATTTTTTGAAAACAGGTCAGAGTTGGCTTTGGAATCTCCGCATGTTGTCCGTAGCGTAAAGTAACTACAACAGTTACTTCCCCTTCAGCCGGAAACACAACCGCGAGATGAAAGTGATGAGTGTTCGTGTTGAGTCGTTTATAATCAAGAAATTAAGATTAGACCAACTGTCATAACTATATCTTTACTCTATTTACAAAAATCTGCCTTGTTTATATTTCTTTAGCCTACTCCTATTTTAATTGACATTAATAAGGTGTGGCTAATAATTTAAACAATAACGATCCAACACCTCCCCTTTTAAGTGAGAAAATATCTTAAACAATATCATAATTCTTCTGGTGAAGTGTTAACATCATGTGTCTGGTCGGTTGTCGGTTCCTATTCGATCGTCGAAGAACAGAATGTTTTCCTTTCGCTGTAGGTACTACGTTGTCTATTTTCTCAGTCACTGAAGACTGATGAACAGTTCTTGAAGGCATCGGAAGAGCTTCAGAGATCGTTGCTAATTCATCTTTAGGAGTACTTGGCGAATTTCTACTGATAATTTGATTAATATGGAAACGACTAATTGTTTCATTATCAATCTGTACTTCATATATAGTGTGTCCCACCTTCTGCAATATTCTTCCTGGCCTCCAATTTTGTGAACGATGATGTCGAAAATAAACAAGATCATTAACATTAAATACTCTTTTATGAGCACCATGCTTGATGTTAAACTGCTGCTCCATGTCGAAATCGTGTTCTAATAGCTTTCTTGATGGTTTCAGAAGATCGAGAGCGGTTCTGAGTTTACGCCCAAATTACATCACAGCAGGTGATTTGTTTTCTGGAAGTGCAGAATTTGGAGTCATGCGATACGTTTCAAGAAAAGTCTCTAAAGAATTTTGTACGTTTCCCTCCCCTTTTAGTTTTAAAAGTGTTCTTTTTAACGTATCAACAAAGCGTTCTGCTTGTCCATTTGATTGTGGATGATAAGGAGATGAGAAAATGTGGTCAATTCCATTTTCTTGACAAAAAGTTTTAAATTCGTAAGATTTGAATTGTGTTCCATTATCGCTGACGATGACTTCTGGTAATCCATGTTGCAAAAATAGTTTTCTGAGCCTGTCAATTGTTGCAAGTATTGTAGTTTTTTTTTTTTTTTTCATCACAAAAATCTCCGGATATTTGGAGTAGGCATCAACGACAACTAGAAAATTATTTCCTCGATATGGTCCTGCATAGTCAATATGAATTCGCTGCCAAGGAAAATTCGGTTTTGGCCATGAATACAGTTCTGCGGTATTTGGTTGTTTAGCTGCAATGATGCATGCAGAACACTGACGAACCATAGACTCAATATCCTGATCCATATTCGGCCAGTAAACGTAACAACGGGCTAAAGACTTCATTCTTCGAATTCCTGGATGTCCACGATGAAGGAGCTTCAAAACCTTCGTTTGTAGTACTGCTGGAATTACAACACGATCATTGTAGAGCAGACATTCTTGTTCGATAGTGAGTCCATCACGTCGTCTGTAGAAGTGTTGTAGTTTATTCCAGTTTGGTAACTTTTGAACATCGGATGGCCAATTTGATTTTATGTAATTTTTAACAGTTTGAAGCAATGTGTCTTTTTTTGAAATTTCACAGAGCATGTTAAATGTTACTGGAAATCGAGCAGTAAATGACATGAAATCGAAATCTGTTTGAACTGATGCAATAACTACCTCTTCGTCGGAACAAGGCAGAAAAGAAAGCATCTAAAATGGACGCGGAATCAATAAAAACACTCATCCCATCCTCGTCGCCACCGTTGAGTCGTTTATAATCAACAAATTAAGATTAGACCAACTGTCATAACTATATCTTTACTCTATTTACAAAAATCTGCCTATCTTGTTTATATTTCTTTAGCCTACTCCTACTTTAATTTACATTAATAAGGTGTGGCTAATAATTTAAACAATAACGATCCCACAGTTCGATACTAACAGCTTCCAAAACATCGGTTAAATAACCGAATACCAAAAAAGTATCCAAAAAGAAGATATCGTAAAAGGTATCCCAAAAAGCCTGAGTTAAAAAATGAAACAGCATAATTAATAACAAAATGGCGTCATACCGTTAGCCTTTAACATTACCTGGATTTTGGGAAAACCAAGCCATGGCACGGTTGTGAAAATCACCCCAAACTCGTTTGCGAAGCACTAAGTATTTCCGACCACGTCGAATTCGAGTTTGTTTAATCTTTCTTAGCGAGAACTGTAATTTTAATTACAACGATACAGGCATCGCCGAAGTTAAAACGAGAAGTGAAGCGTTAAAACAAGCTAAATCGAATGACGCGAGATGATCTCAGATGCCGTCAACCTCAACCAATCGGAAACAATTATTATCGATATGCCTATATTAGGACGTGTTTGTAATCGGGGATCAGGTTGCCACAATAAATTCTAAGTTGACTGAAAATTTCCAAATGTTGCCAACCTATTCCTTACGCGATTCGGGGCTGTAATAGGTGATGCTTGGACATTAAGCACCAAATTGGTGTTTTATTCAAGAATGTTCAAGATTTGATGATTGTATGGGAAATTAAATTTGATTTATTTTGAAATTCCATTTTAGTCGAAATTTCTGCAAGTAAAGGTCACTTTCTGATTGAATTCTAATTAAAATAAGTCATCCGAAGCGATAAATGGAAGAGTGAAGGCAAAGGTATCAAACAGTTATTTCATGAAACGATTAACATAAAACATCAATCCATATTATGTGTATGTGGAGTGATTAAGCTCTCAGACTGATTAGATGGAGTAAAAAATCCTTCACGTTTCCCTTTTATTTGAAAAATGTAAACTAAACCTTTGAGAACGACTGATTACTTATATTGCATTATATGAAAGTAAAAAATTGAAAAAAGGAGGAAAGGATTCACACAATAGGAAGCTCCAGGACTTTTCAATTTTACTCTAAAAAGATAGAACTCTAAAAGATAAAACGTAATGTGTACTAAATTAAAATGTCTGAAAAATATTTTTAACTTTTTTACCTCACTTTATTGTTGATGTGTTCGACTGAGGTTAGAAAGCGCACCCTAGTGCGAGGGTACTGCTGTTGACGTCACAAGCCATATAGAGTATCCGCGAACGAAGCCCGATATACTATTAGTTATTTAAACGTCAGATTGACTGTCAATTTTAAGAACTTTTACATAGCTTTCTCCTTTTAACTTTCGTAAAACAGTTTTTCCTCTCGCAGTCAGTCACGTTGCATTCTTAAATCAGATTGATCAGAGCGGCATATAAAAAATGACGTTTACTTACAATATGTATATTGTGGCTAATTTTTCACGTATTGTCTGTCTCAAAATCAAAAAACCACCAACCTCCCAATTTACCTCTTAGATACAACCGGCAACGCTGCCGCATGTGTCTGCCAGTGACAAATTTAGAGGGAAGAAAATTTTAACTGCGCAGTATAAGAATCTTCACAGTAGCGTCACTCGAGTATAACTGTCATATTTGCCATTTTGTTTGATATCTACCGATTTGCAAATTATTTACATTACATTTCCATAAAGATATCAAATAGCATGGCCGCTTTTTTTGACACTGACGTTTACGTGACTACTGAGTATTGGGTAATTACTTATACTGTGTCATAAGGCTTAGGGCAAATTAAGTGTTAATATGACATTTTAAATTTTGACGCTAAACTACTGACACGCATAAATTACAGCGATAATGTGAAGTGCCAACCAAAATACAGGGTTACAACTAATTAAAGGCTCACCATGGGGATCACGTAAACTATAAGAGATGCAGAGATAGTTAAATTACAAAAAAGTTGCGCTGTTTTGGAGCCTATAAAAATGTGCAAAGAAATCTCTCCTATCTTTATTCATTTCCGAAATATCTTCAAAAAACTGAAAACTCTCAATTTCGAAAATCTTGAATATCTTGTTTATTTATTAAGATAGAATCACAAAATTCTGTAATTTTACACTAAATTCAATGGACAATCTAATACAGTCAAAATAAATAGGTTAGGATTGACAGTTACGCAGATACGACTGTCAACTGTTTTTTTTTTTTCTTATGGCCGCTATCTTAGATTTTCGTACCATGTGATGCAAAAATAAAATCTGAATACGACGATATGACACACTTATGCTTTTGTTTTAAAACAAAATATGAAATTACTAAGAAATATTTTAGAAAATTTTTAAGTTTTAGATGCTTTTCTATAATTTTATCATAAAAACACGCATATTTAAATTGAAAAATTACAAATAACACTAACAAATTTTTTGGCGGAAAAATTTTTCCGCCGCAATCGAGAATCGAACTCGAGCCCTTCTGGTATGGCCCCAGACGCTCAGACCACTGAGCCATTACGACACCGAGTTCGTTTATCGTCTAATAGAAATTAGAATCAGGTGGTAAATATTTATATTGCCTTAGGCAGGACAAACATTATTTAAATAAATTAAATATTAAAGATGTTGTTAGCGAACATATAAATTGAAAAATTACAAAGAAGGGTTCGAGTTCGATTCTCGATTGCGGCGGAAAAATTTTTCCGCCAAAAAATTTGTTAGTTTATTTGTAGTTTTTCAATTTATATGTTCGCTAACAACATCCTTAATATTTAATTTATTTAAGCATATTTAATTTTTTTAGTCCTCGCTATTGTAAGGATATAATTGTATGAGTCCGGGACGATTGCGGACCTGCACATTTGCGGACTCGTTACGTTGGCGGATCCGTTACATTTGCACATTCAATCTACTCAAACATTAAAGCCATTTAGACTACCCATTTTTTGTACAAAACTTGGTTCAATTTCTCCAATAAAAATTTAAAACAAGAAATTCTTGGGCAATAGTTTGGTAAATAACTAAATAGTTTTAAATTCAGTTGCAGTTTTGATACAATTTACTGTACAAATTAAATTGTTTAAGGGTGGGTTTCCAAAAAGGAAATCAAATATTTAATTACGATTAACTATTTGATTGAGCTTAAAATTCGTGTTGCCATAGAAATCAAATTGTTAAACTAAGGCAACGCTAATTTTAATCTCAATCAAACAGTTAATCGTAATTAAATACTTGATTTCCTTTCTATAAACCCACCCTAAGAAATGGAACCAAATCTTATTATAAGAAATCGAGTCGTATAAAATGGCTTTTACACACTTGTATTTATAAACAAGACAACCCTTCGAAAATAAGAAGGGAGTTATTTTATTAAATAAAACATTTTCTTCACTCTTTACACACGTCTATGAGCCTGGTTTTGTCTTTTCTCAATAAAAACTGATTAAAATGACAATTACGTCGACATATTTATTTCGTTCATTTATGTCAGTATCCTTCTCAATCAGGCTTTTTTTATCTGTGGTGGTTGCCAAACGGGGTCCTAAGTCAAAGACTTGTCAGGACCTCAGGAGCGGAAGTGTATTTGAGTGTGTGTAAAGTGTTCCATGGCTTTGTTACTTCCAACCTTCTCGCCATTTAAGGGGAAGCAGTGTCGAATTTTATCCCCAACACTGAAGGGTGCCTAAAGTCGATACCGACCACCCCCGAGAAAAATCCCGAGTGCGGTTCGAACCAACGGCCATGCGATTGCAAGGCCGGTCCTCTTGCCACTGGACCGTTCAGGCTAAACAACGATTTAATAAAGAGACTTAAGCCTTTGAAAGAATACTTTTAGGAGCGCTATTCAACTGATAAATATTACCTTTGATTTTATGCGTTGGTTTCAGTGGCGGCTCTTCAAGATATGCAGAGGGTGGGCAACATTTGAAAAATGAAAGGATGTTTTATAAAAGCACTCCTCTGATTGATATTTTTTAAATGTTCTTTGTTGGAAGTTATTTTAACAAGTTGATGAACAGGAATTATTGTTATGATATGATATGTCATCAGACGAATATTGAATATTATGTAACATTAATTTATTAGGTATTAATCGAACAGAATGGACAGAAGATTCAAAGTAAAATACAAAATTTGGCAAATTAATCTTAATTCTCACTCTGTTTTGTTGAGTTCGGAAATTCACGCAGTGCAAGCTCGGAGTAAAAAATAGAGTGAGAACGTAGTTGTTTTGATATACGTAAAAGTGAGACAAAAGTGCTCGAGGAGTGAATAAGAAAGGGTAACGTAACAACCTATGTGTAGCGTTCCTTTCTGTCCATCACATTAAATGAAAGGACAGCGTATGTCTGCACTTACAGTGATGCAGAGGGCGAGCCCACCCTACTCATGTATAGTGCAAGGAGCTGCACCGCATCACAATTTAACGTATTAGCGAGCGTTCTAGAATCTATATCACATGCACACTTTTAATTATGCATTACATTATGTTCTGGATTTATAAATTTAAAGAACATAAATAGATGAAAAATAAATTTTGAAACTTATTTTAAAGATTAAATTGCATTGATAAATTTTAACAGTGGGCAGTGCCCACCCTGCCCGCCTCGACGAGCCGCCACTGGTTGGTTTATTGTCAACTACTTAATAAGTTCGATACAAGCAGGCAGTCTCAACATTTGTCTTCCTTTTGAAATAAAGAACATTTCTTTAAGATGGCTCTCGGTAGTTTTCTATAACAGTTATGAAAACAATTACCAACTTAACAAACAAATTTCAAGATTAAAAAAGTTTGAGTTGTACTGAATTGTAATTAAAAATATATTGGTTTAATTTAGTTCAACAATTTTAGTTCTTCAAATAACTCACAAAACAACAAATACAGATGTTTATATCATTATATTAAATTTATTTCGAAACAATGATGTTCGAGAACCTCGAATTTACATTGAAATCATAAAATACTACAAATGAGTATTAAAGATCTCGGAAACTCCAAATACGTAACTGCAGTAGCCCTTCTTTAACTTATAAAAATTGGTTTTCGGTTTCAGTGTTATAATTTTCAGTCAAGTACTAATTATACCCGGTACGTGCAAGCAAATCCCATAAAATTTTTCTCCATCTTGAAGGCAATTGCACCCCTTTAATGCCGCACGAACGAAAATAAACTCGGGAAGTTTTCCAGTGATATTTACTGCTGTAACACTCGTGGAAACGGTTCCAACTTGGGGAACAAATTTCACGATCCTAATTCTTTGCTCAGTATCAGTTTGGGGCGATTATTAAGCATATAATTCAGATGGCATCTCGGCACAGCGCCACCGTTCACCCTCCGTACCTGGGTGATTGATAGCCCCGTCGCTCGCCCGACTGTCATATAATTGTCCTATCATTTATCAAGCATAATGACCCAAGCATGCTTCGGGATGCGCGCTACACGGCGCCACTCTTACTAAATTTGTTTATTTACAAGTTCCCTGGAAGCTTTTACACGGTGTACTATTAGAATAGAATGATTAATTGACTTTTAAAATTCACTTTAGAATTTATTTACTAATAATACCAGGTATTAAACGCCCTAGTGGCGTCATTTATCTTCCTTTTTCCTCGCAACGAAAATTTACTTTTATCCCATAATTTTCTGCCAAATTGCTTCTTGCCTCACTCAAAGCTCTTTTTTCTTGCAGTTGATTTTCGACGAGTTCAAAGTCGGGCGATATGAAGCATCCGCCTTGGATGGTTGCCCAGATGGATACATGCAACTCAGCGAATTGGGACGTCCTTTTACGGGAGGTTCGTGGTGTGGAACTTCTTCGGGACCTGCAGCTTACTACAGTGAGACATCAACTGTCACCGTGTCGATAAAAATATTTGCGTCGCCGCAACTTCCGTTCAAATTTCGTTTACGTTATCGTTTTGTTTCGCGACATGAGGCGGTAGTGCGTTTCGGATCTGCGGCATCTCCTCTTGAAAGAGGTCAAGTGGCACCCGGGACATATTGTACGAGACAGTTTGAGGAGTGCTATCGTAAATCTTGCCGGCTGCAAAGTCCGAATTATCCAGGAATGTATCCTCGAAATGTGTCTTGCTATTGGAGTTTACGTCAAAAAACTGTACCTAAATGTAAGCACGCCATGATAGCAGTTCGCCAAGAAGCAGCTCATAAAATGCACATGAAAAGGTCGATCAGCGTGGCTGGATTAAACAAAACGGCAAGAGCATTAAGGGCTTGGCGAGACTGTACCGGAGAACGAGACCACCTGATTTTTTATGACGGTGGATCAACCAACGATCCAGTTTTAGCCAAGTACTGTGGAGGTGACTGGTTACCTCGGGTGGTTTCGAGAGGTCCTGAGATGTTAGTAGCATTTCATTCTTCACCTTTTAGTATACCTCTGCACTCCCCACCATCTCATTCACCACTGAGAGGGTTTGAGCTAGACGTAGATGTTATATTCGCTGATTCTGATTCGCTAGATTACTCACGGGAGAGTCTCAAATGTGAATTCGACGTTAACGCTACTAGTCCTGATGGCGATGAAATATGGACCGGCATGGGGCGCAGAGGCTATATCGTAAGTCCTCGACATTCCCTGCCACCTAATACCACCTGCACCTATAAATTCCGGGGCTTCCCCGACGATATAATTTGGGTTAGTTTTATTTCATACATGCAACGGGCGCTTTTGGTAGGTGAAAACGCTCATGCTTTGTTGGTTAATAGTTCAAGTGGCGGTGCATGTTCGACGAAGTTAAAAATACTAGATGGATCAGCCCTTCTTGAAGATAAATGTGATGAACCCCCTCGCTTATGTGATCACAGTGCATTAACGAACTCGACGCGCAATACAAGGCCGTGCTCACCACCTGAAAGTTATTTATCAACGGCAAGGACATTAATCATTCAACACCACACCGAAGATGGAACAGCATTGCATCCTGCAAGTTTTAAATTGAAATACGAATTTGTAGACACGCGCTTGGGTGGCGAAGCGTGGCCAGACATTGAGAAAAAAGAACTATGTCATCGGGTGTTTAAGAACGTGCAGTCAGGTGAAATTACCGGTCCTCGAAACACTTTCTTGTTTGGACGTGGTGGTGCTAAAAACTTGCAGTGCGTGTACAGAATCGAGGCGAAGGAAGACGAACGCGTGCGCTTAATTTTGAACAATGCTTCGTTCGGGCTTAATCCCATGTGTGAAACAAATACAGACCCTCACAGTTTACGACCATCATGTGATTATTACGTAGGTTCACGTGTTGCAGAACTAAGCATTTGGGAGCTACCGTGGAGAGACTTTAGAATGCCAAGGGCTTGCATTTGTGATAATTCCTCTCTGTCCTCAAAACCAATCGTGTTCCTATCATCTTCACATGTTTTAGAATTACAATACACTGCCAAAGACATGAACATTACCGAAGATTTTACAGTATTACATTTTCACGCGACTTTCGAACTGATACGGGTACCCGATTGCCCACGTAAACAAAGATTGCGTGGTTTTGGCGGTGACGTGAAGTTTTCAAATCCGCCAATAGATCGATCGGAATTGTTGTGTGTAGGACTTCCTTGGTTGGTCGAGGCCAGGCATAATAGGAGTTTATTTTTGTTATCGTGGGGAGCATTTCTACCCCTAAAACCGCGTTTAGAGGAGCCGACACGTTGCCCTACTTCCAATCGAGTTTTAATCTATTCTGGCCGACCTCCAAAGTTGATTAAAGCTCTTTGCCCGGCTGAACCTGGTGCCAAACCACTTGCAGTTCACGTTTTTAGTGAAGAATGGTGGGGTGAAGAGGCAACTTCGATTCAACAACGTCCTCCAAACTTCTTAGTGGAATGGATTAGTAATGAGCAGGGAATAGCTGCTTTTAGTTGGTTGGAAATCTCGAGATCTCGCTCGTCGCTTTTGCAACAGTTACAGGTTCCTGTGAACACAACCATAAATGATACAGACTTAGAATGCGCGCATAAGTGCCCCGAATTAGACGCGTGCATAAATCCTGCACTCTGGTGCGATGGCAAGGAAAATTGTCCATCGGGTTGGGACGAATCGGAAGCACAATGTGGAGCTACCTCCAGGCTCCTCACGTCACTCCCTGGCGCTGCACTTGCAGCAGCAGGTGCTGTGGCGGCCTCTTTATTATTACTCTTGTGTTTAACATTGCACCGACTGCGTGCTCGGCGTAGGAGGAAGTTAGCTAAGAAGAAGCTCCTGACAGGACCAAGACTTTTGGATCCTAGTCTAAACTCTTGACATAAAGCACCCCCCGTAGAATATATACACGTGGACAGAGAGACGACCGTATGAGACCGACTTTTTCCTTGTTCTTCCGTCCTCTTGCTCACATAATAGGTGCCTTCCGATTTTATGCGGGTCATTGTGACGTATTCACACAAACCAAACGCTTGCAGTGTTATAAATCGAGGAAACATTACTTCAACATTTGTTTATGCAGTATATGCAAAATGTTTATTTAAGAATTGAATAACGTCATCTATGCTAGATATCAAATAAACGCTCGCAGGCAAAATAGAAATTAAAAAAAAATTATTGTCAGTTTTCTTTGGAAATTGTTCTGAGAAAATCTTACTTATGTTTGGAAATTTAAAAATTCCATCTGCATGACAGCCAATAAACTCTTATACAGGCAAAAAGAAATTTAAAACGGATTGAATAGCATCATCGACATCTTGAGTAAACTGAAAAGTGCCGTCTATGTTTGACAGCTAACAAACGAGTATCTCAAGAATTCAATAAAGATGTCAGACGAAATTAAAAAAGAAATTGAACAGCTTCACCGACATTTGACATGTCAATTTTTTTTTTCAAGAAATTGTTTATTTTTTTAAACTGAAAAGCACTGCCTACGTTTGACAGCTAACAAGGAAACGTCAAAAGCCTCAATAAAGATGTCAAGTGAAATTTTAAAAAATTGAATAGCTTCATCGAAATTTGATAAATAATTGTAGATTTTTTAATTTTTTGTACTTTTAAAAATGAATCCTATAATTTGGTTAAGTTGAAACAGTGCAGTTGATTAACTATGGAATCTGAAGTTACATTTCTTTTTCGTTGAACTTATAGTTAAAAATATAACTACAGTTCTTTTTTTTATTATATGCCGATCGATCGATAAATCAAAGAATTTTTATGTAGCTATTTCCTTCTAACTTTCGTGAAACAGCCTTGCGACTTTTGTCACCTTACATCATTTCGTGTTATACTTACTTAACTCAGATCGATACGATTGGCATATAATTTTTAAAAAAAATTTATGCGTCATTTTTTTATTATTATGCCGATCTGATCAATCTGAGTTAAGTAAGTATAACACGAAATGAATAAAGAATAAATCGTGTCCTCCGACTGCGATAGGCAAAGCTGTTTCACGAAAGCTAAAAGGAGATAGCTATATAAAAGTTCTTAAAATTATCAATCGATCAATCGGCATATAATAAAAAAATTAAGTTTATATCTTCTCGAGTATAATTATAATTATACAGGTATACAGGGATATTCACGGTGAGTGACCTATTAGAATATATTGGAAACTACGCCTTGCATATCATTGAAAATGTGCAAAATGTATTGTTTTGACGATATTAATTTTTTTGTAAAATTTTTGACGATTGTAGTGATTACAATAAATTGGAATATTTCAAAAACTAAAAAAGACAGAGAATTGTACTTTTCACTGTTTGATCACAAGGATGAAGTAATATTTTTCTGATAGTCAGATGGTGAAGAAAAAAGTCAGTGGTTGGATTTAAAAAAATCAAATTATTCATTATTGAAAACTTTCAACTTCTGTGGATTCTCTGTAAGCTCTATGTAAAGTATACTAGTTATCTTTTATTAGAAAAATATAACTTCATCTTTGTGATCAAACAGAGAAAAGTACAATTCTCTGTCTTTTTTAGTTTTTGAAACATTCCAATTTATTGTAATCACTGCGATCGTCAACATTTTTAGAAAAAAATTAATATCGTCAAAACAAAACATTTTAGCCCTGATGTATGTGAATACAAAAGATGTAGAATTGAACGGGGAATCCAAAAATGTAACAATATACGAGAATTCTATTTAAAATAAGAAAATTACTATCGATTTCCGGTAGAACCGGAAGTACGCCATGACTGATTTTGTAATATTTAATAGTTCGTTATCGATTATCACCATGTGCAAATTTTCAACGATCTGTAAGACGTAGTTTCCAATATATTCACCGTGAATATCCCTGTATAATTATGCCGTGAATTTATTTTAACATAAAACATTGCTGTTACATACGAATCTGAGAACCATATTAATATTTACAATTTGTAAATTGAACTGTCCTTTTTAAAATAGAACATAAGTTGACAGCTGTCATGAGTCTGTTCTGTTATTAATGATTTCAATATACTTGTACTACAAAATACTAGCGACTCTTTCAATTACATTAAATAAATTTATTCTTGTTTAAAATAAGTAAACTTGAAACATAAGGAAAACAGAACTTTAATTCAAAACAAACACCACAACAAGTTTTCAAAAATTTACCTACATGCAATATCCTAAACGATTATAAAAGTTGTTAATTGCGTTAGTTACTTGTCAAGGGGTAATTCTTCCTGATGCATTTTCACTAACTTTCTTCGCCTGACAGATGTTCCAAATTAAAATGGACAAATTTTATTTGATATTGTCGCGTTAAAAAGGAGGAAATAAAATTTAAGTTTATGGATCCTACGTCCTTTTAAATTTATATTTTAATCCTAACGTAACTCACTTATTTTAAACTTATCGAACTCATTTAAACTTAACGAACTTATTTGATCTAACCTTAATCTTAGCTTTACTTTACTTTTATGTTAGGGGGAAGGGCCTGGCCCGGCGGCCAGCTCTGCGCTCGTAGAGTCCACTCACTTGGCTTCGCGCATTTGGTTTCACAACACTGACTAATAATAATTAATTATAATAATAATCTCTAATACCTGACTATCTACCTACGTGACTACTACTCAATAATTAATTCTCTTATTAATCATAACAACACTGATTGATACTGATACTGATTGATTCTGATACTCTTGATACTTGATACCTGCGGGTCGATCTTTTATACATTTCTTAAATCTACGTCACAATTGATTCCTTCGCTCTGGTGGCTGGGGGTTCGGTCCAAAGTACAAAGTTCTAAAAGATGTCAGCATCAATTGACCCTTGCCAAATTTGTTTTCTTAAAACGTTCTAATTGCCGAGATCTTAATTGTAAACAACACACCTACATTCCGCATAGCTTGCATTTATGCGTAGTGAAATGCGAGTATGTGTAACGCGGCTTTGTTCTACTAAACTTCAATGGGTGCTGATTCCGCATAATTTTGAAATGCACATAATTGCAATAATTACGAAACGAATTTAAATTTATTTATTTTCTCAGATAATGACATCGTGACAATATGACATTTGAAACCCTAACGACGACGATCATGCAACGACATTTTTAAAAATTGGAATTAGTTTCCATAGTAATATGAACAGCAGTGTTTCATATTAAAATAAAATCACGGTATAAAAGTATAAGTACATTTTTTGACAATATCTTGTTCGAACTTTAAAATATTATCAAAAACTATCAAAAATAAATAAATTAGCATATTGACTTGACATTTGGCAGTTGGTAGTCTGGAGAACATTACATTTATCAACTTATTAACATTGTCACCTAAAACGGTTTTACTTTCCAACCCACCTTTGTATTTAATTACATTTAAACGACATGTTACATCGATAAGAGGCTTTCACTGTTTTTGATAAACTCGAATCAATGCAGATGTTTAATTACAGATTCTCCAAAACAAGTGAAAGTGTATTTATTACAATATTTTATTCATACTTTTAAATATATTGACAAAAAAAATCATTTTTGTTTTGATAATGGGTAGAAACGACATGATTAACTGCATCTGAGTTCTTTTTTTATTCTATTAACGATTTGTTAAATCTGCGGTTGTGCAAATAGTGACATCTGCTGATCTGAGTTCATCTGAACATTCACTTGTTTTAGTGAGCAAGAAGTGTTTTATAGAACTCGAACTAGCACTGGAGATTCATTGAACTACAGAATTTGAAACGAAATATTTTTCTCTTTACATGAGTTACAGTAAATCAAAAATTATTTTGTTATTATCACCGAATAAAAATAATTTCCCAGTTTCAAATTAACCTTGATTCTATTTTAAGCTAAGAAAATTTTAATAACTGACAATTAGTGATCTTTCAAGGCGTGAAGCAATTTGTGAAAGTTTTAGTTGACATAACTAATTTAATCACAATAAAAACAAATTGAGAATTTTCATTTTAATTTATTCATGATTTAATCTGAGAGCATCTCCGGCGACTGAAAACTACTTTCGTTACATAAAGAATCATTTAAAGAGTGAATAAGCATCCTGTACATACACATATAACTGAAAGGGCTCCAAAAAGACCACAAAAGCTCCTACTTATAATACATCGATCGTAACCAGTCATTCGATGATGTAATGCTGAGTGCAGCTTTCCATCGCCGAACAAGTGACATGGTCGCTTGGTAAATGTAACATGCATCATTGAGATCGAAATGTAATATTTCTAGTCAGCAGAACGTTACATTTATTTCGCATCGTCCTGAAAATGTAAAAATAGATTGAGGCTGCACTTCGAGCTTTTAGTATTTTATTTCCACACAATTTCGAAGTGCAGCTTCCTGTGATGAACGCCTCTTGATATGTGTTCAAAACCGTTAAATACTCGATTAAAATATTAGTTACTTTTTTTTTTCATATTATGAAGAGCTGAAAATGATAAACTTTGTAACATAAAATCCCAGAGAACTCTATTTCATTATGCATCCAAAACTTCGAGTTTGTGTTGAATACGTCGCAAGCTTTTTAAAATATAAGTGAGTGAGTGCTAAACTAACATTTGACAATCGAATTCGAAAGTAATTTTTAAGCTATCATTAATCAAACGTGCCAAATGTCAGCAGAACAGTACGTTAAATAAGTTAAGTGTAATTTATTTGGTAGGTCTTAATTAAAAACGGCGCGTCTCTCGTTTTGTTAGTTTTAATGAAGAATTTCAGGAACAATAGGCGTCATTTTGCAGAGGGCGGCGTCGGGAGCGCCTCCGGACGATGATCGAAGAAGATGCACTGCTCGCCTCCAAACGGACCCATTAGTATTAACTCGCGAAATAAATGACGCCACCGAAATTGTTCTTGAGGTAAACAATGTATGAAAGTGTCGTTTTCGTGTGCCAAAAAAAATTAGAAAAAAATTCATTCTATAGATGAAAATCAAATTTGCAAAATTGTTTTCATTGTAAAATAATAATCAGAAGTTCTGATTAAATCTGTCGCTATTATAAGTTTTTAATAACCTTCGTGCACTTGTCTACAACTTTCTGTAAAAAGGTTACTAATTTTTTTGTCATTTTGTAGGGCTTATTAATGCGAATGTTGGAAGACAAATTTCAAATTACTCCCAAATTGGAGACAATTCTTTTTATTTGTAACCCATTTCTTTAAATTTGTTTTGTTTGAGTACCATTTATGTCCTTTTAAGGAATAATTTCAGTTTCCTGTTCATTAGCCCGCCATACACATAGAGATTTATCCATCGCTCTTGGTTCGTGATATATAAGGCACGCAGACTTGCTCGTGTGTTTAGGGAGAAAATCTTAGCGCTCCCAATACGCAGTTAGAATCTACATTCAGGTTCGTCAGTTTAATATTTAAAAAAAAAATGTGCATTTATAGAGCGATCCAGGTTTTAATAAATTAAATTAAATAATAAATTAAATACACCCGATATACGCTATTGGAGTAAAGAACTCCTGACAGGTTTTATTGAAATTTATAGAGGAACTGCGTGTCCAGTTAAATGAAAATTTGATTCTTGTACTTAGTACTGAGTATGTCTTGTGTGTATGTCAAAAGTTTTTCTAAGATACTCTATGTGTGATCAGCTATGAAATTTGTAGAAACTGTTAGTCACAAACATGCACTCTTGAAGTTTTTGTCCAAATCTATCACCTGAATATTTTAATTTGTTTTGGTAGTTTGTGAGCAATAGCGTGTCCGGCATGCTACGAGTTTTGCACCAGTACTTAGTGTGCAACGTACCAAAACCTTCCATAAGACGTATGTATGGCGGGCTATTGTTTAGTGACTAAAGCAGACCAAAATACGAGGGTGTATTTTTATGTTATTTACCTAGCCACAAAAAAAAATAGACATCACATTAGCCCGCCATACACACACCATTATGGAAGGTTTTGGTACGTGGCACACTAAGTAGTCGTGCCAAATTCGCAGCGCGCCGGGCACGCTATTGCCCACAAACTACCAAAAACAAATTAAAATATTCAGATAATAGATTTGGGTGGAAACTTCAAAAGTGCATGTTTGTGACTAATTAGGTTCTACACATTTTTGAAACATGGACGACGGCCGCGGAAGCCTTCAAGTTAAATTAGGTTCTACACATTTCATAGTTGATCACACATAGAGCATCTTAGAAAAAGTTTTGGCACAAGACATACTCAGTACTAAGTACAAGTATCAAATTTTCATTAAAATTTCAATAAAACCTGTCAGGAATCCTTTGCTCCAATAGCGTGTATCGGGCGCATTTAATTTATTATTTTATTTAATTTATTGAATCCTGGATCGCGGAGCGTTAAGATTTTCTCCCTAAACACACGAGCAAGTCTGCGTGCCTTATATGTCACGAACCAAGAGCGATGGATAAATCTTTATGTGTATGGCAGGCTATTAACAACCCTTTATTTTTCTACGTAACTCCCTTCTAAACGTGTACACTTATTCCATCTTTTTTTCCATTTGTCTGAGAATATAGACCCTCAGAAAAAATCTTTCAGCAAAATATTGCTGAAATACCAACAGCTTCAGATGCAAAACGCTTTCCCCTGAAATGTTTTTTTTTTTAAGTTTTAGAATGAAAAGAGGTCTGACGGAGCTAAATCATGGCTATAAAATGGATATCTTAACTCTAAGAACCCACAGTAATAACTCTTTGTAACTTTATAATAAACTCGTATGTACACTTAGTGTACCTTAAATTCCGCTTTTACTGTGTTGAGACATGTATTACTCGTAAGTACGTTAGGCTTTAATTGCTCTACTGTTCACGAACACATATATCAGTCAATCAAATTTATTAACCGTAATAGAACACGTAATTACTATGATCTACAAGGAAATTCAGTAAATACACGTAGTACAGGTATTTCATCGAGTAACCACCAAAATTGAGGGGTACATTTTGAGTTTTCCTACGCTGTGTTTTTTTCTGTTGCGTGCTGTTTCGTTGAAAACAGATAGGCGTTCTCTCTCTGCCAGTAAAATGCCTTCGAAATCACCGCAATGTTTTCTTCCCAGCGGTTTTTCTATTAGTAGTTGAATGTCAATCTGGAGCACCCGATATAAACGCACGACGTAACGGATTTCTACAGAGCGATCTCTTCGTTTTTAGTTTACAATCTTTTCTCTCTACCCAGTACTCAATTGTATGTCCGCTTGTATTGATTGTAAATCTTATTTTGTATTAATAATATGATGTGAATATCAGCTTGAGTCACATACATGCGGCCATGGGGATTTACATGCTAAAAATTTGACCTCAGGTTAATTTATGTTATCGGCCAAATTTTAAGTAAATTTTTATATTTAGTCATAAATTAAACGATTGGCTACAGGATGAACTTTGCTAGAATATCCTAAACACGCTTTCCTTAATTATTTTACTGTGAAAAGTTGAAGAAAGTATACACAAATTATTGAACGAATGTAATCATAACGTTATTAATAATTTGTCACTGTGATTACTGACAAACTAATTATTACAACATTAATCTATCACTATTTGTAAAAAAAATCTTCTTCATACCATTGAAAAATGAGTAGAATTTTTTATAACACACCTAAATGATATTTTATTGTCTTGCTTATAATTACATATTTTTCTTTATAAATTGCAATAAACTGATTTTATCCACTATCACATTATAATTGGACTTTTATCCACACTTATGAAGTATTTAAGTTGACCTATTATCCACTAGTGGAATAAAGTTACTTTATTCCACTAGAGTGGATAATAATAAACAACGTACCATAGCAACCAGTAGGTATGGCAAAAGCAAACATTTTACGAATACGAATATTTTTTAATTAAATTTCGCTCATTCTGATTCCATAAATGTGGTGATTGTGGATAAAACGTATTCCATGCGTGTTTTAGATGCATTTTATCCACTTAAAAAAAATAGACGCTCGAACTTCGTTCTCGCGTTTAAACATTCTTGCGTGGATAAAATACTTTCTAAAACACTTATACAATAAATAACTATTATCCACTATCACATTACAATTGGACTTTTATCTACACTTATGAAGCATTTTAAGTAATCTATTATCCATTAGTGGAATAAAGTAACTTTATTCCACTATTGGATAATAATGAACAACGTACCATAGCAACCAGTAGGTAGGACAAAGCCTGTCACGTTTCATTTTACGAATAAGAATATTTTTTAATTAAATTTCGCTCATTCTGATTCCATAAATGTGGTGATTGTGGATAAAACGTTGTATTGAATGCGTGTTTTAGATGCTATCTAAAACACTTATACAATAAATAACTATTATTCACGACCGGGAATAGACAGCAGTTTCTATTACACCAAAATCGTGACAGAAATATCATTTCTCTCCCAAGGGAGTTTTGATTATATTGACATTTGCGTTTAGCGTAGTTTTTGAAGGCAGTAAATTTAACATCTTGTTTTTACTTGTTCTTCCATTTTCACTAAAGTTTCTATCAAATAATGCACTTAAGAGGAATCCTACAAAGTTACCCCTCAGAAGTTCGCATTTTACTATCCCTACTTTGCTACGTTAAGGGGAAATATTTGTGATATTATGATTGGTTGGTTGGCAGTCGCCTTCCGACCATGCGGCTATTGAAAACCACCAACATTAGTTGCTTAGAGCTATCTCTGTTCAACACATATTGAGAAAGAACGATAATAACTCTCGCGTGTGCGCCGGCATGTCGGTGGTTCCGTCATCATGAGCAACTTACTAGGCTGCGTTCGGTCATAATGTTGGTACATTCGACGGGTTCAGAAATACACATACATGTACATAATTAAATTCAAATACTTACACATTTTTTACGGTAAATTGTAATAAGACGCAATTATCGTTCAAAGTAGACTTTATTTTTAATTGCATATGCATCGTATAATAGAAAAGGAACAAGTAGTTACCTATATTTGCTACCAATAACACCAAAAATTTTATGTATAATCCTATTTCATGCGCATGCGCATTTTTAATATTACCTACAGCTCAACACTGTAATGAAATTCATTATTTTTCTTTTTTAATTGTAAACATGGGTAAATTAAACTCCATTAACAAGAAGGTGACATATAGGAAAAGAAAAATCGGCGGTAAATATGTTTCTTTGCAAATATGTATCTATATTTTTTCGAAAATTGTTAAGAAATGTTGATAATTAAATACATGATACATTACGAACATCATGACGCGAAGTGATTGTTTTTTGTTTGCATAACGTAAAAGTCTTTTTGCGCTAGCGTCACATCTTTTGATGTCATCGAAACGCCAGTGTCATTTATAACGTACTATAAGGTAAATGAAATACATTTTTCAAAAATTTACGATGATATAAACATAGATATAAATCTGCAAGGTTTGAATATTTCAAAATAAATGGTCGAGTATGTAGTAATCGAAAATACATTATATGCACTGACGGCAGTTAAAGTGTCTTTTATCGACCTCGTTTGCTTGCTCACCGCGGCTTCGCCTTGGCCTCGCAATTTGCAAACTCGTTTGATAAAGTGCCACTTGCCACCTTGGTACATAAATAACTATTAAATCCAGAAACTAAAAGTATTTCGCATCTTGCAATTTTTGATTGAAGAAAAGGCCACAGTTTAAGAAAATATCATAAAAGTTTATTTCTTTTGAAACCGGTATGAGTTTAAGATTTTATTGTGGCTGGACAAAAATATGTCCCTTTTTGTTTTTAAACTATCGAAAGCCCGTTATTAATAGATTATTTTCGTCTAAAACATTTGATTTAAAAATAAGACAACGCTGTCATTTTTGAAGAAGAAGTTAAGTACGCCTAACGCAAAAATTACTTGATAGGTCAATTTCGAATCAATTTCTAAAAATATTCATTTTAAGTTATTGAATATTACTTAATTAGTAGATTTTTATACTAATATATAAATACTGAAACTGTTTTGCATAGTTTTAGAATTTTTTTATTGCTGAAAGTTATTGCTAACTTCCTACCGGTTCTTTTGAACTTATTTAAATGTACATTTTATTTTTGCTATTTCGCTTCTAAGACAATTTAGTTGAGACAAACACAAATTTTCAAAAAAAAAACGTAATGGTCCGTTTTCACGTTCAAGCTATTTGCGCAAATGGATTTGTGCAAGTATTTGCGCATACAAATTGCTTGCGCAATGCATGCAGTTTACCAAATTTTTAGCTTGTACAAGCAAAAAAATACCGTTTTCATGCAACGACCTCCTTGTGCAAATTTGTGTTCACAAGCACATTTGCGCAAATTGCTTGAGCGTGAAAACGGACCATAAGTGTCCCACTTCAAATTTTAAGGAGTGCATTTAAATTAATAACGGAAAAAAGGAGTTGATGCAAAAGTTAGGTACACAAAATAATGTTTTCGAAGTTAAATGCGTCTCAAAATTTTTTTTTAGATTTAATCAACGACGCCAGGACGCGAAAGTTCACACAAAAAAGTTGTACGTCAGAATAGGCAAAACGATAATTCTATAAAATGTAATTTTCCTAGTGATGAAATTTAGCTGGCTAAAATACCTTTTTCTCCAACCGTGGAAAAAGCCGTCACTTTTGAATACTATTTAGAGATAGTGAACTTGATCTTTTCTTGACCAACAAGATATGTACTTGTTGCTAGACCTCAGTGTATGTATAAATAAATATTAAAATACCAAAACGTACTGGAAAAGGCAGTGCACAAACTTAAATACATTTAAATTACCCGCCTTAATCCTATCTGAGATCATGTGCAATAACTCCTAAAAATCGGAACGCAAAATATATTCTCAGACCGTGAAAAAAGATCACGTGATTGTCTAGTTTGTTACCGCCCCCAGCTCTTAAGGTGGGAGAATATATTCACGCCTTTACAGAAATAATTCACTAAAACATACAAATCGGGCGACTTACAACTTAATTATGGTTACATATTTTTAAAAGCTGTTTTCACTGATTTGTTAACAAAACTTCAATCTACAAAGTGACTAACGCGTTTTTCAAAATTCGATCTGGAAGTATTTTTACTATCGCTGTAAAGTTCAACTACAATTTTTCAATGTTAATTATTTTTTTCTTAATTATCAGATGATGATAGAGAAATTTCCTATGGTCACTTTGTAGTGTTAGTTGTCAGGTATATAGAAAAACAAAATGAATTAATTATATTCAGAAATAAAGTCTGTATGAATTCGCCCGTTTTAATGGTTTTCGTATATGGAGTTATTTCGTAAGATTGCTCTTAAATTCGTTTTAGGCTTAAACCCTTAACAAGAACTGAATATGTGAAATTAAAAGGGGCCCAAGTCCTGCTCGAATGATTATAAGAAATTGAAGAAAATGGTTTTTGAAAGTTGTTTGTTTTAATATGTAAACTTTTTCTTTCACCTGTTAATATATTAAACTTCTGTGCCTTTAGATCACATTACCAGATCAAAACGTTATTAAAATGTCACCAAAATAATGCTGGGTTTCGTAAAAGTCAATCAAAATTAATCACTTGGTTAAGAATAAATAATCATTCCTATACCTTCAGCACACGCAACCATAGCAACGTTTACTTTTAACGGATGATTAAATTTAATTAATGTTTATGAAATCCACCATAATAGACATATTCAATCTGGACTTGTGCTCCTTTTAATCTCACATATTCAATTATTGAAATAATTGTTGCTAGGGATTTAAGCTTCACCTTAAATTTCAACTGGCATTGTACAGGGTTAGTTTTATTAATGTTAACCCCCCCCCCTTTATTATTTTAATTATTAACCGATTCAAAAAATTTAAAAATTGTTCTTTTATGGATTTTTATGTAGAGTTCACATATACTAACAGTTCTGCAGTACTTAGCGTTTTATATATACCGGATGGACACTTTTTTAAGACAAAGTTTTTGATATAAACAGAAACCCCTGATTGTCATTTGTTTTCAAGTTATTAGTGCTAACTTTTGTTTTTCATATGGCAGCCGTATTGGATTTTTGGTTAGTTAGGTAGTCTTTAAAAGAGCTTTTCAACGATGTATAACACACCCGAAAAATTTTTATTTGTAGGGGAGATATTAACAAAAACATAAATTAATTTCTAATATGAAATTAGTAGGCTGTGAAATTAAACAACAATAAGAAATGAAAGCCTAAAGATATGCTAAGTTATACTGTAAAACAACGAAATGATACTGATGTTTAATTTCATATTAACAAAAAAAAGACTGCCCGATAAAATTAGTAAGCCATGGAATTAAACATCAGTGTGAAACAAAATGATAAGCAGTCAAAGTACAATTAGTGCTACAGAGATTAGTTAATGGAAATCTTGTTACCTATTCGTAGTTATTGATTAGTAATTATTTTTAAGAATTAAGGATAACAAGTGTTGATGTAATGGCACATAAATATTCAAATGATGGAAAAGTTGATATGTTGAAAGTGTATTTCAAAGCAAATAGAAAATGCCTGCACGAGTTACGCTGAGCGTTTCCCAGAAAACATGAACCTCACAGGACAATGTTTAGAAGGATAATTAGCAATTTACTGAACTTGGAAAGTTTCGTACAAAAAAGAGCTAACTACGAAGTTAGTGATGCTGATATACGTCGAAATAATATTTTGCAAAATGTTGCGTACAATACAAGCACATCAGTTCGCCGAGTGGCTCGTGAAACTGGAATTCCAAAATCGACTGTTTACAAAACCTTGAAGAAAAACAAATACCATCCTTACAAAACAACAATTGTATAAGGTTTAAACGATAATGACTAAGATTACATTTCAGTAGGTGATACCTACAAAAATTTGAACAATTAGGAAAATACTCTGGACAGATGAAACACGATTTACCAATTGTCGAGTGTTCAATAGGTATAACTATGATGATTGGTCTACTGAAAATCCACATTTGGTATATCAAAGAAAATTTCAAGTTCGATTTGGCTTTAATGTCTGGTGCGGTTTAGTTGGTATGCAATTTTGTTTATATTTTGTTTTGTCTTTTGAGTTTAGTTTCATTTTAGGTAATCACTTAATAGGTCTTTTCATCTTTGATTACAATTTAACTGGTAACAGATGTGTGGAGCTACTAACAAACGAGATAATACCTGCTTTGAGAGAAATTATTAATCCTGAGAACATGCAAAACATTTGGTTACAGCAGAATGGAGGCCCGGCCCATAACACTCGTGACGTACAACATTTTTTGAGAGAAAACTTTAATGATAGAGTGCTTTCAAGTAATGGACCAGTGCAATGGCCTGCGAGATCACCCGACCTTACCCCCCTTGATTTTTATTTATGGGGTACCACTAAAAACAAAATATTTAATTTTACACCGCCAGAAACTCGAAATTTTAGAAGAAAGAGTGGTGGATGTACCATCGTGATCATAAAAATCGACTACAGCGAAGTGAAATCTACACTTCCATTTTCAGAAAATTTAGTTGTGTAACATTAGGTTTGACACCATTTGTCATGTATTTGTCAACCTATCAAATCTCGTCCATCTCATTCTATTCCAAAGAAATAAATATTCTCTATGATTACTAATACCAACAGCAAATTCGGTTGCAATTGCTCGAATACTGATTCCATCTTGCAATCGCGTTTGATTGTAGTATTTTTATTTAATTTGACAAAATAATATTAATGTCAAAAAGACAGAAGTTCATTTTAAAGCACGCTTCAATTAACTAGAATTTCGAATGTAGTCGGTTTTTCTGATTACGATGGTATATACTTACTAAGATCATTAAACGAAAACACACTTCGTAGAGTTTGTAATTCTGTTATAATAAGGTGTCAAAAGTGTGTGGAACAGAATGGTCATCACATTGAACAGTTTCTTTAAGTAAATCTGAGCTTTTAGTACTCTTTCCTTACTTTTTACTTTTATGACTTTTCAAATAAAAAATTTTCGGGTATGTTATATATCATTGAAAAGCTCTTTTTAAAGACTATCTAACTGACTAAAAATCCAATACGGCTGCCATATGAAAAACAAAAGGTAGCACTAAAGGTAGCATTTAATTGTTGCTCTATGTCTAATATGTCTAATAACCGAGATACCAATATCCTGTTCAGAAATTAGGGGACTCGGTGGTCGTAGCGCTGTTCTTGCATGATTCTAAGACGAAAATCTTAATACAAAAACTTTGTCCGAGCCCTCCTGTTTATATGCGAGGTCATCAAAGTTGAAGGTATGAGGAATGAAAAATGCGTTTTAAGTGCATTTAACCGACCAAAATTTGTTCAAATTATAATTATGTAGAAGCTTTTGTTATCCTTGCAGTTTGTCCTCATTTTAAGCTGTTTTAACATGTCTTCAACGAATTAAAACTAATAAAGTCAATAAAATAAAAGTAAGATAAAATACATTTTTGTATTAAGATTTTCTTCTTAGAATCATGCAAGGAACAGCGCTACGACCTCCGGGTCTCCTAATTTCTGAACACCCTGTATATATATCCGAAGGGAAGTATCGCCGTACTTGTTGAAATTTAATTGGATGTGTAAATTTAACGAAGATAAACGGCTGTTGATTGGGCGTTATTTAAAGAAGAACTCCTTTTAACTTCTGTCGATATTTCGCAATTTATTTATTGCTTCATCAGGACAAAATTCTAGAGTAGTTAAGCTAGCTAATGAAGGTAAACATATGAAGCAATGCGGAATCATTAACACATAATATGTGTATTCCTTTTTAAGCTCAAGTATGTCACAAATGGCTGATCCAAATATCAAGATATTATATGTTTTTGAAATCAGAAAATAATGATCTTTCATTATACTGAACAATATGTAGGGTGTTCCATTTAAAAAAACAAAAAATGTATTTTTTTCTCCACTTTGCAATGCACTTTTGTTTTTTGTGAGAGGTTTGAAAGATAATACAAATATAATAGGTCTGTTTGTTTTCTTACACTGGTGTACACCAATGCAAACTTTTTCCCAAAATACGCTTTAATTCAACCTCAAATGTTTACGTGGTATGTCAGTATAAATAAGTATGATTCAAATTGACACATTATTAATGATTCTAGGCTTCATTAAAGCATATTGCGTAAAAAAAAAGTGTACACCAGTGCAGGATAACAAACAGACCTATTATCCTACAGCTTTTGTAGTTAAGGATTTTCTCTATCTCTTAAAATAAAACCTCTAAGTAGGATGCAAATTATTTTAAAAAATCACAATCAAATTGTCAATAATACAAATCTAGTAAACCAATTATACGATATGTATACCTATATGTTTGTTATCAGAGTGACTCAAGTAATCGGTTAATAATTAAAATAATAAAGAGGGGTTAACATTAATAAAACTAACCCTGTACAACCGGGCCTTAAACGCAGAAGTTTGTGTTGTCAAATAATGTATGTCTGCGACCCTAATTTTCCGAATTTAATTGATTGTCAAAGTGACACTCGGATTTATTATAATTTTTTATTATACCTGCATCAAAATCTCTGTTTTTAAAACTAAAAAGCGTGCGAAAAAGGACGATTAAAGCACGCCGTGTTTTAAAGTTGCCTAGGAACAACATATACAATCTCCATGTTATCGATTAAAAATGCGATCCACAGGCAACTTTACAAAATTAATTTAAATTTTAATGTCTTTCTAATTTTCACATTTTAGCGCAGGTATAATAAAAAATATCGTATAACACACGTGCGTAAGAGCCTTTACAGCACTTGCGCCGTTAAAAGCGCTCCGCTGCCCGTCGCGCTTTTAAACCCGTCGCGCGTGCTTTAAAGATTTTCTTATGCACTTGTATTATAAGATACTACTTTAATACTTAGGGCCGGTCTTTTCATCTTCAATTAACTTTATATCTGGCGATTAATTCCCATAGTAACGATTGTGATCACAACTATTACTATGGGAATAAACTGTCAGATAAAGTTAACTGGAGATGAAAAGACCGGTCCTAAAGTTTGGTTTCTTATCTTTCTTGTATTCTCGATCGTGAATAATATAGTATATGTATACTCAGGAGAGAATGCTATTTTTCCCTCGGTGTTTTTGTAGCCCTCAGGCTACAAACAAACACCTCTGGAAAAATTACGCATTTCTCTCCCTTGATGTATAATATAAATATTAATGGAACTTTCTCTAAATGACATTTCACCTTAATTTTCTTCAATTATTTTATGCTTATTAATTTCAACTTTTAACCGAAAAATAATTAAATATAGAATGTTCATGTTATTCTAGCAATGTGCATTTCGTAAAAAAATGTTTGATTTATTAATGAAAAAAAAATTTGTAAAAAATGTTTGATTTATTAATGAAAAAAGAAATTGCTTCAAATTTGTACGATAACATAACTTAACTTAAGGTATAATTTTTAACATGTAAATTCCTATGGCCACATTAAAAAAAATGACTGTGTAACGAATTTCAGTGCCTGTATGTTTTTTCATCTTCAATTCTTCTCTTTAGGCACTTTACTCTAATCTTCTCTATTACACCTACATTTAGTCTTAGATTTCCTGGCGTTACTTTTAGTTTTATGTTTCCCTGTGTTCAAATGTTTGCTATTTCAATTTTCTATTTAGCAGTTTCTCTTTGTACAGCCCAAATGTTTTTTTTTGTCTCATCGTTGTTATGTACTGATTTTTCTACAATCATATACCGTCTCCTTTTTAAGTTGTTCATTTCTAGAAATGCAATATCTTCCGTTTTGCTCTACTTACATCACATACATATTTCTGTTGCATAGACAGTATCAACCTTGTCTATGATATGTAACATTTCTTGGGTTAATTGAGATCGAATTTTGCAAATTTGTTAACGTCTTGAATATGATTTAATTCCTTATTTTGTCTTGTTTTATTTTATTTTTTAAACATATAAAACTTCGTCCTGAATATATTCGAATACGAATCGTAGAATTTCAGTGGGGAGTTTCATTTACGTTAAAATATACGTACGTATCTGAACATTTTATTGACGTTTTCCGTCGCTGCACTTCGTACCTGCATTCGAAGAAATATTTTGTTTAGGGGAACGACGTCAAATCTCGACTTAATGTAAAAATCAATAGCGTCGAAGTTCGTTCGTTCGTGCACAAACATTTACATAGATTAAATAAAGAGAAAATTCCTCTCTTTATTCGCAGTCTCCCCCGAAAAGAAACATCTTTCATACGGCATTTACATTAAATTGGACTCGGGCTTACGCCGGCTGATGCCCTCCTTTATGAAATATTTAAACATTTTGATAAAGCCGACGCGGCGCGTCAGTGTCGCCCGTCTTGCATCTATTTTCGGGTGCTCACGTTCGACGGCGTTAAATCGAGAGAAATTGCTTTTCATTCGAGGGTAATGCCGTCGTACTAAGCGAGCGATTTATTGAATGCTTATCATAAACCTTACATTGTATTGTATGCACGTTGCTCCGTGTTATAAACCAAATGGGAAAAATCGAACGGAAAGTTCCCTACAGGCGAAACACGTTCGTAAATGAATAAAGGAATCAAAGGAAAACATTCCAAACCTATTCCCGTTTTCAGTTTTTGCACGTCAATGCACGTGAAAATTTATAATCATTATTAAATCTATTTGCTATTGGTCCAATAACCAATACTCAAAAATAAACATATACGAGTATCCTGTCAAAAACATTCAAAATCCATTCTAATTTTCAGTTTTGCAAATTGCATGTCCAGTGCTTGCGATAATATCTATGACATCAATTTAATAATTAATTGAAATTATTTATAAATATATCAATCAGCTTGAGCGTTATTTTGTAGTGTCTAAAATTACTGATAAGTAAAAGAGCTTTTAAAACTTTTTATTTATGAATAATTTTCTAAATAATAAACAAAATACTAAAAAATTAAAACGATGTAAATTGTTACCAAATACTCATGGCTATTAACTAGTATATCTAGTAGGGATGTTCAGAATCGAATCGATTTATAGTTGAATCGATTTTTTGCAAGCGATGCATCGAAAGAATCGAATCGATTCTACGATCTACAAACGATTCAAGTGAATCGATTCCATTTAAACACGTAGAATCGATTCGATTCTTTCGATGCATCGCTTGCAAAGAATCGATTCAACTATAAATCGATTCGATTCTAAACATCCCTAATATCTAGTATCAACATTGTAAATTTTGTGGTTCGGACAGCTTTTCTAATAAACGACACACTGTATGGTTGGCAACTTTGATAACATTTACAATTTCATGCACAAATGTTTAACGAGCAAGAAAGTACATTATTTATTTAGAATATTAGAATATGTTATTAAAAGAAAAACTAGTTCAATTTTTTACTTCTCATGCAAATCAACTAACTTTCTATATAACAACGGAAGACTTCATGCTTCCACATTAAATATTAATTGGCAGTAAAATATTAATATTCCTCGAGGTTTACTTCTAATATTTGTATTTTAAAGCTGCACTTATAAGAATGACTTTTATGTGTTCATTAAATATACAAATATATAGCAACAAAAGTGAAACTTCAGTGATAAATTAACAAACTTGGAGACAATGTCAGATGGTATTTATTATAAAGTAAAAGAAACTTACACAGCGAGCAAGTGATACTGCAGTTATACTTATCAAACATAACTTGTTTCATTACGCCACGTCCGCAAATCTATTAAATACAGATCAGTGTTTCGGAATAGGATCATCCATCGGAAGCGTTAACACCGTGCCAAGATTGAACTAGCTAATTCTACGACTATTATCCAATTTATTCAAATGGTTTCTTTTTGTTTAAAGATACTGGAAATAACAAAAATACTTTTTAAGTTATAATTAATGGGCGGAAAGATTACATTTGTCATGGTTATCGATCAGAGGCGTACTGAATTACGCGCGGTAGGAGAAGCGCATACCATTTCCATTACCTACAAATTAGTTAGTTTTTACTCGCACGCTAACGACTAATTTGTACGATGCCCCTAACCGACCCGACACATTGCACTTTGCAAGCATTTCGCTAACCGATAAACTTAGAAAATATAATTCTTCCGCTCATTAGTTATAATATTTTTAAACTAGAAGATTTATCGTGCTGGTGAAACTATATTACATTTCGCACACTTGTTGTGCGATATATTTTAACATGTTGAAGTCAGTTCTATACACAGGGCGTTCTTCAAGTTCGTACAAAAAAATTAATGGCGTATTTGGTAACAGATATTCTCACGAATGCACCAAAATTAAAACGAAAAAAAAAATTCATACCGACATCCGGCAATTCCTTGTGAAATGTTTAGAACCGCTAGGCGCAACGGACGGTGACCTTCACTCATAATAAGTGTTCGAAGTTCCACCCCTGCGCGAGACGTAAACATACCGATTAAAGTGCCGTTTAACATACCTGCCCACGGATTGATCAAAAAGCGTTTTGAAAACTACGGCGCCGCATTACATAAGGATTTTCTTCTGCCCACACATGCATATTGTGAAATTTAAACATACCATCCCTTGTAAACATTGATTCGTCGGTGAAGAGAATGTTATTAACAAAATTCGGATTGTCCGTCTGTTTCCGGAGTAACCACCGACAAAATCGCATGCGTTGGAGGTAATCTGCGGGCATCAGAGCTTGCACTCTTTGAAAATGGAACGGGTATAATTGTTCCTCACGAATAATTCGCCAAACAACTGAGTGTGACATATGCAATTGTGTGGCAATATTCCGCGCACTTATCAAAGGATTTGCTTCTACAAATTCTCAAAATCCCTTGCTCGCTACACAACTGACACAAAAGATCTGCTATTTAGCAAATGACGATCTGGGTAACACTGTGCATACAAACGTCTTGCAGCCAACGCATTTTGACCACATTCGCCGTAAATTAAAATCATGTCCATAATATCACTGTTGGAAAATTCGGCCATGTTTTCAACGCTGTTATCTGCGACGAAGTGCAGTTGAAAACTGACCCACCTAAACAGCCGATGCTGACATACTTCTCCGATTACGTAATTACGTATTAAAAATAAGCCAGGGACTATCAAACTGTTTCATCGTTCGCCGAAAACATTTATTATTTTTCATATTTATTAATCAATTGTTATACAAAAACTGCTTCATTCTATCACTTTTAATGTCAACTTTCACTGGTTTCATTGTATATTTAATTTTGCAATAAAATTGCCATAAATTTGTGGTCAACTCTGACTTCGCAATACACTTTACATAAATATTTTAGTAGACGGGGTTTGGGGAAATATAGATATGAAATCGAATATCACTTAACGCACCTCGAGGTCCAAACTAATCAGCGCATATCGCACATGTAACAATATTACTTTTGACAATATTTAAATTTTTAATAACTTAATTAATTTTTAATTCTTTGCATCGAAAATTTATTTTCTTTTCTAATTCAATATAACAATTTTTTTTGTGCAGAATTCCGTTTTCTTACACAAATATTAATGCAGCAAGGATAATTATTGTTACTTGTCAAGCGAATGAATGTATGTACAAAAATAAAATAAAAACAAAGTGTATATTGGTTTTAACTGACACCATCTCTTGTATATTGAAAACTTATGCAATTAATTCATAATTATTCTCCGAGCAACCTTTGTAACATTTAATTTATAAAAGTAGAAAGATTTTTTCAACTTTTATTCATTGTTAGTCACTAATATCATGGACAATCCTTTAACTTAATTTATTATAAATTTAAAAAAAGCAGCTAAATCCTTCCATTTTTTATTTTCGTAATTATGTAACTCGAAACACTATTTTTGCGTAGTTATAAATTTATTAAAATGACTCCATAGTCATTACTATTATTATACTAGAACTTTTATGTAATTACAATTAACAAGTTTCAACAAAGATTCTTACAGTTGAAAATTATTTAATAACTTTAAATACCTATTAATTTTAACCAAAAAAAATATATAATGAAAAACACTGTTTTAGCAGTCATTGCAATTTAGAAAATCTAGAAAAATTTAAAACTCAAACAAAACAAATTATACAAAGTCGTTACAAAAGACCCAGTAACCTTCTGAACTACAAAAAAATTGAACATTTGTCACTTGTTAATAATAGTGACAGCCATCACAATCATCTAAAAATATGCAATTACACACCACGAACATCAACTGATTGATTTCTCACTTATCGAAATTGTTATAGGAAAATTAGTTTTCAAAACATACGAACGAATGCCTCTGGTAAATTGACAAACAACTGACGAAATTTAGTAATTTCACAGTCAGAAAGAAGCGGAACATTTCAACGCCTACTAGGACCTATGAATCATTGATAATAACTGTATTTACTTCTTTAATTTCAAGCCCAACCTCCTTTCGATGTTAGGTTGTGATGAAGTTGATGCCTGTTTTTTTTTAACATATTCCTCTAGGTCTTTCTGTTTTATTTTAAGTCTGTGTCTAGTTCCTTTTTCCTATTTCTGTTGTTCTTCTTTGTTCCTCCATCCAGTTATTGTGAGGTCTTTCCTTTTCTTCTTTATCCTATTTCGCTTGCCTCGTAAATTCTTTTCGCTATTCTTTCTTTTTTCATCTTTATAGATGTCCAAGCTATTTTAACTATGCATTGAGCCACCTCAGACTTGGTACTTTAATATTTTGACCTTTAATATTTCTAGGTAACAGAACTCAGCTACTTTTTCAACTCTAGCGTTTTCAGTATTGTCACATCCTGCCGTTTTAAACTTTTCATATGCGAGCAATATTGCTTTTTTTTCTATTTATTCTGTGTCGATTTTTTCAATTTCAGTTTTTAATTTATGGTTTTTACGTTTGACTCCTTTTTATTGTTATGAAACCTGTCATCCACAAATCAGTCTTCTACCATTTTGAACACATTTCAAAGTTTATTTTTATCATTTTGCAAACTTTGTTTTTCTTAACTCAACTCACTGTTACTAAAACGACTATTGGCAAACACATTTGTTTAATTTTAAAATTATTTTCATTTAATCTTTGCCCTTTGTAAATACGTTTACTTATACCGAGTGAGCATTCTCAATCCGGAACATAGGAAGTTCGAACGTCCGCGGTTCCTTCGTATGAAGAGCGAACTGGACAGGACGACCTCCATCGTGAAGGGGAAGGACGGTTTAACCACCATGACGATATTGCTTCCGATTTCGATATTGCTTCCGCTATTTTCGAACTTTTTCGAGATTTTCTCGAAAACGTGACGTCAGAATTTTTTTAAACTGTCTCACACGCAAGAACACTCCTTCAGGAACGCAAGCCGTTGGGCCCTTTCCCAGGTAAAACGCGTTTTTCGGAGATATGATTTTTCGAAGGGGTCCGGTTTTGAGAGCTTTTTTCCCGGAACTTTTTACGGCGCCAGCAACGGCCAGGATCGCCGAAATGTTCTCCCCATCTAGGGTGAAAAAGTTCGGGGAAGACGATGCCGCAGTCCGTCTCGCGATCGGATAACCTAAAGGACCGGGGCAGAACCGTACTCCTGGATATGGGTGGAGCGACTTTCGGGCCCCTGCCAACCAAAATTACGGGGCGATCAGGCCGGGGACACGTTTCCGCTTAGATCCTTCCTCCCTCTTGCAACCCCCGTCCGTTATTTGGGCTCCCACCCCACGCTAAGCCACCCAATGGTGTATTTATTATGGGAATGGGAAAAATGACCAGAAAATGCAACGTGTTTTGGACTTGGATGCCGCGATATTAGAGTCAGGCGAACGTGCTCTTGACGCTGGTCGGAGATGTCACCAAAGCGTCTTTTGACGTCTCCCCTATTGCGGTCGGGTGTACAGGACCTACTCGGGAGGGCTTCAAAGTTAGCTCCGGGTAGATAGCTGACGGAAAAATTCCTTTCTCCGCGATAGGAAGCGATGTCGCCGTGGTGGTTGAACCGGAGGATATCCCCGTCCTTTCCCTTCACGATGGATGTCGTTCCGTCCAGCTCACTCTTCATACGAAGTAGCCCTGATTTTTTAAAGTCGGATGTTCGGAGTCATGCTAACTTCCCATGTTCCGGATTGAAAATACTCACTCGGTATAACTTATATAACATAATTATAAATAGAACTCATAGTGAAAATAATTGCTTCTCCTGGAAATACAATTTACTTAACCAAATTATAATATGGCTTAAATTTACTCAATTTAGCAGAGCCCCTGTCAGCATTTGTTTCTCATTTGTAATAACAAGATCAATTCAACAATAAACGACAATCCCGTAACAAATATCGCAAGCGGTCTTAATTTAATGAAACGAAAACGCAATTGGAGTTGTCACGTCTTACGTGATCCTCAAATTTGAGACGAAGTACATTCGAGCAGGCAACCTAATTACGTACAGAAACTTGAGCCGAATTTAAAGCCGAAGTTTCCAGAATGAGTATGGGGGCAAATCGTCGAACGATTGAAGGCGGTGATGACGACGGTCGGATTAAGTTAAGGTTTTTAGGCATTGCCGGGATACATTTTTTTATTTCACATTTATACCTTATTATTCCGATCCGTACTCAATTCTGTGACACTCCAATGACAGTATTTATATTGCGTGGGCGAATGGAACTCAATCAAATTTCACAAACACAGTTGGAGGTTTGAAGATACCAAGTTGAAATTGGAGTGGGGGGTATCCGAATTAATCTTACTTAAAACACAATGCACAGAAAAAGTTTTAGAGCCAATTTATTTTAGCCGATATTCCTGACACCACTCGTCGGTTATTGTTTGAATTAGTTTGCGAAGTAACAATCAGTAAAGAGAGTTTACTTTCAGCGCCTTTAAACCGCATTTTCACTGAACGCTTACACAAAACTACAATAATATTCAGTTATTTCAATCGTTTATTTTACTTTACATTTATTTATTTCTTAATTTGCTGTCATTGATAGGCAATAGCATTTCAGGCAAGTTAAGCATTATATAACATTGATAACATGATAACACTAAACAGAATAGGAAGACTCATGTGGTTTGTAGCAAGGAAAATGATGAAATTTTCAAACGTAAATAGACTTCAAAAGAATGTATATAAAAAGAATTTCAAGCATGCCATCCAACAGTGCAAAGCTGAATCGTTTTCAAACGAAAAATAAGTCAAAGCCGGTGAAGCTTCGGTGAAGTACCTATACTCGCAGACAGCAGAAAGAGAACGCATGGAACCTGTTTAGTTCTAAGAATAACAGATAAGGTCGATTATTGCTTTTCGTTCTGTTTTTACTGTCCATGGTCATACAAAAGTTTCTAAACTGAAAAAAATAATATACTATCAATTTGAAAATATTCATACATTTTAGCATTCATCAAAGTTGAATTTTATCAGAAAAAAATTATAATTAATGCAAGAGCAGCGGCAAACATCTCCAATGAGTCAGAATTTACCTATTAGGATTTTCCTAGAAGCTGCTACTTTTCCTAATAATTGTCTTCTTAAGATGAGTTCATGTATTATGTTTTTATTATTTTAGAAAAATTATAGAATTCATTACTGTTCTCCACCTCGTATGTCTATTTTTTTATTGTTTTCGAATCTCAGAATATTTGCAGATAATTATAAAACGATGAACTGGTAGTCTTAGTTGTTGCCTCAAATTTTACGGGAATTTTAAAATCATGGAAGCAAAATTTAACTTAAAAATGAAAATTAAGTCGGTAAATTCTAAGCAAAGTTATTATTGGTGCATTTGAAATTTATTTTTGAGTTTAACTTTTATATGTCTGAAACATCTTCATTAACTCATTAGAAAGAACTACGATTAAGATGTGTTGCATTCAGTTAAGAGTGCGTTACAGTCGCCGCCATGTTGTCATTTTCGAAATTCACGAATTACGCTAAAATTACTAATCTGACTAACAAATAGTTTTAATATTTTCTTTTTGTTTTTAAATAAGGAATATCGGAAAGTTATTTTTAATATTTTATAATGATTTTTATAATTTTTGTTATTAATATACGTAGACTTTTAACTTAAAATTAACTTTCCGAGATAGAACAACTAATTTTATAAAGATTCGTAACAAACACAACTTAATGGAGGCTATTATATTTAAATAAAACAAGAACTACTAAACTGTTGAATTATTAACACGTTAAGCCGCTGCCCTCTGTTGGAAGAATCGGGGACGCCATAAATTCATATATTTCAAAATTTTAATTTATGCGTCTATTCTTAAAATGGAATGATTGTAATCTGATAAAAATAAAAATTTGATTCACAATAAACAATAAAATAATAAACAATTTAAGTAGCGACATCTTGCAATCGCTTTTTGACCTAACATCGCAGTAGGATCGACAAATTGAAGCTAGTTCGCCACATAATAAGTCATCCCATGCGAGGCGGCCATGCTTGCTGTCAAAGCATATGAGAATTTAATAAATAAAATAATAAGTAATTAACAAAAGGCGTTTTCGTATATTCAATCGGGTTGCTCAGGTCAGGCTTGACAGGTTAATGTATTTATCTATGACCAGTGTTGCCAACAGAATAAAATGGAAAATCTCAATTTCCTATTTTAAAAATCACCAGAAATCACCAAATTGAGACAGCGTTATACGAAAAATCTCCAAACTTTTATATTGAATACCAGAAAGCGTTTGTGATCTAAATTAAACAATTGTCGCGACCAGGTGACAACTTTTTTTTTTGGCCGCGACTGTACATATTCAAATAAGTGAGAAGGAGAACAGGGAAGTTTGATCATGTTGATTACCAACCTTAATATTAGAAAAATTACGACATATATGTATGTACCCGGACCTTTTTTTTTTCTTTTTACTTATCTATGAAGTCAATTCTGATTTTTCGAAGTGTAGTCTTTTCAAAAAAACAAAAAAATAGTTAATTTCCCATGTATTCAAGACGGACACACAAAAATTAGGAAAAAAAACAATTAAAAAACAAAAATGAAAAGTAAAAGGAAATAAAAAATGTCAATAACTAAAAATGAAAGCAAACTGAAAGGAAAAATAAATTTGAAGAAAAGAAATCAAAAACCACAACAGAAAAAGCAAATAAAGAATGAAACGAGACAAGTGAAAAACTTCAATGGATAAAAAATTAAAATGAAAAAAAAATGAAAGACCAGAGGGAAATGAAAAGCCAAAAGTAAAGGAAAAATTAAGAAAAAAAATGAAAAACAGAAACAAACAAAAATGAAATGAAAAACCAAACGCAAATATTCAATGAAAAGAGAAATTAAAATGAAAGCCCAAAGACAAACGAAAACGAAAAAAATTGAAAAAAAAGCAAACAAAATTTAAAATAGAAAATAAAACAAATTAAAAATGAAAGTTGTTATAAACATTCGATAGTCATTTGTTTTGCTGTCTTTTTTTCATTCGATAATTTACGATCGTCATTTGTTCTTCTTTTGAAGTTATCGTTTTCTGTCTTTTCTATGTCGATAACATTTTTGCAATAATCAAAACTGTTTTTCTTTTTTGTTTGTATTTGCTATCTATGTTATCTAAAATTATATGATCGAACATTTTCTGCATTCCTTGCCCTTTCGCGAATATTACGATCATCATTTGTTTTTCTCAATTGTCAAAAAAATGCTCTTGGTTTTGTTTATTTTTAATTGTTTACCCTTTTTCAGAAATTAAATACATAATCGAAAATTTGTTTTTAATTTTTTGCGTTTTTTTTTCTTTCATAGATGTTGCGATTGTGATTTATTTTCCATTCCCTTTTCTTCTTTACGAATTTTAATTACCATTACGTTTATTAATTATTTTTTTGAGTTTTTATTTTCTACAAAATAATCAAGAATAACCGTTTGGGTCGTAATATAATTTACAGCATTTTTTTATTCGGCTATTTGCAACACCGCAACCGGACATTGCATGTTTTGTTGGTTTTTTTTTGACATAACCTGAACAGCGACAAAATTGTAGGTTATGTGATTAGAAACTAGCGTTTTAATTTGAAATTAAAATGTCAAATGACGCTTGTAAAGCGAAGGCTGTCAGTGACGTCAGTGTCAAGCCGTCAACAACAGGAAGTTAAAAATTCCACACCACTTTAAAATTCACCAGTTTTGAGACAAGTCGCAAATCACGTCAGAAAGTCGCATCCACTTGAAAAAAATCAGAATGTTAGTAACAATTTAAAACGCAGAATTCGCTTGTGTTTACAAGAGAACGACGGACATTTTACGCACCTTCTATGAACCAGTTTTTCGTTGCTCTTGGCGCGTGCTTTGATTTTGTGGGAAATGTGAACTTCAAATCCAAATTTATAAAAATTAAAAAAAATTTAATATATAAGAATAGTTAGTTTTTGTAGAGGAATGCAATATAAATAATTGAAATGGCATTTGACATGATAAACTAATCAAAGACACACAATTTAATTATTTAAATTATTTAAATCATTTAATTATAATTCACTCGTGATTTCATCGGTCGTAAATTAATATTTCCGCTTGTCGATAGAATTAAGTTTTGTTTAAAAAATAAGTTTGGTTGATAACAAATACACATAAAACTTCAAAACACTTATTTATGTATTCATTAATAGAATAATCTTATGGTTTCTCCCCTGTAACAAATTTTAAAGTTTCGCGGTAAAACTGCACACATTTTTGTCTTCATCTCATGTTAGTACGTGAGGTTAAATGAAGATGTAAATACACTGAGTGCGACCGGTGCAAGTGAATCGAAAACGCCCTAATTTACACTGGTGACTGAAGTACTGAACGCTGAAGATATCCTAAAGAATCGATTTTCAACGACAATATCCGATAAGTCATTATTTGGCTCCACCTTTTGTCCCGCCTTCAGCATACTTCGCCCCTTACCGCTGCCCCGCCAGAGATGATTACGTGAACATCTTGCGGCCCCTTAAGTGGGAAGAACCAGAAGATTGTTAAAAATGAACTCAAACTAAACAAACAGTAAGTGCTACTTTCTTAACACGTTGTGTCCAAATTTTAGATATCAGTTGTCATCGTTTTTTAGGATTAAAGCCGAATTGCACAATTCTCGTTCAGTTTTAAGCCAAAGCTTAAACCCTAAGCAACAATTGTTGAAATAATCATCGTTATGGGTTTAAGCTTCAGCTTAAATTTAAACTGACATTGTACAGTTGGGCCTAAGGGCCAAATTCTGAAACGCCACTCATACTCAACTGACACTCAAACTTGATGTTTGACGTTATTTGAAATTCAGAAATACTTTTAGGCCCAATTGTACAATTCCAGCTTAACTTGAGGCCAAAGCTTAAATAAACCCTTGACGACAAATGTGGAAATAATCGTTGATAAGGGTTTAAGCTTCAGCTTAAGTTTAAACTGGCATTGTACAACTGGCCCTTATATTTACTCGTATAATCAGGTTTATGGACATTTTGATCGTCAATGATTTACGACAAAAGGTCAGAACAACATTGAAATGAAAATTAAAGCGTTTCTGAATTTCAAATTAATATCAAATTGTCAATTTGAGTGTGAGTTGAGTATGAGTGATATTTCAGAATTTGGCAATAAGGTCCACCCACTTTAATCGAGCTTAAATTTGAGTGACATTTATATTGTGACATTTGTAGTTTCATAACATTGTGTAAGTCACATTCTAAGTGACGCTTAAAGTTAAGCTGAGTTAATTCGTTCAGTGCATACGGCCATTATGGTGGATTTCACAAACGTTACTTAAATTTAATCAAGCGTTAAAAGTAAACGTTGCTATGGTTACATGTGCTGAAGGGTATAGGAATGATTATTCTTAATCAATGATTAAATTTAATCGACTTTTATGAAACCCAGCATTACGTTAGATTTCACAAACATCACTTAACTTTAATCATCGATTAAGAATAATCATTCCTATACCTTCAACACATGTAACCATGGCAACGTTTATTTTTAACGGATGATTAAATTTAAGTAACGTTTGTGAAATCCGCCATTAGTCTTCTATTAAAACCTCAAAAAGATGCACAAACTTTTTCGTGTTGATATTTCCACCCTGTTCAAAATCTATTATCTACATAAAATTTCCAAACGATACCTTACTCGAAATATTTTACTAATCTCTCTCTCTCTCTCTCTCTGCCTTTTTTTTCAAATTTCAATGAAACTGTCGGTATAACAATCAAAACGTACCACGAAGCAGATCATAACAAATCTCTATGTGACAACATAAAAACGAAAAACTAATCACATGTTTGAAACTTCTGAAATATGTACTATATGTATACATATGATTGAAGTATCGTATGAAATATGTAACTTGATGTTGCCATTTTTATAACTAGCACAGATCGATTACTTTGATAACATGAGAACTGATCCACACTGATCCTGAGTAACTGCAATAACTAATCCAAAATTTCCAGCTAATCGATTTCGTTAAAATTAAAGTGTCTGTGTAGCCGCTGATTTTCAGAACTAATCAAATTGATTAACGAAAATGAAAACCACTGATCACGAACTCAAAGAAGTTTTGTACTACATTGAAGGTAATCACAACGCAACTTGAGCTGTCAATTTTTAATCTAAAAGATTTTTCAACCGCTTCACTTAGCAGCATTTGAATTTTCCCTAAGATTATGATAAATTCGGACGTTAAGTTATAAAAAAAAATAACAACAACTGCTTGGCAACTGTCAAACAGCAATCGGTTTAGGAAGTCATTCCTTTTTCACTCTATATTATCAACAATTTTTAACTTTTTAATTGGACATTCTGGACATGTTTTCAGTCTACAGTAAATCAAACAATACATAGTTTCCAAAGAATATTGACACCAATGATGATGTTGGCAAAATGACAGAGTGTCAAGTATAACTAACAATGCTATAAACATAAATATCTTTGAAAGGTTTGTACGATAAATTGTTAACAAGTAGGTTTAAAAAATATAACTTTTCATAACAATATTTTTTTAATGTGCTAATTATTTTTTATTTTTACAGAGCCTAGAGCTTTAACGTTTTGCTATGCATTAACAGCTTTCTCAAAGATGAAAGAAAAAGCCATGTCTTGAACTAATCGTTATTAAATTTCAATTGAATATAATATATAAAGATGTTATCAATTCATTGTTAAAAGCACTTTTGCCGATTATCCCGTATTTATGAAAACGTTATATCTTTTATTTCACTTCAAATTCAGGTTTCATTTCGCACAAAACCCACTTAAGATAATAGCATTCACAGCTTGTGTTATCGATTTGTACAGTGCAACGTGAATAGGGCGCTGATTGGCAATTGAATAATACATTTCGAGGAAGTTTTATAAAACTTTTTAAGTGCATCGATTCTACGCAAATTAAAACCGTTACAGGAAATTATGCGGTTAAAAAGACCCCGGCTTAACGAAAACTACTACGTTATTAATGCGAAAACTTTATTCGAAACCGGGGAGAACAAATGCCTGCACCGTTCTCAGTCACCTTGATAAATTTGGGATTCGCCGAGAAAGCTTCCCCAAAGAGAAAACGACCGCTAATTAAATTGGCTGCTTCATATGTATGTCCACGGAAGTATCAGCGGTTGTCCACAATACAAATAACCGGTACGGCACTCCGTAATTGTAATTCATTAGGTTCGGGCCTGATTAGGGCATCTTAGTCTTTAATAATTCCGACATAAATTGAATTAATTCGACGCCCGGAATCCTGAATCTTAATTAATGCATTAAAGCTCTCGAATTTATTCGCGTAGTTTTAGTTTGCTGTGCTAACGATATCGTTACGCCCCGGGAAATTTATGGCAGACGATTCTTCTTCGGTCGGTTTCGGCTCGAAAATGCATATTTATTATTATTATTTGGCCCCGATATCGATCCCAGCACTTAGAGGTAGTGCATCGAACAACTTTTCGCGTTCAGGAGGAGGTTTCCTTTTAACACGTAAAAAGCCAATGTTCCTTTAAGACCAAGGCAATTCATATTTATTTCAGCGTATATTCAAATTCGCCGAGCGTAAACCGAAAAAGACTTTTCAATCGATGCCAGCCGTGAAATGTTTTATTGAAATCTATTTTTCTTTTTGCCGACTCTGTGCCCTCTTCAACTTAACTCATCGACGTTCTCACATTTGAAGATTTTCGTGTAATCGTTTTTTGATTACCTAAAATGAAAATGTATTGATAAAGATGTCAATTCAAGGTAATGTTAAAGTAGACAATATTTTAATTTTTTTTAGTCAAATAACAAAATCTTGAAACTTAAGATAAACATACAATTTCCTCGTTAAGTAATAACATTCAAAACAAATTAAAATGTTAAGACAAGTTTTGACGAATTCTTGAAATCGCAATAATTCCGAAAGTTTCCAAAGCCAAACAGAAAAATACGAGGGCCTGTTTTTATGTTACCTACCTAGCCATGAGAAAACCACATACTTTTTTTCCAATTGTCTCAAACATTCAGAAAATAATCCTTCGGCAACTCTTCAAATTATTGTTCAATAGATTCTTTAAGTGCTTCTTCAAATGCAAAACGCTTTCCCCTCAATTGTCTTTTTAACTTTTTGAATGAATGAGCTAGATCAGGGGTATAAAGTGGATGCCTTAACTCTATGAACCCACAGTCTATGATTATCTGCTGAACTTTGTTTGCTTTGTGAATCCAACAATTTTATTGTCCAGCAACAAGTTTTTTGCAAATAAGAATGAGGGCGTTTTTCCTGCAGAGCAGTTTTTAAAATTTGAATTGTATTTCCATAGGCCTCTCCATTTATGTTAGGCTCCCTCGGCACATATCAATAGGCAAGACTCCTTCAGCATCCCAGAAACAACAGTTGACAACGATTTTTTCCAAAAAATTGTGTTTTGTGTTTTTTCTTAATGAGGGAGAGCATTTATAGACTCACTGCACGGATTCCTTTTTTAGTGGTAACGCCCCAGAGATATTCCCAAGTTTTATACCCGGTGATAATTCGAGAAAGAAGATTTCTATTCCTTGCCAACTTTCTCGAGAAATTTCTATTTTGACCAGTTTTTGCTCAGGTGTAAGCAATCTGCAGACACCTTCATCATAACCAATACCCAAAGTTTCTAGAACACTTATTTCGGATATACAAAGTAGAACAAAATGATCCTCATCTAGTTACATTAGGAATTTTTTCACGTGTAAATTTGCTGTGCCGCTCTAATCTTTTTGAATTAGCTAGTCAATAAATATTAAATATCATAAATCAGTCAAATTGACAATTACTACAACTATTGAACTAAATTAATAAGCGATTAAAATGTACTAACGTGATGAGAAAAACCGACTAATATACTCTAAATTTAATTAATTGTAGCAAAATGAACTTTTGTTATTTTGACAAAATAAATATAAATACCCCAAGTATGTAATGAGAATATGGTACTCATGTATGTAACTAAATTTTGACAATGAAAGTCATTTTGATTTTGATTTTAAGGTTACTCCGAATTAGGCAATGTCGCAATATTTTCTTTTCACCACGAGGTGTATTCACGTCCAAATTTACATACGTAAATTGTAAAACGTTTCCCTTCGTTTTTAATTTTGACTGGGTTACTTTTCAAATCTGTTTCGTTGATCTACCTGATTTGAATTGTCACAATTTGGCGTATGTTAAAATGACATTTCTTTCCCGTTGAAAATGAACACAAAATATTGTATATAAACCTAATATCCAAAACCACATTTGTTTGAAGTACAGTTAATTTTTTTACTATATGCCGATCGATCGATCAATAAGTCAAAGAACTTTTATGTAGCTATCTCCTTCTAACTTCCATGAAACAGCCTTGCGGCTTTTATCATGTCACGTCACTTCCTCGTATATTTTCTTAACTCAGATTTATACGATCGGCATATAGTGAAAAAATGATCTGTAGGTACCTACAAAGTCACAGTAGGAAGTAATTACCCAGTAGCGTCACTTAAAGGTCATAGTAGTCCAAGGTTACTAAAGAGACAAGGTTGCCTGGTAACTTTCAACGTCATCACAACGTCACTCAGTAGGCCCATTTAATACATTTACACAAATAGGTGGCCTACTGGATGATGCGTCACTCCACGAGTTACCAGGTAACCTTCTGTCTTTAGTAACCTTGATAGTAGTCGGTGTAGATTCTTATACTTTGCCACAGTAGTCAAGAATCACTGTTTGAGTTCACAGCACTGTATTTTATTTTTAAATGATATAACCATTAAAATGGTATAACCATTTAAAAATAAAATACTTTGCCACAGTATAAGAATCTACACCGACTAGAAAAATTTAAAATTCAATTAAACAAAACAAATTATACAAAGTTGTTACAAATGATTCATAAATCCAGTAACCTTCTGAAATACAAAAAAATGAACATTTGCCGCTTGTTAATAATAGTGACAGCCGTCATGATAATCTAAAAATATGCAATTACACACCACGAACGTCATCTGATTGACTTCTCACTTATCGAAATTGTTTCCAACTAGTTTTGAAAACACACGAACGAATTCCTCTGGTAAATTGACAAACAGCTGACGAAATTTAGTAATTTCACAGTCAGAAAGAAGCGGAACATTTCAACGCCTACTAGGACCTATGAATCATTTATAATAACTGTATTTACTTCTTTAATTTCAAGCCCATCATCCTTTCGATGCTAGGTTGTGATGAAGTTGATGCCTGTTTTTTTTTCACATATTCCTCTAGGTCTTTCTGTTTTATTTTAAGTCTGTGTCTAGTTCCTTTTTCCTATTTCTGTTGTTCTTCTTTGTTCCTCCATCCAGTTATTGTGAGGTCTTTCCTTTTCTTCTTTATCCTATTTCGCTTACCTCGTAAATTCATTTCGCAATTCTTTCCTTTTCCGTCTTTATAGATGTCCAAGCTATTTTAACTATGCATTGAGCCACCTCAAACTTGGTACTTTAATATGTTAACCTTTTGTATTTCTAGGTAAAGAACTGAGAACTACTTTTTCAACTCTAGCATTTTCAGTATTGTCACTTCTTGCCGTTTTAAACTTTTTATATGCAAGTAATATTGTTTTTTTTTGTATTGCTATTTATTTTGTGTCGATTTTTTCAATTTCAGTTTTTAATTTATGGTTTTTACATTCGACTCCTTTTTATTGTTATGAAACCTATCATCCACATCTGATTTGAATTGTCACAATTTGGCATATGTTAAAATGACATTTCTTTTCCGTTGAAAATGATCACAAAATATTGTATATAAACCTAATCTCCAAAACCACATTTGTTTGAAGTACAGTTAATTTTTTTACTATATGCCGATCGATCGATCGATCAATAAGTCAAAGAACTTTTATGAAGCTGTCTCCTTCTAACTTCCATGAAACAGCCTTGCGGCTTTTGTCATGTCACGTCATTTCCTCGTATATTTTCTTAACTCAGATTTATACGATCGGCCTATAGTGAAAAAATGACCTGTACCTACAAAGTCACAGTAGGAAGTAATTACCCAGTAGCGTCACTTAAAGGTCGGTGCCAAAAAAAGCGACCATACTGTTTAATGCCCTTATGGAAATGTAATGTAATTTGCAAATCGGTAGGTATCAAACAAAATGGCAAATGTGACAGTTATACTCGAGTGATGCTACTGTGTAGATTCTTATACTATGACAAGGTAGTCAAGAATCACTGTTTGAGTTCACAGCACTGTATTTTATTTTTAAATGTTATTTTAAATGTTATTTTAATTGTCTCAGCTGCTATGGTTTCCTAGGCAATAAAAACCAATTTAGAAATGAATTACTACACAACTGGGTTGTGTTCATAAACTATACCTTCGAGCGCACCTTTGATATATAATCGCATCTTTCTCACTCACAATTTTTCACTTATTTTGCGTCTCGCTTATCAGTTTTAAGAAGTCTAGTGTTTACATGATTTCCATGACAACGAACGAACTTTTCACTCTCCACTTTTAAGTAGAGTGTAGAAAATGTGTTTGTTGCTATGGAAACACATGCCTGATTTAGTTTTTTTGATTCTTGTGTGAGAAACAAAATGTATAAACTCATTTATGCGAGAGAGGCCACAATATTAGCCGAGAGTAACCCTAGAGTGTAATTTATGAACACAACCCTGGACTAACTTCCGATTGTTAACGGCTTGACACTGACAGCCGTCACTTTATAAGCGTCATTTGACATTTCAAATTCAAATTAAAACGCCTGTATTTTAAGCGCGAAACAAGTCGCCAACCCACCACATAACAAAACATATTTATATTTTTATGTTTCATAATAGCTATATTATGTAACTCATTTGGGGTGTATAATGAGACTTATTATAACACTAGTTATATAATGAAAAAATTTATTAGTTACTTATTTTTCATTTTTACAAACATTGATAGTAACATTTTTACATTTGAAAATCTTAAATCCAGATGAAGGTCCTTTTGATAAATTTGCATCAAACTTTAAATTTGTATTGCTGTAGCTGCTTGAACTTTCTATTTGTCCATTCTCATCTCCCAGAATTTTTTCTGATATTCTTTTTTTATTTTCAATCGAAGTTTCAAGATATCCCTCAGCTACCATGTTAGACTTTCACCCACCGTGCCGTTTTATTGTTAAAATATCTGCCCCAGAGTTGGCAAGAAGAGAAGCCGATGATCTTCTGTAGCAATGTCCAGTATAACTTTCTTCATGTTCTAATTTTAAAAAAGAAGCAATTTTCTTGGGCATTTTGCTGATTGTATTAGTGCCTACAGGTTGTACGATACATTTACCATTTCTGTATCCTAAAAAAAATCGTCCATGTGTGATATGTTTGGGACGGAGGATTACATATTTTCGAACAATGTAAATTAACATTACTAATATTTGCAGAAGTTAAACAAAATTCGCGAAAATTTTGGTTTTTGTGTTTGGTATCTTAATGACAAAAACCTTTCCTTCATCCTTAACATTTTCAAAAAGCAAATTAGTAAGCTCCTCCTTTCTACATGAACTAGCCAGACCAAAAATTAAAACTACCTGAAAAAAGTTACTTTTTTTAAATATTTTGACATAATACGAAAACGTTTACCTACTTTTGTTAGTAGCCATTCTTTATCATCGGCTTCTTCTAGAAACTTGGTTACATTGTCTTTAGTGAAAATATTTGACTTTTTAAGTTTATAACCTTCTGATTTTCTCTTCAGAAAAGCTTGCAGTTGAACGTATTTGCTAATCTAAAAATTAGTAAAGGAGACTGTGGTTTAAGGAATAATTGAAATTTGTCTCCGCCCACAATAATTTTATATCCGTAGATACGTATTTCGGCAGATAAGCTGCCATCTTCAGTACAATTAAAAAAAGAAAACCATTTCCTGTAGTGTTTTTTTTTAATTGTACTGAAGATGACAGCTTGGCTGCCGAAATAAGTATCTACGAATATAAAATTATTGTGGGCGGAGATAAATTTCAATTATTGTATTTGCTAAAATCAGCATTCTTTTTCATAGATATCATGCTTCTTATCATCGAATAATAGGCCCAAAGGTTTTACATCTAAGAACCCAAAATGCAAGAAATAGTGTAAAATACACGTTTCCTAGCACATTTCTGCATACTTTTCCATTAGAAAACTCGAGTTCGACTCATTTTCTAAACCTGGACGCGTGCGCTAAAATCATGTCTTACGAAACTTGTTTTTTAATATACGTACTATTAAATAATTTTATACCTTGAATTTTATATTTATGGAGCAGTCAAAAACATTTGAATAAATAAGTAATGACATCCAATCCATTTTTTAAACATACAATAAATTCTTAATCTCACTCTTGATAAATGTTTGAAAAATTGAAAAATTTATTAATTATATTAAATATCATCATTATATTTAAGAAATTAAACATTTTGAGCATAATATACCATTGCTATCATAAAAAACTAGGACAAGACTTTTTAAGCTGTGTTAAACTGCTACCGACCAGAAAAATAAAATTATTTGAAATAGTCACTCATTGTCAATCTACAGTAAATATTGTTTTAAAAGCTAGGTTAGCTGCTTGCATAGAAAAGGGTGTCACATTTAGACAAATTGCTCAGAATTTCAGAGTTAACAAAAATACAGTTACTGACTTGACAACAAAGTAAGATTCAATGTAATAAAAATAATGGAGACGCATGACTACTGGATTTAAAAATTGTCCTAGTGTTTTATGATATCGATAGTACAAAGGTATGAAAACAAACTAAAAAAAAAAACGAATAAAAAAAAATAATCGTTATAATAATGGAACACCGTGCAAAAAGGAAAAATAATAATGATGGCCAACAACAATATTAAAATGAAAGTAACAAAACGCCCTTTTTACAAGAATGCTATAATTAATAATTACCTATAACAAAATGACACACAAGTATGATGAAACCAATTATTATTAACTCATTGTATCCTCAAACTGTAAACCAACAGAATAACAAGTTACAAATTAAATCAAAATGCTCAGAAATATTAATCATAAATGTCGTTCTGATACAATCAGTTTTAAATTACTTGTTATTTTAGTACTTTTAACAGTGTTTAAATTGTCATTCTGGGATTGTGACTAAAAGAAAACCATTAAATTTCGAAAAATGAAAAATGTAGAAAAAATTTCTTGAAGCTTCATATTTTTCAAATTTTAAATCAAAAACACATTTACTTTTCAAGAACAAAAAAAGATACTCAAAATGTGATCTTTTACAAAAAATGAACTTCAAACTTCAAAAGGAACTTTAAAAAAAATTAGAACTATTTCGTTATTTTAACAAATAATTTCTTTGTTATTTCTTATACTAATTGAAGACTTTAACTTTAGCCAATGATGTTTTTTTTATAAAGAGCAACAAAGAGCGCGACTCATATGTTAAAAAGAAAAAGTACTGTCCTTACTGGGATTACTTGTTACAACATACAACGAATACTGCAGATGTGCGAATAGCAATTCAGTAAGTTGCAATGTTTTCAAAAGCGGCAACAAATAAATTTTGTAGCTTGTAAGAATTTGAATTTTTTCGACGGTATTAAGCAAGGACTTTCTATTTATTTATTTTTTATCTAGCAAATTATTATGTTCTTTGGCTAATAACTTTAGATCGTGATTCATCGATCACGATCGTGTAATCAAGATCCAAAATAAATTCGAAAGAACTGTCACACAACCAAATATGAAATCTCCATATAAATCACGATTGGTTGATCCATAGGGGCAAAGGGATTACGGATCATGATCCATTTAAACCATAGGTTCTCAAACTAATTTCGTCTACCGCCCACTTTGAGTATCAATTATTTTTTAGCGCCCCCTAAAATTTTAAAATCATTACTTTAATAACTTTAGTTAAATTATAGCCTGCCATATATGTCTTATCTCGTTTCCCCCAATTTATCTGTGTCCTTTACCGCCCCCCTGTAGGCCTCTAGCGCCCACAAGGGGGCGTTATCGCCCACTTTGAGAAAGACTGGTTTAAACAGAATAACCTTAACAAAGGAACACTACTGATCCGATCAAACGCTTTTAGATCCAAGTTTGATGTGCAAAAGAACACGACTTATATTCATCTATGACTTAAATACGACTCCATCCATCAATGCTCGTATTGTGTAGTTTGATCAGAGCCTCTCCACCTACTTGAAGGAAACATGCTACGCACACTATACCCTCTTTCAACCAATCGTATACACATGCTCTTTATTGCTCTTCATCAAACCACTATTGGCTAAAGTGAAACTTTTCAATCTGGTAATTCTGGATGGAATAACGAAATATCCCAACTTCTCGAGAACAATTACCAAATAAAACAGTTCAAGTAATTTCATGTGCTGCTGGTTTGGCAATAATAACAAAGGACAGAGGAGGCTTAAGCAACACTTAAATACAAATAGTAAGTTAAGCAATTATAAAGGGATTATAAGTAAATCAATGGAATCAAAAGAAACGAGAGAGATGAAAATGACAAAAAAGATGCAGGCAATACACAGAACAACTATAAATACAAAAATATCAAACAAAACAAAAGAATGAGAAAAAAATATCAACATGAAAAAATGCAAAACAGCCAATAGAAACTTCTTTTTCTATTAGCGAAGATGAGGAGCATCCGAGAAGTAGCAAAAATATTTGGATTGAAGAAAGTAGAGTATGAATTTTGAAACACCGGATATTCTAAAGGGAGAAGAAATAATGCGATCCATTAAATTGCAAAGAATACGCTAGTACGGATGTGTATAAAAACAATGGAAGACGATACAGATTTAAAACGGGTTACGGAATAGAAACCAGATGGAATAAGTAAAAATGAAAACAAAATCAAGCGTGAAGAAATTTGATAAGCATGGACATACATTGTTGAAAGAAGTCTGGGGTAGAAATAAATGGAAGGAAACAGCTGAGAAAGCAAAATCTCACAACTTTTAAAATTAGTAAGATAAGTAAGATAAAGAAATCAATCAAACTTAAAGTTTACAGATAAATTGGAATAAACCAGGAGTGTAACAGGACTATTTAAGAAGAAGCTTAAGGAGTAGCTAGAAACAAGGACATAACGGGACAGCGTATCAAAATGCTGCTAATATAATTTCGATAAAACTTTATTTTTTCTATTTGCAATGCGTTTATTGTTTTAAAACAAGAATTTCTGATTAGAACCGCCCAGAACAAAAGACCAAAAATTAATAATTTCCAGTCAAACGTTCAATTCTCTCACCGCCAGGAGCGTTACACATCCGAGGTCAAATAAGCAAACTTCCGGCTGAATAATGCAAAGTCGGGGAATAATTTAAGAACTAGGTCGATCGTTTATTATTTATGATTTGGGAGGCCCAACCTGGCCAAGTTTAACGGCGTCTGTGAAGACTGCATTTGCGAAATTAAATTTCGTGCGACCTCCGGGCTCGACTCCTGACGGCAATCATAATTTGTTATTCTAACGAGATGGGCCCGACCCTGAAAATCTTACATGTATATCCAATGACAATATTAATTTCGTTTGCTTTCATCTATTCAAATCGTTTTACGATCCTACGATATTTCTAAATAGAGCGGAAAGCAATTTTGTTATAAAAATCACTGAAAAAACTTTATTGTTACATGCTTATAAAGTGACCCTTTTGATATCAAATTATGCTTATAATACTTCACTATTTTCCAGATTTTGCTTAACAATTCTCGTTTAGTTCTTTTCCTCCTTGCGTTTTAAGATTTACTCCTTTCCCCTTAAAATCCCTGATCTCCTTAATCCTTATCACATTGCTAAATAATTTTGATTAGTTTTCGTCGTATTAGGTCTTCTGTTGACATTTTGCTTTTTGGTCGCAATTCTCTTCGTTTGGGTAGAAATATACCTTCGGTCCGCAAATGCATAATTTTCAATTCTTTCAATCCGCATCTGGAGACCAAAATTTGTTATCGTGATTTACTTTCTCTGCAGGTTGCTTTCACTGTAGCTAAAGACATTTTTCCACTTTCTGGTTGGAACTAGATGAACATTTCTCTATCCGTCATTGAGGAAACACGCTCTCTAGGGATTATAAAATCTGTCGGCGGTAGAATAGTTAAAGACAAATTAGTTAAAAACAGTGATTTTCATTGGTATCCTAGAAAGCTTAGTCAGCAGTAACTCATAAACTCGGACGGTAAGTCACAGAAATAACAAAGGTTCCAAAGGAAACGGATCAATGGAGAGGATCGTATATCGTGTTCAGAATCCAACGTATTTGAAATGAAGTCATCAGGAAGCAAATGAAAGTTGAAAAGTTAGTAGTAATATGAAAAGCATAATATAGTATGATCTAAAATGACGTTAAGTTGAATATAAACCGATGTATCCTTCTTCAGTTTCAAGTACAGTTTAGCGGTCACCCTGACTAGATTCAGTCTTCCAATTATAATTTTAATCAATTTTTCCCGTATTTTGAGGAAACTTTATTGATGCTGTCTATGTCTAACGACCGCATTTATATTCTCGGAGATTTTAATATTAATTTATTGCTACCTTGTGAAAATATTGCAGCCAAGTTTCTTGATATTCTAGATTCACATTATATGAAATAAATTATTACTGTACCTACTCGTATTAGTAATAACACTTCTACACTCATTGATCATGTAATAACAAACAAAGACAACGATGTTTTGGATTCTGGAATTCTTGACGTACATACTGTTTCTGATCATTCTTTAATCTGGTGTATGATTACTGTAAATAAGCCTGGTAAATCTGAGCCTGAGCCATTCTCATATCGTGATTTCAGGAATATTAACCTACTCTATTTCAATACTGATTTAGAATCCATTCCCTGGCACCAAATTTATGATATGGATAATATCAACGATAAAATTAACTTCTTAAACACCAACCTATTAGCACTGTTTAATATACATATGCCACTGAAAACATTCAGTCGTACAAAAACTCATCCGCCGTGGTTGACAGATAACTTGAAGTTCATGATGGATCTTCGGGATCAGGCATTGGCATGGTTTAAATCTTCAGGTCTTCCAGCACATTGGACATACTACAAGACATTGAGGAACTTAGTTACTAAAACTGTTAAAACTGAGAAAAAAGCTTATCTAGAGAACAAAATAAAAAATTCAAACCCGAGTAATATTTGGAAACATTTGAAACAATTTGGAGTTTATAACAATAAAAGAACTGGCCTACCTGAACATCTTAATGACCCTAATAAAATAAACGATTTCTTAATTGACTCTTTGAAAAATTTCAATCAGCAGTTTCCAGATACTATTTCCTCATATTCAAATGTTCCTCCAGCTATAACAGAAAATTTGTCGTTTTCTCCTGTCACTGAAGACGTCATTATATAACTTCTTTTAAAGTTTCGCAGCAAAACCTGTGGTGCTGACGACTTAAGTATAGATTTATTATACTTCTGTTGTCCATTTCTTTTACCTGTTTTCACGCATATTATTAACTTCTGCATTTCTAACGGCGTGTTTCCTGATTGTTGGAAAGAAGCGCGTATTTTACCCTTGGCTAAAATTAGTAACCCTCAATCTTTTAAGGACATACGTCCCATCAGCATCTTGCCAGTCCTGTCCAAAATCTTAGAGAAAATTGTAGATAAGCAGCTAAGAGATTATCTCTCACTCCATAATATTATTCCTGAAATGCAGTCTGGTTTTCGACCAGGTTTTAGCTGTTCTACAGCCCTCTCCATGATAACTGACGATATTATTAATGATGTTGATGACAATAAGATGGTCCTTCTAGTTCTATTAGATTACACTAAAGCCTTTGAACTCATTAATCATAAAATTTTGCTTGCTATTTTAAAATTCATTGGTTTAGGTCAGTGTGCCTTAAATTTTTTCAGTAGTTACCTTGAAGGAAGAACTCAGAGAGTGCTTTATAATTGCAAAATGTCTAACTTGTGGTCAGTTCATTGCGGCGTTCCTCAAGGATCAATTTTAGGTCCATTGTTGTATGCTATTTATACCTTCAAGTTGATGAATTCATTAAAGCACTGCAAGTATCACATTTATGCCGATGATACGCAATTATATTATTCATTTGATCCTAATAATATAGACGCGGCTTGTATGCTGGTTAATGAAGATATTCAAAACCTAGTTAGAATTTCTAATGATCATGGTTTGCACCTTAATGCCGCAAAAACTAATGTTATGCTTTTTGGGAAGAAAAAGTTACGATTACAATTAAAAAACACTGTAAATCTACACATGAACAATATTACTTTATCGCTATCTGATTGCTGTAGAAATCTAGGCTTATATATTGACACTGATCTTAAATTTTCAACACACATATCCAAATTAATTCAAAGAGCATACGCCAACCTAAAACTAATTTATGTTAATCGTTCTTATCTCTCTAGTCAAATCAAACGTTTATTGTGCGATTCATTAGTTTTGTCTCACTTTAATTTTTGCGATGTTGTGTACGGACCATGTCTTGACGTTTCTGATTCCTCTAGAATCCAAGTAGTGCAGAATAATTGTATGAGATTAATATGCGGTATTAGACGTAGACAGCACATATCTCATAAACTTCAGGAGCTTCAGTGGCTGAATATGAAAAATAGGCGCTCTTTACACTCCGCCCAATTTTTTCATAAAATTTTAATTTATAGATGCCCACCGTACTTGTATAATAAAATTCGTTTTCGGACTGATGTTCATAATATTAACATTAGGAACAAAGGTCTTTTAACTATTCCACGTCACAAATCTGAATTTTATAAACGCTGTTTTAGTTACAATATAACCTCTGTTCTTAATAATTTACCACGTGGTCTCTTAGATTTGTCTCCTTGTTCATTTCGAAACAAATTGAAATTAATTCTTCTTGATTCTCAAGCTCTTTCTCGCTAATTATTATTATTTTTTTTTATTTCCTTCATAACTTTTCATTCATTTTCAGCCTGATTTTGTTATATATATTTATTATTATTATTTTTTTGTATAATATTTTTTTTTATATTCTTTTATGCAGTTTTCCTGCATTTAGCTCGTTGCAAGATGATGTTGAACGGGTGATTGTTCTTTTCTTAGAGTACATATTTTTTTTTACTTTAGTTTTCACGCGCTGTATTATTTCTTATTATTCTTAGTGTGTGTGAGGGGAAGATCAGATAGCTATATTATAATAGTCTCTCTGAACTTGCACCATTTAAGCATGAGTTGTTGTATTTGATTTTGGCTATGTAAATTTTCTCTGATGTTATTCCATGCTTAATAAACTTTTCATTATTATTATTATTATTATTATTATTATTATTAATTAAAACTTCTGATTTCGCTGTTTCTTTCTTATTTTTTTATACTCTTAAATTCGTTTTTACTATGCTACTTCAATTCTGGTGCATCGCATCGACCGTGTTAGTCTGCTACAATACTCTTTCATTTTCTTTTTCTTTTTTTCATATTACGTTTACTAAACATTACATTTTACTAATTCCAATATAATCAATTCATTTAGCTCTTGTGTGTTGAGTTACCATTAAGACATTTAAAACGGGAAAAAATTAATTAAAATTAAAATGATGAATGTTGAGCAGCAACAAAGCAAATTGATTACTGCAGGAACCAGAAAAGCGTCCCACTTCATTTTTTACCAATATATATTCAAATTTTCGCCTAATCCTTCAACATTCTTGATAACCGCCGCCGCAACCGCGGCGCCACTAATTTACATGCCATTATATTTTAATTTCAAATTTCACCTAACAAGAGCAAACAGTTTCTAAATTTATTAATGAAGGGCGAAAAGGGTAAATAAAATAATATCATAACCGTTATATTTCGGTTCGTATTTTCTGAGAGGAAGAAAGTTAAGCCAAATTTTGTAGACGTCGTTATTTTTTATTTATTTGTATTTTCGAATTTTGAAATAAATGCCGCGCTTCAGCTGGTATTAATTCTCTTTTCCTCTGAAATATGAAGACATTGTTTTAATTTGTGCAGGTTGCAGGAGACGGAAATTTAATACTAATTAATAATTATGATTATGAAAGGGTTAGTAGCAGTTTGTTAGTTTAGTTAATAATTCTACTTTGTAACGTGCATGTTGAAACATCTGTTGGAGTTAAGATAAGAAATAATTCAAGAGGCTAAGCTGGTATCTCCGTGTGCCAGCGGTAGGCAAACTTTTCGTTGAGAATGTTATCTAATATGTATTTATGGTCGGGCAAAAGTTGGCCGACGGTGGCCCTAAGCCGAGCTTAGTCCGAGCACTTGATAACGCGGAAAAATATACAAGGGAAGAAAATTTGTCACCAGATATTTGATTATATCAATTTCGGCGCGGTAAAAACTTTCGAACTGATAGCGCGTTTTTCCGCGCGCTTTATCATTGTGGGCGGGCCCATTTTTCTTAGGGGCTTACTTGACAAAAAAATTACGCACTGCGCCGTCCTGATTTATATCGCCACCCTGTTTGTTTTGTTCTTTAATATTGCGGCGCATATTTCTTTCTCTTTCGAGGATTTAAACTTTTGCCAGGAACGAGATCAGGAAAAATTCGATACCACAAGAAATACGATCATTTATTTCACAGAAAATACGCGTACTGTTCCAAATCATATTTCAAAATTCGATGAATATTTATAATTCATAGCAACATTATACATATACAGTGACTCACAGCTTAAATGATGCAGTTGTGTTTAAAATGACTAAAGTGCTAAAATGGGATACACATTTATTTTAATCGAACTTGAAATGCTTAAAAGAAATTAATAAGAACTCATTGAAAATTTTGTACTTTATTTTAACAAAAAGGTAATATAATATAACAACACTAAACATTAATGCCAAATTATGCGCGAAATTCATGTCACAGCTTAAATGATGCATAGCGGAGTTTAATAAACGATATTTAGTATTCTGTTGGTCCTTCTGCATTATCAATAACATTTTGTAGCCATCTTGCTATTAATTGGACTAATTTCCTGGTCTACTCCGGGAAAATCGTATTCGATTCCATATTCGTTATTTACTTCGATATTCGTTATTTAATTATCAAAATATCCACGGATATCCAATTTGTTAAGTTTCTTCTTATAACAAATTAAAAAAACATATGTATTTTTACACGTTCATTACATATTTGGAACAATTTTTCGCCTCAACTTCCACTAGAACAAGACATAAATGTCATATTTATCAGAAATTATTGACAACTGAATGTTTGGACGCCATAAGTATTATTGTATTTTAACTGAGTCAGCTCTGGAAACAGTAGAGTATTAGTTGTCAAATACATAATGTCTGTAGTGCATGTTAGTGCATATGACTGAACGCAAAAGTCATTAAATGTTTATAAACGTGGCTAAGGTCCAGTTGTACAATTCCAGTTTAAATTTAAGCTGAAGCCTAAACCTATAACAACGATTATTTTAACAATTGTCGTTAAGAGTTTAACGGTTTAAGCTAGAATTGTACAAACTGTCCTAAAGGTGTGTTGTACAGTACAGATCTCCGTGAAAAAATAGTGCAGCGATATTTACAGTATGAAAAAAATAAGTGACAAAGTGAATATACCCAAATCTAGTGTGGCTTATATCATAAAGACATTTCGAAAGACGGGAAGTACCGAAAATCGCGGAAAGAGCAATGGACGTCCAAAACTTATGTCAGACAGGACAAAGAGAAGTCTTGTTAACATTTGCAAAACGCAGAGACGAGCGACAGTAAGACAGATTACCGCAAAACTGTATGCCGTTACTGACGTAAAAGTATTTAGAGAGTGTTGCCGACAGTGAATATACAAGTCTACATTTACAAGGTAAATATTTATTTCAAAGAGTTGTCTTGGATCACTTCTAAACTTAATACTTTATAGTAGGCAATGGAAAAACCTCTGTTAACTGCAACCCAAAAACGTCAACGACTGATCTGGGCCAAATCTAAACAATCCTGGATTGCCGCCGACTGGTCCAAAATTATATTTAGTGATGAAGCAAGGTTTGATGTTTGCGTGGGAGACCTACGGAAAAGAATAATCAGAACAAAAACGGAGGCGTTTCACAAAGATTGCCTAAAACGAACTGTCAAGTTCCCTAAAGGAGTAATGGTGTGGGGCTGTGTGTCGGTAAAGGGTATGGGGAAAAAGCAGTTCGTAGATGGGATCATAAATGCTGCGAAATACCAAGAGATACTGTAGCAAAACAACTTGATACCAGCTGTGGATGAATTGAAAAATGCGAATCTGGACACAAATTTTGTCATACATTTCAGCAGGACGGGGCAACCTATCACACGGCGAAAACGACTAACAATTTGTTTGCGGAATATGACATATCCGTGCTTTCGTGGCCCTCCAATAGCCCAGATTTAAATATAATCGAAAACGTGTGGCATGAAATTAAAAAACATTTGAGGAATAATCCTCAGAGAATTTTGCCTGCTCTGAAGGAAAAAATCTTACAAATCTGGGCGAATATACCAGTTGAATATTTCCAAAAATTGGTGGCTTTAATGACAGATAGAATTAAGGCCTTGATATAAGCAAAAGATGTGACATGTTATTAGATGGTAATAGTCCAAACATTTAGTTGCCAATAGTTTCTGATAAATAGGACATTTACGAGTATGTCTTGTTCTAGTAGAAGTTAAGGCGAAAAATTGGTCGCGTTCACCAGAAGTAATTGCTTGCAAACGGTTGGCCAACTGTTGGCAATTTTTCTGATGAACGGGTGTTTATATTTGCATGTTTGGTGTATGATTGCTATCAGACGCCATTTTTTAAGCGTAAACTTTTAACGCCGAATTAGCGCTGCCAGCAGCAAACTTGTTGAACACATAAAACTTGACATCATTGAAGATACACTGTCTTATTTGTACAATAACCAAATTTATTAACATAACTGAAGCGGAAGATATGCATAAATTATTAGAAGGTAACACGTAAATCACAATTCGAAGTAATCGTTCACCAGACAGGCAACAGCAATTACAAACGTATCAGAAACGTAACAAACATAACAAGGTGAACGCGACCATTGTTCAAAGCATGTAATAAACGTTTAAAATACATGTGGTTTCCTTAATTTCTTACAAAAAGAAATCTAACACATCCATGGATAGTTAAGCGTTTTCAGAAAATAACTCTAATTGGAAAGATCCCTAGCAGGTTAGTAGTCAGGTTGGTGAATTTTCGAACGCGAATGTGGTTGTCAGGTCAGTATCACAATAACCACATCTGGCCAAATTTGGCAAACCCGTCATTTTGTGCAAAACAATTCACAAATAATTAAACACTTTAATTAGAACAGATCAAATTATTCGTTAATACATGTCACACATATCAAATTACCCAAACTTCAAAAAAGGAAACAGATGAACATAACCTCATAACTAAAGACTCTAACTCTCAAGCCCGAATGCATAGGCGCTTCGATGCACGCCTTATGCCGATCGAGTTACGAAGCTGCGAGCATTATTTCTTTGATATAGCGAAAATATTTGGATCAATTTTGTCACATTTTAATTTGTTATTTGCTGTATTTTTGATGATCGATAGAATTTAAAAAAAAGGACGAAAATATTCGTTTAGATAAAACACGTTATACCTACGTAGCATATAGCCATAAACAGCGCTGGTTAATTGGCCAGTCGACCGATTGATATTTACAGCGCATCAGCGCGAGCGGTGAGTAACATACAACTGGGCAGATAAACGGATCTTTTAATTGGAGTCTTTACTCATAACAGAACCTGAGTAACTCTATTCAATGACTAAGCTACATTTACATTCAATTTTGTGCCAGCATTAATTCGTAATGCGAAAGTTTGACGTGTGCTTTCTTATGATACCGTTTACATTGGCCAATGTAAATGGTATCATAAGAAAGCACACGTCAAACTTTCGTGTTACGGATTCGTGCTGGCACGAAATTGAATGTAAATGTAGCCCTAGAGTTACTTGGGTCGCGTACCTGTACTAATTTTGGAATGCAGAACAAGTAACCAGGTTTATTATACGAACGCTTTTCCAAGAACCTGACTGCTCCGACCGAATTTCCGAAAACGCCTTTAGTTACTTGATTTGACAACAAAGTAAGATTCAATGGCCGCGTTCACCAGACGAATCTGCTTGCAATCAGCTTGCAAGCTGCTTGCAATTTTCTAGTGAAGGCTATAGCACAGCCGTCTTTATATTCGAACCATGCGCAGCGTCGACGCGGCAACACTGCGGGGGCTTGTTCAGAAATAACACTCCGACCAAAAAAAGCGCGCTCTGGGTAATGTTCTTTCTCTCTCGTGTAAGTGATTTTGTGCATTTTGCTTTTCATTTTAAACGCCCAAAGTGCTCTCGCAATACAGTTCCTGAACGGGCCCCTGGAGGTCTATCAGACTAGATTTGTACGACGTTCTAGTGAAGGATTTTGTTTATTGTGATTGCTTTTTACTTAATTTTTGATTACTTCTAGCGTTCAGAAGTGTGATAATCACTACTGAGAACACAGCAAATGGTATTAGTGCCAAATTGAATTAATTTCTTCTAATTCGGGATAACCTTAAAATCTAAATCAAAATAACTTTCATTGTCAAAATTTAGTTACTTGCATTAAGTATCACTTTTTCCCTAAACTTTCACGACATACTTCGATGGTAAATAAATAAAAAACAGATAATATGTAGCAAACGTTTTATATTTATTTATTTATTTTTTGAATAATACTTTATTTCTTTGGGAAGTAGGGCTTTGGCCCTTTGGACTACAGGTGAACTACCCCTTAAAAGAAGTAAAGCGCCATCACTAACCTCTCGGGTGGTGTGAAAATTAACTTCATTATTTCAATTTATCAACGATGAAACAGCAACTCCGTTAAGGGTCTTTCCATTTCTTAGTAAACTGGGTGACGGATAACTACCATGAATACAATTCATAAAAATCAATCAACCATTCCAAAAAATCAAGTTATTCGCCCAATAACTTTAACGGGTAGATGAAAAGACCGAACTTAAATATGCACGTTACTACCTATTACATGCATAATATGTAATAAAACATTTTTTTTCCAATTTTTCAGTGTTGTTAAATAATAAATAGCTCATTAAATTCTGCAGCAGTCCTGAAAATTCGAGGCATGTAGCGGTAGAGCAATGAAATATAATATTTTATTCGTTGTAGTAGACCTCCCGCGATCAGCTGATGCGCTGTTGCCACATTTTCTCACCATGGCTAATATGTAAAGACGGCTGTGGCTATAGTTACCTTTCATTAATTACGCTTAAAAATAATCATAAGCAGCTTGCAAGCTGATTGCAATCAAGTGCGTTTGGTGAACACGGCCAATATAATAAAATAATGGAAACGCATGGCTACTGGATTTAAAAGTTGTTCTAGTTTTTTATGATATCGATAGTAGGTAACTATGAGGTTACGTTTAAGTTCAATGCAAAAAAATTATAACTGTATACTAAATAAATAGTGCATGTTCACGTGAACAATAGACAGTCCTGAAGGACCCATATTACATTATACAACTTGCTAGTTGCTCAAAAGTCGCAATGAGAGTGAATCAGACTTACGAACAAAACAAATTTTTAAGATAAAGATCTTATTTCATCGATCTCCAGTCGACTATTAATAATTCATCGACCCCCAACTGACCCTTTCAAGCTTTCATCGAAGTCCAAGGGGTCGATATCGATCCCATTGGGAACTCCTGACTAGACGGCTAAAGTAAAAGCCGCTTTACACTACCCTATTTCTTGTACAAGATTTGGTTCCATTTCTTAAACGGTTTAATTTATTCATTCAATTGTATGAAAATTTTAATTGAATCAAAAAGTATCTGGAAAAATAGATGGTGTTCTATCTCCAAACCGTATCTGTAGCCCAAAAATTTCTTGTTCTAAATATTATTGTAGAAATTGAACCAAATCAAATTGATCAAGAAATAGGGCAGTCTAAAACGGCCTTAAGAATATCTTTGGCCATAGAATAAAATAAATAACACAAGAGAAATGACTAAAAAAAATACTTAATTAATTAATTACGTTAATAAATAACAAGCGATCAATATCAAAATGAATTAATGAAAATGAAATTAATATACTAAAACTTCATTTCAACTATTTTTTTCTATTACTTTCCAGTTATAAATCTTTGAAGATTTCACCCAAAAAAAAATTGAAATAAGTTGAAATTAAATTTTGTATGTGAAATTTTCAGAAAATTTCAAAAATTCAAAATATCAATTTTTGCGAAAGTTAAAGAAAAATAAACGTTATTTTCTGACTTTGAAATTGTTCAGTAAGATAAAAGTACCACACGATAGAAAAATCTCGTTAAAATTTTGATTAATTCCGAAAAATAACAATTTTAAGGTTTTGGTAATAACGAAGTTTTATAAATTTGTTGCAAGTCGTTTTTGATTGCAATGGACTCCTCGAGCATCCTCTGGACAACTGCTGCAGCCCTATTTGGGGCCTCTTCAGCAGAAGAATAGCTCGAGAACTCCACAGCAATCAAAACCGACTTCCAACAAATTTTTAAAACTTTCAAATATGCTTTCACAGCAAGCTTGGCCGCCTTGTGTGGGATGGCTTATTAAGCAGCAGACTGGTTGCTATTTGCCAATTCTCACCAATGTTAGGTTAAAAATCGCCCGCAGGATGTTGCGACCTAAACTATTGGCAATTTTAAAAATGAATGAGACCTCACCTCTACTAGAAAAAATTTTAAACTCCTTAACAAGTAAAAGGTTCGTTGTTATAAGTTAAAGCAAAAGAAATAATCTATTCCTTCTATGTTTAAATTGTAAAATTAGACATATCTTAACTTAATTTACAAAGCTGATGCATACTTAAGGTTTCTTCATTCATATAACTACTTGCACTTAATATAAAATAAAAATAACCTGTGTGCAGAAACCGCCCGACCCTAGTGTAACACTAAAGATAATTTCATATCAAAGAGTGTCTACTGTTTCACCTAAAACACGTTAGCTGCTTTCTTTTTAATAAGCGTGTCGATGTACGAGACACGGAACAATAATTCTGAGCAGCACCAAAAAGAACGTTAAATTAGAACCATTCACAGGTTTAACCATAACCGTAGAAGGAGGGTTTAACCACCTGTGTCAAATTCAGAGTACTACCTTTCCTAGATATATTCAAATTATTGTTTCGTTCATAATTGCTAATATTTTACTTCATGATTTGTACTAAAAAAATGTTTAGAGAACCAAAAATTAACTTCAGAGCTTCAAACCCTTCTGTCAGGGTCGGGTGAAATGTAGAAATTATGAAATAATGTTAAATAACTCTCGAACCGTCAGTAATTGGTATAGGGAAGTGTCAGTTAATTGAAAGATACTTTTATGGAGCATCTAACAACGATATAAAAATGACACCGTTCTATTTAAAAAACAAAAGTTATTGCCTTTCAACTGTTGACGAAATTGCAATAGTTTTACTGAATCCCTGTTTAATGAAAAGTAAATTTTGTTACTGCGGTAGATATCTTCCACTTAGCTCGCAACACCACCACAATATCTGCTTTCTAACATTCTTCGTTATTGAGATATTAATTATCAAAGTTATATCCGTATTTTCCAAAAACCGTAAACAGAGCCTAAAATCTTAAAAACTATGGGACTTAGGTATAGGGAACCCTTATCAAACTTACCCTAAAATAACCTGACAAGCTCAAATTCGTTATAAAGTATAGGGTGTTCAATTTAAAATAACGAAGTAACACATCGTACAGCCAAACTGGGACATCCTGTATATTAGAAAATAATTTTAAATTATGCGGAGCTTGAAAATATGATACTTTTATATAAAACATTTTTCCATATTTTCATTAGAAAAGGCGTAAATGAAGAAACCCGGTTAAATGCCACAGACTGTATATTCAGAATAAGTAAAAACAATTACAAATCAAATTAAGGAATTTGGCATAGAGCAAAGAACTCAAAGTCATGTATTATCAAATAAAAATTGAGACAATTTAAACAAGATACAACATTGATTGCATATAATAATTTAGTCGGATTATTAAAGGACACATTTTAGACAAATGCAGAATTTAAATGTAATTACAGATTATTTCAGAACGACATTATACAACACAATGCAAAACAAATTCAATATGATTTTATAACGAGAAAAACACCAGCAGTTGTTAGTTTCTAAAAACATAACAAATTGGCAAAATTAATTATTGATTTCTCACCCAAAATCATGGTACTAGATACAGGGAGACGGACGGATTTTTGGAGATCAACCACACACTAAGACATTCTATGTATGTTGATTATGCCCTCCGACTTGTGGAGTTGCTCTCTACAAGAAAGGCACTGGCGGTCTCCTCTGCTGTGCTACATATACCATGGCCTTTTATATGGTTTTACAAAAGTCATTTTCATCGTGATTTTCCGAAACCTCAGATGCTTGCATAATGCCCGGCTTTTTGGATGAGTCACCTATGCAGCTGCAATTTTTCGAATTTGCAAAGGTCAGCCAAGACTCATATAGGCAAAGTTTTTGATAAAGCAAGTCGTTTGATTGCATAATTTTTAGGTTGGCGAATTTACCACGCTCGCGCAAGCGACATTGTATCGAGTTTAACTTATGTAATGAGCTTAAAGATTATGAAATGCTGGATTCGTACACTTCATAAAAAGAACGACGTACTGCATCGCGCGCAGTTGCTCGGAGCTGTTTCACAACATAAAAAGAAACCGGCCATAAAACGACTTTGATGTATGCAAAACATTACTTGTTTTTCAACATGTTCGTTTACATTCGTCGGCGTTCTCGTCAGTGGTTAAAATTGCCAATTGCTATTTTCTAACTAACTAAAGATCACTCGGTATATCTGACAGGTTTCCACACAAGCACACATTATTTCCATAAAATGTTTTTTGAAAAATCCAAAATAATTTTCTTTCCCATTTTATGTCAACTTTTTGGCGGTCACTGTAGATTTTTATGGAAGTAAAAATAATTTTTCTCATAATTCCTAAAAAAACGTATAACTTCACAATGCGATAGCATTTATAAATATGTGTGGTATCAGATGCAAATTAGTTAAATCGGGCGGAGCGTTTCCGACACGAATTAATCTTAGTTCTGGCGGGTGCGTTTAAATGGTCCGAGCCCAACATTATAAAAAACGACCCCAATTAATTACGTAAAATGTAGTATGTCACAAGGTCCGATTACGGAAAAAATCACCCAATTGAATTCATTCTGTTACGCGTTCTTTTCTGCATAATCAATCGAGCTCGATCGAAATATACGCCGAATTCGAAACATTTGATTTTTGTTCAAGTAGAAGTTAAAATCCGAAAGCGGCCGGTCTAAAAATAGATCTTTATCTCCTGCAAGATAAGAGGGGTTCTTTTAAATATTCCCTCTTTCGACGTCTCCACTGTCAAGAAGAAGGCGGCTTATTTAAAGATTTAATCCGTAATCACTCTCTCCTCCACAACGAGATTGCGGATAATATTTTATTTCCAAGTTTTGGCAGGCACAGAGAAGAAGGAAAGTAGGATCGTCAAGTTGACGAACCGTCAAACTAATAAGACGCAGTTTTGCTTTATTGTGCCGCGTTAATTAATATTTAATTAAGGCTCGTTTATTATTTAATAACTGGATGCACGCATCATTACCGCTGATGCACTAATGAATTTTAAATTCATTAATTTTAGCTCATCACTACAGATGCATTTATTTTGCATGAAGCTTGATTAAATGAAATCATATGGAGATTTATCAATAATAAATAATTTATCAGTATTTTTGTTAATTAATTCACATAATGAATTATTTGCATATTCGGTAATGAAGTATTTATGACTGATAAAGTGATAAAGTGATAAATTTAAATAATACCACAATAAGTTCCGCTTTTTTCTTAGAATTTATTAAAAGAACGGCATCGTTTAGCAACAAGGAAATAGGAGGAAGCGAATGAATTCCTTTAATTATTTTCGCAATCTAATCCGTGCAACTCAAGTAACTCGCAGAACTTTTGTATTTCGCTTAAAACAAACAGTATTCAAAGCAAAACGACGCCGAGAGCACGTCGGCGCAATAATTAAGTAATGAACCCGTATACTTTGCAGCCTGCGATCACGTTGTTTAAATACGTACCAAAAGAATTGCACAAAAGGAGGGTGAACGTAGAAGAACTTCCCTCTATCTCATCGTCAGAGATAAAAGATTGAATGCCACTCTCGCCCTATCAATCTATAATACAAAAGCTCTGCGATGTGTTTTCTGTATCGAGACGATTTTATTTTTCAGTTTAACGATTTGAAGCGACTAAAAACACACTCGGTGTCATTTAAACTATTTGTTCTGACACGTTTCGAATCACTACGCATTAATCAATACGTAAATATTTCAATGAGAAATATGTATTACACTGAATGAACAAATTTAGAGATACGAATCCTCATCAAATAACAGCAAACGTTGACCAGACCACGTGCATTGCTAATGGTTATTGCGTTCACGTCGTATGTCATTTATCAACATTAAACTATCGATTTTGTTACCTGTTGAGGCCAGCTTATAATGTGCTTAAAGCATCGTTGAACATCAACATTGAAAATGTGTTTGTATTGATGGACGACTACGGGATGTAATGCGACATAATTCTTCCCTTGTTATATTGGGTCGGTCCAGAATTAATTTGAGATTTAAATATAATTGAGAGATGAAATCCTCTTAAAATAGGATTTGCCTCTAACAAATTCGGAATTTAAAAATAATTTAATATTCACATTAGAGTTTTACCTCCACTTGAATTTTGTTATGTAGTACGTTCATAAGCAATGTAGGTCTTTATTACCCTCTAGACCCACTCAGTTCTTAGTTATAGTAAAAGGAACTTGAACCTAAGAATCTTTGTCTACATTCAGATACACCATGTATACATTGTATACACCATTATGTAGAACTTCATATACAAAGAAATTACAACAAGAAAAATTTAGTGGATTATATTCTTTCGCTTAATATCGGGATTATTTTTGAATTCTTTTTTAAAAAATTCAGAAAATAAACTCGTAAATTTAATTAATTATAAGCCGAATTGCTCTGCTATTGAAACAGAATGGCTGGTATCCATTCTTAAAGAATGAAAATGCCAAAGAATTCTTCATTCTTGAGGATTCTTCTCATCATTCAATATTTTGATAATTATTTTTTTAGGCACCTTTTCTTTCATCTTAATCAATATTTCGTTAATTTCATCCAGTCCCGCTCCAGAATTTGCATTACATGAGAATTATTATATTATTATTAATTATTAATTATATTATCTCGCTGCTTGTTTTACTTATTTATTCCTTTTTTTGAATGTTTGTTCTAATAATGAAATATACTTTTCAGATAATTTATTAATTTTTTTTGTTGATTTTCTCTATCACATTCGTTTTCCTTTTGCATTAATTACATTTTCAATCGATTCCATTTTTCTTTTAAATTATTTTTGCACTTTACTTTCTTCCTCATTTCATCTTATATCTTCTCTTACCTTTTTGCCATATACATACACATTCACATTCCTTGTCAACGCTCTTGTGATACCTCTTTTTCTTTTCCAATTAAATAAAACACTGTTTTTGCCCTCCTCACATATACATATTTCGATGAATTTTCTCTTAGTTGCGCTTTCGTAAATTTTAAAGAAACTTTCGACACGAGTTAAAGAATGACCTAAAAAGTGTTGTACCCGATAAAACATAAATGAAAAACAGCTTCACAAGAATAGGTCAGTGAAGAAACGCTTAGGGGTGAACCAAAATTAAACAAAAAAATGATAAAAAATTAGAAAACAGATTCAATTCTAGAGGAATAAATTAATAAAGTATTGATTTAAAATCATGGTTACTTCTAGTGATTAAGGTTAGTGACACAAGTAACAAATGTACAAAAAGTTTTCCCATCTAGTGTGTTGCTCTCATTTTTTCGCAAGTTCACGTATGTTCCTTACTTGGGTTGCGTTCATAAAATATACCTTCGAGTGCACCTTGGGCGTGTAATCGTATCTCTCTTCATCATGATTATTTACTTATTTTGCGTCTCGCTTATCTGTTTCAAGAAGTTTTGTGTTTATATTATTACCAGGACAACGGGCGCATTTTTACGCCGCACTTTTAAGTAGGGTGTAGAAAATGTGTTTGTTGCTATGGAAACCACGCCTGATTTAGTTTTTTCTGATTGATAGATGAGAAACAAAATACATAAATTCATTTATACGAGAGAGACTGCAATATTAGCCAAGAGTAACTCTAGAGTGTCTTTATGAACACAGCCTTGATCAGTAAACGCCAAATTGACATTTAACCTCGACATAACGTCAATCAGAAATAAAATAGGTCCATTCGCCATTAATTTCTTGGGCGTTTCGAAAGTAGGATTCAACCATAAAAGATTTTTCTTCCAATGTGAAAACCATTGAAAAATCAAATCAATAAAACAATTTTTTTAAAGTTATGTTTGTTTACTTGTCTGTTTAGGGTATGGATCAAGTAAGGAACATACGTGAACATACGAAAAAATGAGAGCAACACACTGGATGAGAAAACTTTTTGTACACTTGTTATAAAGGCGTCACAAGCCGACAGAGATTACTTCGGCTTTAAACAGCACATAAAAAAACATTATTTATAATGCAGCCGTAAGACTAAAAACACCTAAACAATAGAAACAATATAAGAACAAACAGATATGAAGAAAAATTTTAAATCTTCCAAAGAAAATTTCAAAAGTCCAGTTGTAGATTAGATTAGATTAGATTCACAGATACTTCAAAGCATGGCCTTCTAAATGAAAAGCGAGTTCTAACTGGCCTGGGCGTTTTGAAAAAATTACATTGAATTTTTGTGCTAGAGAAAACGCCAAAAGTCGACACTTTGGCGCTGGTTACGGGGCACTGACGGCACTGAGTGAAGTGCACTGTCAATCAAAGTGAGTTCACGCAAAATTAATTAATTTTGTAATTACCGTAATACAACATAATTTATATGGTATACACTTTATAGATTCATGCACAAATCATTTGATCACGTCGGAGTGAAGTACGCTTGCGCAATAAAGAAAAACTGCCATTTTAAAAAGCTTTCGTGTTATGAATAATTACAACAAGTTGCATAAAAGAGTGTCGACTTTTGATAATGTAAAATATGTTGAAAAGGGCGTTGATAATTACGCACAATGAGAAAAAAAGCTTTATTATACCTGTTGTAACTTACCACAGAAATTCTGAGTACCTATATGCAGGTAAGATTTTAATCTAAAACCGTAATAGTTTAATGCTAAATTAAGTTGTCGAAATTGGACATAAATACTCCACCTTATTCCAACGTAAATATTATCCAATATGATCAAATTTTTACAACAATAACATTAATTGTTCTTACACGAACTCATCCACCATTCACATGTGACAGAACTGTCAAGATTTTAGGTTAAGAAAGCGCCCCGTAAGCAGTGCTTGGCGGAGCACGCCTGAACTGCAGTTTTGCCCAGGCCAGATAGAACTCGCTTTTCATTTAGACGGCCATGCTTCAAAGTAGCAGTGATTGGATAACAGATATGTGAAAAATTACGCATCAATATTTCAGCCACAGTTAAAAGTCACCTATTCAAAGTAATAGTCAGGGATGTAACTGTGAATCTAAACTATGACTGTGATCGCAGTTTTGCACATCTCTACAGTTAACTTTGAAATAAGAAATCGAATGAAAGAAAACATAGTAAAGTGATTAAATTATGGAAAGCAAGATGGTGGACATCTAAACAGAAGAAAAACAGAAAATGATGAGAAAGATATAATTTTGGAAGTCGATTATAAAAAACTATGTTTTTATTTACCAAATGTATAAATTAAAAATACTTAAAAATCCAAAACGAGATTTAAGGAATTATTTGAACTCTTAAGTTTCTAGTGACCAGAGGTAAGACAGTTTCAGGATTTAAATATCGTTCTGCTTACAAAAGTCAAAGAGTATGTTGTTATAAACCATATGTTATCCCATAACGTTGAAAAATCTACAGGGTGTTTCGCAACTAATTAAAATTTAGGTGAAAATTAATATGTAGGTATAATGAACCCCTTTTTGTATAACAAAATATTAATAAATTTTAGGGATATTAAATGTTTTTTGCGTAAAGGTAAACAGTTTGTTGGTTTCTGTCTTATTTTCACAACATCCATGGAAAATGCAATTAGTCAGTTGTTAAGTAATCGAGCGTTCAGTTTTAACCCGTACGTATGCTGATACGGTTGCACGTAACTGTGTGTTACAAATACGGCAAAATTTTCAAATAGTGAAATTCTGGATATAATTTTAATTTATGGCGAAGCCCGGCAAAATACGTTGACTGCAAGACGTTTATACGCAAAACGTTTCGAGGAGTGAAACTTATTGTGAGTGAAAGTTCAGCATGATCCCAGAGATTCCAAACATTTCTCATTGAATTATTGGTTCTCAGTAAGAATCTTTTTTTGTTTTAATCTTGGTGCATTTTTGTGACCATAGCATATTCAACACATCACATGTATGGACTTGAGAAACACCCTTTAAAAAATTTTCTAGTGCAGCGATTCTCAACCTTCTTAGCTCCGCGAGCCCCCAAATAGTAAATATAAGTATAATTAATATTTCGCGACCCCCCTCCTATAATTTTATGTCGCTGCTTTTATAGTGACGGGTACGAACATACATGAATGACGTCATAAAATGATTTCATTATTGTTCAGGCTATTTTCGCGACCCCCTTGTAAGTAATATCATCGCGACCCCCAGGTTGAGAAACGATGTTCTAGTGGAACTCTTAGACCAATTTAAGTTCAAAATTTTGTAGTACTGAAGGGAAGGTATTTTAGATCAAAGGTGGGCAAACTTTACATATAATGGCAAAGTTCAATAATTGCATTTTTCACTAATGTTAAATTTGTTGTTATTTTTGTGATAATACTTTTTGTATATCAGGAAAGTAATTTGTTGATCCCACAACATCAAAAGTGCTGACAAACAGTATCTGCCATATTATTAATCTGTGGCATTAGCGTTCGGAAATTAAAATAATTTGACCTTTAAAATGTGACATTTGGCACTTGCTACCAATGCCAATTCAAATTACATGGCCATGGCAAAGAAATTACTTTTATCCACTGTCACATTATAATTGGACTTTTATCCACGCTTATTAAGCTTTTAAAGTGACCTATTATCCACTAGTGGAAAAAACTTACTTTATTCCACTAGTGGATAATAGTAAACAACGTATACTCTGTCGTCCGATAGATTGGAAAATTTCAAATGTGCTAACATATTCAAATACCCTAGAATCGAGTAACGTTAACCAATAGTATTACTTCGCGGGTATTTATACCAACCGCAAGCGCATGATGTGCTCACTCGATGCTACTCGATTCTAGGGTAGGTATTTTAATATGTTAGGATATTTGAAATTTTCTAATCTATCGCCGGACAGCGTATACCATAGCAACCAGCAGGTATGACAAAGCCTGTCACGTTTCATTTTACGAATACGAATATTTTTTAATTAAATTTCGCGCATTCTGATTCCATAAATGTGGTGATTGTGGATAAAACGTTGTATTGCATGCGTGTTTTAGATGCATTTTATCCACTTAAGAAAATGCTATCTAAAACACTTATACCTACAATAAATAACTATTATTACTGATGAAAAAAATCCATTATGAAAATCCATTATGAAAATAATGATTCTCAAACAGATGGTTTAGCAGTGGGTTGTGGTTTAGCAATGGGTTGTGGTTTATCACCGCTTTTGGCTGATTTATTTATGGATAAATTAGAATCGGAATATTTTTCTTCTGTTAATCCATGTAAAAATTATATCAAATTTTATGTTCAATATCGTCGGTCTAATTAGAAAAACTGGTAACTCCATTTTTTGCAACTTGAGGGAAATCGAAAAAAACTGTTTTCCTTCCTTTGAAGGTTTTGAAATTAAACAAGCGTTTATGTATATCGGTATTCAATATTAGTTTCTTTAAAAAGATTTAATAAATTTGCGATTTTCAAATTATATTTAATTAGTTGCCAGTTTTCGGTTTCCCTAAAGTTGCAAAAAATTCAGTTACCAGTTTTTCTAATTAGACCGACGATATGTTGATGACATTCTTATTATTTATGATGGTCCATCTTCTTCTCTTGCAAATCTTTTAAATTAATTTAACTCATTACATTCAAAAATTAAATTTACTTTAGAAAAAGAAGTTAATAATTCAATCAATTATTTAGATTTAACAATAACGAAATTTAATAATTCTCTTCAATGTAAATGTTGGTTGCGAGTCACAATTCTCTTCAATATAAAATATTTCTCAAAACTACACAAACATATACCTTACTTACATAAATTTTAAGTCTTTTCATCCTTTTAAACATAAATTTGCTGCTTTTCAATGATTTTTTTATCGTTCTTTTTCAGTTCCTATGAATGAAATACATTTTAGAGAAGAAATTAGTATAATCATCCAAATTGCATATCTTAATGACTTTCCTATTAAACCGATACATAATACTTTTAGAAATAAATTACTAAACATCATTTTCCCTACAATTACAGAAAATAATAATTCAATAAATAAGTTTTTCTCTATCCCTTATGTTGGTATTCTGTCAGTCAAACTAAAGAAACTGTTAAAAACAGGAGTACAAATTTCATTTTCAAATCAAGTTAATTTTTCATATTTATTTTGTAAAAATAAAGATCAGATTGATAATTTTTCCAAAAACGGTGTAAAAAATTGTAATTCATATCAAGCAATATACCGGATGCTGCATTGATGAACGCAACATAGGAAATACCTTGTTAATTTATATGTGTTCAAATATTGGCTTCCCTAATTATTTTACAGCAAAATTCCATTTAGGTTTTTAAAGTACTCTTCAAGATGAATCTGTCTGCTCAGTTTGAGAATTTTTCATTTGCTCAGTTTCAAAATATTTTGAAAAGATTCAGTAACCAAATTCAATTTATATCGAGCTATCAGTACGGCCTTGATCAGTTGCTTTACTGTATTTTAACGTTCACTGGTCAAGGCCGTGCTGATACTTTGACATAAATTGAATTTGGTTACTCAATCTTTTGAAACTGAGCAAATGAAAAATTCTCAAACTGCACAGACAGGTTCATCTTCAAGAGTACTTTAGAGAACCTAAATGGAATTTTGCTGTAAAATAATTAGGGAAGCCAATATTTGAACATCTCTAAATTAACATGGGATTTCCTATGTTGCGTTTATCAATGCAGCACCCTGTATATTGGGCAAACTGGAAGAAGTCTTCAAATTAGAATTAAAGAACACTTACGATCTTTGCGTTTAAATAAATCTGATTCCAGTTTTGCAAATCACCTTTTAGACACTTCCCATACTTCCCTTCAAATATCACAAAATTATTACATAATTTTTCGAAAGAAACTAAATTAGACATTGCTGAAAATTTAGAAATATTTTTACATACTTTCTTATTTCCTAATGCCATTCCTAATGAACAAACTTTTTTCAACACAAATAATTTCTTTAATTCAATTGATTGGAAATCGTGTGTTTGAATTCGTAACCTACATCTAATATATACCCAAATTTTACGTTCTTCAGATTTTTATTTGTTATTATTTATTGCCATTTTACACAAAGTATACAGAATTTTACACATTATTTGTAGTAGTTTATGTATCAAGTACGCAAACAAAGGTTTTAGGGGACGAATTGTTATTAAGGACGAGGCGACGAAGGAGCCGAGTCCTTAATGAGATGAGTCCCCTAAAACCATTTGCGTATACGTGGTACATACAATATTTTTTGGTACACTCTCGCCAAATCACCAACATTAATGTTAAACTGCTCGAATTTCGAATTAGCAAGTCTAAATTGTCCCTCTTATCCAGCTCTCATCAGACATGGCAATGATCGGTAATCATAGCAACGAGTTGAATTTTATACTTAGTTACTTGATTTATTTCATTGAAACTTGCTCAAAAAAAGTCCGCTAAAGTGTTGCCATGGCACCTTTAAGAACTAGGTCGCTAATAGTAGGGATGCACCGAAGCAGGGTTTTGACCGCTTTTGCTACGTGCATAAAAATTGTACTGCATAAATACACCATAGTTATCCCATCGGAAAAAATAAATAAACTTTTATTTCATAATCGTTAAACTAAACTAAATATAATACTCTCATTACTAAAGTACATAATATAATGAAACAAGATTTAGTTAGTACCTACTCAAAATTAATTTTCTTTAAATTATGATGTAAAAAAAGTAGTTTTTCGGCATTTCTTGGAAGTAACCTATTTCTTGTTTCTTCATATATATTTCCAATTTCTGAAAATAGCCTTTCACTGTATACACTAGTTGCTGGTGCAGACAAAAATTTTCTAGCCATCTCAGATAGAATTGGAAACAGCATCTTTCTTTCATTCCACCATTTGAGGGGGTCGTCTTTCCTTTTGATTAATGCTATATCCAAAAACGACTTAAGTTCATCATTAAAATGCTGTTTTTTGGAAGCTCCCTCGCCCAAATGCTTCTGCTGCTCTTGTGTAGCCGGCCCAACAGCTATTTCATCAAAGCAATCCCATATATTTTTCTTTTTTTCATTATTAGGTAATAGTTTCATTCGTTTAGATATTGGAATGCTTTCATTATTATCGGATTCATCACTAGATTTAGTTTCTGGGACATATTCTTCAGGGACCATTAACATTATCTGCTCTTTGTTTATATTTTTCTCAAAGAAAGCCAACTTAAATCTTGGATCTAAAACGGTGTGTATTACGTAATATTTGTTTGTATAAATTCAATAAAATCTTCTGATGATTTCCGAGCATAAGAATTCTTTCATTGCTCCTACTCCAAGAAAAAGTTGTTTTTCATCCTATTCTTTAGAAATATATTTTACCAAGGTTGTAATAGTTGGAATGACTTCAGAAATTAATGCTAGTTCTGAACTCATAACTCTAGTAATTTCTTCAAACGGCTCTAGTAAGTTTAACAGTGGTTCAATTAAAGCCCATTGGTTGGCGGTTAATGAATTCAAATTATTATCAGCGGTATATATGTTCAAAGCTCTTTTTTGTTCTTGGATCCGTTGCAACATGTAAAATGTGGAATTCCACCAGGTTTGTACGTCTTGTACTAATTTTTTGTGGGGAACATTTAATTCAGTCTGTATATTTTTTAATACTGAACATGCCTTGGATGAATAGTTAAAATGTCCTACCAATTTTCTAGCGGCCGCTACTAAATCAATTATTGATCTCTGGGTGTTTATACCTTCTAATATTACTAACTGCATTGTATGAATGAAGCAAGAGATACTCACAATTTCAGCATCATTACATCCCTTAATTATATTTGCAGCATTATCTCGAACTATTAAATGAATGCGTGCACGGTCAATACTCCACATTTGAAGCATCTCATTAATTATATTCTTGATTGCTTCACCTGTATGACTACCAGGAAAATGTTTGCAGTTAAAAATTATTTGGTTATACTGGAAATTTTCAGTAAGAAAATGTCCTGTAAAGCTTATAAAACTTAGCATTTTCAACTGTAGCTTTACTTTTTATAGTTTCTATAACACGATCATACATTTCAGGAATTATTTTTTCACTAAAAAATTTTCTTGTTGGTAAATTATAATTTGGGACAAGTTTATTCATAAGTCTTATAAATCCTGTATTTTGTACAATAGATATTGGCATATTGTCTAATGTAATCATTTCTGCTATAGTAAAATGTAATGATTTAGCACGCTTGTCGCTTATATCCCATTTTGTTGATTTTTCAATAACGTCATGCAATGTTTTTTGTTGGAAGTGACTCGATGATATATTTTTTTTTCAATATTTTTAGACGTACTTGCATTTGACTCCTTCTCTTTTTGAAAACTTTCATATTTATTAGTATGTCAGCGTTTAATATGATTCATCAGAGTCGTAGTAGAGGCTTTCCGTCCAATTCCACCACGAGATATTTGCAAATCACATAGTTTACACTTTGCGAATTTCTTGTCGTCACATATATCATAAAAGTTCCAAATGTCGCTTTTCTTACCACAGTTACCACTCATGTTGATTACAATACTAACGGTGTTCAATGAGTAACTATAAGAGATAAATGTACCTACACGCGACTGGCAATGAATATCATGTTCAAACAAGAATTTTCCTGCATTGTGCCTAGGCCGAAATTCTAGTCTGCTTCGGCCGCTTCGGCTGCATTTCAAATATTCGGCATTCGGCCGAATACTGAATATTTGAAATGCAACCGAGGCGGCCGGATACCGAAGCAAAACCGAAGCTTCGGAACATCCCTAGCTAATAGTATATTACGTATCAAGTTAAGAAAAGTGAAGTTTTACTAAACGAGTTTGGCTTGTTTAATTACGAGTGAGCGCAGCGAACGAGTAAATTAGAAGCCAAATGAGTTTAGTAAAACACTTTTCTAACGACTAGCGTATACTATTTTTTCGCATTTCATACAGTAACGTGTTATATTAATGTTTAATAGAAGTGACATTAATCACTGTTATATTAATAACTGTCACAATTGATTGACGAAAAATCATAGTAGTTAGTACGTTGCTATACAGTAATAGTTGCTATGTTGTAAAGTAACCGATTACTGTACGATTTTGAGGTTATTAAATATGATACGTTACTGTATGAAATGCGAAAAAAATTTTTAGCGGACTCTAAGTGTTGCTATGACGATTGAAGTTGCTAAAGATACGTTTTTCGTTCTGGAAATAGTTCCGTAAGCGACCATTTTGCGGAGCGTGTACCAAAAATTTTTTTAAATATTTGTAAGTAGTTTTTGCTATTAATTTATTGTTACATTTTATTATTATGCATTTCTTTACCTGAAGATGCTGTAATAAGCGAAACTAGTATACTACAATAAAAAATTAACGAAAATTATAGAAAAGCATATCCTTTGTTAAATGTTTATGAAAATAATTTCTACAAGATCGAAATTTTCATACACTACTTATAAATATCTACAAGAATCACTCTGAATTATCTACCAGATCACTCTGTGATCCACAGATCATGGATCATGGGTTCGCCAACGCTGTCTTAGACATTACATTTGACTTCATGACACTACTTTTAATACAACATTGTTGATTGCAGCAGACGCATGTACTATCGCAGCCTTAAAATTTCGCACAATTCAATTTGCCGCTGTAAATAAAGCTTTCTTTAACGGCTTGTCAATAATCATTTTAAACGTCAGATTTCAAATGTAATGCTAAAGTTGTAGCATCACAATTCCAAATCATGTGCTTTCTAAAGATGAGAAGGGTTTTGCAATCGCAAAATTAGAAAATAGTTGGTCTGTTATTTCAGCTCTAATACTTTACTATCTTGCTGTTCTTAAAATATAACCAAACAATGTGACTTGATTAAATGTCTTTAGTGTCAAAATTGAGGAAAGCGCCTGTTCCACAAAACTATAATTTAGAGAAATTCTGCCTACTTGATAAATAATCGTGCGAAATTTTAAGGCCCCGATAGTACACAAAGATGTACACGAGGGTTTCATACGACTTTATATTCGAATTCTAAACTTAGTTGCTCTAAGGCCCGTGTGACACCATGCAAGATTTGATAACATTTTTGTTACAAAGTGAGGGAGATGAGCTACCACAGTGAATTCTGATTGGTTGAATTGGCACTTCTCGCTCACTTCGTAACAAATCTTGTACAAGAAATATCATAGTGTCACACGGGCCTAAAGCATTGATTTAGGCGCATTTTTAGTCATGAGTCGTGTTTTTAGTCGGGCGTTCGCGTTGTGAACTGGTGACCTAAAAGAATGCACCTAAATCCATGCTTTACTAATGAGAAATGTTCGCCATCTCTTTCGTTTAATTTTTTAGCAATAATAATTGCCCTAGTGTGTAATCGCAAATGAAAACCTTTATTAGGAAACCACATTTGATTTATCAAAATTAGTTCTATAGTGAATATATTTATAAAGTAAATATATTGCAGTAATTATAATAACAAAAACAGGAAATTTAATGTTATTAAATTTAAAGTATTATAAATAATAAAAAAATAATCGTGAACACGACCTTAACAAAGAGATGCAGTTCGAAAGGACTTAAATGAAAGAAAATATTAAACTAATTAAATGTAGAACTTAATCACCATAAGAAAAAACTTTAGGAAGCTAATTCAATCAACAGATTCAAGAAAACTTGAGAAAAGCAGTACTTGATGAGAGAAATAATAATTTAATAGTTTTAAAATTCTGATTTATAAAAAAATATAAATTAGAGGAAAAATTGAAAATAAAATTCCGAGAAAACAAGATCAAAACTTTCAATTCCAAATGCAATCAAAGTGTAATTGTAATTTTCTAAAGCCTTAAAACTAAATAGAATTAACATAAAAAGTCCATTCGTAGATACATCAATAATTGGTTTCTTAACGAAATTTAAGAAAACTTGTTCTCATATGATCGACATTAAAAATGTTCTACTTTAGATTTTTTTTTTTGAAACATAAATATTTTAAACTTAATCATTTTCTGCACTATTAATAATGCAAAAATGAATCGAAACTTGAGAACAGTTTCCCACGTTGACGGTGATGACGTAAAGAAATAAAACTATGACAAAGCAAGCGGTAGATTTAAGGGCGTCATGAAATTATAAACGTCTCAGAGCAGGTTCCTCTCAGACCCAAAGTTTATTGCTACGTCGAAAGTTTTAACAACAAAGTTTACTTTCTCAGGATTTGCGTTTCCCGTGTAATTTCCTTTCGCCTAAGTAAGAGGACCAGCGTAAATCTTTGTTTAACGATAATAATTTTCGGAGGAGGAGCTTTTTTTCACCGCTTCCGAGTCTGCTAAAAACGTCCGGTTCTAAGTCGCTCGGAGCTGGGCTGTCTCATATCTGAAAGTAATTTTAGCCGGCCGAAATTGTTTTTCTTTTATGTCTTAAAGTGAAACGTAAATTGCCCGCGGCGTGTCCTGTTAAAAATTTCAGAAGAATTAAGTGCGTCTTTAATAAATTATAAGGGATCGAGTTTCGTAAAAAAAAGAGGGGTCGCCTGACAAAGGTTGTACGTTTTTTTTGTCGGAACGAAATTTCAATTAGAAGTGACGTAAATCAAAATCTCGGTCGATACATCTATTTCGAGTGGGACGTATCTGCTGCGAGCTGAGCAATGGCCCCATCTATCAAACCTTAACGAAGCCGAGCAGACGCCGTTTAAATATGGTCGGAGCAGCCACAAAAATATAGCGAGGCCTGTACTTTATGGTACTGCATATGCTGAATATCAAGATGTAAAAAATATGCTGACCCAGCCGAGCTTCGTCTTTCTACCCTCATTCGATTATTATTTCGCCAAGTTTATAAGGGTGCAAGGCCTTCGTCTGACAAATTTTATTTGCTCCGTCGACTTACGTTGCTAGTTTAACGCACCATTTGTGTCTCAATCATTTTTTTCTGATTCCGTCATTAAAAGATGACACCTCTTCCAATATTTTACCCTAAAACAATATTTCACATTTAAATACAGCGCTTTGTCTTATTAATTTCATTATTTGATGAGCACTTCCGATTATGAAATAGATACCACAGAGTGATTCAGAATTTACGAAACCCAAACGAAATTTAACAATTACTCCGTGGTAACGGTATAAAAAGAAATAAGTCGTAAATTATTTATGATTGCAATTATTGTACTAGATATTTTCACTCAGTCATTCGTTATGTTCAATGAGCCTAGCATGTTTCTGTTTATTTTATGAGATCCAGCAACGGAAGGTTTCAAGATTCTAAAAAAAAAGAGAATCAAAACACTGTACATTCATCCACAGTAGGTTTGAACTAAAAATAAAACTATTTCTTTTTCTCAATTAGAAGCCAACAACAACATAAATTTTGAGAAAAAAATTCAAGGTTTTCTCAACTGTACTAACAGAATTTTTAATTTAATAAGAGGCTTAAGATGTTGCCAAAATGAAAGCCACACTCTTCAGTACTTCTACTAGCTCTTAAAAGAATGCATATATACAACAATAAAAACACAAGAATAACACTTCTATACGGGGTGATTCATTAGCAGTTTTACAAACTTTGTCAAGTGAAAATAGATGTAATTTTAAGAAAAAAACATTCTATCAACATAGGTCCGATCAGATTTTGTTTACAACTTACAGTGATTTTAAAATTATTTTAGAGTTGGCAACCCTAGTATTAGGTTATGTGTATTAGAAATTTCAAGGTTATTTGGTAAAATGAATAGAAATAAGATACATATATATGTGGGAAGTGAGAAGCAGAAAGGTGAAGAGAGTAGCGAGAGACAAAGAGAGAGCAGTTTTGTTTATTGAAATATCCTTTAACACAATACAACATAAAAACATTCGTGTAAAGCGAAATAAATAAAAACCCACAAAATTTCGGGGCTCGTCCGAGATAATCAATAAAAACGTGCAAATGTCAATGTCATACGTTGAAAAAAATTAGATGCCATATCATCAAGTCGAAGTGAAGGGCGCATTGTAAAGATGAGAGCATAATTTGCTGCAGTGTAAAAAAAAGAGGACGAAAAAGGAAGACGAAGAAAGAAGACGTTTAAAGAAAGCGAAAATCTCAAGAAGACAACCTTTTCCATCCGATATACTACATGAGCAGAAAAACAAGTGAAGCTGAAAGAAAGTACTGCAGTTACGAACTTGAAGTACTCGCAATCATCCAAGCTTTAAAGAAATTCAGAATATACCTCTTAGGAGCTTCATTCAAGATTGTAACCGATTGCTCAGCGTTTGAGAAACAATGAGTAAAAATGATTTATCCACCAGAGTTGCTAGATGGTTTCTATTTTTACAAGAATATGATTTTACTGTGGAACAACGAGCAGGTTCAAGAATGTGCCACGTAGATTCTTTAAGCAGATATCCAGTTACATTGATAGAAGTAGAAGATTGTTCGACAAGAATGCGAAATGCTCAGAATCTAGATGAAAGAATAAAAACAGTTAAAGAAATCTTAAAATTGAAACGGTTTGAAGACTACATTTTGAAGAACGATATCATCTACAAGTTACAAGACAATGCAGAAGTACCCAAGGAGATGCAAACTCAGATAATCAACGAAGCCCATGGAGAAGAACATCGAAGTATTCAGAAAACGGAACAAATTATTAAACAAAATTATTTTATCTCAAATTTGAAGACGAAAATAGAAAAGTTTATTGCTAATTGTGTACCTTGCATATTAATAAATAAGAAGAGAGGAAAGCAGGAAGGTTTTTTGCATTGCCTACATATGGAAGAAGTACCATTACATACCTACCATGTAGATCACTTAGGACCATTAGAAATGACAAATAAGAATTATAAACACATATTTTTGGTAGTGGATGCGTTTACAAAATTTGTTTGGTTATATCCTATAAGATTGACTTCAGCTGCAGAAATAATTGCAAAAAACTTTATTTGGAAACCCAGTGAACATAATATCTGATAGAGGAACTGCATTTACTTCAAAAGAATTCGAAGATTATTGTGAACAGGAAAGAATAAAACATTTTAAAATAACAACAGGTTTACCAAGAGCGAATGGTCAAGCTGAAAGAATTAATTCAGTAATAATCCCAATATTGTCAAAATTAGCTATTGATGATCCCACGAAATGGTACAAGCACGTTGGGAAGGTTCAGCAAATTATCAATACCTCGCAAAGCAGAAGTATAGACACCTCACCATTTGAATTGCTCACTGGAGTGAAACTCAGAAATAAACCAGATGAAAATATCAAAACTATAATTGAAGAAAAATTAATGAAACAGTTTGATAGAACAAGAGAAAATTTGAGACAGAAAGCTAAGTTATAGATTAAGAAGATACAAGAAGAAAATAGAGAAAGTTACAATTTGCGCAGACGCCCTGCATGTAAGTACAAAGTAAATGACCTCGTCGCAGTAAAAAGAACTCAGAAAGATCCCGGAATTAAGTTGAAATCTAAATATTTAGGCCCATGCAAAGTACTTAAAGTTAAGGCCCATGACACTTATGACGTGAAAAAAGAAGGTTATCGTGATGGCTCTATGAAAACTACAACATGTGCTGAATATATGAAGCCCTGGCATCCATACTTGGAATCACCCGAGACGGATGATGATCAGGAAGGCCGAGATGTGGGAAGTGAGAAGCAGAAAGGTGAAGAGATTAGCGAGAGACAGAGGGAGGAGAAAGGAGATAGAGACAGTAGTTAGGTTGTTATGTAAAAAGAAGACGTACGAGTCAGTGTGTGTGCAAAAAGTTTCAAGTTAAAAGACGGACACGAATGCTAGCAGTTTTGTTTATTGAAATATCCTTTAACACAATACAATTTAAAAACATTCGTATAAAGCGAAATAAATAAAAACCCACATATAAAAAATTTTAAATTAAAAAAATCGACGATACTTAAAAAAGAAAAGAAAATTTTAAATTCTGTTTCAGTGTGTTAACATCTAACGGCATTATTATCAAAAATTCACATAAAATGGAAAGGCAGAGGCACTTCCACTCCAAGTTAACGCATTTCAATTTTACAGTGTCAAATTTTGAAAATTTATCTACTCTCAAGCGTAGATCATTCGTAAAAGAAAAATTTATAAAATTTAGAGCTGAATCTAAAGAAACGAAACAAAAATTCGGGGTTCTAATGTGAAAAAAATTAATAAAATAAAATTAATAGACATCCTGTAGTATGTATAAAAAATATTTCCTGAAAAAGATTTCGATTTTTTTCCATAGATGGAACTACATACGGAAAACTATTCAAGATAAGTCAGATTTGGGGGCAAAAACATAGGACCATCGGAAGATTTGAAATTATGTCAACTCAGTGAGCGAAACACTTCATGGATGGAGCTTTCGAAAATTACTTGTGATTTTTGCTTCGAAATTATTTGAATTTGGCGCTCGAAATGCTACATTTTCAAAAATCGGCAGATGGACCATCGAAAATCACTTGTGATTCTTGTGTCCTACACTTCCACAGGAATGAACGTTCAAATCTTGAACCATTGAAAACTTGTTTAGGAAAATTTTCCGTAGATGGAGTCACAAAAACCTATTCGAAATTTGGAGATAAATCCAAGTTGGGGGGCGAAAACAACTTCCCTATCGAAAAAAAAAAACTAGCAAAGAAATTGCAGGAAATTTTTAAATTATTTGAATAAAAGTGCCCTCCCTCCATTTCACAGCAACCACGATATCTCTGCCGCACTTTGAACATCTCATTTGACTTTTTGCAATTGTTGTTTGTTCATAAATATTGTTAGTTTGTACATAAATTTTACAAAAAAGTGTAAACGCAAAATGTTTCGTATCTCCGAAACCGTCCATTTGCAGACCCACGTTCATTAAGATTTTTCTGCATATTGTGGGTCATACTACCCCCTCTTCCCCTCAAGGTATGTGACACTTTCTTTTAAGACCCTGTATGTGAGTTAATTTTTTTATTTTAATAATTCGATTGTAAAAGGAGAAACAACACTGAGGTCTGATTTTACAATCGTCGGATAAGCATTAGGTATTCTTACAGTCTTTTTCTTTTGGTTTTCCCCTTTTGTCAGTTGTATTTCCGAATTTATCAAATCCGCAGGCCTACTATACTTTGAACGGATTGGAAAGTCATTTAACAAATTAGGAAACACATTTGACAAAAGGGGAAAAGCAATAGAAAAAGACGTGACGTAGGTGTGATGTAGATATGGAGGAATGTTACAGGATATTCGGCGAAAAGTTATTCCGTCGTTATTCCACGATTGTAAAACTGGGGCTTAGTCGGTCTCAGGTCTCAGCCACACGTGCAGTAACTAAATTAATCTTTAAACGTAGGGCATAGAATTGGGTGCTTAAAAAAATGAAACTGCGATTGATTTGATTGAATTTCTAAATACCACACGATCGTTATATTAAATTAAAAAAAAAACTTTAACACAAAATTTTCGATTGGATTTGAATTTTCCATTGTCAATCAATTAAAAAAAAACTGACTTTGGCGCCATCTATGGATGGAAAAGATTTTTCGAAAAATAAGAAAAGAAAATGAAGAGTCACCAGTCGACCAAAATTGCATGAGATCTTTTGATTTATTCGAAACATTCCATTACTTAATTTTCCTGAAGATTTTCCGAAAAGCGAACCTTAACTTTAGCCAAAATCCAATAGATGGCGCTTGTCGAACTGAATTTCTTAAAGTCCCTAGATAGTATAAAGTACGGCAATAGGGAAGCCATTTTCTGGCTTATTATGCGCGGCAATTTTAAAATGAAAATTTTGGTTGATTTTCATGGCAACGGAAAATAAACGTAAATGTCAATATTTTAGAGCTTTTACTGCGCAAATCTGAGCATGTAAACTGTACTGTTTGTCGACTAGTAAATTTCTCCCATAATAAACTATAATAACGTCCTTCCAACCCTTTAACACGATTAACCATTGTAAATCGATAAAAATAAACAAAATCCAATAACCGTCACAAACCACAAATCAACAAACCAGGAGCACCACGGGGCACGGACGATCATCTTCGAGTTTCGAGCAAGCACAAATATTTTACACATAACGCAAAACTGCAATATTTCCGTTACCTGCAAAAACTACTCCATTTCTTTCTATCAAAACTCAAAATTTTAAGCAAAAGGGTTTTAATAATCATATCTTCACCGTCTTTAGGTTAAGATGGCTTATTTATTATGGTGTTTTTAATATAATTTATTTCGTATTTCTAATTCCTTTTGGGAGCTGACATTTATCAACTGCCAAAAAATCTAAAACTTCTTCGTTTCCATGACAAATATTTGTTTATTCAACTCAAATACACAAGTCTGTTTGTGTCACGTGACACAGACGCCATATTTTGGCTAGTTTTTAAAATTTGGTCCTAAACTGTGTATTGCCGTACTTTAGTAATCTAGGGACTTCATGAATTTCTATGACACTATGTTACATTAAATAAGAGCTTTCACATTAACATTTTGATGAAAATTTTCCTTTGTCATCAATCATCAGAAGAATTTTCAAAAAAGTCGACACTGGCGCCATCTATGGATAGAAAAGATGTTTCGAAAAAAAAAGAAACTGACGAGTCCCCAGATGACCCAACTTTTAATTTAGTGAAAACCTTCTAACAAATATTCAAAATTGATTGTGCAATTCACGCCTATTGGGAAATCTAACTCTGTCTTCCTTCGGTGCTTGACGAGCGTTTAAATTGCATGGTCCAGCATTACAAACAATGAGCAAAAATATTGATTTGGTAAGTAATAAAGCACCATGACACTTTCTAACAACTTTTGTTTCCAATGTTTTGTTAAATAGTGGCTAAGAAATTTTTTGTTTTTAAATACCTTTAAATCGCTATAACTTCTAAACAAAAGCAAATCGGACCTATGCTGATAGGATATCTTCTTCATCAAATTACATCTACTTTCATTTACCAAAGTTTGTAAAGAGGCTAACGAATCACCCGGTATAATAACTGATTCAAATTGCGCCTTTATAGTACAGATCCTTTCCTTCTCGAATTTTCCAAAAAATGTTTGGAACCGTCTAGGTTCGACTCAAAACAATCACTAGAAAAATCGAGAAGCTGGATGGCGTGACCAGGCAAAAATTGAATCATCGGCGGCTCGGGCGTAACAATATTAAACCTCCGTAATTCATCGAAATAAAAAACGAATCTTTAAGTAACTGAAATAATTTAATTGTACGTAACAATACATTTTTTATTTAACATTTGGCAATATTTATACTTTTCTCTTTAACCGTACAGGTACAGTTGTCGCCTAAAAAAACTGGTACAACAAATGTGTAATGTAATAGTATTTTCTTTAGTTTTCATTAATGTGTAGAAAGAGAGACACGCTACCTCATTTAAATAAATTAGAAAAGATTTAATTTTCGAATGGTTAACACAAAACCTGAATGATTCATTTAAAAATATAAAATATCATGGATTATATTTTATGAATTTTAAGCCTTGTACCATTTTTTTTTCGGCGGTAACCATACAATTAAAACAGAAAAATCTTACTGTCGCTTAAAATGATGCTGTAATGGAGTCCCGTCACAGGACTCCAGTAGCTGGCCTTGCCAGTCCAGAGAGGCGCGTTTCCACGAGGCCAGTAGTTGAAGTCCAGTCACAGGACTCCAGTAGCTGGCCTTGCCAGTCCACTGAATTCCTATTTCAACGTGGCCAGTTCACTGGAGCCAGTTAGACAGTCCATTCGGGTGGTAACCATGGATGTGTGCGCATGGGCAAACAAAATACGCACTGGTTACTCCTCAAGCAAATCGACTGGAGGAACATTTTTCAATTGGACTGGACCGTCACTGGCATCCAGTGGTGTTTACATGGAGCCAGTCACAGGACTCCAGCTACTGGCCTGTTTACTGGCGTCGTGGAAACGCGCCTTCACTGGACTGGCAAGGCCAGCTACTGGAGTTCTGTGACTGAACTCCAGCTACTAGCCTGTTTACTGGCCTCGTGGAAACGCGGCTTAACGGACAATAAAAAAAGTTAAATATTCAGATCAAGGACAAAGTCATCATTAAATACGATGTTGCTTGTTGCATTTATAAAGAAGAGAAAAAGGAAAAGACATGAATGAAACTAATGAAGCACGAATTAATCAAATTATAAAGGCTGCAGAAGTAAGATACTTGGGGATATCAAGACAGAGAACTGCGAGAACAATTAAATGGGGAACGAAAGAAAGAATGCCAATGAAAAGATAATATGAGAAGCCTACTTGAATGCTACAACAACAGTTAAAATTTTAATTAAAACTTGAAAGCTCTGCATCTCAAAAACTATTTGAATAAAATGTCAAGTATTCTACATTTTTGTAAATAGAATTTTATGCTCTTTTCAAGAATATAAAAATATATAGGGTATGCTTATATCTCAAATATTGAGCACTCTAGAAAAAAGTTATTTGAAGCAATGAATCCTGCATGAAAAAGTGCCCTAAAGAAGTTTCTACAGAAATCAAGAATTTTCATAAACAAAAAAGTTATAGAAGTTTTTAGAAATCGTAGAATTTTGAAAAATACCCTGTAGGTTCTAAGCGGTACAAAATATTAAAATGCGATCTTGATCATTAATTTTGTCTTAAAAAATCGAACTCCAGAAGCCGAGGTCAGTATTTTGTTTAACTCTTCTAAAAATAGGTGTTTCCCATTAAGGGCCAGTTGCTCGAAAATTTGAACCATGGTTCAACTCTGAACTTGGTTCTATTACCATGGCAACATTTATAAAGGCATATGTTGCCGTAATCATAGAACCAAGTTCAAAGTTGAATGTTTGAGCAACCGGCCCTAAAAGTGTCAAATTTGGACCACCCTGCACTATTCTTAACTAAAGTAAAGGCCGTTCATAAATGAAAAACGGGTCATGACTTTCTATTTCTAACATGAACATAGGAGGTCTGTTCCAACAACGCTTTCTGACGGTTTCGAAACTGTCAAAAGCATGCACTCATCAAAGTTTTACACTTGACAATGTTGTCAAAATCGATCATCATTTCGGAGGGCAACTGATTATGACGATTTCGAAACGGTTAGAAAGTGATGTTGGAACAGAGCTAGGGTATGCCGTGTAATTTAGTTCATACAAATTGATGCAAATTCTCCTTCGCCGCACACGAATAAAAAAAATGCTGCTTTGGTCACTGCGGACCCTGTCGAGTCGTTGCATGTGTTTAAAAAACCTATCTAAATTCAGTGACAAGTCAGTGGTTCAGGCATATAAACATAAACTCTTTGACAGTTAAATTCGTTGGACAACAACAAAACACACAACTGGCCTACTTGACCCTGCTTTTTATGAACACTCGTTATAATATTTAAAATATTCAGAAATGATATGCTATCAGTTCAAAAAAATAAGTGTAAAATAAGAGGTGGTAGACAATTTTAAAATATAATTTAATAAACGCACTCTTCCGAGGAAGCATAACATCAAAATTTGATACGCTCTAAACTCTAAATGAATCCGTTATTTTTATAATTACATTATTTTAGAAAGAATTAAATTGATCGAATGAACTGAAAGCAAAAGGCAAATGAAACTGAAATAAGTATACAAGAAAGCTAAGTTAGATTTTTAAGTCAATTTTTCTTATGGATTCCTTTTGGGCACTGTATACTTTTGAAAATAAATTTTAGCTGACCTAAAAGCTTTGCAAAGATTATAATTTTTTTAGCAGAGGTTCGAAACATATTTGAAGTTGAACGTTTCTATTTTTCCTGATAATTAGAATTCTTTTCGTAAACGTAAAATTATTTATCAATTACGTTTTTTTTTTAACTATACAGGGTGAGTTATTAAGCGCCCTTTCTTCCATAGCTCATTTATAGAACGAGATAGAAATTTTTTCTTTCACAAGGACATTCTACCTATTGAGCACCATAACATAAAATTATTGTGGTACATACAGAGTGTTACGTAAAGTAATGGCAGTATGTAGCAGGATTTTTTTAAATGGAACACCCTGTGTATTTTCTTATAGAAAGACATAACACTCGATCCCCTAAACAGTAGCGCATAAAATATTTATATTTAATTAACCAACTAAGAGTAAATTAATATTTTATTGAAAACTGTCTGATTTTCAACTTCTCTTGAAATACTAACTGTAAACGTATTGTTTGTCGTACGGCAATAAAAATCGGTAGTGTTATAAATTAAAGTATAAAGAATAACCTAGATATACATTTTTTTAGTCTTACTTGTTTTTTCAAATGTTCAAGCCTGTGTAATTGTCAGAATTTCAAACTGCCGTTATTCAATTTTTTTAAATGCAACCCTCCCTATCTCTTTTGACGAATAGATAGTGTTCATGTTCCTCTTCAATTTTGTTATAGGTTTTCCGTATCTAAACCTTACAGTTTTTTTGCTATAATAAACTTAATACATGTTTACTATAAAATCAATATTAAAAAGTTATTTAACGTACCGTATTTTAATTTCTTTAAGACAGCGCCCTCTATTTCATAAAACAGATGGATAATATCAAGTTTACAATTGATTACAGACTCTTATTACATTATAATAATCGTATTTTTGTTATAATACAGTTCTTTTACTTTATTTTAATTAAGAATGCTTTAAAATTGATTCGATGTAATTCCTAAGCTTCAGTTGTCTTCATTAACATTTGATTTAATAAAATCTGAATACTTGAACAAAAGAAATTCACCGATTTTCATTTATTTATTAGATTATTAATTTATTATTTGTATATTTTTTTTGAAGTACAACAATTTTTACATTAAGGTAATTATTTGCAAACGCTGATGTTTTCTTTTGTTGTAAACCACATCGAATCAATTTTAAGACGTTAATTACAACAAAGTGAAAGAACTGTATTACAATAAAAATACGATGATTATAATGTAATAAGAGTCTGTAACCAATTGTAAACTTGATATTATCCATCTGTTTTGTGAAATAGAGGGCGCTGTCTTAAAGAAATTAAAATACGGTACGTTAAATGACTTTTTAATATTGATTTTAGAGTAAAAATGTAAAAAGTTTATTATAGCAAAAAAACTGTAAGGATTAGATGTTGAAAACCTATAACAGAATTGAAGAGGAATTTGAACACTATCTATTCGTGAAAAGAGATAGGGGGGTTGCATTTAAAAAAATTGAATAACGGCAGTTTGAAATTCTGACAATTACACAGGCTTGAACATTTGAAAAAACAAGTAAGACTAAAAGAATTTATATCTAGGTTATTCCTTACACTTTAATTTATAACACTAGCGATTTTTATTGCCGTACGACAAACGATACGTTTACAGTTAGTATTTTAATAGAAGTTGAAAATCAGACCGTTTTCAATAAAATATTAATTTACTCTTAGTTGGTTAATTAAATATAAATATTTTATGCGCTATTGTTTAGAGGATCGAGTGTTATGTCTTTCTATAAGAAAAAACACAGGGTGTTACATTTAAAAAAATCCTGCTAGATGCTGCCATTACTTTACGTAACACTCTGTATGTACCAAAATAATTTTAGGTTATAGTGCTCAATAGGTAGAATGTCCTTGTGAAAGAAAAAAATTCTATCTCGTTCTATAAATGAGCTATGGAAGAAAGGGCGCTTAATAACTCACCCTGTAGAGTATACAGGGTGATTGAAATTCGGGGGCCAGCGTGGAAGTCTCACTTATTATCATAAGACATAGAAAATCGGTTAAATTGAGGCGAAATTACCATATTTCATGCTGATTAATAACCTGTTAAGAAATTTGAAATATCTCGAACGGTTTTTTCGCAATCGGAGAAAAATTACCAATTGCAACTGTGAGGGACGGGTAGTTAAAAAAATTATAACAGAAAGGGGATGAATTATCCTTTATAATAATAATAATAATAATAGCATATTTATTCATCAAAAAAAGTTACTTTCAACTTTATCAATTTTTACAAAGCCTCGTCGAAACACTATGTCCTTCTAGATGAGACGAGAGTAAGAGAGAAGTTCTACTGTTATGCCCAAACTAGGTCTTAATTCCCAAAATTGATTACACCACAATAAGCAACAATTTCCACTTCTTCTCCTCACTCTTTTACTGAAATTTTAATCAGACCATAAAGAACCCAAGTACCAATTTCTTTGTTTGCATGTATCTTGTTTGAGCTTTTTAGCCAAATATTGCTATTACGCCCTCTTTATACGGAATGAGATTTCAGCCCTTGCCCGCCAGCCACTACGTATAATTTTCGTGATTGACGAAATTACGTTCTTTCTTTTAATAATGACATTTACTTGAAAATAAAGAGAAAATTTATATAAACATATTCAGAATACGTAAAACAATTTTAAATTGATCTAGACAATTTTAAAACTGATTACAAACATGCAACACTCTAGTCAAATTACTAGAGATCACAAACTTAAGCAAATGTAAAATTTAAATGCAATTTCAATTTCATAATTAAATAATCAGATGTTAGTTTCTAAACACATAGCCAAAATGGTAACATCAATTAATAAATGAATTCTCACCCTAAACCATCGTACCAGATACAGAGACACGGACAGATTTTTGTTGAGATCAACCACACACTATGACATTCTGTAAATATCGATTACGCCCTCGGGCTTGAGGAGTTACACTCGACAAGACGGGCACTGACTATCTGAACTGTCGTGCTATGCCATGCTTTTTTTATATGGTTCTTTTCAAAGGTCATTTCGACCATGTAACACTCCGGATGTGTGCCAGTTTCTCTATGATTCACAAGGTCGGCTTTCTCAATGCCGCTGCAATTCTTCGAATTTGCAAAGGTCAATCATGACTCTCATCCCGGTCAAGGCTTTTGATAAAGCGAGCAACTATTATGCTTATTTACATAATCTTTAGGTAGGCGAATTTTCTGCGGTCGCGTTGTATTGAATTTAACTTACGTACTGAGTCCAAAAATTACGAAATGCTCAACTTTCAAAATCTTTGTACATACATATACGATGTATTTTTAAAAAATACCATAAAGGTTGGCCATGAAAATTAAAACTCATGTCGTAGCTTGGCATCTAACACATGCCAAAACTGACAATTTAAAGTACATGAATAGAGCTAAGACATGAATTTTCTTTTCCACAGCCACCCCTTATAGCATTTTTAAAAAAACACATTTTTTCAAAATCTGTGAAAACATTCCTGAAGCAACTTTTTCAGCTTGATTGAATGCCGAATTCACGCAACTCTTTTTTTTTTCATGAACATTCCCGAATTAAAGCTGTTTTGTTTATGATTTCTTTTTTTCTAAATTCTTTTTTAGGAATTACTATTCTTTAGCAACTTTTTACGTGGGTTATGAGAAAAACTATTGTGAAAGAGAGCACCACGAACTTCTTTTATCTTTTGAATGTCACTCTTAACATCAGCATCTACCTTATTCCTTTTTACAAATTCCTTCTAATTTCGAACCTAGAATGTTAATTTTTATCAGACTATACCTACCAGTTGGAAACTAAAATTCGAAAACATGTGGATTAGTTTTCCAAAAATGCAGTAAATACCATTCGCAAATAAATATCCTAAGTGCAAGTAAATGCAGTAGAATTTAGTTTGTTGCCACATCTAGTCTGCTTTTTTCTGTTTTTCGTATGTATCATGATCTATTTAGAAAATTCATAAGTTCATCAAGAAAGAAAATATTTGAAATTTTTACCAAAAAAATTACTTTTGCTTAGAAATTTATACTAGCATTACTTTTGATTATTTTTCGATTTTCATCTCTAAAGGTGGCACACGAAAAACGAAACATTTCATTCCATTTTCGCAACCCTACCTTAAAATGTAGATAAATTGTACATAAACTAAACTAAGTCAGTGTGGCGTTAAGTGTAGACGGAACGTTGTTGACTTTTAGTTACCTAAAACTTTAGAGTGAGAAAAAATCATGTAAGAATAGCGTGCGATTAAGCGATAGGCCAAAAACGAGTAGTAGCGACGATCATTAATTTAAGGGCTTGTGCCCTCGCCAGGAAGCACAACGTCGACAAATTCGTCCTGACGTTCCGGCGAGGGTACGTGCGTGAACTAGTACCCGGAAAAATGTCACGTTTACCGATAAGTATACGACTGGGATTCCGAAATAGAATTACCATCGAACAATAAATAATTTATGACTTGCGTAAAAAAAAATACATTTTTCTTAGGTCTTACGATGTCAGCTACATAAAACGTGATGTTTTTCTTAGTAACTTCTCTTGGTTCTTTGTACACCACTATTTTCGCCCTCAAACTAGTCTCCATTTCATTTGTTTCAGTCAAATTACTTTGAGCTAAAGACTCCAATTATATTTCTTTTTTTATTATATTCAGTGCTCTAGTTAAAGAATTAAGATAAGTCTTAAGAAACAATCAAGATTTTATTTAGTTCGCTCAAGACTCTTAATAAAAAGCTTCCAAAAAAATAAAGAAGGATAAAATTTCCTAGCTAATAAATTAAGACGACCTCAGAAATGTTCTGTTATTTTTTCGGCTAATTTAGTATTACAATTAAGTAATTTTTGAGAACACCAGATTAAGAATTTTAAAAAATTAGATATTCTAGGCAATATGCTAGATTTTTATGTATTTTTTTTTGCTACTACATGCAGAAAGCTCACTATTTACACACATACAAAATTAATTTCTTTGTATATACAACAATAACTGCCAACTAAGAGGTGGCTGCGTGTTTCTTTTTCGATGTGTAACCACGCACGTATCTCTAGTCATCCAATACGGAAATGTACATAACCTACTCTACAATATGATAATCAGGTAGAAGAGTTGTAAGTAGATAGACTATGATGCACTTTATATTGTAAGCAATCACCGATACGATAAATAAATTATTAATATAAAAATGGATCAGAGTTTTAGTTTCCTTCTTCACCCTGTAAATAGGTCCTCTTCATCCTGTAGATAGGGAAGTAAAATTTTTAAAATCGACATAACGAACAATTTTTTAACTCCTTCGATTGGTTTCAATTTTATCAATCCTTGGTGATAGCAGGAGCAGCCTGATAAAATCGAAATCGGTAGCTGAATTAAAGTATATAAAATTAGGAAACACTTACTTCAACTTTACAATTAAATTAATTGTGAATGGGGATGCAATTTATTTTCTGTTCATTTGTTGCAACATTGACGTTTTTTTGTACCTATTAAAATGAAGACGTATTTTTATTTCAACGCAGACGGACAAGTGGGCGCATGTAGGTACATAGATCTAGAGACGAAGACGTTACAGCGTGTCAAACAAATTTCGTAAAAATCAACTTTTCGTAATTTCAGTGATTTTAAATGTTTTCTATTTACTGCAAGTGACTTCCCAGAAACTGAACGAAAAAAAAATACTAACTTTGTTCGAAAATATTTTGACAAATTCGAATCTATTGAAGATAAGCTTTTTCCTTTCACATTCGTATTTTCTCAGAAAAACTTGCCTTTTCAAAGTTCAAAGTCCTATCTGAGTTTCCTCTTAATCTTATCTCTAAGATTAATCTCATCTGAGTCTTATTTCTGAAATGTTACTTACAATCTTTGAAAATATCTTTTGTTGCCCATCATTTAACATCATAGAAATTGTTACGTTTGAATTTGCCGCTAAGAAAACGTGGCAACAAAGCGACGCGACGCCCGGCGCTTCCTGTCTTGTTTGACAACCCCGTACTCCTTCCTCGCTAACACGAAGCTCATTCGACGTAGGACACCACGTGACTATATCATGGTTCGCCATTGGTTACCGCTTGCGACTTTCGCGCGTTATTCAGCATGCACCATCTTAGATTCGCGTTCCCGTTTCATTCCACGTTCGGCCATCGTAGGGTGCTGTCGTGTATTAGTGTAATCTCTGGGTTCTTGCTCTTTATGTGAGGAGAATTCATCCACGGCCTTGTCGGAATTCCTGACTACACCACCGAACGAGTTTGGGGTATTTTAAGCCCCATACCAAGCCTGGAATACTTCAAAAACCCAGCGCATTGTCTGAACGCCATTTTAGGACGCTAACGCTTTTCATTTCTCTTCAGGCTTTTAGTGCGACTTTTAATTATCAGTTCACGGACAAGTCGAAGTACTAGTTCGATTTATCGTATTGAGCCAACTCGTCTCCCCTGAGAAGAAATTTCTACGACGTATCTTACAAATCCGCTTTGAACCGGATCACCGACGTTAAAAACAACCCACAGGTGGCGTCGTGAGTGCCAACTTCACTCCGTGGCTCGACTGACAGATGAACGTAGCCGCGTCCTGACGGCAAGGCCTTGAGTTTGACGTTCAACCTTATTTATTTATCTCTCTTTCGTGAACAATAATTGCATGCTTACCGGAGAGCGAATTTTCGGCTGAATGCGGTTGGTATAATTTAAAAGGGTAGTTTTCGTTGGCATTAAGTAAATAAATTGACAACCGAAATTTGTCCGCATTTTACTTATATTTGAATTTTATTTATTGTAAACAGGCACCTGTATCACCTGGTGTGTGTGATAACCTGCATTCGCTCGAATTTTTGAGTTTCAATAAAGCTTAAATTTGTTAACTTTTGCTATTGCTATTACTCCTTAATGTACCAGTGAGTTAAATAAGCCTCTGATTACGTTTGACTTTCTGCCCACTCTTGTCGATTCGGGGACGTCGATTGTATTCGATCAGTTTGATTATTCATGTCCGACCTGGCGCCCTTTTATTGTTTTACCATCGTAATTAACTCACCCCCATCTTCACTGATTGCTAGTCGAGGGGAACAGCTGATACGTTAGTCAGCAGAGCTTGTCATCTGTCAAGATAGGTACGAGGCAAGTCATTTAAAATTAAATTTGGTGACAAAATTCTTAGGAAAAATCTCTAAATATGAAAAATAACTTCAATGACTTTTCCAGTGAAGGTTTCCATTTAACTTCTTAGATATCTTGTTTGGATTCTGTTTCCTCAGAAAGAAAAACAGAACAAGATTTGAATGGCTTGATGAAATGTTTTTTTTTTTTCATTTGTTAATCTTTTGTTTTTCGATTTTTAAGAAAATTTATGCACCAATTTGAAAAAATAAAGTTATGATAGCAAGAAGGTAGTACCTGACACAGAATTTTGGAAGCCAGCCATTTTAGGTAGCTTTAATAAAGGACGTACCCAGATTACATAATACATTTATTAATATAATGTAAAAGACTTGCATGGTTCACATTACACTTTCTTACAAGAGATGAGTACTTTACCACGACAAGAATCCTTGAATTCCTTACAATTGAGATCAACAAGACGCAACAATATAAATATTGTTGCGTCTTCGTTTCTTTTACAGTGGAAGTTTGGTTTATAAATTCTAGCGATTGATAGCGTTTTCGATTGACTGCTCTAGAGCACTCTCAGAATATCTCCATCCCTTATTATTACATAAGGTTAAAATAAGATGAGTAGATGACGTAGCTTTATAAAACAATACATTTAATAAGAAATAGACAATCAACTTACATGGCACTAATAACAAAAGAGCCGTTCACTCTAAACTGGATGACGATCGAATACTAATCTGTGCGACATGATTTACCATTATATATAGGGGAAAAACTATTTTGGTTAGTGCGAGTCGCGATATACGATTCATTGACAGATTGTTGAGGCATTGCGCTTATATGGTAACGTCAACGTTGCCTTTCTATATTTATTTACGTATTTCGCGGAACCCTGATGAATCGTTTTATGCGAGTTGAATCTCGAAAGTTCTGCACTGGAAGCTTCCTTTGTTACAGTATGCTCTAGAACAAACAATCAAAAACGCTATAAGAAAGTCACGTAGAAAATTACAATTTTTCTATTCACAAACATTGACAGTGTATTAAGTATTTTGTTGCTATATCAACTGGCGTCAAAGGCAGGGGCATTTCATCACCGTGAGTAATGTTCGTTTATGTTTCAGTTCGGACAAGTCCGAATAAAATGCAATGTGCACATATTCTTTTCGACATCTTTGTGCAAGATTAATCTCAGCACCTGTCACCAAATTTACTTTGAACTAGACAGCCTCAGCCTTACCTTGACCAGGTGACAAATTCTGCGCTGTATCTTCCACCAGCTTTCCCCTCGGCTATCAACAGTGAGATAGGGGTGGGTTTATTACGATGTTAAACTATTAAGGGCGCCGGGACGAACCTACCCAACTGATTGACAAACGACCTCGTCGGTGTCCCCGTATCGATTTGATCGTGCAGAAGGCAAAAATTACAACACGAGGCTACACTTGACCCACTGGTACGTGAAGGAAGGGTAACGTAAACACGCACTTAAAATTAACAAATTTAAGCTTTATTGATAAACAGAGGTTCAAGCGAATGCAGGTTACAAATTACACCAGGTTATACAGGTGCCTGTTCACAACAAGGAAAATTCAAACAAAGATAAACTGCGAATAATCTACGGTTGTCAATTTATTTACTCAATGACGACAAAAAAAAACTATATCTGCACTCTCTGCATTCAGCCGAAAATTCGCTCTCCAAAAGGCATGCAATAGTTGTGCAACGATACGAAATTTATAATAAATTGAATTATCGAACTCACGACTTTTCTGTCAAACCCGGTCGGTAGTGTCAGGTCCCTTGTATACGACGTGAAGTTGGCGGTCACCACGCCATCTGCCGTTCGTGTCCAACGTCGCTAATCTGGATCGAACCGGTGGACAAAGGCCGCGAATATGACGGGACTGCGTTACCAGGTTAGGCGTAGAGAAAATACACTCGGCAGCGAAGATTGAGCCGACTTGGCCTGAATCGAACTCAAGACAGCACGGCAATACTAAAGCATGAGTTAGGAGTAGAACTAAAACGTGAAGTAGAGCCAAACGTAAAAGCCTGAATAGAAAGAAAGAACAGATTCGTTAGCGTCCAAAATGGCGTCAGACAATTCGCACAATTTTTACCTGAGATTTGTAGTTTTCTCAAGCTTGGAATGGGGCTAAAATACCCCAAAACTCGATCAGTTGTGCACTAGGGTAATTTCGGCAGAGCCGTAGATAAGCACTTTGCAATTCTTTAAGCAAGAGCTTCGACAGTTTCTCTAAGCGGTAAAATACGTCACCAATTTCCAATTCAAGCGCGAAAGTGAAAAGGAAAGGACGTCGAAATTACAAATACGCCATAAGCGATAGCCAATGACTTTCAAGGCTAGGATCATGCGGCGCTTTCAACAAATGAAAATAACGGAAAGCAAAGAACACGCGGGGTTGCCAGATGAACTCGAGATGCAGCAGACGATGCTTTGTTGCCACATTTTCGTAACGGAAATTCAAACGTAACACACCAGATAGCGAAGCCGCCTTTGAGGGTGCAAGCCGCTTTATGACTTTTGTTTATATTAGCTCTCTTTTTCTTGGGTTTTGTGAAGCATAGGCAGACTATTTGACGGCAGGTGTGATATTCGAGGTTGCTCGAACAACCCAGTTCGCAAAACGTCTGTTACGGTTGAAAAGCCATTCAAGTTATTTATAATAATTTTCCGAACACCCTGTATCATCGTGGGAACTTTTAACGTTCACACGGCCTACGTGCCGATCGTCGCATTGCACCATATTTCACAACATAGCGTGAGTTTAACTGTCCGCTGTTACTTCAGGCATTCTACATATCTCCGTCTCACTCGTTTCTCCGTTTAAACTGTGTTTCTTCAGTAACGACTTCCGTCTGACAGACATGTGATGGAGCAGGGCGCGGTCACTTGCTGGTCAGTATCTTGACGGTCCTTGAGCTGTGCAGTCGATTGTTTTCTTGCAAGCCTAAAGTTAGTGCTGGTTAGTTTCCCACTGTGAGTGTGGCTGAAATTAGAAACGGATTTCCGTGATTTGTTAAAGCACGCCGAGTGACCCACAAGCTGTTTCAAAGCGGTTTCTCAAAGGCCTACCCCGAGCAAGGGAACAGGTATGGTTTTGGCTGTTCTTTTAGTGACCCCTCCCTGTAACTCGTTTTTCTTTTTCCCCAGGCTTTAAATCCAAGTTAAGCTTTAAAGTCAAGTTCAGCTTTAACTTCCAAGTTTTAATTTTGACTCCGATTCACGTTTTACTTCAAGTACCACTGCATATTCTACTTCGACTTTAATTGGACTGCTAGTTAATCCCGGTAGTAGCTCGGTTCAGGACTTTTTGTCTGAGGCCCAGATTCCCGTATCAAGCAGGGACTTTGTGAGCCGGCCTACCCGCCTTACCTTGGAGGAGTGGACTCGTCCGGGAATACGACGCGACCGTGGCGGTTTGGCCACCCCTTGACTAACTCTGCGATTCACCGCAGGAGGACGCTCCGGGTTTGTTGACGTTTGACAGTGACCTACAACGGACGCTGGATCTTCTGAGTGGATACGAAGGTCGGGATAACTTTAGTTTATTATTATCTTTACGGAGTCGTTGTTGAATAAATTATAGTGGCGGAGTCGTTGTGTTAAGATTTGTACCGTACGTGTGACCGAAGCACAGATCTGTGGTACGGATTTATTTTAATGTGTTACTTTTTTATTTATGTTCCGTTGTTAAATGTTCGTTATTTGAAGTTCTTTGAGCAAGTTAAATATAAACAAGTGTGCTCAGCTGGTGCATTTTATTTTAAATCATTTTTGCCCACCTTTTGCATTGGGGTTTCGTCGAACCCTCCCTTCTCCACGAGCTATGCCGAGCGGTGTGGAGACTTAAGACACTTCGCACAAAATTTGCAAACCGACAGGTAGGTAGCACGTCAAGTAAATACTTTAACATACTAAAGATGTTTTCTTTTCCGTAATATTGTAAATGTTGTTACTGCATTCTGTACTGAGAATCAAACACGTAAAAGTCAAGAACTCTCAAATTCTGGAACAATTTTACAGATTAACTAATGATAAATCGTTGTAGTAGTGATACTATTCATATGACGGTAATGATTAGACTCAATAAGTTTTCATGCAGTTTTTGTAACTGTAGTTTTGAACAGATTTATTTTAAAGTGTAACTTTATCGCACACATTTTCCTTAAAACCTCGGATGCAGATGTTTTCCGGTTAAATCGTCGTCGACGTGACGACCAATTTTGCCACATTATCGATAATTTCTTTTTTTTTCTTTGATATAAGTAATTTTCTCTAAAGGCCTTTTTAGACGGTCACATTTCTTGTAACAAATTTGTTACGAAGTGCCAATTCAACCAATCAACATTCAGTGTGGTAGTTTATCTCTCTCACTTTGTAACAAATTGTTACAAGTAATGTGACCGTCTAAAAAGGCCTTAAGAATACGGTTTCTTACAACACTTACCTACTAGAGACCTGCACGAGTAAGTAAAAATGTAACAGATTAATAATTGCCGATTACCTACGCGGCGATGCGAGTATGTAATCGTAAATACAGCATCGTGGGCATCGTCGCATCGCAGGCATCGTAACGATACTACTCATTAGTAATCGTCTGTCATGCAATTAATTGTGCAACTTAATAGCGTACTAACAATGACAATGCGCACACATGCAACTCAATAATACCTCGAAAGGCCGCCAACGATTGTTTTTCATGATTACATAACTAAAAATTACCTGACGATGCCGATTACTATTTACAACGATGCCGATGCCGATTACTACTCGTCATACCCGTACATGATTATACGTATCATCAATACGCATCGTTGTATTCGTCAAATGAGTATTCGCATCGTACTCGGACGATTCCGTATGTACTCGTGCAGGCCTCTGTTACCTACATACAACGTGTCCCCCCCGGATTGACTTCACGTTTCGTATAATCATAAACCGTATAAAAATTTATTATTTCAAAATCAGAAAAGAACTTGCAAAAAAATGTAATCATAAAATTTAAACGTAGGAGTGTGTAAATCTGAATCAATATAAACAAAGAGACCGATTTATTGTTCAAGTTAAAACAAGACATGTCATACAATGCGCAATGATTTGCAACTAACTCGAACAAGTGACTATTGTATGTTGCTCTTATTTGTTCCTTCTAAGAATTGCAACTGCAAAACCGTGAGAAAAAATGCTAAGACTGCAACTGGATACAAGTGCGATAAACACCTGGGGGCCTTTTTCTCGAATCGAGCGAGAAGATCTATATGCGAAAATTACGTCAAACTGACGCAATTCCCGGAAAATTTGTGTAGTTTTATACCAGAGTCTACGTCATTTTAAGTAAGGGAGTAATTTCTTGATGTGCAAACGCGAAAAATTGCTTTGACGTATGGGCATAAATCAATGTTCCGAAAATTTAAAACATAATAGAAGAAATATACTGAGGACCCAAACCCTCGAGAAAAACAAGTTCAAATCAGAGTTGCAGAAATTTAAAAAGAAATGAGAGCACCAAACCCCTCTTCACAGAATTATTATTACAATTAATGTTAAAATCTGGGAAAACCCAGATAACACAGCAGTAATTTGGCGCCCAACGTGGTGCTAACAAAAATTAAGCCTTCATTTTTCAAAATTATTGACCTCCGCAGCAGTACATATGTCGAAGGAGTTGTGACGGTGTACGATCGCCGATTTCTATGTTTTTGAGTAGCTGCTCCTGCGATTGACCTAAGCGTTTGAGAAGCTCCGTTTTCAGCTTTTCGTATGGTTGTATTTCTGGCGGATGCTTCAGTCCCGAATTTCTTTAAGATATCGTTGGTGCAGAGCGCCTGTGACCTTGTGGAACTTCGCGAGAGTGTTTGTGATACCTTCTGGCATGAGCCATCCTTCCAATTCCCAAAACCAAAGTTTAGGATCGCCCAGAATGAAAGGTGGTATCTGTAACGCCGCAATTATGGTTGCTGATAGTCCAGGAACTCCGACAAATCCATGGGCGCCGTGTTGCACCGATTAATCTGCGTTATTCACGGTCATACTTGCACTTTTCACCGTATGTCAAGCACCTGACTATTCAATTACGTCTATTATCACGTCGGGGTCACCACTGTGGTGGTTCTTAACATCGTGCCTCAAGCAGAACCTGACACCAAACTTTCTTCAAATCACCACGAACATCAATACTCCAGCCTCCAGAGCAGCTTTGAACACAGCAAGAAAAGTTTGCATCAAGAAAGAACTTGATCATTGGTACTCAAGACGTGATGAAATCTCATTACAAATTTGGCAACTACACACCGAACTACACTACAGGTTACATCCAGCTGGGATTCTTTTGATTGTAAGGTAAGAGACATCGTTGAGGCCATTGGCAATGATAATTTTCAAAAATTACAGAAAAAATTAAATTTTTTAAAACTGTCCACAACACAACATAACTCTGCTCAAAACAAATATAATGAGATCAACCAACACTCTCAAACACAATATAACCACAATTTCTTATTCCACCCCAGAAGAATTAATAAATCCAACACAGATCTTCCCTCCTATGTGACTCATTGACTCAATAATGGACTCAAGTTTGTTCCCACACCTGCCAACATTGATAAAACCCAACAACTGTAGAAGTAGAGAAAATAGTACAAACCCTCGAACCTAATATACGAAACTTAGCCATTAGCCAACTCCTTCCTATTTTAAACCCCAACCCGAATAACAACCCCAACAACAACAAAAACTTAAAACATACCCCTAATAATAATAAAATAATTAAAAAGACACAAAATTACATTTGTCAAAATAATTTGATCTTATCCAAAGCTGACAAAGGAGACTGTATGGTAGTTTTAAACAAAGATGATTATATTGATAAAGTTCAGTCATTCTTACAGACACCTCAATTCACTTGTTTACAAAAAAAACCTACTTCACAGTATTCTTTGAGATTAAATTCTACCCTTAAAAACCTGGCCCCCTTTTTCATGGAAACAAATTCACATTACAAAAAATTAATCAATCAGAACCCCACAACACCTAGATTGGATGCCTTACTCAAAGTCCATAAGATTGAATGCCCTGTCAGACCCATAGTTTCATTCATCAATTCACCAGCACATTCACTTTCAAAATGGCTTTGTAACTATATCAATCTACAATTGGAATTCCACCCCGAATTTAGTATTAAAAACTCTAAAGAACTCATAGAAAAAACTTCAAACATTGTCACTACAGACAATCAAATCTTAGTTTCCTTTCATATAATTAATCTCTTTCCCAACGTACCACGTAATGAATGCATCAATCTGACTGAAAATGTACTTTCTTCAACGCAACTAACACAACCCCATATTGACAATATTATCACATTACTAAAATTAGCCCTTGACCAATCATTTTTTACTTTTAACAACACTGTGTATCAACAACAATCTGGCTTAGCCATGGGTTCACCTCTTTCCCCTCTAATGACCGAAATCTTTTTGAATAATCTAGAACAACATATTATTTCAAAACGCCCCCTCTTCAAAACACACATAAAATACTGGGTCCGCTATGTAGACGACGTCCTCTGCCTCTTCGAAGGTAACCAATTTGAATTAAACACTTTCTTTAATTTTCTCAATCAAATTCATCCCAATATTAAATTCACCATTGAAATTAGTCAAAATAACAAAATCAATTTTTTAGATTTGACAATAGACATAAACACCAAAAAACATGAATTCAACATAAACTCTGTTCACAAATTAAAAGACCACTGGCGATGTTGCCTTGTGAGAAGTACAACCGGCAACAGTGTCCTAGTTAGAAATTTGGTAACATTTTGGCATTTAAAATATTTCTCTGCTTTCGAGGCATTGAAATGGCTTGTTAAAATGAATATAAATGTAAACAATATAATAATAAAATTGATTTGACAAATTACTTTGACATGAAACTTCAAATACCTTGCCAACCTTGCTATTTTGATAATGTTTTATAGGGGACTTATGTTTTATACCAACATAATGCAACAGGTGGTGGCTTTTTAATTTGTGAACAACGTATATACAGGGTGAGTTATTAAGCGCCCCTTCTTCCATAGCTCATTTATAGAACGAGATAGAATTTTTTTCTTTTACAAGGACATTCTACCTATTGAGCACTATAACCTAAAATTATTTTGATACATACAGAGTGTTACATAAAATAATGGCAGCATGCAGCGGGATTTTTAATGGAACACTCTGTGTATTCCTATAGAAAGATATAACACTCGATCCTCTAAACAGCAGCACATAAAATATTTACATTTATTTAACCAATTAAGAGTAAATTAATATTTTATCGAAAACGGTCTGATTTTCAACTTCTCTTAAAATACTAACTGTAAACGTATCGTTTGTCGTGCAGGGAATAAAAATAGGTAGTGTTATAAATTAAAGTATAGGAATAACCCAGATATAAATTCATTTAGTTTCATTTGTTTTTCAAGTGTTCAAGCCTGTGTAATTGTCAGATTTTCAAATTGCCGTTATTCAATTTTTTAAATGCAACCCCTTATCTCTTTTCACGAATAGAGAGTGTTCATGTTCCTCTTCAATTCTGTTATAGGTTTTCTGCATATAATTCTTACAGTTTTTGCTATAATAAACTTTTTACATTTTACTCTAAAATCAATATTAAAAAGTTATTTAACGTACCGTATTTTAATTTTTTTAAGACAGCGCCCTCTATTTCATAAAACAGATGGATAATATCAAGTTTACAATTGGTTACAGACTCTTATTACATTAAAATCATCGTATTTTTACTGTAATACAGTTCTTTCACTTTGTTGTAATTAACAATGTCTTAAAATTGATTCGATGTGGTTTACAACAAAAGAAAACATCAGTGTTTACAAATAATTACCTTAATGTAAAAATTGTTGTACTTCAAAAAAAAATATACAAATAATAAATTAATAATCTAACAAATAAATGAAAATCGGTGAATTTCTTTTGTTCAAGTATTCAGATTTTATTAAATCAAATGTTAATGAAGACAACTGAAGCTTAGGAACTACATCGAATCAATTTTAAAGCATTCTTAATTAAAACAAAGTAAAAGGATTGTATTATAAAAAAAATACGATGATTATAATGTAATAAGAGTCTGTAATCAATTGTAAACTTGATATTATCCTTCTGTTTTATGAAATAGAGGGCGCTGTCTTAAAGAAATTAAAATACGGTACGTTAAATAACTTTTTAATATTGATTTTAGAGTAAAAATGTAAAAAGTTTATTATAGCAAAAAACCTGTAAGATTTATATGCAGAAAACCTATAACAGAATTGAAGAGGAACATGAACACTCTCTATTCGTGAAAAGAGATAAGGGGGGTTGCATTTAAAAAAATTGAATAACGGCAATTTGAAAATCTGACAATTACACAGGCTTGAACACTTGAAAAAACAAATGAAACTAAATGAATTTATATCTGGGTTATTCCCTATACTTTAATTTATAACACTACCTATTTTTATTCCCGTACGACAAACGATACGTTTACAGTTAGTATTTTAAGAGAAGTTGAAAATCAGACCGTTTTCGATAAAATATTAATTTACTCTTAATTGGTTAAATAAATGTAAATATTTTATGTGCTGCTGTTTAGAGGATCGAGTGTTATATCTTTCTATAGGAAAATACACAGAGTGTTCCATTAAAAAAAATCCCGCTGCATACTGCCATTATTTTATGTAACACACTGTATGTATCAAAATAATTTTAGGTTATAGTAATCAATAGGTAGAATGTCCTTGTAAAAGAAAAAAATTCTATCTCGTTCTATAAATGAGCTATGGAAGAAGGGGCGCTTAATAATTCACCCTGTATAGAAAACCTACCACCACAGACATTACAATCCCTGCACACTCTTTCCACCCATCTCAGCATAAATTAGCCGCTTTTTACCACCTAACCCATAAATTACTAACCACCCCACTAACACAAATTGAATTTGAAAAAGAACTGTCCAATATTTACTTTCTTGCCAACATCAATGGGTTTCCAACACATTTGATCAACCGCTTACTTCGTAGAAAAAAAAACGACGTTTAAATATTTTAAATAGTACCGCTCTCACCCCCATAGAATGCACTAACTCAGATAAAATCTAATACACTATTACATACAATGGCCCCACCTCTCAAAAAATCAAATATATTTTAGAAAAATTTAACTTAAATATTGCTTTCAAAACTAATGCCAATTTAAACAAAATTCTCTGTAATAATAAAGAAAAAATAGATATCATTAACAAAAGAGGAGTTTACAAACTCATTTGTAATTGTCAAAAGTTCTATATTGGCAGAACCTTCAGAAATTTCAACATCCGCATCAAAGAACATTCTCAAGAAATCATAAAAACTAAAAAACAACTTCTACCACTGTACAAATTTAAATCCACTTTTGCTGAACACGTCACTTTAGAAAATCATGAATTTCCACCTGACCGCAATTCAATAGAAATTTTACACATTTCAGACAACTTCAAAGACTCTAAAATATATGAACAATTTGAAATTTTGAAGTCCTTGACTAACCCTTCTCAAAACCCCTTCTCTTTAAATACACAAATTGAATTCCAGTACCTTCAGATATTAAACAAATTCAATTTCATTTTTTAACTTGGCTTTTGCCGTTTCTATAGTTTTGCCTTTGGCCTGAAGATGTCTCTCATCACTACAGTTTTACCGTAGCTTAAAGTGTTCCTCTTTACCGACAGACATTGTCAAACGATTATCTTACGTTGCTCGTAAACATGTGCTTGTTCATTCTAAATTTTATATTTAACTTTTCTTTGTGAGAAAATGGTCATCACCGTAATGTATTTCAAGTCTCGGCTTAAATGAGTTCTGCTGAACTCCCTCCTTTATCAAAATTTCTCCATTCATTCAATTTTGTTTAAAAAGTTACTTTTAGGTAAGTCAACTTTTCAATTTTATCAAACTTTAAAACTTACAATTTGTAATTCTTTTAGCCTGATGATGGTCTTATGTTATTAGCTAGACCGAAACATATATGTAGCGCCCTTGCAAACCTTTATTATATTACTCAATGGAGAAGATGTGAGTTTTTTATTCCCTCTTCGTTTTAAAATTCCACAATTAATTAAATTTGCCGAACTATTTTTTCTTATTATTTCCTAGCCTATTAAAATTGTCCTTGCTGGAGCGTCACCAAGTTTATATATATAAATTAAAATGTTTAACTTAAAAGCCCTAAACCTTTATTTATTTTTCAGTATACTCTCTGAATCGAGTTTAAAATCTATATAATGTAAATGTAATTATAAATTTATGTAATATTTTTTTGTATGAGTAATTTTACCAGTTCATAGTCCCCTCCTTCATCAAATTTTCCTCCCTCTCAAAATTTCGTAATAAATTAAAAGCAAGTATAACGTCGCTGACTTCTGATTTCTTGTCCCGAAAGACGTAATTTCTCCGTTCCATTTATTAATTACAAAACACAATAGCAGCCGCCGATTGACTCAAAAAACCCTCCGACTCGAGTAAAAAAACACACTCGCAGAAATCAAAAAGCGGCAGCGTCACCACCCTCAGAATTTAATTCGACAAGCGTGCTGCGATCCTTAGAAATTCCGCGCGGTCCCCGGAACCATTCTGATCGTAAATAATAAACGATCGATCTGTTCGTGAATTACTTTTCCCTACTTTGTGATAAACATTTTTCAAGTTTGCTTATTTGACCTTCTGTAAAAATAAATTGATTGTTTGCGTAGCAGTTTTTAATTTTCTAGACTTCTTCCAATAAATTTTCATTGGAGCAGTTCTATGTAATTTATTCGAAATCATTCGTTCTAAATGAAATGGGTATGAATTGAAATATTATTTTTCTAAGTAGTGCAAGAAAGTAACTTTATGGCACCAATTTCTTCTGCAGAAATCGTTTCGTCGTAGGGTTGATTATTTCTTCAGAATTGAAAGGCGTATTACTAACTTTTGCCCAACAATTGTGTAACTAATTTTCGTCCTTGGATTGAGTTTACAATACGTATAATGGACTAAAAATTTTCGAATTAAGATTTCATATTCTGGAGTTCAGATCTGCTTGGCGTGAAATGGATTTGTGCCAAATTTGACGCCGAAAGTCTTCAAGATGGCGGAAAAATTTAGTAAGATAAAATGATTCTCATTTCAAATTAGGGAAACATACCAAATTTCAACATCCTAGAAAAAAAATTGAATTATGGAAAATTACTAATTAAATTATAAATATTTCAGTAAAGTTGTAAAATGTTAACGCCATCTACATATTTATTGACTAAAAACAAATAAAATATGATTATTCAAATAACACTCCATCCATATTAGCACCTGACAGTGTTAATGTCTTACAACTGTAATGAAATCCTAATATTCCGTAATTCAATTTCTTTTTCTAGGATGTTGGAATTTGGTATATCTCCCTAATTTGAAATGAGAATCATTTTATCTTACTAAATTTTTCTCCTAAATTCGAAAGGAAGACCACTTTACCTACTCAGATTTTACTTCTTCTTGTGTTAATTTCGCCATCTTGAAGACTTTCAGCGTCAAATTTAGCATAAATTCATTTCACGCCAAGCAGGCCTGAACTGCAGAACATGAAATCTTAATTCAAAAATTTTTGGTCCATTATACGTATTGTAAACTCAATCCGGGGACATACTGCATATTATGTAAGAAATGTATTTACAGTAAACAATGTAGCATCCCATTAAAAATAAACGAGTTCATACGGACTTCCTGTAGAACCGGAAGTGGCTGGAAGTCAATTTTACTTTATTTGAAAAGATCATTTCGAAGTATCTCTCTTCCCGTAAATTTTCAATTTCTATTTAAACGTCTTCCTTGAAGACTTACAGTCAAATTTAATCGCACAGAATTTGCGACGCATTTTATAGCGAGCTGGCAACGTCTCCTGTATCTATATGTTGCCTGAACATCTGACAACACTGTTACCCGTGCCGGAAACATCTATTTGAAATCCCGCTTTCGTATTGGTTCTTTTATTCAGAACTCTTGACGCCATATTCATGCCATTGGTTACCGCTTATGACGTAACAGTATATCGGCGTCCTTCCGCTTTACGTTGGTGTTTCGTTCAGTGTTGAAACTGCTCCCTTGGTGTACAGTTGCGTGATTTGTGTTAACGAAATTCTTGCTCTGAAAGTGAGAAGAATTTAACAACGGCCCTGCCGGAATAGAATTCACACCACCGAGCGAGTTTTGGGGTATTTTCAGCCCCATTCCCAGCTTGGGATTCCCACAAATCTCAGGTAAAATATTGAACAAACTGGCCAACGCCATTTTGGGACGCTAACGGTTTTCATTTCTCTTCAAGCTTTTAGAAAAGGCTTCCAGTTCGAGATTTTAATTCGACTTCGACTTGCAGTCGAAGTACTATTTCGATTTATCGTATCGAGCCAATTCGCCTCCGCTACGAAGAAATTAGTTCCGGCGTTCCTACGACGTGCCTTGCGAATCCGCTTTGAACCGCAACCCCGGTGTTAGAAACAACCCACAGGTGGCGTCGTGAGTGCCAACTTCACTCCATGGCCCGACTGACAGCAAGGTCGTAAGTTTTGACGTCTAACTTTATTTATTTATTTTTCTTTGGCGAACGGTTATTGCATGCCTTACCGGAGAGCGAATTTCGGCTAAATGCAATGTTGCATGTACAGTTTTAAATTATAGAGTGAATAACTTTGTTAACTGTAAGTTTATTGAGAACTTGCGATTTGATTAGATTTTGTTTTGAACAAGCACAGGCTTAACCTCGTCCAAGGTGTATCCGCTATTTGTTCAACGATTAGTATCCAATAAAGTTTAAATTTGTTAACTTTAGATTTGATTTTAATTTCTACGTTCATGTACCAGTGAGTAAACTGCAGCCTCTATTTTGTTTTTGACTTTTTGCCCAATCCAGTCAGTTCGGGGATACTGACGAGACTGTTTGCCTATCGGCTGAGGTCTTCCGTCCTGGCGCCCTTTAAGAATTTAACATGATATTGACCCACTCCCTTCACACTGTTGCTAGCCGAGGGAATAGCTGATAGTTAATACAATAGTAAGGTTGAGGCTGTCAATTTAAAGTAAATTTGGTGACAGACTTTTAATGAACGGGTTGCGTGAATAATTGTATTACTGTTTTTATTGTTAAGAAATATTGCCCTTATGGAGATTTTAACAAGTTTATTATTAATGAGTGCGATTCAGAATTCATTAGAAATATTACAAATAGAAATTTCCATTTGAATTGATATATTTTCAAACAAATTATTTTCGCATAAAATATAATTCTAACGCTCGTAAAACTTATCGAACAAATTGCAATTCTGACTTGCACGTTTACTTTCCGAATGGATCTCGAATCGTTTCGTTTTATATTTGCTGCAAGATGTTCGGTAAAATATCAATAATTCTCTCTTCCTATCGCGGGAATTATTATTTTATCGCGAAACATTGATAGCATGTGTTGCAGGAGACACGAGTTGCCTGCTTTTTCCTTTTTGGAAATAAATTCCCATCGCCTGAGACGCATTCAGCATCCACAGCTGTAAAACGAAACGTTACACGCTACTTTTATCATCTGCATACTGACTCTCAGAAACATGTGTGTGTATTGGAAAATTTGTTTTCGTCATTTTTCCGCCCTTCGAAATGTGACAAACAGAAACACTGTGTTTACAAAATAAGAAGGGGACAGGTGCTCATGTTAAATAATAAATACATTCCTTTTAGTCTGACAATGAAATAGCTCATCTTACTCGTACGTATACTGCCTTCCAAATGTATTAAATCACTAAAGTAAAGCAGTAATCTTAAAAAGTATTTCAGTAAGGTTCATTTTCGCTAAACTAAGGGGCTGTCTCAGAAGTAAAGAGACAACATTTATTTGCAATTGAATTCTTTAACAAAAGAGCAATTGAAATTTAACTTACAGGTAAACACTCACATAATACTATTATATACAAATTATATTAAATTGGCTCCAGCAACTCCTGCATAGGCTATTTTGCGCAAATTTATTGCTGCTCTGTGCACTACAGCCATTCCAGACTGTTCACCTACTTTTTTGCTAATTAGAGTCCACCTATTTCTGAACGCTCGTAAACTTTTTCGTTTTTCCATATTCTTTTGATACTCCTTTTTACAGAGAGACCAGAATTTTTTAATACCTCTTGCTTGAGGAACGTTTGGTGCGTTGTCTTTCTTTTCAATAAATTCAATTTCTTGAGAACGTAAAAACTAGGCAACTGAAACCGTGTAATGACATCGCATTCCCTTTATTAATAAATTCCATAAAAAGGACAATATCATCTTCATTACACGGCTTCAGTTATCAAGTTTTTACGCTCTCAAAAAATTGAATTTATTGAAAAGAAAGACAACGCACCAAACGTTCCTCAAGCAAAAGGTATTGAAAAATTCTGGTCCCTCTGTAAAAAGGAGTATCAAAAGAATATGGAAAAACCAAAACGTTTGCGAGCGTTCAGAAATAGGTGAACTCTAATTAGCAAACAAGTAGGTGAACAGTCTGGAATGGCTGTAGTGCACAGAGCAGCAATAAATTTGCGCAAAATAGCCTATGCAGGAGTTGGTGGAGCCAATTTAATATAATTTGTATATAATAGTATTATGTGAGTGTTTACTTGTAAGTTAAATTTCAATTGCTCTTTTGTTAAAAAATTCAATTGCAAATAAATGTTGTCTCTTTACTTCTGAGACAGCCCCTTAGCATAATGAAGAGAACTGTGAAATAGTTTCAGTTCAATAGTAGTGAAGTATTGCATTTGGTTATTTTCTTATTGTTATACCCGGTGATTTTTAAAATGTCTTATCAACTCTTGCTATGAAATTCAAAAAGCATGAAAAATAAGTCATTGTACTTCTTGAGGTTATAGTTTTTACGCAAGAGCAAAAGATTTTCATGATTGGATCTTATTTTCGTAGCGAATTTAATTCGTAATACTAAATGTTTCTTTAAATAAGTATTTGGCACTAAGACCACGTCATACGCCCCATCGGCGTTTATTTATTAGCTACAAAAATGAAAAATGTACCATTCAACCCGTTGGAGTTTCATATTTTGGTAAAAATTCCAAGCAAAATTGCTTCGTACTTTGGTCAACCTCGAACGGATTTGTACACAGATCACTGTTTCCGACACACCTCCGCTACGTTATTGGTGGATCGAGGTGGCGATATACAGTGTCTTTCAAAAAGTATGCTACAAGTACAAAGTTTCGGAACGCTGTCACCAAATTTTAAATTTAATTTACTTGCCTCTTACTTACCACAGTTCGGATGACAAGCTTCTGCCGATGTTAACGTATCAGCTGAGCCCCAGCCAGCCAGTGAAGAAAGGGGCGGGTTAATCAAAGGTGGCAAACTTATTAAGGGCGCCAGAAGACAATTATTCTTCAGCTAAACGCAATTCGATCAATTGACGTCTCCAATCGACCAGATCGTGCAGAAAATTGAATCAATAATAAATACAGAGGCGAGACTTTACTCACTGGTGTGCGTGAAAGTTTAAACAAGAACACACAACATAAATTATAAGCGTTTAATTAAACAATTCGAACACACAACACGTTACACAATTACAAGAGGTTGCTTATTCACTAATAAAGCGATCTGTTATTTAAATCCGCATAAAGAGGCCTTAATTCGCTCTTAAAAATGCATGCGCAATTAATTTAAATGGTTACCTCCCGACCGATATCTGTCAGTGTACCGTCTTTGCCGTGAAGTTGGCTGTCACCACGCCATCTAGTGGTCCTGTCCGAGCCGGCATCAAAATGGCGGACCCACGCTACTCGCAGAACGGCAGACTACAGCTGGAGTTTGTCGTGGCACCAAAACTCAATACAAACGGGAAACCCTCGCGTGAAAGCTTGCGGAGATTACATAAGCCTGCGCTGAAACTTGCGCCCAAACAGAAAAGCTTACATAGAAGAAATGATTTTTCGTTAGCGGCCATGTTGGCTTACTCGTCGGCATACGTCGTCATATTTTACCTGAAAAAACTGGGGTATTACCGACGATAACCAATGACAGGCGACCTGGGAGTCACATGGTGCCTTCATAGCCTATGAATGTTAAGCGTTCACCTCACGCAGGTTTCCCCTATAGCGATGTAAATGAGGGACAGTGTAACCAACTGTGTTAAAACGCAATTGAATGATGCTCTATCGCCACGATATTTTCGCGCGAGATTTGAACGTAACAACGCATTGAAATAATCACTGATTTTATGACATCCAAATGGATTTCATAATACGCATTTTAATATTATTAGAATGATGTAAAGATGTAATTACACAAGTTTTAAAATGCGAATAATACAAGTGTAATACAACTTAGCATTACTAGATGTACCTACTAATTGTAAGTTATTTACTACAGTCGCAAAGAGTAGATAACTTATACAAGAGAGGATACTTGTACAAGGAAATGCAAATTAGAACAGAGAAAACATTTACGCCAACTTAACCGTCGTTTCGTTTGCTATCGAGTGTTTCCGGACAAAAATTGTGTCTGCGATAATCTGATTGGTGAAACCTGTATCATGCCAACGCCATTTGCTCTTCGTTTCCCCCGAATTTCGCCTACGCCATTTAAAAGGGACAACTGGTTCGAAGTCAACCAAACTACTCGGCAAAGATCAAACGTCCCGACACGGAGTGTCTTCTCTTGAATAATACCTACTCTTTAACAATTGGCTAATCAAGTTAGGTTAGGATAAAATACGATATAATACACGCAGGGCTGTAGAAAATAATTTAAAACATTATATTCTTACGTTACTAGAGGTGGCCAATGAATCGGATCTTTAATATTACCAAATAAGAGAGCTTACTCTTTGTTAAATTAGTTAAATATCTCAGTTATTTGACTTTTCGAATATAGTGTACGATATTTACGATAATAAAATATAGGGTGTTCCGTTTGAAAAAAGATTGTAATGAAAGATATTTCGAAAACTTCACACTCAATTGATTTTCTGTTTTCATATTTGTAATCAGGGGAAAAAGGAAAACAAATTTGCTAATTTGATCGACTCTGTAACTCTAGAAATAAGAAAGTTCGCAATGGTTACTTTGAAACAGCCTGTATAGGAGAAACAAGGCAAAATTTAAAAAAAAAGTCTAGACTAACATACATGTCATATCCAAAAACATAATCAAAATCATTCAAAGCTTGTAGAACACTCGTTAGAAAATAACGATAATTTTGATTATGAAAACGGTAATATTTTATATTGTGAGTCTAATATTTTCAAAAGACGCTTTATAGAAATGTGCAAAATAAAAGTGAATCTGTTCTGCTGATGAGGCCCCAAATAGGGCCGAAATAGCTATACAGAATATTCTCGGGGGCCCCATTGCAATCCAGCCGGCTTGCAACCAAAATTTTGCAAGTTTGCGATGACACGCTATTGTCCGCACTAGCCGCCATCTCGTGCGTGATAGCAAATGGGCCAGCAGTATTCGTTGCTATTTGCTATCATGCGGACAAGAACCTACTTCAATTACTGATAAGAGTAACATTGAATGCTCACTTGTTCGAGTTAGTTGCAAATCATTGCGCAATGTGACATGTTTTGTTTTAACTTGAACAGAAATCGTCTCCTTTGTTTACGTTGATTCAGATTCACAGACTCTGATTTGACTTGGATTATGATTGCAATTTTTGCAAGTTCTTTTCTAATTTTGAAATGTGTAGATAATAATTTTTTTTTGTACAAAATTTCGGTTTCTTACACGCCTACTAACGTGTAAGTACTTTTTATTAAAGTACGTTTTTGTAATCGTTTTACTTGATAAGTTTCTTATTGTTCCTCTACAAACGGTATTCATTTTTCTTTTTAATTTATTTTCGTAAAGGCAAGTTGAAGTTAGACGAGACTATTTATTGTAACTTTTTTACTTGTACTTGTACTTTGTACTTGTTTAATATTAGGGTGTCCAGAAAGTTTTGAGCGTTTTTTTAGAAAAATAAACAAATATTTATTACTTAAAAAATTAAAGACCAATTTAAGTAGCGACATCTTTTGATCACTTTTTGACCTGACATTGCTGTAATCAAAACCGATTTGCACAATTTTTTTTTTTAATTAAACAGCAATTAAACTAAATATTCACCGTTATTGTCAATAACTTCCAACCATCTTTGTCCCACAAGCTCGATTCTACGACGATAGAAGATGGGCTCTTTCGAGTTAAAAAGCTCTTGGCAAGCACCTTCATCATGGTCGATATTTTCAAACTCCCGTCCTCTTAGGAAGTGTTCCATTGAGCGGAACAAATGATAATCTGATGGTGCAAGGTCTGGACTATAGGGTGGATGAGATAGAACTTCCCAGCCTAATTCATTCAGCTTTGCTGTTGTTAACAGTGCGGTATGCGGTTTTGCGTTATCTTGCAAAAACACTACCTGGTTTCTGTTAACCAATGCAGGATAATTGAGACGCAGAGATTCTTGAACTCGGTGCAATTGTTGACAATAAAATGCGGCGGTTATGCTACGACCTTTTGGAATCATTTCAAAATGAACAATTCTTTCTGAATTCCACCAAACACTTGACATAACTTTTTTCCCAAAAGAATTTTTTTTTGGTACTGGTAGAGCAGGTTGACCAGGTGTAATCCATTGATTAGTATAATCTGGGTTTTGAAAAAGATCCATTTTTCGTCGCGTGTAATGATTCGCTGATAAAATCGTCTGTCATAAGCATTTTGGCGTAATTGACGACACAGATCGATACGTCGTCGTTGCTTCTGCTCAGCCGTTAATTCTCTGGGAACTTGTCGGGGCCTTCTGTTCGCTTTTCCAATATGATGAAGATGATTCCCAATGGTGGATTTTGACACCTGGAGTTCGGTTGCCAATCTCCGAACACTAGTCCTTGGATTGCCTTCAATGGTTTGTCGGAAGTCTTCAAGATTATAAGCTAACGGTCGTCCCGAACGATTCTTATCTTTAAGACCTTCTTCCCCATTCCGAAATTTCGCAAACCATCGCCGACAAGTAGACTCTTTTACCGTCCCCGCACCTTCAATTCTGCATATATTTCTTGTGGCTGCTGCCGCTGAATGTCCACATTTAAATTCATATAATATTAAATTACGATTTCGTTCTTTTTCCATGATAAACAATCAATTACCAGAATGTAACCAATTGAAAATTATTTAACCGAGAAACGTCAAATTGTTTATGGACAAGTGTACTTGATATTTTAAAAAACTAACAAGAATTACCAATTGATTTTACATTTATTTAATATCTTGAAACAGAATACCACAAAAACGCTCAGAACTTATTGGACACCCTAATAATTAATTTTTAGACGCAGACATTCCAAAAAAACACGCAGGAAAACTTTTTAATATATGTTGCTCTGATAAATTAAATTAGGTATACGAGTATAAAAATATATTGTCTGATTTAATTAAAATCAGTTGTATAGTTTTTGAAATGTAGAATCGAGGTTCAGAACTTTTTACTCCGACAGTAGCTCAGTTATAATTTTTCATTACGTCAAAATGTTTCGGTTATGTAAACATACCTGAAACGTACCTGAATTTAAATTAATTTATAAAATTGTCTCACGAGCGTAAATAAATAAAAGCTACTGAATTTTAAATAAATTGTGGAATGAGAGTGTTAATCAACTGATGTTGATATTTAATTATTTAGCTGTCTTCAGAGAAGGAATAACTGAAGTAAGTTTGTGATTCTGGAGATTAATTAATAAAAATAATTTTAAATACGGAAGAGTGCAAACTTCTCGTTTCCAAACACTCACAGATTTTATTGCAATTGTTTATTTACCTACACGAAGAATTAATTTATGGTACAGTTTACGAATTTATAACATTCGTAATACGTGTATGTATAACATTTATTGGTGTTCGTTATTTGTTCTGAATTAGCTAAACCAAGAATGATTCGAATGGGTTTGTTTTTTAAACAACGTTACCAGACAACATGAAGTCGTGGAATAACAAAAAGGTCGTTAGTGAATAAATATTTAAGTTGGAGTCGGCAAAGGGCACGTCGCGGACCATCGTCGGTGCCAAGTTACGTAATTTGTGAATCCCTCGACATTCGTTTGTCCGCAACAAGGTGGGAGGCGACGCCGACGGTGCGGAGGGCACCGGCGACGGCACCTGCATTTCGGATGCAGTTTCGCCGCAAAGGCCGCCGTATTTCTAGTATGTAAACAGAATATAGTTAGGCGTCGCCGCCGGTGAATAAATACAATTGAACTCACCGGAGACACTAAACTGGACGCTACCAACAACTTTGATACAAGTTACAAAGAGTGTATCTGAAGCAATTCGAAAGATTTCTGCAAGAATTTTATTTAACACATAAATTCTGTGTACATAAATTATCTCAATAATGTAAGTCAAGGTAAAGTATACACATACACTTGAATTTTATAATTCCAACATTTTATAAAATCTTTCCGGTTTCTTACAACTAGCAGTACGTAATCGGAAGAACCAATGTGTCTGCGGTCATATTAGCGGTTTCTTGTTGTTGAACTTGCTTACTAATGGTTCTAATTCTTACATTTTTGTATTAAACTTATGACGTCAGTACTGATTTGTAGTCAAACCTAAAGCCTGTGATTCGAACCTACTCCGCGCGTAGGTTCTATTAGAATTCAGCATGTCAACAGTCAATAGCTGTTGTTAATTATTTGAGAAACTCTTTTAGCGATTGAATATCAACGGTATTCAGTGTAATTGCGAAATAACAATGTACCGTGCCTTCAATTAAATTCCTCATTAAAGTAAGCTGTGATTTTTTTATAAAGTTGGCGACACTCAATTCATAAGTAATTGCAAGATTAGGAAACTGTTGTCGAAAATTCTGTACACACTGATTAATTGAATGAACAAACTGTCCATTTTCTAATTTACCGGTTTGAAAATAACTTTCAACAATATAAATATCTTGTGATGTAATTCTAACATTTTATAAATGAATACAAAGTGTCAAGTTGACATTTGTTCAATTAAATATCTACCTACACCTAATGCCCTACTAGTAACTTATTTGTTTGATCCTTTTTATTCATTATTACGTATAAAATCACCTCTATTTAAAACAACAAACAGTTTTTGGTTTCCGTTTTAACAACAGTGATAAATAGACATAACCTCCTTCATTAACATTTGAACCACTGGTTTAATTTCCTTCATTTTATTGAAAAATGAATTCATGACAGGTAAAAAATAGTGCAACAATAAAAAACGGTTATTGTCAGTTGTCGGCTGTGATTTCACCATTATTATGGTTTGCGAATTTAATAAAAATAACTTAAATTTATTCCATCCTTATTGCCCTTCAAAATATTTATCACACTTGAAACGATCGCGAAATTGTTGTCAAAACAAAATCGATTATTGCATGTTTAATTTCAAATAACAAACATGTGTTCGAACTGTACGCTGTAAAAATGCGGCCCGGTAGTTAGGGGCGACGCTCTGTCCCTTCTCAAGAGGCTATATACCACCTGGAGAGTTTTGCGGGCACCATTCAGATTGCATTGTAGCTGCACAGACATCATAAAACAAATCTACTTGACATTTTGGATTGTTTCGTTTAGATTTTTGTATAGAATTTGATCATGTTAAATTGCATATACATGTCTGTTAGGTAAAGATATCAAATTACGTTGCGAGTTGAAGTCCTTCGCTTTAGTCTGGTCTCTTTCAAACAAGCAACAGAGACTTTTAAAATGTCAGCCTGGACACTTGTAAAGTTAAAATTATGAAGGGTTCATTTGCGACAGACCACCCGCGAGTTGTATCTGATAAGCTAATGGGGGGTTGCTTGATGCATGCAGAGCATCTGGAATAGGCGTGATTGGGAACTAAATGCAGCGATTATCATTGATCGAGGTGAAATTTAGCTTGCAAGTCCGAGGGTGTGTTTAATTTTTACTTGGAAAGGACGCAGCACGGAAAACAGGGAGAAACGTTCGAATCTCGCTAACAAGCGGTTGACTAATTAATTTTGACTTGGCGGTTTTTCTTTAGCGCTTACAGTCATTTACTCATTTTTCTAGATAAATCATTTATTTTGGGTACGGTTAAAATACAGTATGTTAAGAAAGGGCAATTAAAACCAAACACGTGCGCGTCGCGTCGCGGGTGTTTTAAATTAAAGTGCGCGAGTGCTCCACGGAATACGCGGCAAGGTAATTTACATTTATTTGTATGTCTTCATCGCACATTTGGTGGTATCAATTGAGTAAGAATAATTTAATTTGCATTAATTAGTGTCTAAAAGAGTCAGTAAAGTTCAGCATTATCATTGCATTTAGATAATTTTAATCAAACTATATTATTTACATTTAAATCGAGTATCAAAACTCACTAGTGGCATTCACCTAGTAAAATTTGTTGGTCATTGTTCCATTAATTATTAGGCCAGTTCTGTGATTTAACCAACCAGCAGTAATTAACTATTCCCCAAATCTACCTGGGAATTCAATACAGTGTATTCTTAGATATAGTTCTACCCTTGGAAATATTCTCAGACAAGTTGGAAACACGCTAACGGTTGTTTTTCGATTTGTACAGGGAAGTCGCCAATCTAAATCACTGGTGTGAGGCAAATTATATCTGCCGCTGAAACCAAGTGCGCCAGCATAATCTAAAACCCAGAAATCAAGGCCAATTAATTGCCCGTTACGAATTTCGTAATTACGAGGCCGAACAATTTTAACCACCTAATCATAGCCATTTTCTTAACAAGTTTCTCTCTCACCCTGTATATTTGTGGACCAAGCTGTGGTCTTTGTCGAAAGATTTGCAGGTTAATTAGAAGCGATTTGCCGAGAGACTGAAATGGCCATAACCACCCATAGTGGAGTGTCGAAAAACAGTCAATTTGGGTCCTTGCGCAATAAATTAGTTAGATCGGTTTAGCCGCCGAAAGAAACGACGAAGAGAGGGATCTTGAAAAAAGGCGTACATAGTACCACCCTCTCGAGACGATTGGACGTAGCTGGGAAGGACCCTACCCATTCGACCTCCGTTAATTATCAAGGCGATTGGACGTAGCCGGGAAGGACCCTACCCATTCGACCTTAATTAGATAGTTTAGCTAGCGTTAGGGTTTACCATCACCTCCAAAAAGGAGTCCCTGAAGTGACAAACACTAGTACCAAGACCAAATCTAAGTTGAAATTCAATTAATTGTTAATCTAATTAAGAAGCAGAGCTCTCCAATAAATATCTGTGTAGACATTAAACCACCAACGATGTGATTTGAAAGAAGATAAGCCGCGCCGATATTCGAAAGTGAAATCTGTTAAGCGAGTTCTACTGTACTTTCTGATAACCGTAAATTTTTGTTTCTTTGTATTGATTTCAACGCTAATTATATCAGACCCCAGTGGCTGGTACAAGGAGTTTCTACCTTTTTTTTAAATAAATAATTAATTAAATCTAACTTCGTATTTTATTTAACGTAATTAGCTCATTTGTTCTCTCGACTTATTTACCGACGCACCAAGAAGAACAGGTTATCACAACGTAGGTCCAGATTCACAGCGGTCACGAGATTATAATTATTATCAATAATATTACGGTAAAGTTTCTCGTTGATTCCGAAGGGTCGTTCAACCGAAACAGAATATAGGCCAGTAGGATTAACCTTTAGCGCCGGCGGTAGGTCCTAGGTACTTAGCAGGTAGCGACAGGTAGAGTATGCATGATGAGATACAATAACCAAACATCTGGATGACCCTTCTCGGAATTCTCCGAAAATAAGCTTTCGGTCCAACTATTTAATTTGATCATAAATTTAAGTGGTGTTTGTTCGGACATTTTAATTGTTTATTTACTTGTTCGTAAAAGTAAACAAACAAGGATTTTTAAACGGGCGCGTTACACACTAATGTAATATTATTTCTGTTCTAAAGCTGAAATCTTACTCTGTTGAATCTTAAAGGCCGCTTTGATGACTTTGATGGGGACTTCCACGAACGAATTCAACAATACCAAGAAACTCCAAACGTATATGTTGAATAAAGAAAATCATACAGTCGCTTGCTTAATGATTATACGTCTACATTCAAGCTACGCTTGCTTAATGACGCCTATATTCAACTTGTTCAGATCGCCAAAATGTGAAAAATAAACGATTCATTCTAACAGTTCGCAATAAATAATCATTACAGCGATTTGTATTGCATGCGTGCGCAGAATTTGTATTTTGATCAGCTGTGGCAATTTTCAGAGCAGAAAATAGCTCCAAATCTATTTTTCTTACGTTACCAGGCGATTCTGGGGAATTTGTTGCTAATTACAAGGCTAATTACAAACAAATTCCCAGGAATACCAACTTTATAAAAAAGATAAATAATGTGTGTGACGACTAGAAATTGGGTCTTGTTGCAATACAAATTGCATCGTGTAAAGCGGCCTTTACACGCTAAAAGAACACACATACGTTTCCTGCATGAAATTTTTCCAGGTCTTGCTAAAGAAGTTTTTTATTTGAAAATCTCTTACAAGCATCCTAGTATCTTGAAGGAACAGTTCAGCTAGACTACCTTGCAGTGAAAGAAAGTAATGTTTTAATGAGAGTAAACATACACTCGTAATCAGGAAAGATGAAGACTCGTCAGCAAACCTATGAAGCTAGGAAAAACAAACTAATTTGTAGAGTCCGGCTGTTTAATCGGCTTCGGCTTCGGCCACCTTCGGCAAAATATGTAATCGGCTTCGGCCAAATTAGGCCGAAAGTTTCAGTGGTGTAGATAGGGGGCCGAAGCTTTCAAGCAAAAAAATCAACTTCAGACTATCGTTCGCGCGGGCAGTAGGATTGCTATGTCTAATCCTCACACTCCATGTATAGTTTCTTCATCTTCTTCATGCTATAAATATATAAGATATGCTCAATTCGGGCCAAAAATATGACCTAGCCGCGCAACTCCTAAATACGTCATTAATACGCACATTATGAACCAAAATGCGTCTTTAATGCACCCATTATGAACCAAAAACCAAAATGCGTCTTTAATACAGGCATTATGAATTGTTATGTTTGTTTGAGTTCTCACTCATGAGTTGTCATAGAAACTCAGTATGCGCATGAATGTGAATTTTTTGTACAGTTGCATTGATTTTATTGTCTCCGAATCATTAAATTGGGACTTAAATTTATTTCTTGCTTGTTAACATTTCTTATTTCATTTGTCGAGAGCATTCTAAAAACCTAAAAGAAACTGAAAATTATGAGCGACAAACGGAAGAAAACTTTATTGGATTTTTTTTTTTTTTGACCCGGAACGCTTATTTCTACTGACGAAAACTTGGTAAACAACACAGCCCATTTAGCGCAAAACAAATTTTGCGTTTTTGTTTAGTCTATCGACTTTATCTCTAAAAAGGAGATCAAGACTTGGCCACTAGTTTTTTTCTATCTCTTATAGTTACAGAGATGCCCATAAGAGACATCCAAATTGATCCACCCTGTACAGATTTTAAACGGGTTATGTCCAGTTTCATAAAATGTAGTTAACCCTTCGAACAAGTTAATCGTGTGATTAAGCAATATCATTGAAGGAAATTTAAACTTTCCTCCAATGATATTGCTTAATCACACGATTAACTTGATCGAGGAGTTAACTACGTTTTATGAAACTGGGCCTAAGCTTGTGAAATAATTATTTTACTGTTTCTATTTTTTACCCATATTAGAAAATATGAGTAACATTTATTGCTGCGTTCCGGGATATAAATTTTGAGCTAAGAAAAACCCCGAAATTTCGTTTCGTGAGTTCCCTAAGCCTGGGAAAAGAAAAGTGTCTCTGATCAACAAAATGGGGTTAAAACGATTCAGGTTCATTTTTAAGACTATTTTTAGTCATGTAATAAGGTTAGGATGTACTACGACGCTCAACTTAAATGATACCATTTGACAGTTTCGTAGCCCTTACGCTGAATGTTTTTAAGGGTGTGGTTCGCATGCAGGAGTATCATTTAAGTTGAGCGTCGTAGTACATATTGTATTTTAACCTGAACTTTAAACTTTATCACTTCTCTAACAAGTTTCTCTGCCACTCAGTAATAAAATAAAATACATTTCACACGCTAATGAGTAATGACTTTATATTAAACAAAAAACCGATAAAACTTACTAAATTTCTGCTTTATACAAGTCGAAGGCTTTATTTACCAACAGTTGATACCTGGTTATGTCGTTATGTTATACCGGGCATTCGGGTTGCAGATTGGCCACCAGAGGCGCTGACATCTAAACTTGCATCGCCAATAGGCTGAAAGTGTTGACACCAAAAGATCAGAAAACAATCCGCGACCTTTTAATTCTAATCAACTTGATTCTTCTGAATTAATGCGTGATGCTCCATTTCAGGTTAGTTAGTTTTAACTGAAAATAGTTTCAAAATTCTCTATCTTCAACCCCATTCGTTATTTAGTATTATGTATATACAGGATGAGTCATAATAGGCAGAACAAATTTTACCGGTATGTAGGAAAGACTTTTTTGAGTAAAAAATCTATGTCTTAAACTGCATAGTTGTGAAGCTACAAGAAGTCAATGTTTTGTAATAAATAAATATTTAATAATAACGCCAACTGTGAAAACTGTTAAAAAATTGAATAAACTGTACAAAAATGTTCAATTAAATGACAGTATTACAAAAACTGTTCAAACTGTGCTCCTTGAGCTCCAACACAAGCACGAGCTCTACGAATAAGGGAATCGTACACTCTAGTCTGCCTATTCAGCCGCACTAAAGTCTCCCATTTTAGATGACTTAAATAATACGAAGTGTCATCAAACTGATATAAGAATTTTATCAATTGTTAGCAAAACAAAAAACGACCGCAAACTACTTGATATTACCTTTTGAATTTAATTTTAATTAAGAAAAACTTTGACTTCTTGTAGTTCCTCAACTGTGCGGATTATGACATAGGTTTATAAGAACTTTTTTACTTAAAAAAGTATTTCCTACATACTGGTAAAATTTATTCCGCCTATTATAACTCACCCTGTATATTCACCAACTAAGATCCGGTATTTCACTCACAGTTTAACTTTAATCTTTAGTTTATTCCTACAGAGACAATTGTTTTGATATTGTTACTACTTACTAATTGTAAGGAAGATTAAAGTTAAACTGTGTCTGAAATACCGGGCCTAAGTAGGTAGGTATTTTTTAGTTTTCATGCTTGTTAGAAATAACAGTATTTTAACCATTCTAGGGAGAAACTTCTGTTAGTAATGTTTTTAATATTGGCAACTACGATGGCAAAATTTTGACTGATGAAGAAAGGTTTAATCTTATTAAGAAATTGTGGACTCCGGATGAAAGCTATAAATTCGAAGAAAGTTTTCAGCACATTGCCAATAAAAAAAAAATTCAATTTCATTGGCTGAATAGATAATAAGTGGCTTTCATAATCTCGTCATGTTGAAGCAGCATTTTGTAAATATTGTGTACTCTTTTGCCATAATGTAGAAGGTACGGGTAAAGGAAGCGAGATTACTTGTTTCAGTTCCCTTTAAAAAGTAGAAGGATACTATCGAATGTTTTAATGAGCAATCGAAAACGCAATATCACATAACGTGTGCCCTAAAATTTGATGATTTTCAGAAAGTAAAAAGAAAACCGCAAACTGATATGTTAGCAACCTTGACTAAACGAAATTTGGAAGAGTGCCAAAAGAATCGAGAAAATTGAAAAAAAAAATATAGAAATATTAATTCTTTGTGGACAACAAGAAATGTCCTTGAGAGGGCATAGAGATTCTGGACGATTAACATTATAAGTTCCAGAATTTAATGATAATAATTTATAATAATAATAATAATAATTTTATTTAACATCAAAAATACATGTCAAGTCAAACAACATGGGTTGTAAAAAAAATACATAAAATTAGTATGACATTTTACAAATAAAACTTATGGCTGTGCCAGAAACGTGTTAATACTATAACAGCTGTTATCAATTAGATAACCTTTTAAAACAGTTTTAAATCGACTTATCGATGAGATTTGTCGAATTTCAGCAGGTAGGGCGTTATACAGTTTTATACACATACATTTCGGACTCTTTCCGTATAAGTCTAGTCTTTGTTTAGGAACACATAAGTTTTCAGCTATTCTTACATTGTAATTATGCACATCGCAGTTTTTTATAAAAATTGACATATTTTCTTTCACGAAAATACAGCAAGTATATATGTATAAACAGGGTAAAGTTAGTATTTTTAAAGCCTTAAATAATGGTATACAATGTGCAGTAATGTCACTTTTTGTCATTATTCGCAGAGCGCGTTTTTGTAATTTAAGAATACTGCTTGCTTGGGACGCATTCCCCCAAAACATTAATACATAGAGCAATGTTGCTTGAAAGTAGCCGAAATATATATTTCTTATCGTGAAGTCACACACTTGTGGTCTCAGTCGCCGCAGTACATAGCATACACTACAAAGTTTATTTCGTAGAGTGTCTATATGACCAGTCCATGACAGGGTGTCTGTTAGAGTTAAGGCAAGAAACTTAACTGTGTCAACTGGTTTTACACTTTTTTTATTACACCGAATTAGGGGAGATTCCAATTTAAACCTGCTCTTGTTTTTAATTTTAAAACACATTAAGGCAGTTTTTGTTTCATTTAACTTTAAGTTGTTAGTTGTACACCACTCATTGATTTGCCAATTTAGCTTGTTTGTATTGATAACGATATCATTATATAATTTATTTGTTATTAAGGCCGTGCAATCGTCTGCATAGAGTGTTAGGTTTGTAGTGTCCACACTGTTAGGCAGATCATTTAAATATAGAATAAACAATGTTGGCCCTAGGGTGGAACCTTGGGGTAATCCTTGTTTCACTTGTTTTAGTGGTGAATACGCCGTACGCTGACAACTATTCTCTTCGAATTCAATTTTTACCACTTGGCTTCTTCCCTGAAGGTACGTCTGTAACCACTCGTAGGCACATCCCCGAATACCGTAATTATACGCCTTTTCTAGTAGATGTTCCAAATTTACACAATCGAAGGCTTTAGTCATATCATAGAAGACTCCAAAAGCCAGGTCATCTTCATTTAACGCATCATATGTGGCCTCTAAGAACTGAAATGTAGTTGTATTTGTGCTCCTTCCCGTTTGGAAACCATGTTGTTCTTTTGTTATGATATTATTTATTTCAGAGTTCTAAGCAGATTTCGTGCTCACGCGGTGACATTACTTTCAAGGAACACATACTAACGTCAGCTGCAAGAAGTATGTAAACGGTGTGCAAATAAAAATCAGATTAGAGTAGGCAATGCAAAGAAAATGTATGTCTGTGATTAAATAAAAGTCAATAAATTTGACAGTCCACGAATGTATTACATTAATTAATTCCGTTAATCACAGACATTGCACCACCTACTCTAATCTAATCGATTTTTATTTGCTCACTTTTTATGTAACTATACACTGTGTTTCCTAAAAAATGTTTCATCCCGTAGCGACGTTATTTATGATCCGATTTTAATGAATAAAAAAATAAAACAAATGGCTTTAGATGTATTTTAAAATGGCTCTAATTTCGATTTTTTCTAATGTTATCTTCAATATCTATCGATAGTCAACTTTTTTTTTCAAATGGCTGCCCATATTTTTTTAGCATTAATCTAGTAGAGCATTTTTTTCTAAATCGGATAAAGTATTCAAAATTATTATTTGGTGCGCAGTTAATTGGAAAAATTAATAAAATTATTATTAACATAACGAATGAAATTTTCAAGTCAGCCGTGGAAATTCATAACAATGCACTAAACGACAAATGTCATTCAACCGTCATTTTGAAAATATTTGTAGTATTAATTGTTTAGGAGATCAATTAATTGGGCCAGTTCTCATAAATGGTAATTTTTAGGGTTGCATAAAGATTTAAGCCAGGATTAAATTTAATTCTAAGTTAGAAGGTCACTCACAATGACATATAGCATAGTGTGTGTCACATTCTAACGTGGGCTTAAATTTAATCCTGGCTTAAAACTTTTATGCAATCCAGCCTTAATCAAGAAAAATATCACCAACTGTTATCGATAGATATAGAAAATTTTTTGGACAAATTACCTTTGGCAGAACTAAATAGAGTTTTTTTCCAACAAGATGGAGCCGCTCCTCATAATGCAAGAAGAATTGTCCATTGGTTAAATAACAAATTCGGTACGAGATGGATAGGAACCGATGGGCCAATTAGATGTATTCGCCTGTTCTCCGGATCTTATACCGCTCGATTTTTGGATGTGGGTTTATCTCAAAGATCGCGTGTACATAACAACCCCGGAAAACGACTTGATTTTAAGACAGAGGATCGTTGATACTTGTCGCGAAATACCTCCTAATTTACTATTAAATGCGGTCCGTGGCGTGATTAGAAGGTGCCATTTGTGTGTTGAGCTAGGTGGTGGAGGTCAATTTGAGCAATACTTGTAAATTTTAATGATTTTGTCTAATACGTTTATTGTTTGTTGATTGTTTATTATTATTATTATTTTAAATCTATTAAACTGTCATCAAGAATCATGCTTATAATAATTTTATTAATTTTTCCAATTAACTGCGCACCAAATAATAATTTTGAATACTTTATCCGATGTAGAAAAAAATGCTCTACTAGATTAAAGCTAAAAAAATATGGGCAGCCATTTAAAAAAAAAAAGTTGACTATCGATAGATATTGAAGATAACATTAAAAAAATCGAAATTAGAGCCATTTTAAAATACATCTAAAGCCATTTGTTTTATTTTTTTATTCATTAAAATCGGATTATAAATAACGATGCTACAGGATGGAACATTTTTCAGGAAACACCCGGTATACAGGCTGTCTTACGAAAAACGCCCCAAGCCATAACTCCGTTATTTATGGACTTATCTTAACAAACAAAAAGGCAAATAAAATGAGACTAAAAGTACTATAAAGTGAATCCAGTTTAAATTTTTTTTTAATTACCTTCAAGGTCAAACGACTGTCAACTTTTATTTTTCAAATGGCTCTGTATATTTTTTATTATTATATCTGGTAGAGATTTTTTTTCTAAATCCAATGATGCGCAACACTTTGACATTTAAAAAATATTTTTCGTAAAAGAAAAATGAACTAGTCTATTACGCAAAACGTGCTTTTCATAAAAATGTTAAAGTTTGTCGTGAAAACAATGTCACTGAGGTTATTTTTCACAGATGTTTTAAACTATCAAGTTCTTCTACTTGTACGACTTATTGTTTCTTATCCGATTATGGATAACAATCACCTGACTGATTTATTGCAAGTACATTTTGAATGCAATAAAAACAGCAATCAAGCATTACAGAAAACATTAATGAAATAATTAAAATTAAGTCTACAACTGTGTAAGTTGCTTTGGGAAAAAATCCCTATCTATAGAGACGCACTGCTTGTGTTTTTATTGCATTCAAAATATGCTTGGAGTAAATCAATCAACGGAGTATTATCCATAATCGGCTTTTTTTAGGAAACAATGAATCATACAAAGAGAATAACTTGACAACTTGAAACAACTGTGAAAAATAACGCTCAGTGACATTGTTTTCACGACAAACTTTAACATTTTTATGAAAAGCACGTTTTGCGTAATAGACTAGTTCATTTTTCTTTTACGAAAAATATTTTTTAAATGTCAAAGTGTTGCGCATCTTTGGATTTAGAAAAAAAATCTCTACCAGATATAATAATAAAAAATATACAGAGCCATTTGAAAAATAAAAGTTGACAGTCATTTGACCTTGAAAGTAATTTTTAAAAAAATTGGAACTGGACTCATCTTATAGTACTTTTAGTCTCATTTTATTTGCCTTTTTGTTTGTTAAAATTAATCTATAAATAACGGAGTTACGTCGCCACAGCTTACCTACCTTATATTCACACCATAACAGATCGAATCGGCAAAATACTCAAACAACAAAACATCAAATCCATTTACTTACCCATGACGAAACTTTCAGACTGCCTACCCTCCACAAAAGATCACATCCCCTTACAATCCGAAGGTGTATACCGAATTCCTTGTTCCTGTGGACGAGTATACATCGGTGAAACAAAACGGTCTGTTAGCACTCGTGTTTCTGAACATGAACGCTGTACTAGACTACTACAAACAACTGGCTCGGCCCTAGCTGAACACAAACTAGAAACCGGTCACCAAATCCTATTCTCCGACACAAAACTTCTAGCCCGCTCATCTCACTTTTTCAATCGTAAAATCCGTGAATCCATAGAAATTCTCAAACATCCCAATAACCTAAACCGTGATACTGGCTTTTACCTCCACAATGCCTGGAAACATCTCATTAACGATCCGTCACGCCCCAACAGACCAACCCCGGTCACCGTTCCGACTCACTACCCCCACCGATCACTATAAATACCACGACAACAGACCTTACCCAGTCAGTCTCAACGACTAACGACAAGCAGCAGCAACACCACCAGCATCAGCAACCCTGAAGAAGTTCTTCTGCAATGAGAGCGAAACGTCGGCAATAGAAGAAATAAACGTGACGCAGTTCCAACCAATTTAAACATGGACGACGGCCGCGGAAGCCTTCAAGTTAAATTAAGAAGCCTCTACGGGGAGGACATCCAGAAGAAGACGAGACAGCTGGGACAACTTGACAAAATTGGTATGTTTAATTTGTTCTTTAACTTTTCTTATTCGTTGTCGTAATAACAGTGTTATACCTACTTTCCTAACCATCAAACACCACATCAAAACCCATATACTTCTAACAAAATCCTTCGACGCACCAGTTTGGCTTAGTTCGAGAACGTATCCAGTTTACCCGACATCAACTCTCAATCTCTCGGCTACAATATTTCATCTTCATCTAGAACTTGCCAATGCCCTCACACCAACGGACTGGCAACTAATAGACAGACTTACCTACGAACAAGCCTCCCGCACCCGTGAACATATCTCTAATACCCACATCCGTAAATTCAATCAGTTAGCCTCCAAACAACTACCCAATCGTCATCATGAATCTCATTCTTTAACACATACTGTGATAAATAAATCCCGTTATTCCTTATCTGAAAACGAAATCTCCGTTCTCTCCAAAGGCCCTAATTTCGCCATCATTCCCAAAACAATACCCACTGATGACATCATCGCTGGAGTTGAATCCGCCCTTATCAAACTTCCTTCTCACATTGCAGACCCTATCCGCCACGAAACTTCCAAAATTTTAAAAGCAGCCAAACCCCCTAAACCAAATTGTTCAAAATCTGAATTTCAAGCCCTCAAAACCCTGAAAACAACCCAGACATTGTCATACTCTCCGCAGACAAAGGGAATGCCACTGTAGTTTTGGACCGCGCAGAATACGACCAAAAAATCAACATCCTATTAGACGACCCTGCCTACCAACCCTTGCGACGGAATCCAACCTCACGCATTGAACGTACCGTAACGACCTTAATTAAAACCTCTTCTATCCCATCAGAAACACAAAAAGTCTTGATCCCCGTGACTCCAGAATTCCCAGACTTTATGGTCTCCCTAAATCTACAAACCCGATACACCTTTACGTCCCATAGTTAGCGCAATTAACTCACCAACCTACAAAATTTCCAAATATCTAGCACAGAATCTCCAAACGTTTGCAGGTAAAAGTGGAACCTTCATCCTCAACTCTCAGCATTTCGTCCAAAAATTCACGAGATTTCCTTAGACCCTCAGGACATTCTGGTCAGCTTCGATGTAGAATCTCTTTTCACGAAAGTCCCAATTCCCGACACCATTATTAATCATCCAACAACTGTTCACAGCCCACAACCAACCTGAAGACTTAATTCCTTTAATAGAATGTTGTTTAACCTCAACCTATTTCATGTTCCGTGATCAGTATTACGAACAAGTCTCAGGCACAGCCATGGGCTCTCCTCTCTCCCAATAGTAGCCAACATTTTTATGGAAGCATTCGAACAACAAGCCCTTACTAACTTTTCCCCTTAAACCCAAGTGTTGGTTCAGATATGTAGATGATGTTTTTGCTATTTGGCCACACGGTAAGGAATCCCTAGACAACTTCTTTGAACACCTAAATTCTCAACATCCTGACATCCGCTTCACTTTGGAATATGAAACTGACGGCCACTTACCTTTCCTTGATATCTTAGTAAGCCGCCTCCTTAACGGTAGATTAGGACACTCTGTGTATCGCAAACCAACCCATACTGATCGCTATCTGAATGCACATTCACACCATCATCCGTCTCAAAAACAGTCAGTCATTAACTCACTAGTCAGCCGTGCCTTTGCCCTATCAGAACCCTCTTCACTTCAAACTGAACTGAACCACGTAACAAAAGTCCTACTCAATAACAATTACAAAAGCACGACATCCAAAGATCCATTTCTCGTCATCAAACCCCAATTCCTCCACGTTCTGAAGCTGATACACCTCCAGTCGCCACAGCTTACCTACCTTATATTCACACCATAACAGATCGAATCGGCAAAATACTCAAACAACAAAACATCAAATCCATTTACTTACCCATGACGAAACTTTCAGACTGCCTACCCTCCACAAAAGATCACATCCCCTTACAATCCGAAGGTGTATACCGAATTCCTTGTTCCTGTGGACGAGTATACATCGGTGAAACAAAACGGTCTGTTAGCACTCGTGTTTCTGAACATGAACGCTGTACTAGACTACTACAAACAACTGGCTCGGCCCTAGCTGAACACAAACTAGAAACCGGTCACCAAATCCTATTCTCCGACACAAAACTTCTAGCCCGCTCATCTCACTTTTTCAATCGTAAAATCCGTGAATCCATAGAAATTCTCAAACATCCCAATAACCTAAATCGTGATACTGGCTTTTACCTCCACAATGCCTGGAAACATCTCATTAACGATCCGTCACGCCCCAACAGACCAACCCCCGGTCACCGTTCCGACTCACTACCCCCACCGATCACTATAAATACCACGACAACAGACATACCCAGTCAGTCTCAACGACTAACGAGAAGCAGCAGCAACACCACCAGCAGCAGCAGCCCTGAGGAAGTTCTTCTGCAATGGAGAACGAAACGTCGGCAGTAGAAGAAGTCAACGTGACGCGGTTCCAACCGGAAGCCAATTCAAACATGGACGACGGCCGCGGAAGCCTTCAAGTTAAATTAACGGAGTTACGGCTTGGGGCGTTTTTCGTAAGACAGCCTGTATCTCCTAGTATCCAGAATGAATTAATCTCTATAATAGGTTCGCAGATTCAAAGTAAAATTTTGGAACATGTGCAACATTTTAAATACTTTAGTGTTTTAGCGGACGAACCCACTGATATTTCCAGACAAGAACAGTTCTCGCTGTGTGTAAGGTATTACGATCAACCTATGAAGAGAATTCGGGAGGACTTTCTTACTTTCGTTCCTGTTACTGATGTGACTGGGCTAGGATTGGCTAATTCTTTAAAAAATTCGTTAATTTCTCTAGGATTTGATTTAAATTAATTAAGGGATCAAGGGTACGACGGTGCTGCTTCAATGCGAGGAACATTTAGGGGACTGCAGAGTATCATAGAGGCAGAATATCCTAAAGCCTTTTATACCCATTGTTTATCGCATTGTCTAAATTTGTGTCTTAGTGATGCTTCAAAAATTCCTCAAGTGAAAAATGTAATAGGAACACTTAGGGAGGTATGTAATTATTTCAAAGATTTGTTGTCAGCAGTTGAAAAATATGCAGATGATCTCGATACAAATTATAGACCAAATATCTGAATTTGAAATGTGAAAGCTTAAGTGTACTAGTTTGAAAACTTCGTTAAGAACTGCAGTAGAGGCTATAGAAGAATGCCCGATAAGCATGTATCCAAATATCCGGGTACTATTGCAAATTCTAGCAGTACTTCCAATAAGCACTGCTTCTTCAGAGGGAAGTTTCTCAACACTGAAAAGGTTAAAAACGTACCTTCGAAACAGAACAGGGGAAGATAGGCTTGTAAGGCTCGTTTTAATGTCTATTCATCGTAATTTTACGATAAACATTGACAAAGTTGTGGATACTTTTGCTGCAAAGAATAGAAAACTCGATTTTTTTGATGTAATGATTATACTGCACAAAGTATGTTTTTCGTATGGTGTTATTTTTTTTATAAATAAAATGTTAAATAGTCCGTATTCGGTACTCGTTGGATTATTTTTGCTCGCCCCGCCCCCCTCCCCTAAACAAATTTCTATCTACGCCACTGGAAGGTTTTGCCGAGGCTGGAGGTTCATTTAATAAACGGACGTCGCGTCGCCAACAAGTGGCGAGCGTAGCTTTATATTGTGCGACTACAGCTTCAGTTTTGTAAAAAAAAATTAAAGAAAATAGGCAACTTTGTCTTAATTCAACTGACTTCGTATCCCTTGCCGTTTTCGAGATCCCAATGGTGAACGTCGAATTTGTAACAGCCTGTACATGTATAGATTTATTCACATAACGCGCTGCTGCGCGAGTATAACAAACGAATAGTCCTATTCATTTCATGAAATATTTACAGAAAATAATAGCGACCCAGAAATTTACCGCATTACACAACAACGGTCATTATACGACCGAAAGTGTTATCCTTCCGCATATTGCGTGCGTTAAAATAATTCTGATTTATGTTCGTTCCTATTTTCCGACGTCCTGACGTTTCGGCGGCGCACGTCAACCCTTAAAACAATACGACGCGATTTCGCCTTGCTAATTCGGCGTGAAACGCGATTTTATACTCCAGCTCCTTCATTAGCAGACGAATAAATTCATTCCACTTTAAAATCATTTTCTGTGAGAGTTTGACGTTTAATAATTGCGTGTAGCGATTGAAATTTCCACGCATTAAAAACGGGCGGTAAATTTAAAATAAAACGAATCATAAATACGCGAATTATTTTGATAAAATAAAGAAAATAAATTATAATAAAAACCGTTGCTTTTATCTTTTATCATTAATCCTTAAATGAAACAGAAAGCGCTTCGACCGACGACGACAGAGAACGTGTAACAGTTTCTAGAAAAATTAAATTACCTCTAATAAAATTTCTTTTTATCTAAATTAATGTTTGTCGTAAAGAAAAGCGGAGCTTACAAAATATGCACGATGTAAAGGAAACAACTGCTGAGCGTTATTAAGCACCATCAACCAGTTGCGGTTTTTTGCCTCCACCACCGGTTTGTTTTACTTCTTTCTTTCTTTCAAAAATATATACACACGGAGTGGCGCTTCAAGTTTCATTATACTGCTTTATTTTCGCGTTTCACTCACTATTTCTTGAATGTAATCTCTTGCCCTGATAACATCCATTTTATTATGAATGTAGTACATTACTCGCGTCTCACCTTAGTGAGAGCCAAATTTTTATCGAGGAAAAAAAGAGGCAAATAAAAGAACCAGATTCCCTTTTTCTAAAGAAATAACGCGAACTTGTGTAATTGTTTAGATACTTATTAAAAATCAGTATTACTGAACTGTGTAATAAACACATTGATAATGAAAAACTGGACTAGTTGTAAAATAATATAATTATAATATCTGTGTAATTTGCTAATTTCCATCCGCTGAACAATCAGCTGAAGAGCTTCATAAATTCTAATACTTAATAACGTTTAAAAGTATTTCATAGATAATTAATATCGCAAACTCACAGTCAGATAAGAATTGTTCAAACATCGCGCTCATTTCTGCTTTTATAAATTTCTGGTGTAAGAAACCTGAATTCTATACAGAAATTTTTTTTATTTCAAATTAAAAAAAGAAAGACTTAAAATAATATAAGCCAGCAGAGGCGTTACGTAGAAAGTTTTAATTCTTAGCGCCATTCTGAATAGCCTTAAATCGGCAAGTTAACCTTCGGATGACTACGTGGGGTCATTTTTGACCCCATAGCATGATTTTTTCTTATAATTTTTAACAAGAACGTTATTTTCAGTTGGTTATTTTTTTAGCTGACTTTATTCTAGAATGCTACAAAATCCTAAAAGCGTTTTTGGATTGCTTTATCCAATTCTGTAACAAAAAATATTTCTTTGGCAGGGGTCAAAAATAACCCCATTTCGTCGTCGGTGTTACAGAATTTATTTGAGAAATTGATCGTATTTTTACGATCTAATTCGTTGTTTTCCGCGATGTACATGCCCAGCGCACACAGTAACAAGTTGACACCTGCATCTTAGCTATTATTGCGCACAGAAAGTGTTTTATAACTAGTTTCTAATCCATAATGGTCCGTAGATATCTAACCCAATCCGAATTAGAAAACCTTGCACTAAATATTGACGTCGAAGATATAGAAGATGAAGTATGTTCTGAAGGGTGAGATGAATTACTTAAGGATAAAGATGACTCTCAGAACGATGGCGTTCAAAGCAATTCTTCAGAGTCCGAAGCAGAAAATGTTTCTGATTTTATTTTGGGAAAAGATGGAACTTCGTGGCAAAAAAATAAGCCTCACAGTAGCAGACGATCTTTGAAGAACATTTTGAAAACTCCACTTGGCCTCACAAATTACAGTAAAAATATAATATCACCTTTGGAAGCCTTCAAGCTTTTCATTTCGGACGAAATTATTGAAATGATTATTCAGGAGACTAACAAACGTGACCAGGCTGTTTTGGATATTGAATGGAAACCTATAGGCGCCGAGGAAATGTATGCATTTCTCGGTTTACTTCTCATCGCTGGCTGTGTCAAATCTCGTCAAGAGCCAATTCTGGAATTGTGGAGTACGAAATATTGTTCCTTTCAAAGACAGATTTTTTGTGCTACGATGTCTTGAGATAGAATGAAATTGTTACTAAGGTTTGTGCGTTTCGATGACTTGGCAACACGACAAGAAAGACGCGAGACTGATAAATTGGCTGCGTTTCGTGTTATTCATGACAAGTTCGCTCTCAACTGTAAAAGATCTTTCGTTCCTCATCCCCAAGTATGCGTGGATGAACAACTTGTACCATTTCGAGGAAGTTGCCCCTTCAGAGTATATATGAAGTCTAAACCAGATAAGTATAGTGTAAAAATTTGGAATTTGTGTGACGCCTCAAATTCATATTGCTGGAACTTACAAGTTTACACCGGAATGATAAATAATACCCCAGAAAGGGATCAAGGTAAAAATAATACAACGTTTTGTATTTAGGTATCTGTAGAATGTGTGTTGTTCTTTTCTCAGGAAAACGTGTAGTCTTGGATTTAGTTGATGGGCATAACCGTAACTCGAGCTACGGTTCTGCTGATGAAGGCCCAACTAGGCCTGAAACAGCTGTACAGAGCCTGCTCGAGGAATCTGCTGCAATCAAAACCGATTTGCACACAATTTTTCTAAGATTTAAATTGCATGGCACAAGACGTTACTAGTAAACCAGGACTTGTAATGTTTGTGTACCGAATGATTCTTTCTAAAATATTTGAACTTTTTTGAAAATGCTGTATTATTTTTTTAAGTATTCGTTATATGTATGCACCTAAATATTATAAAATGCATAATAAATGCTTTCAAACAGTTTTGGCAATTTTATTAAGTGTACGAAAATGGGGGTCAATTATGACCCCACCTCGTCTTTCATGTTACGGTACGAACTCAGTCATCCGAGGGTTAAGAGTATTCTGCTTTTTCAGCAAGTGGAGGCGAATTTTGATTGCACAGCGTGGGCGAAGGCTATTTTTTATTTAGAACCTTCGCGCGAGACAGTAATATTTAACTTTGATTGGTTCATTATGATATGATGTTAGTCACCCACTTACAAGACCCGATACAATGTTTTAAATAAGGTGAAGTGGGGTAAATGTGATATAGTTTTTTAATAGTTCACGAAGAAAAGGCTAAAACTAATAATTTTAATGGAACCAACATTTAAAAAAAAATTATCAATGATTTAAATATAAACAATTTAAGTAGGGACATCTTGCAATCGCTTTTTGACCTAACATCGCAGTAGGATTGACAAATTGAAGCTAGTTCGCTACATAATAAGTCATCCCATGCGAGGCGGCCATGCTTGCTGTCAAAGCATATGAGAATTTTAGAAAAATTGTGTGCAAATCGGTTTTGATTGCAGCAGATTCCTCGAGCAGGCTCTGTACAGCTGTTTCAGGCCTAGTTGGGCCTTCATCAGCAGAACCGTAACTCGAGCTACGGTTCTGCTGATGAAGGGCAAATGTGATAATGATGTGTACCTGCCTATGAATAATTCTCTTGAAATGGAATGAGGCTAATGTATAACAATTATTGTAGTTTATTAATTATTTTGGTTTTTACGAAACTAAAATATCTCGATCAAGAAAATTGCTAAACACGTCGAGTTGAAAGTTAGATTAAACTGTGACCTGTGCTATGATCGGCGATTGTCACGCCGCTTGCAGTACACTAACAGGTAATTTCGTTCCATCTAGTGTTGTGCTAATTCGTATACAAGCTTATAGGTGCCCATACATTGACAGTATTTCTAAGCGTCTTTGAGTGTGAAGATATTTTCCTGTCGATAATACTGCTGGTTAATGCGTAACGCGCACGCCAGGCTTTTCCATGGTGCTTATGTCCGACGAAGGGATTTGGCGTGCTGGACCAGTACTGTCAGTCCAGTCCCGTCAGGCCAACCCTGTCAGTAATCCCGCTAATGTATGGGTAGCTATTAAAGAGTTGTAAGGTGTATGGCAGCAGCAGTAATAAATTTGCGCTAAATTATGAGATTATGACACATTATCACAATTGTCCCTTTATCACATGTACCATACTTCACCTACTGCAGTTCGGGGAAAAAAAGCAGTTCTTTCAGAGTTCCCATCTTCTCTCTGCGTATTTATTCTTATCACGAATTTATTCTTATCGCGTATTTATTCTTCTCAGATCGGTTTTCATGTAAATTTATTTAATTCTTTCCCACAGTTTGTATTTGATAGTAAAGAAACTCTTTCCGTGAGTGTTTTTAGTTTAGTTATAAAAAAATTTAAATAAGTCGTAAGCGAAACGTCTTCTAAATTAAAACTGAAGTGTCTCAAATATATTTGGATTACGGGAAGGTAAACAAACTCAACGCTTGCTGAGCTAGGAAATAAATTTATTTGGTTTGTGTTCAGAAATTAACAAAAGCTTTAAAATATGGTACAGAATTCCGTTTCTTCTCTCTTCGAATTAATTTTCGACTATATTGTTCGTATTTTCTTTATTGATTTTTGTGTTATTATCTGTGTTAACTTTCCTTGAATTTTTGGATCTAATACTATTTTACCTTAAGAAATATACAGGGACCGCCAAAAAGTGCACTACATGGGAAAAACTTTTATTATTTTATTTTGCGCCAATGGTTTGTGCATATTCGATTAACCAAATATAAACAGGACAGATCCGGTGAACAATTTTTAGTGTGGCTCAAAATGGTACCTATTTCAAATAGGAAAATTAAAAAAATGTTACAATTGGAAATTGTTGGACATATCTGACAAAATTGTAGTGGGATCCTATAAGTTTTTACAAAATGTCTCGCTTGGTACTCAAACAAACTTTCTGAGGCCCAATATTTCAAGAAAAGATTTTCATTTTCTTAGTTTTGTTCAAGAAGTGAAGGAGTAAATGGAATTCTTTTGAGTAGTTAGCTTACTCATTTATATTCATAAGAAATATTTAAAAGAATCAAATTTGCCCTCGGGTTCTTAACTGTTGCATGCACAAGAAAATTTAAGACGATTTTTCACGTTTCTAGTGCAAAGGTTTTTTTACATCAAATTTTATATTACCTACCAATTTTGATTTCTTGATAATGCACTTCTAGTAATGCCAATTTAGCCTAAACAGATCGAAAATTGCAAGAATGTTGTAGGTATGATCGTGGGGGTAAAAGGTAAAGAGTTTCCCCGTAATTAACCCTGCTTACTATGGCCGCGGAATTTACTAACAATAAGAAATTTAAATAATCATGTCAACGAATGGTAAAATTAGAGAAATTTATCAAAAAATAAAATAAAATAAATACGCTGTCACTATTTAATGAAGAGCCCGGTTTCTAAAATGAGGAACTTTATTGATTGGTAGAAATAGAAATGAAAAATGTATTAAATTTAAATTAATTACGCTGCCACCACCGGAGTTTTAAGGGACACCGGATCCTTATACGTTTACTAAAGCGAATTACTATCATTTATTTAAATATTATTCTTCGTTGTCGGAGGACGTAGTTCTTGGACTCAGAAGCTCTAGAAAGTTAATTAAAAATGCAAAAATATACCCAAAATTTAAAAAAAAAACTATATTAAGGATAATAAACGAGTATATTAATTATAACTCCATAAATTACCTTTTGAGAGGACGAAACGTCACAAAAATTATATGATCGATCGTGAAAATGGTTCGGTAAACATTGATTAATTTTGTTGAAATCCCTCCGGAACTGCGACGACTTATTGTTTACATTACATGTTACATTACTTATTTATTGTTTACATTCAAAAGACAAGAAGCCGCTCCTCCTCGGTAACGTGCTGCCCTCTTTGTCCTTTTCCCCTGGTGTTCTATCTAAAAAGGACATGGGGCTGAATTAATTTGCCTACCTACTCTATAGGATAGTACTGGTCAATTTTGACGGATTGCTTCTCGCCGCGCGTGGGCGACAGGTAGCCGTTCTTTATCATATTCTATACTTATTTACTTTGACGTATCTGATGGTCACTTATCTGAAGGAGAGCCAGTGTTTAGACTAGTCTACTTCCTTGCGCCTGTTATCGCCTGAGAAATGTTCACGATAAAAATTAAAGTGCGAAATTATTTTGTGATACGGCGAAAATAGATTCGATTTTTATTTTAATTTAATAATTTGGAGTTTAAAATTTTCTGTCGTTTACAATGTCATTAAAGAGAAAAATCTGATTTCAAGTAAGTATTCTGTCTGAAGAAAGTGTTTTATTGTGAAAAGATCCCTAAAGCTGCCAAATCTTTTGAAAATAATTCCGAATTTGTGTCACCAGTTAATTTCTAAGGCCTTGTACCTACATACAAAGTCGCGCAACTTTTGCTTAAAGGCCTTGTTTAACGATTGTTCAGATACAATCGTAAAACAAGCAATGTATTGCATCTCAACTGTTCGAGAACAGAAATCGCAAAACTTTTGTTTCCCGTTGCAATTGGAAAGCTTTAGACAATATTGCAGTGTGGATGTGTTTAAGAACACAAACTAAATAATCTCGTTCTAAGTGCTTCTCGGCTGTTTTTTTTTTAATGTGGCCCATTAAAAAATATTGTCGCTGATTAAAAATTTTCATGCAGCATTTCACCTGAGGGATGTTTTTTCAGCGAATTATAAAGATCGCATTAAGATATTTCAACGTCGCTGACTACGGACTAGGCAAAAAAGAACATTTTTAGTGTGGACGCGCGGTAATGTATAGAAACTTTGTCTCTCAACAACGTTTCAGATTGTTTATAGACAGTTGCACGACTTTGTATCCAAGGGTGTGCTAGGCATTAAACGAGTTCATTATGTCACCTACCCATAAACGTCATAATACATCGAAAGAAAAATCAACCTTGACAAACTTTAATGAACACAGTGGAATTACACATACATTATAGAGCGCATTATGCTGCAGATGGCAGGTGTAGGCCGTACGGATGCTTGCTAATTAATTCGCGTGCGTAATGCGTCGCTCTCGAGGGGTAGATTAGCGGCGAAACGCGCCATCTCTGCCGTCGACGCCGCGCCGCCCCTTTCAATAACGGAGACACAACTCTCCGAGGAACCCTCATCCTTGAACATCTTCCTGTTTATGACAACAAGTTGGTCATAAATTTTTGATTGTTTATCTGAGTGATAATAAAATCTGCGCGTTAAATTCCGAGTAATCTGCCCTGTTTTAACGACTCGTTAAATCTTGTTGTAACTGCTAATAAACACGGCATTGGTGTGGTCTCGCTAAAGCTTGTTTTAAAAAATTGGCACTCATTAAAATTTATTGCCGAGGGAAGATAACTTTTACTATCATAAAATTTAAATAAGAGATAAGACTACGGACGTTATCTTGTTTCACAAGATAAAACAAGATATACAGGTGAACAATAACTTTCCATAACACACAAATCTGGAATATAAAGAGTTCAGCTAGACCAAATATAAAATGCTTTAAAGCATCAGCAGATTTAGAACTCTGTGTCTTCCTCCATGCAATACGTCCATTCTTTTCATATTCTAAATAATACTTTCTTTTTGTCTTATCGCGTAATCTTTCCAACTCTAGTATTTAGCCTATCCAAAGCTTCTAACGTCGATCTTTCTTCTTTTCCTACATATCCTTTGTAGACATCACATTTAGGACTCAGCAACCCACTCTGTCCACTGTTTTCGTTCTTTTCCGCTTCTTTTTTTTTTCATCCACTCCACTAATTTGGTCTATGCCAATTTTCCTAGCGTGTCCTCTTCTTGTTTTCCCAAATCAAGGTCAAGTGCTTTCTAACGCATTCTTCCTTATTCGGCTCAGTTTCCCCTTTTCTACCTTTCTCAGTATCGATTTCTGATCCATTTCTTCTATATTTTCATCCATAAACCTTTCCCACTTGGTGTTATTAGTTATTTATTTTAAGTGGAAAAGAAACTCTCAATTTACTTTTGCTCTACCCCCCTACTTCTTTTCCTAAATTTACCAACCTCAAGTAGCTTCCCAAATAACCTTTTCAAACAACACATTATCTACCTACTGCTTCTGTTCTTCCTGCTTATCTTTTTCCAGTTCCTTCCAACATAATCTTTTCAGCTCCAACATTAGCTTCAAAGTCCTACACCTAATCACCGTGTCTACTGTCTACTCCTTTTATGTCTCTATTCTATTCTCTATTTATGTTAATCTGAAACGGAAATTTTATGTTACAGAGATAAAATTCAGAAACGACTTAAAGCCATGTGAAGCATAGAATTTCGCAGGGAAAAGTTTCACTCTTATCGCGACTGACGCTTTAAGAAACCGATAATTTCTTACATATTCAGCAATTGGAGGCGGAATTAGAGTAACTTGCGTGCGTTACAGGAAAAAAATAATGAAAACCACATCCATCTGCCATCTTGTGGTAGCTACTCCTCTTTTGGAAGCTTCGCGCGGGTCAGAAATATTTAAATTTAATTGGCTCACGTGTATTACAAAATTGATAAGAAATATTTTAAATATTGCCGCGGGGAGGAAAAACAATTCATACCATATATGAAAGAAGCTGAGAGCGACTTAGATTTAAATATCCCTGGCACATTTACCCTTTCGTTTCCTATTTTTCTTTTTACATTTCCCTCAACTTTTCAACTCTCTTTTAATTTGACAGTTGTCGAAGAGTAATGCAGTGATCCTTATCCCATGTTGGGACCCTTACCCCTGTCTCTCTCTCTGTAATCAGTCTAGTTATAAATATACTACGTCTACGATCTCAAGTCATGGTCAACTCCAAAAGTGAGAGTTTTTGAACGCATGATAATTTCCGTAACAACTCTCAATGAGAAAAGTGTAAATAATAAAGTAATTGTTTGAAAAAAAATGAACTAAATTAATTATAAAAAGTAAAGACTTCTGACACAAACTTCTATGAAGATACCTAAAAAAATTATTACTTATGTTCATAGTTTTATACTATTTTATAATTTTGAAAGAAAATTATTAAAATAAATTTTAAAAAATTAATCATCTAACTTAATAAAACCAAACAACTTGATAATTTTTTTTCTGTAATTGAAACTTCATAGAAAAAATGCACGAAACAAATTGAGAATTAGTAAAGTTTACGATAAACGATTATGATAATATTTCCATTTAAAGCTGAAATAATATTATGTTGTAATTTTACTTTATTTTATTTACTTTTTTTCGCAATTTATCAAACAGAACAAGTCATCAAAACTACTGACGTGTACCTATTGTTCAGGACATAACTTTTAAAGCATCAAACGCTCGTGCTGTTTTATAACAAATGTAATTTTCCCAGCTGAATAGAATTTATTATTTCTTTCTTATTTCAGTCGGAGAATTACCTCTAAAACTGCTACATTAAGAACATAATTCCGTTTCATCTTTTCAAAGACCCAGAACACTTATTGTAGCGCATACATCTCGCGTTTCTCCGCCTCGTCCGGGTCCGCTCCGTCTGAAGAGTGCCTCATAAATGGAAGACATTTCAAATATTAATTATGCAGGTGTCTAGCTCACCTTAGGCCCGCAGCAGTGTAAGACAGACGACACTATCGATCCACTCCTCGAAAAACGTTTCCATCTAAAAGATGAACTCGAGATCCAGAATATTTTAACAATCTTGTTGATTCTTACTTTCTGTTTCATTTAGAAATAAACAAAATCTTTTCCAAATAACACAAAAAGAAAAATTTGACTTCCTATTAAGATTTATTAATCCTAATAACTAATAACAAATATTGAAAAGCAGCAGACGTAAAGACATGTTTATAGTGTTGCTTGAAGTATCAAATGCTCAGTACTCAATGCTTATGTCCATATTCATAGTGCTTCCTTGAATGAGGAACCCCTTAGAATGGGATTGTTGTAATGCAACTGCCCTACGACAGTCCCATTCTAAGGAGTTCCTCATTTGAGGAAGCCTTATGAATACGGACATTAGTCTTTCTCTCTAACTTCAAAGCAAAAAAGAGAGGTGCATAAACGTTTATGTTCACCTAGAACAGAGTTGGGCAAAGCGATCGAAAAAAGCACTTCCCACTCTCGATTGTTTAGCAGAATCCAAATACGTAGTGGTTTCTACCTAGATCTAGACCGGTGTTGCCAGGGTCCGGTGAAATTAAACAAGATCTGGTGATATGGTGTAAATTATTACGAGAAAACAAATTCTGATGATTTTTAAAACAGTAGAATTAATTTATTTTTTACCAAACTTCTTGGATCACTAAATTTGGTTTCTTTGCTTAGAAAAATAGACTGTAGTTCATTTTGTTTATTATATGCCGATCGGATCAATCTGAGTTAAGAACACAACGTGCAATGGCAAAGTTGTTTCACGAAAGTTAAAAGGAGATAGTGTGAGGGACGGGAGGTTAAAATTGAATGATAACAGAAGAAAGGGGATGAATTATCCTTTACTTTCAACTTTATCAGTTTTAGTACAAGGCTTCGTCAAAATACTATGTCCGTCTAGATATCTCGACGAGAGTAAGAGAGAAGTTCTATTGTGATGCCCAAACTAGGTCTTAATTCTCAAAATTAATCACACCACAATAATCAACAATTTCTACTTCTTCTCCTCACTCTTTTACTGAAACTTTAATCAGACCGTAAAGGACACAAGTAGCAATTTCTTTGTTTGTAGGTATCTGGTTCGAGCTTTTGAGCCAGATATTGCTATTACGCCCCCTTTTTACGGAATGGCAATTCAGCCCTTGCCCGCCACTACATATATATTTTCGGGATTGACGAAAAATTACGTTCTCTCTTTTAAGAATGACTTTAACTTGAAATAAAGACAAAACTCATATAAATAAATATATTAACATTAAGTAAAAAATTATAAATTGGTTAAGACAATTTTAAAAACTGATTTAGTACATACAACACTCTAGTTAACTTATTAGAGACACAACTTAGACAAATTCAAAATTTAAATGCAATTTCAGATTACTTCAGAATAACACAAAAGAGAACATAAAACAAATTCAAAATAATTTTAGGACGAGAAAAACAGCATCTCATAATTAAAATATCCAATGTTAGTTTATAAACAGCCAAAATAGTAAAAAATCAAATTATTAAAATCCTTACCCAACCATAATACTAGATACAGAGACAAACGCACTTTTGGAGAACAGCAACACCCATTATGACATTCTATAAATGCCTCCGGGCTCTGGAGATGTACACGACCAAACTGCTTGAAGCTGTCTGATTATTGTGTTTTGCCACGTTACCTTTTTATTTGGTTTTCTTTGATCACGTAGGCCTTCTTTAAGTGTGCGATATAGCACGAGGTCAGCTAACATCTTTACTGCAGTTGCAGGTGCAAATCTTAGAATTCGCAAGGTCCATCATGTCTCAATCTAGCGCAAGGTTCTTTAGTAAAGCGAAGACCTGCTACGGTTACGTAATTTTTTATGTGGGCGGATTTCTCTCGCAGTCGCGTTGCATTGAATTCATTTCTGTACTATGCTTTTGATAATTATAAGATGCTTGGGTTCTTACATTAGTTATATAAATGTTCTTAAAATAATCAATCGGCATATAATAAAAAAATGAACTGTGGAGTGTTATATGGTAACAATGGCGGCTCGCCAAATAAGGCAAGTAAGGCTGAGCCTCACCTTAATCGTGAAGATAATAATTATATGCAGAATGAATAAGTATTGTAAAGATTTATTAATCCTTATTAAGAACGAAGGCAGCCACTTATACTGAGACTCAAAAGAGGATGTCTAGTTACCCAAAAAATAAATACTCCTAATTAATAAATTGAGTAATAAAACAAGAAATAACATGACAGATACCCGGTGATTCAAAATTGTCTCCCGATATTTTCAGGGTGAATAGGTCACCTTTTTATATAAATTTTTTTCCAAAAGTCAATAATAAGGGAGTTATAATCACCTGAAAGAGGAGTGAAACTTATTGTTTTCTTGGCTACATCTTCTGAATCGTTTAAGTTATTAAACTAATATTTGAAACTCAGATATAAAGCACCTAACTAAACTGTTACAGTTGCTTCCGCTTTGTCCTCGCTATTTTGTGGTCTAGCGGTCCTCGTGGTTGAATGCTTTGATTGTTCCGGTCAGTGGTGGATATCTTCACGCCGAGTCGATGTGGGACATTGATTTTAAGTCTGAAAACGCGTGGAATTCTGAGGGACCAGCGAATTGAAAAATTTTCACACAAGCAGCAAGGGCGCGGCTCTCCGACATTTTTCTGGTCTGGTTTTTGGCGTATGCTTGCGTGTGTTCCCTTGTGTCTCTCTGCGGATTTTGGTATACGAAATTTTGGTATTTCCACGTCCTGTTGGGGTTTTGTGAGTTGCACCCAAGAAATCACGGTTTGGTAGAGGTGTTTGACCAGATTTTCACCGGCATTTCTTGGATCTTCTTGGACCACCGCACGCGCCGCGGGGCGTTTCTTTCATCGGGCGCTCGGCTTTCCCAGGCCGAGGTAAGTCGTTTATATGTCCCCTTTTCATTTTTCGTTGATTTTAATTCGTTTGTGTCGTTTTTGAAATTGTAGCAAGCAGTTACGGGTGGCATCCGGGTTTTCAGGATAGTTAATCCCCTCTCCCCTCGTCTGGAAGTTGAACGAGCGTGTGAAATCGAATTGCTCCCGGAGGCGAATTTTCTTCAGACTCTCCTCACCTATTCTTGAGGACAATTTAACCGTAACCTCGTTGGGGCGAATTTTTGCAGCGGAAAATTTCGCAAACGTGAGGTGGACCTACGGACTCCGCCCACCAAGGTGCTGCGAGCTGGGGTACTTTGGAAGTCTCCTGGGTATCGTATTTTTTTAACTCTCATTTTTGTGGTGTACACCGTTCGACACGCTCATTGCCGTAATTACGCGGACGCTCTTTGTGTAGTGGCGAACGTTTGACGTTAATTTGATCTCGGATTTCTCTCGGCGTTTAGATTTAAGTGTGGATTTAAATTGCCTTTTGTAATGTTAATTTACTTTAAACGTTTTATTTAAATACGTATTTTTGACTACTTCACAGTCTTGTCCTATAAACGGACGTGTGTGATTCCTAGCGTTTGGGTTTGTTTATCGCGCTTTTTGCGTGATTAATGTTGCCCATTTTGGGCTTTAACGATTCATAGTATATAAGCATTTCCCCCCCTTATTTTGGCACAGAGGGAGCTTACTGTGGAACTGTATCTTTTTTTTTGTCTGCACAACTTATTTTGTGTCGCATCGACCCTTATTAAAGCCTGTTTAACGTGGCGTTTGTGTTTTTTTTTGTTGATGATATTTTGCGAATTTTTCCTTTTTTTTGCTGTTCCCTTCTGGGATGGATAATATTTCCGGAGCTGAATCGACTTGATGAGTGGGGATTTCTCTCCTGTTGGGGGAATTCCGCGATTGCAAGTTGTTGCGATCTTCAACAGGTGGCGCTCCTTTCTCGATCTACAGTTACCTGTGCGAAACTGTTTGCCCACGACCTTCTCCACTGACACGGGATTTTGGTCGCAACAACAGCCCAACCAACGGGTAATCCAGGTAGGTTCGTTTGTATCCGTCTCGGGATTGTATTTCCTTATTATTCGCTATCAGGTAACCTGCCGTCACACTCGATTGTGGGATTCGGGGCGTATCGACGTCTTTTTTTTGTTTGTTGTTTAGTTTACCTTTTTTGGAAAGAATGTGCGCGACAGAACATATACAACGCATTTGTCAGAACCTCCTTCCCTTTTAAGGTGTAGTTTGAGAGAGTCACTTTCGGTATTTTATTGTAAAGATGTATGCTAACTCTTAAACCTCAATTATTCAAAAATGGTTCGATTTATCGAAATGTAACAAGAGAGCCGTAAATTTATAAGAAATTTAAATTGCTGTAACTTTCTTGTTATTGGGTTTTGAACAAGAACGAATTAAGAAAAAACCGTTACTTTTATGTCCCCCAGCTACCCTGTTACAATTTATTTTCGATCGTGCGCGAGCACACCCTGTATAATGCATATTTCAACGATTCGAGCTAATTTTAACCCGTTTTGTTCTGTTTCTCCACTAGGCGTAGGAATGTGCCATTCCATGCCTACGCATTCCACTCAACATTCTCTTTTTAAAATATTTTTGCAAAAAATTTCAGACCAGCCGAATAATTACATATTATAATAATTAACCCCATCCTTGCTTTGTGTCAAGTTTGAGTCTGCGTAATTTTTAATTGTCCAATTTACATGGTCCTATTTGGAGACGCGTATATTAGCGGTCGAACGAGTTCACGCTTAAAGAATGTGGTTAGGACCGGAAATTGTCGCCGATGCTGGTAACCTGTGCCCTTTATCTTGATTGGCTTATGTTGACGACTTAAAATCTGTCATTGGCATATTCGAATATATCTCTCTCTTTAGTAGTTTTTTTTTTCTTTTCCACCGGTCGGGGGTAGGTCATTGTCTCAGTACGAATCTGTCTGTCCCATGAACTACATGTGCCTGTCGTGGAAAATTTAGTGTCGTGTTCGCTTCATCGAGGTGGTGAAAGTAATTGATACGGCTTTATGCCGGATTTCTAAGTTCATTTGAGGACGGGAAAGCTGCAGATACCCCGCAGTTTGTGACAGCCCAGTTTTGCGACTGGGTAAGTTCTGCATGATGCTATTTTCTCTCGACCTGACTCTGACGTTCGTTTTTCTCTTCCTTCGTTTATAGGCTTTAGGTTACGGCGTTGACCATTCCTTTTGGTTACGACTTTGCCTACCCTTTTGGTTACGACTTTGCCGACCCTCTAGGTTACGGCATTGACCTTTCGTTTGACTTGCGTTGATTTTATTTTATTTGTTCTGTGCTTCTATAAATAAAAGTGTTCATGTTTTGGACGTAACGTGTTTTCTTAATTTTTCACGCGTTTCCTTTTACAAAAAAATTAAGTGGCGCCTGTTTTTGGTTTGGCCTTCGCGTCTTGGATTTGAACCCTCCCGTCCCACTGAAGCTGGCTGGCAACATTGGAGTAAAGTTTCGCTCCAATGTAAAACTTCTGCCTATCTACGCAGGTAGGTAGCAACCCTTTCAATCTCTTCCAAGCGTTATGAGACATCCTGTATACCTCTTTCATAGAACCCGGTAAAACCTATCACAATTTTTAAAATTTAAATAAGTGCAACTTACTACATTTCGATTATTTGTGTCTTATATATTTAATTTTTGTTTACATTATTTTTTAAAACAAATACGTACTTATGATCGCGTCAATTAATTAACAAATCGACATTCTAGTTAAACATCGTCCAATATTCAATTTTATTTTATTTTTCCTTATTTTACACTGGGAATCAAATTAATTTTTTTCAACTACGATATAAATTAGAAAAACGATCGACGTTCCTCGAAGAAAGTAGACATTCCGTAATCACTAATGACACAGAAACCAAAAATTTCAAGAGCGCGATTCAATATTGATTTTTAATTAATTTCGCATTTACGATTCAAATTTCAATTTCGTCATCAATAGCAGAGAAGGCGGAGAGGGCAATCCGGTAATCGTTTTCAAATTCCGGCAGGGACAAATACGTTTCGCTTTCTAATTAATTATCGATCGATTTTTGCTCCGTACAGCGTAGCTTCTTTCCATAAGACAAGCAATTTATTAAGTTTTAATTAAACGAACTTTTTGATACCGAATTCATTTCATCCAAGAAAAAAAATGTTCAAATATTTTTCCGGAATTTTCCGGGAGAGAAAGTGAGACAGAAAACAGCATCCTTTGAAGGATAATCACGTACAACGAGCAACATCACACACCGGCCTTAATAAAATTGAATTACACTTGCAGGCCGGATGGATAGATAAATCACTGAAGACGATAATGTTTCGGAATTACAATTTGAGGGGGAAATTAATAAAACAAGAACGAAAAGCGGTAAGTGCGGAGAGGGAATAAATAAACATCGCCGATGCTGCAAAAAATAACAAAATTGTTAATCGATACCTTCCGGGTAATTAATCGAAAAGCCCGTCTAGACGTCTATAATTAAATTTCGATATTAATTACGTTACTTACGGGGATGTTTCCAATTTTACTCCACAAACATTTATCTACCAATAATAACGTTGAAAAGTAATTACTTGTTTTAATTATTAATCTTCAAACCGATCTAAAAAAAAAGAAACCTGTCCTTGAACTTTACTCGATTTAATTTAAAAAAGTCAATTTATTATTCTTAATTTCATCAGATTTTATGAGAAAGAAAATAATACTTTTTTTTCTGTTTATTACAATATTATTTTGTTTCTGTTTAATTCTAATAAATATAAAAACGCTTTTATTTCCTTTCTTTTTTCATTTTTTCAATACACGTAATTTGTTTATAAATAAAATTAATACACACGAAATATTACCTTAATCTACTGAAGTCATTCCAATATTAAGAGATTATTGTCTCCTTGAGGATAATGGAAGAATTTTGGGGACAAAGCTGAAGCACACTTTAGACTCAGTTTTCTCATTAGTCAATATCTTTAAAGTTAGTGATTTCCATAATATTTGATTGTAATATTCTGTAATTTTTTGTGCAATTGTGTTTATTGTTTGAATAAATACCTCTAAAATTTTAATACCTAACGCATTAAATATTCAACTACAAAAAGAGGCCGATAAAAAAAAGGTAAACAAATTGGTAATCATTGATTCGCTGCATAAAATAGAGAGACGCAGAGCAACTAAGCTCCTAACCCCAACTTAAGTTCAAAATCCGGCTCATCGCCAATTCAGCCTTTCGATCCTCGATAAATGTGTTTAAAATTCACGTGGGAAGTAAAGTAGGGATACAGATTCGAGCAAGCCAATGCCAAGTAACGAATCAAGCTCAAAATAAAGAAATAAAGAAAATAAAACCCTGTAGTACTAGTGATGGTAAATTTATAATGTACAAAATTACTTACTAGTTACTAGTTCTATTTTTCTAAAGCTCATTACAGGGTGTTTCACTACCTACCCGCCAAACTTCAGAGAGAAATCAAACACTGTGATAAATAGTTTTTTTTTCGCTTACGCCAGTGTCGGGGATTTCCACTTTTCAGGAACTTTCATCTGTCATAACTACCTTTTTTTTCTAGAAAAACCTATTTACGAAGTTTACATCACAAGTAATGCTCTTAAATGAAGAAGTAACTGAAAGAAAACTTAAGCTAAAAACACTATTTCTCAGTATAATCTCCTTCCCTTTCTAAACATCTGTGCCATCTTTGAACTCATCGCTCAAATCCAGTTTGGAAAAAAAAACACAGTTTTATGTTCTCCAATAACTAAAATCTAATCCCTTTCAAACTATTTTTCATTGAGCCAAACAAGTGGAAATCTGACGGGGCTAAATCAAGGCTGGATGGAGCATAACTGACCATCCCAGCTTGTGGATTGCCTCTACTGTTGCAAACGTAGTATGGGATTTTGCATTGTCATAGTGTAAAACAATGTTATGCACATTTTTGTTTAATCTTTTCTTTCTGATGGCTTCCTTAAGCTTTTTTAATATCAGTATGTACCGCTGACTGTTTATAGTGGTGGCCGGTTCAAGCATAACACCCTAACGATCCCTGAGCACTGTTGCCATCACTTTCTTCGCAGATGTTTCCACTTAAATTTTTTTGGATGGGATGATGATATGTAACGCCATGTTTGATTGATATTTGGATCATACAGATGCCCAAGTTTCATCTCCAGTTACTAATTGAAGAAAAAAGATGGCCCATGTTCCTCGAGAGAGTTTATGAGATCAGCGCAAATCTCCATTCTGTTTTCCTTGTGTTCTATGGTTAACTGACGTGGAACCCATCTAGCACAAACCGTAGAATATCCAGGATTATGTATAAATATTCTCCACAACATCGTGACCACATCCTAAAGCATTAACAGTATTCCGAACTGTCAACATCGATCTTCACCAGATCTTCACAAATCATTGTTACGATACCAACTTTGTTTCATCTGTGCCTATAGTAATCGGTCTTTCTGATCGTGGTTTATCAAGAATATCGATTTCACCGGTCCTAAATTTGTTTACCCATCTACGCACATTGCCTGATTTCAATTGTCGAATCACCATACACTTTTAAAAGATTTCCATGAATTTCTGAAGCTGAACAACCTTCCTTTTCCAAAAACGATCACAGTTCTTTGTTTTAATTTGCTGTCCATATTAAGTAGTAGTTACATACATTAAAACAATAAGTTTCATAAAACATAATTTTAGCGCAAGCATAAAAATGAGAAAGAAAATATTCTAAGAAACAAACTTGAAAAATCACTTCTTGAGAAATTAGCACCCCTTTATGCTGCCCCAATCAAATTTTTAAAATAGAAATATCTCAGAAACTGAGTATTTTGAGAATGTTTTATTATTATTTGGGAAAAAAATTAAAGCTATTAAAAAACAGTAGCAAATTTTTTATTGATCATGAGTATTAGGACTTGTTCCTACATCCTAAAGTAATACGTAGCTAATTTTACATAACTGCCAGAGGACCATTATCTTCAATGGCGCGCAGTTTTCTGCGACTATGTCTCATTTCTCGCTGGACAAAAGTAACATCTATTTCCCGAATCTTATGAAATATTCTTCTCCGCAACTGGTGTTCGTTTTGGGCTTCTCAACCATTATCATAAACTTTTCTAGCGAGATATGCCCAAACTACTTCGACAGGCCTCGCCTGGACAACATTTGGAGGATTATTTTCTTTGGGTATATACAAAATTAATGTTTCTTTTGTTTAAAAAATTCTTGGTTCATCTGGCGTAATTTTTGATTTTGTTAATACTCATCATCAAATGATGAAACAATATTTTGGCCCGATTTTGCTTCATGTCATTACGCCAGAATATCCAAGAATTTTTTAAACGAAAGAATATTAATTTTGTACCCAAAGAAAACAACCCCCAAATATTCCTCAGGCGAGACCTATTAAGAATTTTGAGCACATCTCGCTAGAGGCATATGATATAGTGTGTATCAGTGAGGACTGGCTTTGCGACATACAGTGTCGTAGCCTCACTGTTGCTGGTTATACACTGCGTTCGTAAAGTATGGAATAAATTCATTTTCTACGAAATAAACGATTTTTATGTAAAATTCTGAAACAGGTCGATTTTTAATTAAAAAGTGACACTATTTTAGTGGAATTTTGTATCTCCCCCTCCAACCCCCTCCGAGTGACAGTTGCCCCTTTAAAATTTTTAAATCGAATGGGGGGTCATGTGATACCTCATTTGAAAGAGCTTTTCATTCTCTATTCAGTAGTATAAGAATTTTTTAGATTCTTATTTTTTCTAAAAAGAATAATACATTTTAATATCAACACACAAAAGTTTAAAATGAAATAATTTAAATGAAATGTTCGAACTGAGAAGCGTTTGATTCATGACAACAGTACAAACGTTGCTGACGTTCATCTAAAACATTTCATTTCCAGGGTAATTTGATTAATTCCAACTTTCTTAAATTTTTTTAAAATTCTTTATGAAATGTAGTAGAAACTGTAGATACTCATGTATGTAATCAACGTAGAAGTAAAAGTAATAACACCAATATCAAAGAGACTGTTCAAAATGCCCTCCTCCTACCTCTTGACAATAACCAAGACGAAATACAAACTCATGCAAAACATTGTCGATTATTTCCGGACTGATTCCTCATATTTCATTTCTTATTCTGTCTTTTAGTTCTTCAAGGCTGTTTGGTTTAGTTCTGGAGACTTTACTTTTTAGAAATCCCCATAAAAAGAAATTGAGAGATGTTAGATCAGGAGATCTAGCCGGCTACTCAATTGCCCCCCCCCCTTCGACCAATCCATCTATTGGGGAAAACGTCATCTAAATAATCCATTTTAAAATTTAGTGTGTTGATTTAAAATGTATTATTCTTTTTAGAAAAAATAGGAATTAAAAAAAAATTCTTATACTACTGAATAGAGAATGAAAAGCCCTTTCAAATGAGGTATCACATAACCCCCCATTCCATTTAAAAATTTTAAAGAGGCAACTGTCACTCGGAGGGAGTTGGAGGGGGAGACGCAAAATTCCGCTAAATTAGTGTCATTTTTTAATTAAAAATCGACCTGTTTCAGGATTTTACATAAAAATCGTTTATTTCGTAGAAAATGAATTTATTCCATACTTTACGAACGCAGTGTATAATGGGGACCCTTTATGCACGTAAGGAAACCCTGCATGGAGGTGTGCTTATGCTTATTAAGAATGGCATAAAATTCAAAGTTTTAGACTTTATAAATAACCAAGCACGAGAAAAGGACTGCGAAATAATTGGTGTTGAAATAGAGGACAAGGTATTCATAACGGTGTATCGATCTCCAAATGCGGATTTTAATGTCTTTTTAAATGTTTTAAGCACTGTTTTAAATTCAGTTTTTAGGAAAAACAAAGTAATAATCTGAGGTGATTTTAATATTAGATTTGGTACATCAGAACCCAGTAATTTCAGTTTAGTGACTTTATTACTTCTTATGGTTTTATCCCAGTAATTAGTCAGAAAACAAGGAAAAATAAGTGCATTGATAATATTTTTATAAACTTTCCTGACGCCCACCGCGAGTGCAAAATCATTGATATGTGTCTTTCAGATCACCACAGTCAAGAGATAAGATTCATATCAAGTTTAAAACACAAAAACCAAAGGTTCATTATACATAGACCAATCACACAGAGGGGTCTTTTCTATTTTTATAGCTTATTAGAAAATGTCGACTGGTCATTTATTGACTGCAACTCTAATAATGTTGATGTTCTGTTTGACAAATTCCTAGAAATTATTTTGACAAAATTCTATTTAGCCTTTCCAGAAATTAGGGAAAAGGAAAATAGGCATATCATTAATAAAGCTTGGTTTAACAAAGACTTAATGATAATGCGAGGAAATCTAAAAATTTCTATAACAAATACCCTACCAATACTAATAAAGAAAAATCAAAAGTAATGATACTTTAATAGAAAACAGTTCAAATAAAGTTAAGCAAATGTGGAGAATTATCAATCTCAACAGAAATTCGAAAGAAGACACAAGTGAAGTTAATATAAATGTGAACGACTTCAATAATTACTTTGCAGAAGTAGCAGAAAAACTTGTAAACAACCTTCCAACAAACATTATTTCTTTTAAGTATTTCTTAACGGCAACATCCAAACCAACTAAATCATTCAATTTTGGTACAGTATCGCTTATTAAAGTAAGAGATGCTATTAACAGTTTAAATAATTCAAAGGCTAAAGACGTTTATGAGGTAACTGTACCTGTTATGAAATCTGTGAAAAACCTAATTATCTCACCACTAACAAAATTAATCAATAAAAGTTTCTCAGAAGGTGTCTTTCCTAGAGCCTTGAAAATAGCAACGGTTATACCTATACCTAAGGAAGGGGATCTCTCTGACATTTCAAATTATAGACCGATCTCTCTTCTACCAATATTTTCAAAAGTCTTTGAAGCAATCATGAAAACAAGAGTCGTTAGTTTCTTTGAAAGTAATAAGCTGTATTCGGAATCTTAGTACGCGTACCGCGAATCTAGATCCACTACTAAAGCTATAAACAATTTGACTACAGCGATACTTAAATGTTTTGAGGAAGGAAATCACTTAGTGTCTCATTTGTTTGATCTAAGCAAAGCGTTTGATTGCGTTTCACATACAATATTGCTACAGAAACTAGCATATTATGGTTTCAATGAAACCAGTTTACAGTTAATGGAGTCATATCTACAAAACAGAATGCAAAATGTCAATAATCATAATAATTATTCTGATTTCAGGAGTATACGCCATGGGGTACCCCAGGGTTCTATCCTGGGTCCAGTTTTATTCTTGATTTACATCAATGTTATTCTGATTTCAGGAGTATACGCCATGGGGTACCCCAGGGTTCTATCCTGGGTCCAGTTTTATTCTTGATTTACATCAATGATCTGCCTTCTAATGACTCATCCATATCCTATATTTTATTTGCTGACGATACTACAGCATTCACTAGTATAAAACATACATCCTCTATAGGAAATGTTTCACAGAAAATAACTGACTCTACTGAAAATTGGTTCTTAAATAATAAGTTAAAGTTAAATACCGATAAGACACAAAACATAAGTTTCAGCTTTTGTCACCAAAATAGTTCAGATTCGGCTGTGAAATTCTTGGACTTAAGCCTGGTCTATACGTAACGTTTTGTCGTCAGTCTTGCATGAACTGGAAAGACTGACCAACAAGACTGACACAAATCGTGGGGCTACACTGCTCAAACTTTCCGTCAAACTTTCCCTCAAACTTTCGCTCAAGTCGTTCCGAAATCGACGTACCGTGAATTTATTTTAACACAAGACATTGCAACAGCAATCCATAGCAACATTTACAATCTGTAAATTAAACTGTCCTTTTTAAAATAGAACATTGACTGACAGCTGTCATGAATCTGCTCTGTTATTAGTGATTTCGATATACTTGTACTACAAAATAATAGCGACTCTTTCTTTTACATTAGATAAGTTTATTCTAGTTTAAAATAAGTAAACTTAAAACATAAGGAAAACAGAAATTTTTTAATTCAAAACAAACACCACAACAAGTTTTCAAAAATTTATTCATTTACCTCCATGCAATATCCTAAGCAATTATAAAAGTTGTTAACTGCATTAGTTACTTGTCAAAGGGTAATTCTTCCTGATACATTTTCACTAACTTTCTTCACCTGACGGTTGTTCCAAATTAAAATGGACAAATTTGATTTGACATGACATTAGAAACCCTAACGACATTTTTAAAAATTGGAATTAATTTCCATAGTAATATGAACAGCAATGTTTCATATTAAAATAAAATCACGGTAGATGAAGAACTATTAGTGACGATAATTGCAGAATGGCAGGTGAGCGAAGTTTGACCGAGCTCCAGCCCATCAGTCTGTGGGGGCGCGGTGCGTGGGTGTCACGTGCCCAGCCGGTTTGTAATGCCGACAAATACACAACTTCCAGTAAATGCAGTTATATTAATGGAACAGGTTATACCGGAGCGGCCTGACTAAGACTAGGGATACACTTAATTGTGAGTAAATAAAGGAGAGGCTCATTGAAACTTGTGTGGAAATGAAATAGAGATATTACAATGTTGCGTGCGAAGGTAGGAATGCTGAGGCCGGAGCACGCCGCAGCGTAGCCCGCGTTATCAATCGGCAACGTCGATTGATGTAGCTATTTCGTTTACTCATGCGATTTCTATTATTCCATCCTTCATTTACTCATAAGAAACGCATTCCTAGTCTTCGTTAGACCAGGTGTGTATACAATATATACACATCAAAATTCTATCTGACTATAGTATTGCTCTTCTCCTAACTTGGCGTAGTCGCGTTGTACCATGGGAAGACGTGGATCTAACGGGTGGACCTGGGCGCGTGATACCTCGTGGTACGTCAGTGGAGGTACCGTTAGAGGGATCAGTCGGTATGGCCCAGTGTAACCTTCGATCTCTGACGCGATGGCGGGTCCTCGTTGCGGCGACGGCGGTAAGGGGGGACACTGCTCGGGGAAAGCGAGCTTCCGACAAGGCGTCCCGGAGTTCCTGTCGATGCTGATGTCTCCGGTAACGACTCCTCTTGATGGTCGCCTTCGTCCGCCCACGTGGTACCGGAGTCGGCGCCAGTTTGGTGGTTCTTCGAGATGCGACTTGGAATCTGGCGGTGTGTTGCTCAGACCTTACACCATAGGGGCTGATATTTTGTCCTGGCTTATTCAGCGACAGGAGCAGAAATTTGCGTTCTGGCCTATTCGGCAGCAGTAGCAAGAGCCTTCGTTCTGGCCTATTCGGCAGCAGGATTTGAAGTGCCTTGCTAGTGGCACTCGGCCGGTTTATATAGGACCTCTTCCCGGGTTGTTCTAAAAACACCCCTCTTGATCCTATACTCTACGTTTAATCCGTCTCATTAGAGCGTGCCGGTGTGCGCAATTGCATCAGGAATTTCGCCGAACCCGTCCGCCTAATGTGGTCATTAATGCGCTCGTTAATAGCCTCGCTGCGTACAGCTTGGGGATTAAGGCCCGGGATTACCTGGATGGCGGTTGATTCGGAGAATATGTTAGATGCGTGTACGTTGCTACGCCACAAGTCATTTGCGAGTTTGTCAAACCTCATTCAGTTCATGCAAAACGTCCAACTTGCCGTCTACACGTAACGATATGTTTGACAAATCTGGCATGATCATGCAAGACTGACGACAAAACGTTACGTGTAGACCAGGCTTTAGAGGTAAAGAATCGTATCTCCAGTTTTTGGTTAAATGCCTTTACATATTTCTTATCCGGTAGAGCATGTTATATACTGCCAGTTGTAATGTAAAACATGTTAGTTAAATTACTTAATAAAATAATCCAGAAGTTACAATGGTATTTTATTTCATTATTGTAAAAAAATACTTCATTTTAAAACTTTAAACTTCGTTTTCTCTAAATCTATCGTAATGGAGATATGATTCATTACCTCTGAGGTACAGAATTGGAAATAACAATTCTAGTGTACTTTATTCATTTCTTCTGTAATTTGAATGTGAATCATCTTTAAAAATTATAAAAACAAGACTGGATTTACTAAAGAAGCTGTACCATCTATTCACAAGAATTTTTTTCTAAATTTTACTTCACTATATCATTTTATGGTTTGTTTAAATTCTCGAGTTAATTATTAAGAATATTTAGCAGAAAACAATTATAAGGAGATTCTATATCCACACAGTAAATTTCAGATTTGCAATATCAAAACAAATGTCTACACAATCTATAAGCAGCTCCAAAAAAGGAAATTGAAGATACAAAAAAACCTCCAAGAAATCGACCTATTAATAAGCATAATTTCTCCTAATAAATTTCTTTAAAATTAAAAAGACTTAATGAGAAGTGTTCAGAAAATTTTAATAAGGTTAAAGAATTAAAGGAACAATTGGATAAGCAATCTACTAAATTAACCTTCATAAGGCCGGGCTTCAAAATTAACATTAAAGACCGAGTGGGGTACAATTGTACCCCACGGGTTCTTTTTTGTTCTGTGTAAATTTTATGTAAAATATATAAAAATTTTGCATGGACACTTCGAGAAATTTATGTTATAATCGACGTTTCGCTCTGTGTGTGACAGCTTCTTCAGGAAAATTATAAGAAGAAGCTGTCCAACACACAGCGAAACGACGACTTTAAACTCAATTTTTCCAAGTGTCCGTTCAAAAATAATGATATATTTTATAATAGTTTTCATTAAACAAAAAGGTGCTTCAATTGTAAATTTTATAGGCAACATAAATATTCAAAATATTCATAAAAATTGTCTGATTCCATTATTCTCAACAATTCGTCATCGGTAAGCTTATTTTCGTTACGAAATTTTGATAACGAAGCCATTCTTCTTCACTTTGCACACAAATGTTCGTTCAACACTGTTCCACACAGTAGTAATCAGGAGTGGTATTCCGTTCCTCAATTTGAGTCGAATTCGCTATTCTTGCCAATGTCTAATTCGACTCGAATTGGGGAATGGAATTCCCAGGCAGGTTTACCCCAAACAATTCGGGGATTCACAGTTCTAAAATATGTAGATAATTTTTCATGCGACAACCAGTAATACTAGTAAGGAAAAATACTTTATAAACCCAATCTTAACCACGTGAAATGTTAGAATTGTGCATCTGATGTCACTTTGTACCTCGGTCGATTTTTCAAAAATTTGTATCTGTTACGAGCTAGGTGGGGCACAAATGCACCCCAATGAAGTAAACTGGCCTTAACTTGTAGCAATTTTAAAACAAATATTTTGGATACTATATAAAAAATATATAAATTAAAGATAGCAGAAAAGAGAAAATTTTAAAAAAATATTGTTGAAGTTGTAACAGAAAATGTATATGTGGAGTACACCTGTACCCCGCCCGGCCTTACGAAGGTTAAATTTTATTCATTATATGGAGAATATGTACCACTTCTTTCAAGTACACAATAGGTCTGTTCGTACAGCATTTCTGACTAGTTTGAAACTGTCAAATATATTCGGCGCATGCTTCTGACAGTTTTGGACTAGTCAGAAGCTGCTGCACGAACAAACCTAATATTTCAAACCGAACACAATATATTCATTCTTTGAACAGCAGTGTTGCACAATAAGTTGATGTTACAGATGAAAGATTATATTGGTTAGAAGTCGCATTGCAACATTACATTGGCCGCGTTCAAGTAACTGCAGCAGCTGAGTCGCTGACTAAGCAATCGTTTGTGATTGGTTCAAATTAAAGTAATACCCAATCACAAACGATTGTTTAGTAAGCAACTCAGCTGCTGCAGTTACCTGAACGCGGCCACTGATGATATCCAAAAAAGTTCAGCAAATGCAGATATTCTGTCTACAGAAACGGCCCTTGGTTTACAATTTACAACCTCTGTATTAAATTTCTTTTGCAACAAATCAGATTTTATTATGTAATGACATATTAATTCATAGTTCAGATGCAGTGGAACCCATATTTTCTCATGTTCGTCTTAGAAGTGGTTCAAATGACATGACTGAAGTCAGAGCGGCAGAATATGCACTTCAGCAAATTTTACGTTGTGGATTCGTCAAAGCTTTGACATCTGCTAATATTGCTGATAATATAGATTACACGAGTCAGGCAAATTTCAAACCAGTACCTACAGAAGAACAAAAAGTTAAGAAAGAGTTATCTCATATTTTAAAACTTCAAGTTCAAAACGTATCTTTAAAAATATTACCTGATGACAGTATTTACTTTGCTTCTGTGGCATTCTTAGCTGGTTACATAATTAAAAATAGAGACGACAAATTTCACTGCAATACTTGCTTAGAACCTCTTCTTTTTTATCTGATTCCTTGATGAAACTTATTATGATTTAGGACAGAGGAAATTTAAACTATCCTAGTAATAAATTTGTCGGAATTATTAAGCGATTAACAGATACTATTCCTGAAATTTTACCTCTCTTGGAAAATACAAAAACCTGTGCACAACTAGGTATTTGAAATTCTTTGTCCTGTACTCCAACAAAATACAATTTTTGCTTGTAACAATCACAAAAGACAGTAGAGAAACCTGTTCTCGATAATACAAGTGGAGAGAAAACAGATTTTTTGAAGAAACATGTTCGAATTTAAACTTACAAGCAGTAAAATTCTGAAACTGTAATAGCGTTTTCGATTGATTGCGCTAGTGCGCACTCAGAGTATCTTCATTTCATGTTATTGTATGAGGTTAAAAAAGATACAAATACACTGAGTGCAACCGGTGCAGGTGAATCGAAAACGCTATAACATTTGACAGCTCACTGAACTAACAATTTTCACCACAGAGGTCACTAGTCACCGTATGAATCTAATAGCGTTTTCGATTGACCGCACTAGTGCGCACTCGGAGTATCTTCATCTCGTGTTATTACATGAGATTAAAAGAAGATGAAAATACACTGAGTGCAAATGGTGCATGTGAATTGAAAACGCTATAAGGTTACTGTATTGAGAAGGTAGCGCCAACTTTCTCTCTCTTTTAATTTGGGGTTAATCAAATTCATTCATAAACTCCCTAGCAACCGTAACTTGTTATGCATCTATCCTTTTTCTTCTTTAGCATTTCATCGCGTCCTTTTTAATTTGGGGGACGAAGCCGCGGAAATGAATGGCGGTACCTTCTAAATACAGTAACCTTATATGAATCTGTACATTTTCTGGAACAATTTCAACAATGTAAAACCGCCAATTGAAACAGCCATATAAGCGTTAGCTTATTAATGGAGTCGGCCATGATTTTTCTGTTAGTTCTCTCATGAACTGAATATTTCTAACCTGGCAACACTGCGTGTTGCTTCACATTTCAGAGGTGTTTTTTTTGACTATTGTTTGCACAACGAATTCATAACCTTAAAAATATAACTTCAATAGTGAAATTAATCCAAGCATAGCTGCTGCAGCTATTTTTAAAGTGTAATCTTTGTTTATAACCTGACTATGATCAGCTGAGCTCCTCGTACGCATCTCATACATTCCGTTTGCAACATAAGCGCTTACGCTTTTGCTGGCCTACCTCGATGGAATAAGCGATTGTGAGCGAAGACTATGACGTTATAATGACGTTACCATTTCGTCAGCTGGAGCTTTGTAAGCGTTTGCAAAGCCAAAGGGAATGGTTTAAGCACTGCTTATGAGCGCTCAAAGCATGTAAGCGCGCAAATGAAACGCACCCACAGAGATGTTTCTTTTGACTATTGGGTGCGTTTTTAAATCACACCTATTGTTCAAACCAAATATGTTCGAACAATTTCCAAATTCTTCGAACACTTGCTCGATCGCTAGAATTTAAAAACGCTAATATGTCATATTTATATGTACATAACCTTAATTTTTTGTTTTTTGTTGCTTATACACTGCGTTCGTAAAGTATGGAATAAATTCATTTTCTACGAAATAAACGATTTTTATGTAAAATCCTGAAACAGGTCGATTTTTAATTAAAAAGTGACACTATTTTAGTGGAATTTTGTATCTCCCCCTCCAACCCCTTCCGAGTGACAGTTGCCCCTTTAAAATTTTTAAATCGAATGGGGGGTCATGTGATACCTCATTTGAAAGAGCTTTTCATTCTCTATTCAGTAGTATAAGAATTTTTTAGATTCTTATTTTTTCTAAAAAGAATAATACAGTTTAAAATCAACACACAAAAGTTTAAAATGAAATAATTTAAATGAAATGTTCGAACTGAGAACCGTTTGATTCATGACAACAGTACAAACATTGCTGACGTTCATCTAAAACATTTCATTTCCAGGGTAATTTGATTAATTTTTTTAAATTTTTTTAAAATTCTTTATGAAATGTAGTAGAAACTGTAGATACTCATGTATGTAACCAACGTAGAAGTAAAAGTAATAACACCAATATCAAAGAGACTGTTCAAAATGCCCTCCTCCTACCTCTTGACAATAACCAAGACGAAATACAAACTCATGCAAAACATTGTCGATTATTTCCGGACTGATTCCTCATATTTCATTTCTTATTCTGTCTTTTAGTTCTTCAAGGCTGTTTGGTTTAGTTCTGGAGACTTTACTTTTTAGAAATCCCCATAAAAAGAAATCTAGAGGTGTTAGATCAGGAGATCTAGCCGCCCACTCAATTGCCCCCCCCCCCCTTCGACCATTCCATCTATTGGGGTAAACGTCATCCAAATAATCCATTTTAAAATTTAGTGTGTTGATTTTAAAATGTATTATTCTTTTTAGAAAAAATAGGAATTAAAAAAAAATTCTTATACTACTGAATAGAGAATGAAAAGCCCTTTCAAATGAGGTATCATATGCCCCCCATTCGATTTAAAAATTTTAAAGGGGCAACTGTCACTCGGAGGGGGTTGGAGGGGGAGACGCAAAATTTCGCTAAAATAGTGTCATTTTTTAATTAAAAATCGACCTGTTTCAGGATTTTACATAAAAATCGTTTATTTCGTAGAAAATGAATTTATTCCATACTTTACGAACGCAGTGTATATCTACATAAATAGGTAATGAATTTAAATGTTGATTTCTATAACATGTTAACGTTCTTATAATGTTCTGACGATGAAGGCGAAGTATCCATCGTGTTGTGTGATCGACGTACTTCAGAATTTTTAGGTTATGTTTATTCAATTCCCGCCACTGTACTTCGTGCACTTCCTGCCGAGTAGGTGCAAGAGAATACAACTCGAACACTATGTTCGAGTAACTCGGGAAATTTTAAAACGCTAGCTAGGTTGTTCGATTTGTATTTAAAAACGCCTTTTTACATGTTCGAGTACACGAACACTTGTTCGCACACTTTAAAAACGCACCCATTGTTTGCACAACGATTCATAACCTTAAAAATATAACTTCAATAGTGAAATTAATCCAAGCATAGCTCCTGCAGCTATTTTTAAAGTGAAATCTTTGTTTATAACCTGACTATGATCAGCTGAGCTTCTCGTACGCATCTCATACATTCCGTTTGGAACATAAGCGCTTACGCTTTTGCTGCCCTACCTCGATGGAATAAGTGATTGTGAGCGAAGACTATGGGTGCGTTTCGTTTGCGTGCTCACACGCTTTAAGCGCTCACGCTTACAAGCGCTGTTTTCTGTTGTTTCCTTTGGGGTTTAGTCGCTTAAGCCGTTATACGCAAAGGTGTTTCTTTTGACTTTTGTTTGCACAACGAATTCATAACCTCAAAAATATAACTTCAATAGTGAAATTGATTCAATCATAGCTGCTGTAGCTATTTCTAAAGTGTAATGTTTGTTTATAACCTGATTATGATTAGTTGATCTCCTCATACGCATCTCATACGTTCCATTTGGAACATAAGCGCTTACGCTTTTGCTGCTCTACCTCGATGGAATAAGCGATTGTGAGCGAAGACTATGACGTCATAATGACGTTACTATTTCGTCAGCCGGCCTTTGTGAGCGTTTGCAAAGCCAAAGGGAACGATTTAAGCAATGCTTATAAGCGCTCAAAGCATGTGAGCGCGCAAATGAAACGCACCCTATAACGTTATAATGACGTTATACCATTTCGTCAGCTGGAGCTTTGTAAGCGTTTGCAAAGGCAAAGGGAATGGTTTAAGCACTGCTTATGAGCGCTCAAAGCATGTAAGCGCGCAAATGAAACGCACCCTTCAAGTAACGTTGTAACGTCGTTTGTCGGCTCGCGGAGCGTTCCGGAATGTGACTCAGAATTAGGGAGTTTTCGCAATTTGTACGTTATGGATAGCGTTTACGCTAAATGTTACAAAACTATTAATGCGCGTGCTCACAAACAGTTGAGCAAGCGCATTACCATTTTTATAGCATTTAGCGTAAACGTTATTCATAACGTGCAAATTGCGAAAACTCCCTATTAACGTTATCAAAATCACGACTCATCACTAATTCAGTGTTTATTAATCCTGATAGGCATATGGAATATACCCGAATATCACCACATATCACTTTATGTGTGGAACAGTTGGCAACACTAGGTGGTAGTAATGTCATTGTTGACATTTACGAAGGGTGATTAAAAATTTTGTGATGTAATTAAATTTAAGTTTTTCTCATATATTTTAAGTGTAAAACTGTTTTGCTGCAATGGATTTCACTCAGCTAAGAAATTTTCCACTGAAGGTAACATTTTCAAACGTTCTGAATAGCAATAATTAAAATTAAAAATTTTAGGTTATATTCCTCATCCACTTCGTTTTCATTTCTATGGCGTTGTTAGGTGGATGGAGTCCTATAAGTTATTTGTTTTATAATGCGTTACTTATAGCTCTTATACTGTGGTCCATTATTGCAGATCATGAGGAACCAGTTCAAATGGTACGAGCTTATTTTAGGTTCGGGAATTTCTAAGTCAAAATCCAGTATTAATAGACATTCCCCATCCAAGAGCAGTAAACTTTTTGACTTATTATATTTTGGGGTAAATGTGAAGTTTATGACTCTCATTTGCAAACTGATAATCCATGTGAGATTGGTCTAAATATTGGTCTATTTAATAAAGTAAAACAGCTCAATGCAAGAGACTGTTGAAAATAACAGTGCAAAGAAAAATATGGTGTGCTATGAAGAAAACTCTCATTCTTTTTGTAAATTAAAAAAAATATTATAGTTAAATAACAATTCAGTAATTACAAACAAAATTCACTTCCAACAATATCTAGAAAGACGACGATAAAGCAATAGCTGATTACATTTGTAATACATTTATATTATTGAAGCAAGAACGTAAAAGTATCAGATTAAATTATGTATTTAGAAAACTCATATATTAAAAGTTATTACTGCTCGAGGAAACTTTTTCTTCTTGTAGTATCATAATTTTATATGTTTTGTAAATCATTATTAATTACGTTTTTTAATATTTTTCATTCTCATCATTTCATCATTAAGGAGATCTCCATACGTCGTTCGATTTTTATGAAAAGATAAAGTGTATTGTTTCTGTCTAAGTTACTAAACATTGTTCTGTGTTGTTGGCATCTTTCTGGATAATGTTAGAAGTGAATTTCGTTCGTGTCAGGAAAGTTACCTGTATTTTGTATTGCCCCAAAAGCAAATTAAACTTGTTGTGCAAAAAAAAACTAATGAAAGATAACATTTAATAGTTTTCTAGGTTGGAGTTATCAGTAAAATTTAATTGACTATCACTGTTATAACTTTCTCAACGAATTGATATTCTTAGACAAAATTAACATTTATAACACTTTATTTTATTTATATCTAATGTTAAAAATGAGATTAATATGCTTTCAGAAAAAAAGGTTTTCCATTATTTTAAAGTTAATTTGAAGTTAAATTTTTCTATTTAACTAAAATATTATTAAAGATTTAATAATGCTGAAGTATTAATCTGACTTCTATATGTATTTATGAACTTGAGAAGGACATTATTAATAAAAACTATGTATTATTAATTTTAGACTTCTTTGTACAAAAATGTTTACAAATCTTTGTCATCAATCTCTTTTATTAGGAATAAATATTTAAACTCACTTGAAACTGCCTTCCACACAACCACAATTCCTGCCTGAAATTGCAGTTTATTATTATTTTTTACCTGTTTTAGGCTATTGTAATCAATGGATTCTCAATTGTATTAGATATATTAATTTTGATACTTCACTTTCCTCATAGCAGTTGTAAGTAAAAAATAAATTAATTAAATTAAGAAGCAAATCTTAGAAATTAAGAATGAAGTGTAATATATTATTAAGTTAATGTTGGTGTAAAAAGAACATCTCTAAGATTTGCTTCTGCTATTAATATAATTATTTGGAATTATCTTTTCTCATTTGCAGATGCGAGTGATTCAGTATCTGCAGCCACGGCAATTCTTCACTTAGTACTTAGGCCTTTCACTTGTCTCTACATGGCAAAAGTGATTCAACAACGAACTGGAGGAACTGGTATATTTAAAATATGTGATACGGAAAAAGAAATTAATGACTTCAATTTTATTTAAGGTCCTATCAGTGGAATCAGTGATATCTTCCCACCTTCGAGGGATCGCAATTATGAAGATATAGATAATGATGTTCCGCCCAGTCATTCAAACCAAGGTGGTTACAATTTTTCCACGGCCCAGCAGATTTAATATGTTTCAAAAGATAAATCACATAACTATTTACGCAATAGTATAAATCTGACTACTTTAAACTTATTTCTGTATTGACTGATATGAGAATTAACATCTTTGTTTGTTATATTAGCTTTGTTAATTTTTGCATGTTAGTTCTTATATCGTCCCTACCATGACAAAAATGGCTAAATCCATTTTGTAAGTTACGGAGATAAATGACTTTAAAGTTTGTTTATTGGCTTAAAAATCAGGAACTTAAGCAAGTGAGGTAATTTTTTACCAAGTATTAATGAAACTCGGCCATCTAGCCGAAAAACAACTTTGCTGTTATAGACAGTATAGTACTGTATACTTAGACACATAGAACTCAAAAAAGAAAACTGATATAGCCACTTTTATCATGGTAGGGACGATATGAAGTTTTATTATTGATTAACTGTTTATTTATGAACATGATTACAGAAAGAAGTTCACTTTAGTACTGCAATACTTTGTAACCACATTAAATACTAGTGTTAAAATTTGTTCGTGAATTCAAAATGGGATAAATTGCGATAGCCTGCCTTGTACATATTCATTGTAAACTAGAAGAACTGATTTTAAGATCAACAGAAATACATTTTCTCTTGTAACTGGGTTCCTATATAACTCGAATTTACTTAAAATTTGAATCTTTATAGTTTATGTGACAGTTTTTAAAATTTCCAACTATGTATTTAACTTGGAGAACCAGTCATTTATATGATCAGAAAAATAAAATCAAAAAATTAAATCAAATTTGTTTTCTAAGAATTATTGTAGATGACATGATTTATTACATACTTTTATATGAGGCTTTCTCTGTATCATTTTAATTTCTTGCAGCTGTACATACCAGAACATCAAAAATTATATCAAGTGTTCAATTGAAAAGTTCAAGCAGCCTTTGAATTTTTCATAACATCATGAAACAGGTCTTAAATTATGTACAGCTGAATTCAAAAAAATCGGGAAATGTCAAAATAAATCGACACGTTTTTTTCAATATTTTCATAGTGTGAAAATGGATTTATTAAAAATAGGTTAGAATTATTTGACGGTATGTCAGTTCATAGGTAAATAGGTTAATTTTTTTTAAAGATATGTATGGATTGTCAAGTAGACAATTAACTGACAAATGGAACCAAATTTACAACTGGAAAAAATCATTTCCCGTTTTTTTTTAATTCAGCTGTAGATTAAAACGAAATGTCACTTGACGCTTAGCTTTTTCGTTCGCTTTGCATAACAGAGTATTCACATCTTGTATTTATCTCATACGTAAATACGAGATGAAGATACTCTGAGTGTGCACTAATGCAGCAAGCGAACACGCTAATAAGTCACGTTAGGTTACTCTACAACTGTTTGACAACTCTCATCCGTTAAACGGGTTTGTTAAGTTGGTTTGTCACTCTTATCTTCTTTCAACAAAAACTCAAAACCAACTTGATGAACTTTTCAATTGAACAATCGTTATATTCCACTAATTTTGTGAATAAAATTAAATATTATGCTAAAAAATTGAACATTAAACATATATTAAATTTTACCACTGCATGATGACTCTTTTGGAAAGCTTTAGTTAATTTTAAGTTAAAAACCTTTCCTGTGAATTGCATTGTAAAATTACTCATGAAATTTATTTTAATTTTTAAAGTTAAATACGAATTCTCGGAATATTAACGAATATTAATTATTTAATCGTGATTTTTAATCGAATTATTAATTTGTAACGACAGAATTTATTATTCTTAACATAGTATTTATTACAATAATATATTTTATAAATCACTTATTCACGTTAATACAAGGTTATTCACGCAAGCCGTTCATTAAAGTTTTCAAGGAAGAAGTTTAGATAGAAATTTGAAATTTTTATGAATTAAATCAAAAATATCTCATAACTCAAAAACTGTTGAAGATAGATATAGGGAATGCTAATACAGATCGATGCTGCTTTGTAATTTCAAATTTCTATCTAAACCTCTACCTTGAAAACTTTTAATGAATGGGTTGCATGTATATGTATTATGATAAATATATTGTTTTGTTTGTAATCATAAAACTGCTTTTGTGTAACTTTTATTTCTGAATAAAATCATCTTGATGATCTTTTTGAGTGCTTTTTTATTTACGTATTATTCTTCTAAAATATCGTTTTGATACAGCTGTCAAAAAAAGCTGTTCGTTGAGTTTTCAAAAACCAGACTAACAAATCTATAATATCAAATTCACAGAACTTGAGCTCTGCGTCATCAATCACCGAAGTTACAACCGACAAATATTTCAGTATTATTTCTTCATCAACGGTGAATAAGAAAAAGAATGGAGTTATACCTTCTATAATTTAATAAGATTTAAAATAATTTGGAATGAAGATGCCAGAAGGTCACAAAAAAATTACTGCGTCGAAAAAGATGTATTATGCTTGTTGGTACAAGAACTATGAATCAGATGACATGTTTCGGTTTAATACTAACCATTCTCAAATCTACAATTAATGAATTTGCGCTAAAAAGAGAGTTAATACAGAAAAATTGAAAACAAACCTGTCTTTTAAACCACATTAGCATGTGGCCATTTAGGATTCTATGCGAATCGATTATACTTGTAATGAACGATTCGATTAATCGATCTGCATCGATATTTTTAAAGAATTTTGTTGCAATGTTAGGTCAGAAAGTGATCACAGGATGTCGTGGTCTAAACTTTTCATTGATATTTTTAAAGAATCGAAAATCGATTCAATATTTCTCGAATCGCACAGGCTTAGTAATATACAGGGAGATTCATGGAACCCGTTCATTAGAAGTTTAGGCACTTGCCTTCATTATTTTTCTCTAAAAATGTGTACTCTCCCACAGCCGTTAGTCCACTTTTTAATGAAAATATTTTCAGAGTATTTGAACTTCCGGTTGTATCGGAAGTCAACTTTATTATCTTAATTGAAATTATGTACTTTTTCTTGCAAATTTAGGATCTACAGGTAATTTTTAATAGATAATTATAAGATATCCCTATAGGGACCATGCACATGCCTAGCCAGCGCCACCAATGACCACATTGTGCATTAGTGGTATGAAAATACGAGTTGTTTCAAATTATTAGTGGAACGTGAATATTGTAATGTATTTCAATACCAGGAAGCTCAAGTATTATGTACTACAATCGTAAATTGTCATAAGAGTGATATTATTCCCATGCAATGAGTCAAGAAATATTTTCATATCACTAATTCACAAATCATCACGCCAGGGAGCGCTGAACGCAAAGATGTGCATGGCGCCTATACCTAAATGCAATCGTTTTTGAAATATTTTTAATTTTGTAAATTTTTGTGCTTCAGCACTCTTTCCTTTTTAAACTTATACTTTTTATTTCACAAAGATATAAAAGATCTAATCTGCGCCATTTCAAAAACCTTTAAGTAATGCGTTAATGTTTAGAAAGTGTAGATCCTAAATTTGCAAAAAAAAGTAAGATAATTTAAAATATTTAAAATATTGAAGTTGCAGCGACTTCCGGTATAACAGGAAGTTCAAATACTTTGAAAATATTTTCATTAAAAAGTGTACTACCGGCTGTGGGAGAGTACAAATTTGCAGAGAAAAATAATGAAGACAAGTGCCTAAACTTCTAATGAATGTGTTCCGTGAATAAGCCTGTATACCTAAGGCAGGTTGATTAATGTCCGTATTCATAGTGCTTCCTCGAGGAACCCCTTAGAATGTGAGTTGTTTAAGGCAACTGCCGTATTGCAATCCCCCTCTAAGGGGTTCCTCATTTAAGGAAGCTTCGAGGAAGCACTATGAATACGGACATAAGTATCTTAAAGAACTTGAAATGTTTTAAGTTCAATGTTCTAGAGACGCAAATACTAGACTGACCAATGTAAAAAAATAACCGCAGTGAATCTGCCAAAATTCTTTTCAAATTTACGATTTGGCAGTATTAGCATAGCGCTCTTGCCATATCTTCACCGAAAATTTTAAATTAAGAAATTTACAATGTTGAGTTGCTGAGAATAAAAATATTTATAAATGGTTCCTGTGCATTTTTCAGGAAAGGAAAGGATGTGAATTGCTTGAAATTCAGATTGTTCTGGAAAGTTGGCGGCATTGCCACATCTCCAACTTGTTGATTTGACAGGTCGTTCACCACTACACCACTGTTCAGCGATCTGTCAGTGTCAGCCGTCATCGTCGCAACTAGAGTCACAACCATTTACTATTGCGATTGCGGAACATCAGCTGATCACAGTGTCATTATTCGAATGTGTGAATGCTTTACGCGTCTTCACTTCTGTCGAATTGATGATGTGTTTTATCTAAATGAGGAAACGCTAGAAATGTCGGATTCGCCGAGAAATTTATATGACTTGTGTCTGGAGACTGCCGTTGCCGACTACATAAGTACGTGCAAGTTCTGCAAAAAGGAATTCAGATTACTACCTGACCATGTCTTATTTGACTTTTATTATAAGGTAAGTAAGAGTCTGTGTGTCTGCGTAAACTTACAAGTTATCTCGTAGATGTACCAAGAGAAACGCTTGTGCTTACTTGGGCTCGAATTCGTCGACTTGGATATATTTAAGCGTATGCTTAGGATAAAGCACAAACGAAAGGAACTATTGAAAAGTTTTCAGTCATCAATGGATCATTGCTCAAACGTAGCGGAACAGTTGGTTGTGAATTACTCGAGATATAGCAGCTCAACTAACGATAGTATTATGAATGTTCTTGACCTTGGACTGAAATTGGGTGGTTTCTTTAGCGATGGTGGATGGTACGATGCGTCCATTGAAATCTTAAATACCACTGAGCAGCTTTGTACCTCAGTTGAAAACAAGGATGTTACTATATTATTGAGACTTTTAGATTGTTATTATAAGTAAATGTGTGATGTTTTTGTGCAACACTGATAATGTATAGCTTGTAAATTTTCAGGCGTATTTATGTAGAATGTTATTATTATATCATGCAAGCGGAGAAAACATACAAATTAGCTCAAGCGATCGTTGACAAACTTCGAGAATTGAATGCCGTTCCAAATCTAGCAGGACTGTATGCGAATTTCTCAGCTCTGTTTTTTCAGAGAAGTGAATATGAGGAGGTAAGATTACCATAAATATTTGACGAGAAATTAGGAACAATTATGATCAATTTTCAGCTTAACTGAGTTTTTAAGTACTACTATAAAATTTAATATCAAAATATATCATTTTCACAATATCATACAATGGCCCGTATTCTGATCTTATTTAACTAACGGCCAGTTTCATAATGGAATTTAAAGAACACTTTAAATTCGAAGTCACTTTTGATGTCAAAATAGCATATTTTACAAGTTTCACAAGAAGGCTTATTGTATCACGACGAAGCAATGCGAGCTCGGAGTGCCCCAACAGAACGAGTGTTACAATGCCTCTTGTGAAACTTGTAAAATATACTACCAAGCGATCATTTCAATTTATTATTAAAATAGGCGGGATTTTTTTTTTTATACGGTTGTGCACCTTGCCAATCGACTCGTATAGATTAGAGTTTATGTAAATATCTTGACGTTTATAGGATTCTCATCGGGTTCAATTGTTTTAATTTAAAGGAAGTGAAATAGTTTTAGTGACAACCATAGCAAATGTTCAAAGTGTTCGCCCCTGGCAATTAATTAAACATTTTGAAGCGGCACTTTGACAATTCAAACTCAAATTAAACTGTCAACAGTTAGTGTTGCCAACCTAATTCAAAATTCATAGCCTACTCTAATTATAAATTTAAATGATCGCGAACATTTTTTTTTATTGTCAGCAAAAACAAGACAAAGGTATTGACAGTTATCGTCATTTGTTTGCCTATGAGGAAGTATTTATAGACACTAAGCTATTTACCGTAAAACAGGTATCATTTATTGTTCGGCAACTGTTTATTACGTCATTTCATGTTAATAATTTATTTATTTCTTTTTATTTTCTTCTATTATTTTGAAAAATAAGTGTTTATTGCGGCACATCATTGAACGCAGAAGAAAGAGTTCTTTCGAAATGTATTACAGTAATTATACCATTGCATTTAAAAAACAAAAGTTGACAGCTGTCATGCAGCTGTTTTAAATGTATTAAAGACGCAAGATATGGTATATTGTAGAGTTTTTTCTGCCATTCCATTTGATTTTTTGACCGCTCAAATACGACAATAAATACCGACGCTATTCGCGTAGGCGTTTTTTTGGACTCAGCCTGTATATCAACTGATATCAGTGATGCTAGTCGTAATTTACGCTGTAAATTACGATATAAATTACCGTAATTTATCCGTAATTTACCATTTTAAATTACCATTAATTAATTAATTATCATTAATTACCGAATCACACCATTATTTACAAAATCTAAGATTAAATAAACAAAATACAGTGAGCCTCTAAAGTATGGAATAAAATTCGTAATTTCTTTATTTTTGACATTTCGAAAAAACGCTCAGACAGGTAAATTTTGTTTTTAAAAAGCACACATTTTCAAGTGAAAATCAATTTTTGACAGTCATTTGTTTTCGAGTAATGACGTCATTGACATTTTTTTTAAATAGCAACCCTCAATTTTTTTTCTTGATTCTGATAGCTCATTGAATTCTCTATCCAACCACATCAAAAATTTATGTGTTATGGAAAAAATTTTGAGAAAAAAATTATTGAAAATGAAATGAAATAATAATAATACTTTAATTTTCGGTTAAATGACGAACGATGATTACTCGACTTGAAAAGACTGTTTAAATGACAAGAATGACAAGTTTTCTTTTATTGTAGGTATTATTTTGGTTCTGTTGAAAATGTCACGCCTACTTCATTCATAATTCATTCATTTTCAATAATTTTTTTCTCAAAATTTTTCCCATAAAACATAATAAATTTTTGATGTGGTTGGATAGAGAATTCAATGAGTTATCAGAATCAAGAAAAAAAATTGGTGGTTGCTATTTAAAAAAAATGTCGATGACGTCTTACTCGAAAACAAATGACTGTCAAAAATTGATTTTCACTTGAAAATGTGTGCTTTTTAAAAACAAAATTTACCTGTCCGAGCATTTTTTCGAAATGCCAAAAATAAAGAAATTACGAATTTTATTCCATACTTTAGAGGCTCACTGTATACAATTTATAATAAAGGAACAAATGATTGAGCTGCAAAGCTACTATTTGTTAATTGAAATCTAAGTGGACCCAAAACTTTGTTGCAAAAGATGAATCTTGCACTCCTCAGGAATCAAATGCCTTTACTTTAAACGAGTTAATAAGTGGACTTTAGTTTTCCATCCCAAGAAAAATAAGTGAAGAAAAGGTTTCACCCATACATTAATTTTATGTTTAAAATTATGTATTTTTAAATTGTAATTTGTGTACTCAATTGTAATTTGTGAACTCAATGCTTTCTTTAAACAAATTTTCTTATTTGCAAGTTACTAAATGTTCTTTTACAACGACTTAAATGAGGAGAATTTTTCCTTATGTAATTTACGTGGTCAAGCCATTTAAACAGGCAGTAAATATGAGACGGCTATGAATTGTTTTAGGGGGTTTTTGTGACAGGAATTCATTAACCGGAGTAGATTAGAGTTTTTAAACGACATTCCAACACCTGGTAATTATCATTAAAAAATATTTCTCCTCAAGAGCATATTGCATCAAAAACGTTGCGATTATATACAAATATTACTTTTCGGTAAATAATAAAATAACTAAAGCAATAAATACCTTTCTCTATTTTTTTCTCCAATTACAAATCTTTGAAGTTTTCATCCAAAATTATTTGAAGTTTAAAATAAAGTTTTGATATATGAAATTTTGTGAAAAGTTCAAAAATTGAAAAATTCAATTTTTGCGCAAGTTAAAGAAAAAATCCTTATTTTCTGGCCTTGAGATTGTTCACTAAGCTAAAACTAATACACTGTAAAAAAAAGTCTCGTTGAAACCTTGATTAATTTTCAAGAAATAATAATTTTAGGATTTTGGCAATTTCAGAAAACGCTCTTTTCCAGCTAAGTAAAAATCACTCACTATATCTAATAGAGGCTAGATAGGTTTTTAGACAAACACAAATTATTGTAAATTATTTAACCGATTCTCTATCTCTTATGATAAGCGATATCCCCATGCTGGCCCTCGAATTTCAATCACCCTGTACTAAATGTACTTTTATCGCTACAGGGTGGTCATGGTAATAAATTAAATATCAGAAATTTCAAAGTGGCAAAACTCAATTTTCTTAAATAGCATGCCTTATATTTTTTTATCCTAAATTCTTCGTTTAATAAAGTACTTTTATTTTTGTTACGTATGTCTTATAGCTATCTGCGATATTTTTTGAGATTTTCAGATCTATTTGAATTATTTCTTTTAAAACGAACACTTGTCTAAGGTTGCTGTGGAAAACCGGCAAACAATGAACCGATTACATTAATAATTACTTTTCAAAGTGTTAGACTGTGGGGAACTTTTAATTGTAAACTTAAGACATGAATTTTTAGATTTATTGAATTATTTCTTTATTAAATGGTTGCATAGCCAAAGTTGGTTGCATCCACTGGCAACGGGCTTGACGCTTGGTTGGACAACTATATGTGTGTGTTCGAATCCTCTTCTGGTACATATGGGTTCTAAACGAAAGATGGAACACTTATGTGTCGGATTGTGTTCAGGATTCATTTCGGCCACTTCGAACTAGGTTTTCTGCGTTTTCCCAGTTTGTAAGACGAATGCTAATCGAAAACACCCAGTAGGTCGGTCGCAGCCGTAGCGGGTAATAGTAGAATAGTCAGCTCAACGCATCCCTGCTAAGCTCATAGAGAGCTTGGGACATGTATGATATAAGTAAAAAAAAATGTATAACTGTTTAAAGGAGGCACGTACTTGAAATAACTAATGTACATTATTGTCACTTGAAAATTAGTTATTAAAGTCAACAGATTTATTTGTTTTCCGTTTTCCCCGGCCACCTTAGACAAAAACTCATTTTAAAAGAAATAATTCAAATACATAAATCTAAAAATATAAGAAAATATCTCAGATAGGTATAAGACATACTTAACAAAAATGGAAGTACTTTATTAAACGAAGAATTTAGGATAGAAAAATATAGGGTATGCTATTTAATACATCTGTACCAAAAATCTTTTTCTTAGAGTTAAAAATAAATAAAATATGAATAAATAAAAAAATGGCTGAAAATGGCAGTTTTTAGACAAAATGTTAAATATCTCAAGAACGGTTGGGTTTAGGTATAGGCAAGGCTATACAGAAAATGTGTAGAATTCTATGGGCAATCCAAATTTGGTTTCATATATAGGGCATCCATTGAAATAAAAAAGTTGTGTCCGGCACCACTGTTTTGATTCACTCTGTGTAGACAAAAATAATTTGGTTCTGTGGGCCTCTTAAATTAAAAAAGAAATTGTGTTGAAATTTTGTATGTATCTTCAGTAGTTATCGAGATATGCCCCGAGAACACACTGTTGGGACAGCCTGTATATCAGGATTTTTATGTTTGATATACCGGGTGTCCCAAAACCCTCGTTTGAGACTAAAACAGTATATAGAGAGGCGCAAAAGAAACAACTTTTTTTAATACTTTTTTTTTCCAAAAGTCAATAATAAAGGAATTATAAGCTCTGAAAGAGGGTTGGAAAATATTGTTCTTTTGGCAATATCTTCTGGATCCTTAAAGTTATGAAACTAACATTTTAAATTCAGATATAAGGCACCTAACTACGCATTTACAACGTATTTGTTAGATCCTCCCTCCTTTTTAAAGGGTAGTTGTTGGGAGTGACTTTTCAGTATTTTATTGACTTTTGGAAAAAAAAATATTGAAAAAAGTTGTTTCTTTTGCGTCTCTCTATATACTGTTTCAGTCTCAAACGAGGGTTTTGGGACACCCGGTATATCAGGATATTTATTATTTACATTTTAAAATTGACAGAGTAAGTACAAGTACAGCTATTATGAAATACATATTATAAAAAAGCAAAATAAATTAGCTTTAATGTTCAAATATATAAATTCAGAAGCTCCAAAAAAGCAAAATGTAAACTGGATGTGGGAATATAACAAACATTTTGGCGACGACCAAAACAATGATTCTGAATTTAAGTTGAGTTTCGCTTGTTTATTAATTTTGTTTGAGCCTGATACTGTTTTATCATGATAAAAATATGTAATAAGACAAACGGACAACTTTATTTGTAAACAATTACAAATTAAAAAATCGAATTATTGATTTATATCTTGATATATATCATGATATACAGTGTCTTTCAAAAAGTGTGCTACAAGAAAGGACAAAGTTTTGGAACGCATTGAAATAATCACTCATAACCAAATGAAATAATTGAGAAATAAGAACAAATTTCGTGTTTTTCTATTCATATTATTTTGGCGGACACTTTAATCTCACCAGTATTTCCTAATGTAATGTGTATAAAGAGTGATTCACAATAAAATGTGATTTTTTTATTTTTGAGATAGGAGGCTGTAATTTCATATTTGGCTGTAACTTTTAATTCTGAACAACTTATTCTTATGATATTTTCTTGTATTTTGCAAAATAATGACCCTTTACTTTTAAACCATCTTCGTTTCTCGGGGTCCACGCTGTATACCATTCAAGATAAATTTCAACTGACATTTTTCAGTTTGACATTAAGGGATGCAGAAGCGTTCTGCATCAATAAATTTTTATAAAAATCGAAAATCAAAAAAAATCCCATTTGTAACACATTTTCTGAAAGACAGTGTATATCATAAAAATCCGATTTTTTTATTTTTATATAAAAATCATGATTTTTTCAAACCCTGCTACAAAATATGCAAAATAAGGATAACGGCTCCACCTTGAACACCTGCTTTGACAGGTAAATAAATAAAGTACTATGACCCAAAATTAATTCAAATCTCTGTGTTAAAAATTCCTAGTATTTTTCTTTAATTTTAATTTAAATGGTATTGTAATTAAAGTTTATTCCCACAAACAACGTGAACAATGAGATCAATGAGAAATAAATTCGTTATTATCAACGACAAATTATTAACACACAATTTTATTAAACGTTTTGACAAAATTCAAGACACTTTTGCAACTCTCTATTCTGTGTTTTTAGTGCACTAGTTGTAAATCGTTCCTCATCGTTCCACCGTAAGCATTCTTTTGACTTAGAAAAATTTGTTTGACTTTAAATTAAATTTTTAATAAATAATTTGTTCCATAGAATTTTTGTAAACATTTTCTCGTAATGTCTGACATTGATTCACTACGCGTTGTTTTTCTTTTAATGAAAGTAATTCAAAAATGTACGGAACACGACCTCCTAGATTTCACGAGGCAGTGTGTCGTGTGTCCATTAAGGCTGTTTTAGATTATACTATTTTCGTCTACACCATTTCCAATTGTAATTCAGAATTCGTCAGTTCCAATTCAGATTTGTCAATTCAGTTTCAGATTGCATCAATTGTAATTCAGATTTATCAATTTAATTTCAGAATTCGTCAAATGTAATTCAGATTAATCAGTTTAATTTCAGAATTCGTCAAATGTAATTCAGATTAATCAGTTTAATTTCAGAAAGCGTTAAATGAATTTCAGATTATATCAGTTGTAATTCAGAAATCGTCATTTTTAATAGAGAGAAAGCTTTCTGAATTACAATTTATGTTTTCTGAAATTAAACTGACTAATCTGAATTACAAATAACGAATTCTGAAATTATATTGATTTATCTGAATTACAATTGATGCAATCGGAAACTGAATTAACAAATCTGAATTACAAATGATACATTCTGAAATTAAATTAACAATTTTGAATTACATTTGACAATTTCTAAAATAAATTTGATCTTTTCTGAATTACACTTGGAAATGGTGTAGAAACTTGGACAAGTTTAAATACTAGAATCTAGATATCTAAATTCAAGGTTGTTTTAAATATTAGTTCATAAACCGATCGCTAGCGTCGTAGTGTGGAAAGTAGTACAAACGTGGAACAAAACTGCCAACATACAAAATTAAAGACAAGTTAAATGCTGAAAAATGAATTTTTATAAAAGAAAGGAAACCAGATTTCAGAAAATTTCAAACATTCTGCAAATTTATAATTTGCAAAAACAAAATAAGAAACCCAGCATTTGAAGTCAGGACTGGTTATTGCGGAGTACTTCGAGGTTATATTTTCAATCACAGTTATGTTTCTCTTTTATGGTGTTGGTAATACTGCGACGTGCACTTATGCGCAAGTCTAGTTTGTAAACTTTGACGAAAAATAGGTTGAGAACTACATAGTTTGGAAATAAGTTTCTAGATGAAACCTTGGATGACTTTTTTCTGATTTACATTATTCAAGTTAATTCTAGTATTGAACTTGTCAAAGTTTCTAGACGAAAAAAGTATAATGTAAAACAGCCTTTAGAGGTGGTAAAGTTAGCTCGTTTTCACGAACTGATTCCTTTGTTCTTATTCCCAGTTGCGAACTAGTTCACGAACCTTGTTCATTTAGCTCATTTAGTTCGTGCGTCGAATCATGCAATTGGTACTTTGATTAGACAACCGTGCAGGTTCTGGCGGTTGAAAATCGTAGCGAGGTGAAACTTGCACTCGCATAGGCGCCATTGCTTCGAATTAAAGACCGTTGCAGCTTGTACAACCGTCCACCCTCGAATCTCGATTACGTGGTGCCTCGCGGAATCGCTACTCGGACGTGTGCTCTACCTCTACTAGTTCGACGACTTAAGTCTCAAGCAGAGTGCAAAGGTTCGTACGCTGCTGAACTAATTTCCTTTCATACCCGACTAGCCGTGTGTTCGCAAGTCGGATATGGTAGGAAGTTAGTTCGCGAGTGAACGAACTAAAATACTCGCGAGCTAAACAAAAATTCAGCTCATCGCAGGGAATAGGTTCGATAAACTAGTTCGTTCATGAACTACACGTCTCTAGTGTCCATCCCGCCATGGCCAGCTAGATTAACATACACTGGGCTTGTATGTATGGCCGTTTCAATTCGCCTAAAATTCAGTTCCGAGAAAACAGGCCGTTGAGTACTCCCCTCAGCGCTGTCTGCTAAAGATACTTCAAAACTACTGACAGTAACGTTTGGCATTTTTGAATTTTGAAATTTTCTTTACTATTTATAATTAATTTAAAACCTAAAAATGGAAAAAAATGTTTAACATGTAAAAACGAAAGTCATCTTTCCTCCAAAACGTTCAAATCCCACCGTTAGACTTCAATTCAAAGGTTCGATTTCTTAAAAAATTCAGGTAATTTAGTCTAGCTGACTACATATGCACAAAAACATGCAAAATCTTAATTTAAAGCAGGCTTTACAAGAACGCCATGCAATTCAATGAACATTGCACACCAAAAATTACATTTGCTCGCGGCTTTATATTTAAGCTAACGAGCGTATAAATAAAAACCTGGTCAAGGTAGGTTGCGATCGAGAATTATCCATTGCATTTACATAACAGAATTACTAAATGTAGCCTACTTGACAAGGTTTTTACTTAGACACGAGTTATTTCTGAGTAATTGCAATGGGTGTGTTTTATTGCAAATGTCCTACTCGATCTAGTGATCTAGAACAAGTAGAATCGTTTAACCAATAAAACGTTTTGCTGGATAAGAGTGGATGTGACAAGACAAGTTGGCGCTGAAATTTAAATTTTGCAAAAGGACAGAAAAAATACCCCTGCCCGTGACAACCTTTAACAAATTTATTATGACGATGAGTACTAGCAGATATTTAATATATCCTGGATGATGGGGAGGAGCTGGTACCAATTGATGATAATATTAAGAAACACTTTTCATTTCACCGGTATTTGTCACTTTTATGACTGTTTGAACCTAACCAAATATTTTTTGACTCTACTTTTCACTCCACCGTTAGGGAAGGAGTGGAAATCTGGAGTGAAGGGTGCAGAATTTCACAATAAAACGCATAGAATGAAACGCGCCCAATGAAAGTTACAATTTCTGAATGTAAATATTTATTTATATTTATATTCGAGTGGTCTTATTGCAGTTAATTAACAATTATTTTTCACACATATTTACCGATGCGCAAGCGTACGATAGAAATTGCGTCTTACGGCAATACAAATTTCATCGTGTAAAGCCTGCTTTAGGTATTTCAAATTCAAATATTAAAGCTTGTTTGATCATTTTCTCAAATCATACTACGAAAGTATAATACAAAAATTCCTTAGTGGGGAGTGATTCCATTACGTTTGCACTGTTGGCGAGGTTTTGTTGTCCAAAAGGATATCAATTTTTTGCAGTCATTTGATTAATCTATATACCATTTAAAATAATAACTTCTAGATTTTTGGTAATTGAAAGGACAAAATCAGTTGATTAGAAGCGTCTTCAAGTTGAAATTGCTCAATGAAGAAAAATACTTTTGACCAGTGGCGGCTCTTCAAGATATGCAGAGGATGGGCAACATTTGAAAAACTAAAGAACCTTTTATAAAGACATTCCTCTGATTGATATTTTTTAAATGTTCTTTGTTAGAAGTTATTTTAACAAGTTGATGAACAAGTATTATCGTTATGATATTATATGTCAATATCTCCGCATGTCTCCAATTTTCCACACATTAAGAAAGAAAACAAAACTATGTATTCTAAGAATTACTAAAACAAATTCTGAAATGATAAAATTTAAAACTGTAGCTAAACAGTAACTGAACTAAATTCTCAAAATAATAACTAAATAAAATTTAAAACAATAACTTAAATAAATTCTCAGAATAATTAAATAAAATGCAAAACAGTAACTAAAATAAATTCTGAAAATAAGAACTAACATAAATATTTAAATGATAAATCTGCCATTTTAAAACATTAATATCGAAATCTCTCACCTTAGTTAAATTAATAATAAAGCGTTGGCATTAACTTTTTTAACTCGGATGGTGCTCGTGAACAACCGAACACAGACGAATTGTAGGACGGGCTTGCCCTCCCGTGATCTGTCCTTAATATAACTTCAGACCAGCTATTATTCTTTTTGTTTTTAGTTGTGCATTACAATGTATAAATCTTTCAGACGAATATTGAATATTATGTAAAATTTATTAGGTATTAATCAAACAGAATGGACAGAAGATTCAAAATAAAATACAAAATTTGGCAAATTAATCTTGATATCCCACTCTGTTTATACTGCACTCCGATCTCGAGTTGTCACGTGGCCGTGGGCCTGCCCATCGGGTGAACGTAAGAGAGGGTAACGTAACAACCTACGTATAGCGTTTCTTTCTGTCTATCACATTAAACGAAAGGACAGCGTATATCTGCACTTACAGATGACTTACAGTCATGCAGGGGGCGAGCCCACCCTACTCATGCATAGTGACAAGGAGCTGCATCGCATCGCAATTTAACATATTACCGAGCGTGCGGAATTATACAAAGTTCTAGAATCTAAATCATTTTTAATTATGCATTACAATAATGTTCTGGATTTATAAATTTAAAGAACACAAATAGATGAAAACGAAATTTTAAAAATGTTCAAAATTATTTTAAAGATTAAATTGTTTTGATAAATTGTATCACAAAATCTTATAAATGGACACTAATTATACGCACCGTTTATAAGATTTTGTGATACAATTTTCATCAGACAAGAACCTGCTTTAATTATGTATTGATAAACTTTAACAGGGTGGGCAGTGCCCACCCTGCCCACCCCGACGAGCCGCCACTGCTTTTGACACTAGTTGCGTTTATTCTGAATGATTGACTTCCTTTATTGTATGTTTTTATGAAAATACAACCGAAAACTAGCTGTAGCTCTAGCATAACATTTCTTTCAGACAACACTTCTTTTGTTTTCAAGTTACAAGCAAAAATTGAGATTTTTGACTGTTCGTCAATCACTTATATCTCGTTTATTTTTACAGAATATTAAAAAACTGTTTCGACATTATTAGGACACTTTTTCGAATACAATTCAGTGGTGTAGTTGGTTTTTTGATATTTAGTTAAATTTTCGAGTTATAACATAAAGTTATATTTTTTTAAATGGAAATCATAATAGGCAATGTCATTATTAAATAGAGACTTTTTTTCTGTTTTCAAGGATATATTCTTTATTGAGTTTATTTTTTACAATTAATAGAATAAACCGCTTTTTTATTATTCTTTGGTGTGTTATGTTCTTAGTAGGCTGGCTTCATTACAGTGCCGATATACATATATTTTTTGTTTTTATTAAATATCAACAAAGTTTGATGATTAGATAGATATCCACAAGAATAAGATATACTATCGATATCATAAAAAACTAGGACAACTTTTAAATCCAGTAGCCATGCGTTTCCATTATTTTATTATATTGAATCTTACTTTGCTGTCAAGTCAGTAACTGCATTTTTGTTAACGCTGAAATTCTGTGCAATTTGTCTAATTGTGACACCCTTTTCTATGCAAACAGCTATCCTAGCTTTTAAAACAATATTTACTGTAGGAATGATTACAATGAGTGACCATTTCAAATAATTTTAAATTTATGGTCGGTAGCACTTTTACACAGCTTAAAAATCTTGTCCTAGTTTTTTATGATAGTAATAGTACATTGCGACGAACATAAGAGAGAGAGAAAACTACCGCCGATAGAGCTGGCGTCGGTCAAAACATTGTGCGCGTTCAACAGACAGCAGCTGCCGAGTTGCTTACTTAGCAATCGTTTGTGATTGGTTCACATTAAGGTAATAGCCAATCACAGACGATTGCTAAGTAAGCAACTCAGCACCTGCTGTCCGTTGAACGCGACTATTGGTTACGTGCATGTTTTAACGCGGCAGTGCTTAAATTGTGATTTTGTTGTGATATTATTTTTTTTAGTTTACTTACAAGTTATTTATTGTGATTTATCAGGAGTTGTGTTTATTATCTACTTTCATTTCAATATTGTTTAATTTTGTATTTTTCATTTCTGTAATAAATTTCTTATTTTTAAGATGGTTTTAATTTATACATACAGGGTGTCAATGAAATGTGGCACCAAAAGTATAAAGCGTGGTACACAATGAGCGCGAACTGTACGTTCTCTTGACGCCGCAGTCTGTCAAATTACGTTACCTGTTAAAGCGTGGAGTACAATGAGCGCGAACTGAACGCTCTCCTCTGTCAAACTAACTGTGAAACGAATGCCAAACTCTGGTCTTTTTGATAATATTTTTATAATGTGTGTCCTTTTTGTTAAACAGAAAGGGATGCTTCGTTACTTCCTCTATAATTTTCTCACTTAAACTCATCTTTGTTATCTCTGTGCAATAAAAGTAAGGTTAGGTGCCGACCATCGGCGCGTAAAAGTTAAAAGTTCAGCAACTTTTACGCTACAGCGCTCTCGACGCTGTTCATTGTGCGTAATGCCATATTCTAACTAAGATTTAACTACGAGTTGACAGATTGCGGCGTCAAGAGAACGTCCACTTCGCGCTCATTGTGTTCCACGCTTAAGGCGCTAATCTTTGGGGTGTCTATATGACGAATTTCTACTTAAGGCCACTTTACAGTTCGCAATTGTCATTGCCGGCAATAAATAATTGCAGCAATGAAGACTTGAGCAATTTTTATTATGGAACACTTTACAGATGGCAATAAAGATTGCTGATGAATCAAGCATCAAGTTTATGACTTACTAAAAAACAATCATTTTATTAAATTTGTTTGTGTTAAAGTAGCAATGTATTCCAACAATTGTCGGAAAAAAATAAGTGCTGCTCTGTGCATACTTATTGCAAGTTCGGCATTAATGGTAGGAAATCGACCTAATCGTTTCACATAAGGTTTTTTTCTTATTTTTATGAAGTTGGTATTTCACAAATTACCAACAAATTCCCCAGAATCGCCGTTGCAATGCAAGAAAAATAGGTTCGGAGCTATTTTCTGCAATGCAATGAAAAATTGCCACAGTTGATCAAAATACAAATACTGCGCATGCGTGCAATACAAATCGCCGCAATTATTTATTGCGGACAATGAAAATTGCGCACTGTAAAGCGGCCTTTTGAAATATAGTTTTTTGCTTCTTCGTTGTACAAGAAGCAGTTTAAGAATTTTAAATCTGGCAACCCTAAACACTAAGGCCTGTATTGGAGTTTGCAGCTAAGCGTTCGCCACCTGGTGTCAACTAAACAAACCCTTGTATACTACGTAACAAATCGTGTTTTGGCGTCGATCCTGAGTGTATGATGTATCAGAATTGTGTTATATGTGACATTCACATTAAATCAACTTGTGTATTTGTATTAGTACGCACTTTAACACGTGCATTACAAAAATTCCATGTAGCTTACAGAGGTTCAGATTTATCCATGGTAGCGCTGCGATCTTAAAATCAAATGCGTATAGTGTATGCACAGACAAATCTCAAGGTGAACTTGAGGAAAAAGTGATTCTTAAAGCTAACTTCATGTGTTTTGCCTTAATTTCTAAGGTTATACCACAGAATACACAGAAGAAAAACTCTCAAGTGGGGGTAAAGTTTGCGCATCCAAATGGCGGTGTTTTGTTTGCGGTAGTTTGTGTTTTTTTATTTCTTTGATTAAACATTAAGGGCCAGTTTCATACACTACTCAAAAATGTCTAAGGGACAAGCACATATCGTGATCGCGTTAAAACAAAATTGATTTAAAACTTGTTATTTAGTTTTTATTTGCTACTTTTTTGTAAAACAAAACAGAAACTAATATTTTTAACGATAATGATTATAAATGAGAAACAAAAAAGGTTCACAAAGTCAATGTAATGAAAATACAAATCTAATTAAGTAATGTTAATACTTCTAAACAAATAAAATTTATACAATTAAACCCAAATTATTAAAAATTAATATTTAGTATGTCCTCCTCTGTTGCTGAGGACAGCCCTACATCGTCGTGGCATACTCATTATGAGGTTATTAATTTTTTCTTGAGGTATTCCTCTCCAGAGATTTTGCAAACAATTAAACAACTCTTGTCTGTTTTGTGCGTGATCTACATGGGATATAAATTGTCGCTTTAACATATCCCATGCATGTTCTATTGGGTTTAGGTCGGGCGAGTTAGCTGGCCATGCCATAGTTGTAATTCCTGCTTCTTCAAGTGAGTCCCGAACTATCCTGGCAATATGTGGTCGAGCGTTATCATGCATGAAGATAAAGTTGGGACCAAAATTGTTTCCAAAAGGAATAACCACTGGTTGAATAACTAAATCATTATACTGAACAGCATTAACAAAATTATCTAAAAATACGAGATCTGTTTTCATATTGATACCAATACCGGCCCATACCATAATCGTTCCACCGCGATATTTATAGACCTCCTGAACATTTCGCAGACGATTTATCTGTCCCTTCTCTCTCCAAACAAATTTTCTTCGAAGCGAGACTCGTCACTAAACATCACATTACCCCATTGTTCTTCTGTCCATTCAAGATGATTTCTTACAAAATCAATTCTAGCAGCTCTGTTATTAGGTGGAATAGGTGGACCTCAAAGGTCGTCTAGCATGAAGATTAACCTCGTGTAAGCGATTTCGCACTGTTTGATCGCTAACTGTTATGTGTTTCGTGTAACCTTCCAACGATTTCAGAAGCAGTAACTGTATTGCCTTCTGGTCGTTAATTGCATATAACGATCTTGTTGTCTTGTTGTAACACGTGCTTTGCCTCTATGACGTTCCGACACTTCTCCCGTTTCTCTGTATCTGATGCTAAGTCGATTTATGACACTCTTATTTGTCCCAATAGCTTCAGAAACAGCACGTTGAGTCATGCCTGATTCCAGCATTCAGACAGCTCTTAACGACTCCTCACGACTTAAATGACGCCTAACCATATTATTTTATTAATAACTTTCAAAAAAAAACGGAACTTTCAATTGAACAGCAATTTTATGCGTGCCTTCTAAATTTATCGGGTTGTTACTAACGCTTTGTTTGCAAAGTATATGTAACATTTCGCAGACGATTTATCTGTCCCTTCTCTCTCCAAACAAATTTTCTTCGAAGCGAGACTCGTCACTAAACATCACATTACCCCATTGTTCTTCTGTCCATTCAAGATGATTTCTTACAAAATCAATTCTAGCAGCTCTGTTATTAGGTGGAATAGGTGGACACCTCAAAGGTCGTCTAGCATGAAGATTAACCTCGTGTAAGCGATTTCGCACTGTTTGATCGCTAACTGTTATGTGTTTCGTGTAACCTTCCAACGATTTCAGAAGCAGTAACTGTATTGCCTTCTGGTCGTTAATTGTATATAACGATCTTGTTGTCTTGTTGTAACACGTGCTTTGCCTCTATGACGTTCCGACACTTCTCCCGTTTCTCTGTATCTGATGCTAAGTCGATTTATGACACTCTTATTTGTCCCAATAGCTTCAGAAACAGCACGTTGAGTCATGCCTGATTCCAGCATTCAGACAGCTCTTAACGACTCCTCACGACTTAAATGACGCCTAACCATATTATTTTATTAATAACTTTCAAAAAAAAACGGAACTTTCAATTGAACAGCAAATTTATGCGTGCCTTCTAAATTTATCGGGTTGTTACTAACGCTTTGTTTGCAAAGTATATGTAATACTGACACCTTTGACTGACACTAATTCAATTACTTGCTAGAAACAGTCGATTTGATATTGTTAATATTTGTTAAACATGGCAACTAGATGTATAACCCAATAATAATGAACATATTTGAAAATATAAGATTGTCCCCTAGACATTTTTGAGCAGTGTATTTGTTTAGACATCTGAAAACGACTTTAAATTTAAAGTCGCCTTTAAATTCGATTATGAAACTGGCCCTTATAGACATTAATATTACCATGAGTAAGCGTAAGAGTAGAATGGTTTGTGCGACAAAAAAATGCGAAAACAAGGCCTACAATGGTTATTTGGTTTTCTTTACTTTTCCAAATGAAGGAGCAATGTAAGAAAGTATTAAATTATTATTAAATTACAACTTATGGAAGTCCAGACTTCGGTCCCACATTTTATAAATACGGGCCTGATGTTCTGCTCCTCTCAAAATATAGCTGCCGCTGGCTAACAGAGATCAAAGGCGCCATCGACGAGTTTGCCTTCTGATTATTTCTTATTCTGTGGTTATACCTTCCTTATATCATAAATCAAAATTTGACATAAATTGAAAAATCTTAAACAAGCTAAAAATTGAATTTCAATTAGAATGGGCAATCCATGTTGATTTATTTTAATTAATCTGTCTAACGAGAGGTAAGACTCTCTAATTTGTTTCTTATAAAACCGAAGTCATCGTTTAAATTCACTCTCTGAATAAAACTCAAAAGGATTTTGGTCATCACGAATGGTGGGTCTCCCACGCCATGTGCTCACCCTTCTAGAATTTGTATTTTTTTAAAAGTAGGACTTCCTGTTTCGGAAGTGATGTCGGAAGAGGCAAATATAATGAATCCTTATTTCTTGTAAAATGGTTATGAACGTCCGAGTTCCTTTTTAAATCTCTGGTATTCTTATATAACAGTGTCAATAATTCTAAAATAAAAAGTGAATAAATAGTTAAAATTTTTAATTTAATAAATAGCGGACGACAATATGCATTATAATCTGCTCGAGACATAATTCTAATAACTCTTTTTTGAGTTATGAATATTTTGTTCATATTTTCCAAGCTACTAAAACCAAGACCCCAAAAACTAATGCCGTACCTAAGCTTAGATTCGAATACAGAATGGTAAACTTCTAATTCAGCTTTATAACCAAGGTTTAAATAAATAGTATGAATTAAGAAGCAGTCTTTAGCCAGTTTATTTGCTAAATCTTGAATACGATGATTCCATTTTAAATCTTTGTCAAGAATTAATCCTAAGAAGTTATGAGTAAAAACTTGATTAATAAAGTTACCAGCTAAACCCAGCTTTAAAGGCTCGTTATTCCTGAATGTAATTAGCTTAGTTTTATCGATGTTCAACTTTAACAGATTGCTGTTAAACCAAGTTTGCAAAATATTTATATCTTCGTTAATTTGGTATATTATGCTTTGAATATTAGGTGCTGACCAACAGATCAGCAAAGAGTGTAAGATAATTTTAACGTTGTAATATCATTAATATACAAAATAATATACAAAAGGGGTCCCAGCACCGAACCTTGTGGGATACCATTATTTACCATTAAAAATTCAGATTTAACTTTTTCAGATTTTAAAGTGAAGTCAACAAGCTGATGTCGATTTGTTAAATATGACTTAAACCAATCATTGAGGATGCCTCTAAACCCGTAATTACGTAATTTTTCAAGCAGAATACTATGATGCACACAGTCAAATGCTTTTACTATATCACAGAACATGGTCACTACAAAAGATTTCTTGTTTAAGTTTTCATAAATATAAGATATGCAATTGAAAATAGCGTCACTGGTACTCGTTTTTAATTTAAATCCGTATTGCATCGAAGATAAAATATAATGCGTTGTTAGAAATGACATAATTGACTTTTTAACAATTGATTCGATTATTTTTGAAAATACGGAAGTGAATGCTATCGGACTGAAATTAGAGATGCTATGATCATTGCCTCCTTTGTGAAGTGGTACTTCACGAACCTGTTTTAGGAATAAAGGAAATATTCCAGTTTGAAAACTTTCATTAATTAAATCAGTAAATATTTGCAAAACCGGAGTGGGCACGAATTCTATTATCTTTAAACTTATCTCATCAATACCGTAAGAATTTGACTTTTTAATTGACTGTATTGCCTCCATGACTTGAGAAATATTAATTGGCGCAAAAAAAAGTCTTAGGATTAAAAGAATTATTTATGAAATTCAATGGGTCGACTGTTTGAGAAATCGTTGATTTTAATTTATCAGCAATGGAGCAAAAATATCTATTTAAATTAACCTTTACGTTGTAAGATTTTTTTCTTTCTAGCAATTCATTTACATATAATATTCCATGATTCACGCTGAACATTATTAGCAGATATTAATCTATTTTCAAAGGCCAAACGTTTCGCCTCACGAATAAGCACTTGTAATATGAATTTGTAGCGTTTAAAATATGAGTTAAACCATTCGGCTTTAAAAACTTTTTTAAATAATACAAATTGTTTTTGTTTTTTATAGAGATACGCAATCCTTTTGTCAACCATGATTCATTTTTGTTAAAAGAAACTTTTTTGTATGGAAATGACTTATTAAAGATATCAACGAATGAGTTGAACTTATCATCACAATCGCCTATTAGCACTTCATCCCAATTAATAATTTGCCAAGCTGCTTGAAATATTGTGTAATTATTTTTAAAATAAATTCTTTTTAATTCTATGTTATTAGCAGTTTTCTTATAACATATATTGAACAATTTCAGAAAAATATAACTGATCAGATAAACCACTCTCACCAATTTCTATATCAGCATTCTCGCCAAATAAAATTTGAACAGACGTAGTCAATCAACGTAGCTGAGTAGGCAGTTGTTCTAGTTGGTTCAGATACATGCATAGATAAGCCATAACTTTCAAAAATATTAAGCAAATACTGTACAGTGTCATTATTCTCAGTAAAATTAATATTAAAATCGCCGGTTAGAATTAACCTGTCTGACGACGAAAAATTTTACAGTACCTAATCCTTCTAAGTCTGTTAAAAATGCTTTTACACAACTAGAGGGACTTCTATAAATACAAAACACATACAATTTAAAATCTTTGAAATGTGCAGCGGACAATTCGAACGTAAGTTCAGAAGAGGTTTGCTCTTTTAAATTCCATTTGGACGCATCAATGTCATTAAGGCCCAATTTTACAATCGTGGAATAAGAACGGAATAACTGTGCGCCAAATATCCTTTAATGTTCCTCCATATCTACGTCACACCTACGTCACGTTATACCACAGGTTATACCAATAATAGTGCTTATCCGACGATTGTAAAATCGGGTCTTAAAGTGAGAATTGCCGAACCACCGTCTTTTAGAGATTTTCTATTAAAGCTGGACACAAATTTATACTCAGGAATGAAAATTGACTCTGCTGGTTTTAGCCAGTGTTCAGTTAAACATACAATGGGAGAAAATTTTAAAAATTCTAACGTAGCAAAAAATTCGTCAGATTTGTTCCGTAGACATTGAATATTCAATACTAGTAAAGATAAGCTAGAACCTAGAAAGTTCGACTTGCCCGCTGTATTACAAGTGCCGTTGATTTCTAATGAAAATTTGTTTCCTGAGATACATGATTTAAATTACATTCAACAGTCTTAATATGAATAACACCTGTGGCCCCCTGTTCATAAATAAATCTGTTTTTAAAGCTTTTTTGCGAATAGCGTTAACATCGTTGAGCAATTTGGCAATGTGACTAAAGAGTAATTTTTTTTTACTAAAACCTAAATGAGTAGAGTTAGTGTAATCATTATAATTGAAAAAATTATTTGTGTCAATAAAATGAGCCGTATTTCCCATTTCTATCACAGCCTTGTACATATTAAGATTAATGTCGTAAATGAATTTATTTAGAACGGGGCGATTTTTTTGAAAGGGTATTGAAATTATCACTTGAGTCGTATGACTTGTTAACTGTAAAAAAATTTTCACCTCATTTATATTTAAGTGGCCATTTATAAGCGCGTCGTTCGTACCTGCCCACACTATTACACAATCTTCCTTCATGGAATGCGTTATCAATTTACCTGCATCAGACACCACATCCTGGAAGGTCGCATTAGGTTTGATTTACATCTGAATCTTCAATAAATTTTATCTTCAAAACTGTGCATGTTAAACCCTCATGCATATAGTTTTTTGGCTTTGTTTTTTCAAATACTACTTGCGGTTAACGGGTCGGACACTTACTTTGAATCACGCTGTATATCCACTTTTGATAAGATGGGCATTTCATAAATTATAAAAGATACAGAATAATTAAATTTGAAAAATCAGCGATATTTTATTGTTTATAAGAATAGAATAACATTAGGTTTAATACTTTAGTAATGCTGAGCTTTAAGTTTTCTAATGTCTTGTCTTGTTTATTGAAATTTATCAAACAACATATACCTATAATCTTTTTAGACTCTAGAGGGCCACGTTTTTTTTTCGTTAAGTTACGTACATGAATTTTGATAGAACTCAAAATGTGACAAATGTAAAATTCTGACACTTTAACGTCAGTCCCATCAACTACATAATCAGGGCTAGCTAACTTGAATAGGAATACCCGTTCCAATACTAAAAAGAGATAGAAGATATAATTCCGGATCGGAAAATCGGTGCGCTAAAATCGTTACTGTTGCAGGTTCCTGTAATTTTTTGGATTTTACTGGAATTAAATTAAACAATTAAATTGCTTTTGCCCAGGAGCACTAATGATCCCACTAAAAGTGAGTTGGGCAGTAGAAAGTATTAAAAGGAGACTTTAAATTTAAAGTCACTTTTAGATGTAAAAACAACTGTGAAATTATATTTGTTTACACATCTGAATCACAAAATTTGACTTAAATTTTAAAGTCTCCTTTAAATTCGATTTTGAAACTGGCCCTAAGGGCCGTTTTCATAATAGAACTTTAAATTTAAAGTGACTTTAACCTATAAAAACACATTAGTTTTCCTATGCTTAAAGTGACTTTAAATTAAAGTTTCCTTTAGCACTATTATGAAAACGGCCCTAAAGCAAATAAATTCGAAAAGATTTATGGAAAGTGCATTTTGTATGCACGCATGTTTGTAAGAGAATAGTTTTTTAATTTGAAGTGTTATTATTTTATTAATTATATAAGTGACAGTTTCTTGTGAAATTTATGACGTAAGTATTTTGATGTGTCTAATCTTTCTTCTTAAAAATAGATTCCATATTAAACATATACAATAAATAGAAATTATTATATTACAATTTTGTTTTACAGTAGTTATGAATCTAACTTCTGTTCTGCGATCAGGAACACATACGTAGTTGTTGCATATGTGGTAAAAAGTGTCTCCTACTTTCCAATTTCCAAATCCAAATCGATTCTTGGATAGATTTATAAAATGGAAGGAAGCTGTTAATAATGCTAGGCATGCCACATTATCAAACCAAGAAAGTTTTCACCGCAGTTTTGTTTGCATAAAGCACTTCACAGCTGAAGATTTTGAGAGTGATAGTTTAAAATTATTAAAAACAGCAATACCATCTCCAATTCCAAGAAATGCGAGTCCCAGAAAAAGTAGATCGATTACAACAGGTGAATTTGTTTGAAGTTTGGTCATAAGTTCTCTCATAACTTCATTAAATTTTTATAGGTGATACTGATAATATCAGCATATGTACTCATCTACCCCCATACTCAGAAAACCCAGAATGTGAGTACATAACATATAATGTTAATTGAATAATAGAAATTACTCTTACATTTTCAGCTGTATCTTCTGGAATGAACCTTGGAATTATTCCACTAATACGGGAGATACAAAGTGAAAAAGGTACTTTGCGTTGTATTTGCATGAATATAATTACATTACTAAAAAATCATACATATATATTAACTGGAGCCCTGTTGAAGAATACAATTATATATATATATTTATGTTTGTATGTTTTCAGAATATGAAGCAGTTATGAAACCTCAACCGTCATCTTCAAAACAAATTGGAATGTATTATCATTCGGCAGTCACAACACAAGGTAAACTGTCTTGATAATTTAGAAAATATCTTTTGTTCAACTGATTTATTAAATTTTACTTTTCCAATTTTAAAGGAATTTCAATTTTGTTTAAAATATTTTGTACCTAATATTGATTTGCAACAATCGATGGAAGTTCACTTGAATGTATTTTTAGGAGTCTCAAAGCCTTCAATTTCACTGCAGTCTAAGAGAGCTACACTAATATTAAAAGGAAAGTGCATCCAGAAAAGCACCACCACATTAAATAACACTGAATTTACTTTATATCAGGAGGCCCGCCGTTTGCAGAAACGAATTGCATGGATGAAGAAAACAGCTAAACGCAACAAAGCATCTATAAATTCAGCCATTCATTAACGAAGATGCCTAGTTTTGAAAAGATGTGCCAAAATTTAACACCAGTCCAGAAGAAGTTTTTTGAAAGTCACCTTTGCCAGAACAGAAAAAAAAGTAAAAAGGGTAGAAGATTTACTCTTGAACAGAAAGCAGATGCTGTGGTAAAAGATATTTTAAGTTAAATTTTTTTATTAACTTACTTTTTGCACCTACTTTATATGAGATGTTAGTTTCTAAAATTGTTATTGAAGGAGTAACAATAACAAAAAATTAAACTTGTACTTGAGTACTTACTTCAGTTCTTTTAACATGAACAGAATTTGTTTTTTTTTTGTTTTTGTTAATTTTCTTTAAAAGTTCTATAAAAATCCCCCCCAATAGTAGCATTAGTTTTGTTACATTCTATATAAACATTCGTGTGCTACTTTTGACTTTTGTGAATAATAAAAGTAATAGTTAATTCAGAGGTATGTTTCATTTGCACGGTAATTTTAATTTATTATATCACTTATGTATTTGTTTGAGATATCTCTTGATATGTTGTACTTTGTGCAGAATTTCAAATGAGTGGAAATTGTTCTACACAAAGATCCAATATATTAAAAAAATTTCAATGAATACCTTTCATATTGTTAAATTAAATTTCCCGCCATTTTTGTTGCAAGCGCTAAGGATTTCGATCCCGCCGGATGTCGCCACTGGTATTTTCTTAGGAACCTGCGTTTTACTAGGGACTTATCGTTCTAGAGAGGGGGTATTCTATGTACATAATATTGCTTCTTATACTCTACGATGGCATGAAGAAAGTAAAATACTTAATAGCATTAAGTATTAATAATAATTATTAATTATTATATAATTAATAATTACTTGTGACTTTGTAATACTAAGTCAAAATGCTCAAAATCATCAATGTTTTTTGGCGTCAGTTTTCAAAAGTATAACTATAAAATTAAAATGGAGCATATTCACTTGGAGGTACCAACAAAAATGTCACCCTAACATGGCCTACTCTGAGTCTAAAAAGATCGTGAATGGATTATAGTACCTAATATAGATTTTAATAAATATTTAAACTATAGGCTATTAAACAATTTGGTAGTGTCTTAATCTTTCTCTAAAATTATTGTTCATGATATTTCTAGAATTATTTGATGCATACGTTACAGAATATATCATTGGCATTATATAGTTCTTATTTCATTTTTATATCATTTTCTCATTAAAAGAAAGAAACATTCTGTTGATGAAAATCTTCTATTTACTCGGAAGTACTTTAAGAATTACTTGCATTCTTATTTCTTGCCAAAATTTAAGAGCTTCATGAATAAATTAAATCAAAGTTGAGACCTTTGTCTAATTCAATGTAGATATTTGCTTTGAATACTAAATCTTTGGCTAAAAATTAAGTAAAAAATATCGTACCTACCTACTTATCAATGTTTTCCATTTAGGCGTATACTTGGGCGCAAAAGGCTTTGAAAATGCTGTGTGATGAAGTACCAAAGAGGTATAGAAAACTAAATAATTTCTTAAACGTGAAAATTAAATTAAATTTTTGCAGGGTTGTGGTTGATGTTCTCCGACAGGCATCTAAATCGTGTGTGGTGAAACGACGTTTTGCACAGGCTGGTCTTCTTATAAATGAGGCCATGTGTTTAGCTACTAACATGTTTGCTGAAGATCAACATCCACGGTTCGCAGACACTTTAATGGACTACGGTTTTTATCTTTTAAATTTTGACTCAATACAAGAAAGTGTTAAGATTTATGAAAGAGCTCTACAAATACGCAAGGAGGTTTTCGAAAAGAATAATATTCTCGTTGCCATAGGACATGAAGATTTAGCTTACGCACAATATGTTAGTGAATACAGCTCTGGAAATTTTTACAGTCCCAGGTTGGTGTGTAATTTTTTTGTGTTTTCTGTCTTTTTATTTTTAAATTAATAAATTATTCTATTTTATACAGAGACAATGCTGAAAGAGCAATGCGAATAATGGAAAAGCTTTTACCAAAGGAACATCTTCTGCTGGCATCAGCAAAAAGAGTCAAGGCTTTAATTTTGGAAGAGATAGCCCTTGACATGCGTGAAGCAAGTAGTCAACAAGCACAAACTGAAATCCTCGAAGAATCGGAGAAATTACACAAAGCAGCACTTGCTCTTTCTCATACTTTTTTTGGAGAAAACAACGTTCAAACAGCCAAACATTATGGCAATTTAGGCCGACTGTACCAAACGATGATGTTGTATAAAGAAGCTGAAAAAATGCATTTACGTGCCATTTCCATCAAGGAACAGTTGCTTGGCCCAAATGACTATGAAGTTGGGTTAAGCCTAGGTCATTTGGCCTCTCTGTATAACTACCACATGAAGAGATACCGTGACGCAGAGAAATTATACTTGCGATCCATCAATATCAGCTTAAATTTATTCGGAGAATCTTATTCAGGATTGGAATATGATTATAGAGGGATAATTAACGTTTACACTGAATTACATGACTTTGATAGCATGGCATATTATTCTCAGCTTATGAGGGTGTGGAAGTCGAAAAGGAAAACGCAAAGACGCATCGTTTGCCCCAGTGTTCCTCAGCAAGTCAGCAAAATAATCGCTAAATTCGTGGAATTATGTTGAAATTTTGCTTTAAGACTAGTCATTTTAGACTTAAAACGTAATTTATTTCAATTGGTATAATTCATGCATGCTTTGTATTCGATGTTAAAAACCCTCTTAGTCTTTCAGCACGGAAACATGAATGTTAAGAGCAATTATTCTAAGGTAAATCAAGAACTGACTCTAAACTTGTATGTTGTTGTTTAAAAATGTATACAAAGCACAGTGATTATATCAAACGTGATTTTCTTTAATTTTACGGATTTATTACCTGTTATGAAAATGCTTTTTAAATACTTAGATATTAGAAACCAAAATTACGTTTACCAAATTTAACATTTATGCATCATTATTTGGCTTACGTTTTACTGTTCATAATATAATTTAACCTGTGACAATTTATTATTTTTGTAATGCATTTTAATTGCACTTGCATGAAACATGAAACACTGCAAAGAACCAATTACGACTGTTACTGTTGTCGATCTCGAAGCCAATAGTATTAAATTATATTTCACTGCATTTATATGATTCTATGCTCTTTGAACAGATAAATAAACGTGTGATTTTCTGAAGCTTGTACTTAGTAGGACAAAGTATCCTGTGATTCAAAAAAACTTTCATCAAAGTGTACCACGAACAAAATTACGCATATCCAAATATAAAGTTTGAATGTTAGAACTATATCAAATCTTCAAATGCGTTACGTATTAAATAAATTCACAAAATATCAATTATTTCACATTTCTAAAATATATTTCTAACATACAGCATTTTTGGTGATCAGTGAAAACCATAACGTTGAAACGTTGAAACTTAAATCTTAATTTTGAAATGTCGCCAATTATGGTATCTCAGACATGCACGTTATATTTATCTTTATTTATCATGGCAGCCTTTGATGAAATTTTTTTTAAATCACAGGTTAGAATTAGTCTGTTGATTACATATGCAAAAACTAGCAAGTTCTCTTTACAAGTACATATTCTAAAACATTGCAGAATGCGCACAACGACAACATGTAACAACTTTAGTCCAGTAATATTACACTGCCTGAGCATTTACCGTTTTCGCCATTATGTCTCATTTATTTATTTAATTAATTAAAGCACACTTTACAAACAGGATTTAACCACCAGAAGAAATGATATGGTATTAAAATAAATCATGATTGTAAAACTCAACGTAATTAAGAGTAAATAAGTATCCTAACATTTGTAAAGTTCTTGTATGTAAACATGTTGATCTGTTAAATATTTTAGAAATATATCTATTAAAAAACAATTGTAGTGATAGAGAATCATATGTAAGTACATGTTATTTTAGAATAGATAATCCGTAATTTATCAGTGTATATTTCTTTGTGATCTAATTTTTTTAAATAAAAAGTTTGTATTATTAAATGTAACTGTCAAAAAGATTCAGTGTGTTTTTTTTTTTTTAATTTATTTCAGAAACAAAAATTTATGTGCGATGCTTTGAGGGCTCCCTACACAATGCAAAGTCAATCTGTACAGAATTTAGATGTTGCATGCGAACAGGACAGAATTTGTATGCAGCATGATGCGACTCTCCACATAAACAACACACCGCATTCTGCCTCGATCTGAGACATTCCCGTACATCATGTTTTTCCCCACATCTTACACATCTGGCATGGTAAGGACAATGAACTGCGGTGTGCCAAAATCTTTGGCATTTATAACATTGGATAATATCTGCGTCTTCACCTGATTCGGGAACTACAGGCAAGGTTATACAGTTATAAAAATTCAAACCTTCATTTAATAATTTCTCCATCGAAGAAGCGCTTTTTACCTCAACCCGAATTGAAGAGCCTTCTACCCTTGTGAGGCATAAGGGGTGAATTCCTTGGTATTTAAGCAGCGCCTCGATTTCTTTGATTGGAACACACCAAGGGATATCTCTAATCAAGGCAGTTTTGTGATATTTGGAGATAATTTGTGAAATGTTCCATACAACAATGGGACTACTGAATATCTTTGACATGTTGAGTTTAATTGCTCTCTCACAGTCTTCTTCTTTATTAAAGGAAACAACTAGGCCATGCGCGGTTTCTCTGAGCTTTATTTTACCAGATATTATTTCTTGTGCTGCCTTCTCGAAGGCGGATGCCCTTACTTTCTTCATTTGGCCATCAGTTGGGAAACACGTGGTGATGTAAATACTACGGATAATCTTGTCTTCAGATTCATGACTTCCAACAACTTTGATTTTTTGTGATTTTTTGATAGTCACATCTTCTTTGCTGCTGTCACTACTTGAGTTTTTCAACCAAGTCGGATTTGAACTGTCCTACACATATAGGACTTCACTTTAGAATTTCATGTACTTTTTTTGAAATGGTACGAAAGTTGTCAAATTAGAGTAAAGTTATATAAAGTTTAATGCCCAGTTGTGTATACTTTCGACATCATAAAAAACTAGGACAACTTTTAAATCCAGTAGCTATACGTTTCCATTATTTTATTATATTGAATCTTACTTTGTTGTCAAGTCAGTAACTGTATTTTTGTTAACGCTGAAATTCTGAGCAATATGTCTAACTGTGACCCCCTTTTCTACGCAAGCAACTATCCTAGCTTTTAATTCAATATTTACTGCAGGTATGATTAACAATGAGTGACCATTTCAAATAATATTAAATTTATGGTCGGTAGCAGTTTTACACAGCTTAAAAAGTCTTGTCCTAGTTTTTTATGATAGCAATGGTACAATGCAGGTTTAAATTTAAGCTGAAGCTTATACCCATAACGATTATTTCAACTATTATTGCTGGTAAGGGTTTAAAGCTTTGGCTTAAAGTTAAGCTGGAATTGTATAACTGGGCCTAAAAGTAAAATCAGGGTTCTGAAATGTGATTAAAATAAGAATTGGAATTTTTTTTGCCAAGAGCACAAGGACTATGGCTTAATTTGTAATTATCTTCATATCTCTTCAAAAAATAAGATCTCTGTAGAAGGGATTCTAATATGAGATATCCTGTACCTACAGGGTGTCACAGAAAAACTGTTCCTAACTTTCAGAAGTATAGTAAAGGGCATATACCGGCTGTTTCAAATTGAGTGTGTACTGAAGGGATCTTCTAAACCGTAAGAGATACAAATTTGGTTAAATGGAAGAAAAGTTGCACAAATCAATGCCTAATTCGTATTCATTCACAGAATAAATTTTTTCTTATTTCTTCTTGAGATATTGATCAAAATGTAAAAATGTCGATTTTCTTTTTTCCTCTGTATCTCTCGTATTATAAATAATTTTGAAATTCTGATTTAACTTTCTACAGGCACTTTCTTATTCTGCTTCGAATAGAGTAGGCAGAATTGAAGTCAAACGTTTCGTCTCTCCACGACCATCTTCAGTTTCGATTTTTTAAATATAACGTCTATCTTTTAATTATTCTATTCGATAGCATTTTTTCTGCTGATTGCAGTGATGTATAACAATTAATACTTTTTTCAAGTAAAGTTAAAATATGATAAAAAAAGCTTGATACAGTTTCGTCATGATTTATTTAATAAGTAAATTTATTCCTTAGTACTTCTTTTACTTACTAAATATTAATAACTAACATTCAAATGTCGGAAGAGGAAAAATCAATAAAATCAATCAATCAATCAACAAAAAATCAAAGGGCTAATATTTGGTGATCTTAGAGGCCACGCGACAGGTCCATTTGTACCTATCAGGAAAAGTTTGATTCAAATAATTTGTTGTTATTTCAGCATTATGTGCTGGTGCTCCATCATTTTGAAATTACAATTCCATAATATGATTTAGAGGAATGTAAGCTGTCGTTAAAAAATCGATGTAACGTTCAGCTGTTACATGATTTTCGTAAATGATCGGACCATTAATTCTATTATGCCAAATAATACACCATACATTTAAGCTGAATTGTATCTGTGGTCACACTTGTTGAAATCTTTTTTGATTCTCCCTGGACCAATATCTATGTACATTTCTATTAAATATTCCCTTGTTTGTAAAATTAGCCTCGTCAACAAGTATCTCTAACAAATTCTTTTAACGGATACTACAAATGTGCACTATCAGTGTCCGTTAAAAGAATTTATTATACAATAACTAAAGAGACAGATATTAAATAAATCATTGAAATTTAGACTATACCTAAGAAAATTAACTAAATATTTGAAATTATGTATTAAATAAAATTTTCATATAAAAATCTGTATTATTTAAGCTTCAAATTAATATCAACAATTAAGTGTGATATACCATTACAATCAGGAGAAAAAATGGCAACAAATACGATAATAAAAAGGTATACGTTATATTTAAAAAATGTAAACTGAGGATGGTCGCGGAGACACGAAACGTGTGACCACAATTCTACTGCCCCTATTTAAAGTAGAATCCAAAAGTACCTGTAGAAAGTTAAGACAGAATTTCTAAATTATTTTTAATAAGGGAGTTACAGAGGAAAAAAGAAAATCGATATTTTTACATTTTCACCAATACTTCAAGAACAATTAAGAGAAAATTGATTCTGTTAATGGATACGAATTAAGCAATGACTGGTGCAACTTTTCTTCCATTTAACCGAATCTGTAACTCTCATAGTTTAGGAGATCCCTTCAGTGCACACCCAATTTGAAACAGCCGGTATAATTAACTTTTACTATAATAAAGTCGTGGCCGGATATGTTTCCACGTCAAGTTAAAACGAAATAAAGAAAATGAGGACTAGAACTAATCTCGAAGTAAAAAGTAACTTTTCTATTTATTTCTAGACAACTTTTCTATTTATTGCTACACAATTTTATTTAAAAAAAAACTGTTCTGTGACACCTGTATAACTTAAAAAAAATTGTAAGTAATTTTAACTCACCGGAGAATCTGCATAATCAAATTTTTCAAAGTTTTTGCTATTTATTGATTCTACGTTTTCCTGATTGCCATCACCTTCATTAAAATTATAAAAGTCGTTGCTGCTAGAAGCTACTGTTTCTATCCACTTATCTCCATCCATGCCTTCTGCAAATACACTTGAGCCAATAAATTTCTTTTCAAAAATACTCCTCTTAACATATATAAATTTGTTTAGATGGAATTGCGTGTTCTTACCGCAATTTTAAATTCGCCTTCCACCATTACTGTTTTTCTTAGTTTGTACTCAGCGTTATTGGCTTTCAGTGCAGAAAGTGCGTTCCCTAAAAAGGAAACCAGTGGGCGTCTTTTCCATCTATTTTTGTTTAAACTTTCTACTTCTTTCTGGCTATTGTGTTTAAAAATTTTAGGAAAAGCAGACGTAGGTATGATTTTTCAGTTAAACAAAAATTGTAAGCCTGACCTGTAAGACTTAATACATGTTCTGAAGACCACTTCGTACAAGAAGCCCTCAAACTTTGCCCTTAACACAGTCTTAGAACTGACTGAATTTCTTCAAATGGGACAAGCGCATCACTTAAAAGAAATGATTAAAATGGTGAAAAATGTGTCAGATTTTGTTTGCTGAAGCACAGACTTCTTGACAGGGTTTGTAAACGATATCCATACGATATCTTAGCGTATCACCAAGCTATAAAATTATAAAAACAACCAATTGTTAATTATTTTACAAGGGAGGAAAGACAATTACAGTAACCTCCTTTTTCTATTAGTAACGATAGAGTTCCTATATAAATAAGAGTTGCGATTCACAAAATAAAAAGATTATTCACACATATGCCAAAAGTCTAATAAAATATTGCTTATCTATGACCTACGACGTTTAATTTACATTTTGAAATGACAGATATAAAAAAAAATTTGAATGCGACACTGGGTCATAGCCAGACTAAATACTCTGGGGAGGCTTATCATAATGTAGGGGAGGCTCTATAAATTTTTATTCATAAGCAGTAATTTACCCCATCTTTTGTAAATTGACGAAACACTATTTTAATATAAAAATTTATCATTTCACCCCAGGTGAAGGCAGGGTTAAAATTTTCCGAGGCAGACTCAGCCTCCCTTGGCTACGGCCCTGCTTGAAAATCAAGTGGTTTTGATTTTGGGTCTACCATGTCCTATCTTTTATCTTTTATCTAATATAGGAACTCTAGTAACTAGAGCCATTAAATTAATATTCCTCCCTGTACCGATAACAAGCTTTTTCAAAATTTGAAACTGGATGCTTGTCGCAAAAAGAAAAGTGTCACATTCAAGACAAGATTGTGAAAAAAATATTTTCTTCATATCGAGGGCGTCATATCAGAAAGGCGTATCAGCATAGGATTATAATGGCGCTTACGCCCTTCTGATATGACACCCTCGATATCATATGAATGAAATATTGTGTTTTATTTTTAGCCAAATAGCCGAACTAGGTCCTATACTGTCTATACACTCAGAAAACAAAATGCATTGATTTTATCACAATAATTTGGTTAATTATAGAATGATTGTTATAACATTCATTGTCCATAACTGCAAATAAAATGCTATGCTTATATTACAAAATCAGTCATGGCATACTTCCGGTTTTACCGGAAGTGGATACTAACTTTTTTATTTTAAACGGAACACGCTGTATATTATTACATTTTGGGATTCCCCGTTCAATTCTACATCTTTTGTATTCACATCTATGCGGGCTAAAATGTATTGTTTCGACGATATTAAATTTTTTGTAAAAATTTTGACGATTGCAGTGATTACAATAAATTGGAATATTTCAAAAACTAAAAAAGATAGAGAAGTGTACTTTTCACTGTTTGATCACAAAGATGAAGTAATGTTTTTCTGATAAAATATAATCATATACTTTACATAGAGCTTACGCTTACAGAGAATCCATAGAAGTTGAAAATTCTCAACAATGAATAACTTGATTTTTTTTAAACGCAACTACTGACTTTTCTGCCCCATCTGACACCAAATAGAATTTTCCTTCGATTTTATATAAACAATGTTTTATTTATCTCTAATGGTTTTCAAGATATTTATCCAAATTTTATTTCTTACTACATAAAGACTTGCTTTTCAAATATCTTTTGCATCCAACAGCTCAGATGCATTTCTCACTCTTCGTTACAGGTTCTCCCAACTGTTTACAAAGGTCTGGTATACTTTATCTTTTATTTTACTTCATAGATAAAAATCAACTGGAGTCAGATCGAGTGATCTAGCAGGTCAAACCCAATGATCAATGATTTTCAAACAGTTCATCCAGCATTATAAAAGTTCTTATTAATAAATAGATAACATTGTGAACAAAACTATGAAAAGTCAGCTAAACCAGTTCCGTTGCATTTAAAAAATCAAGTTATTCATTGTTGAAAACTATTAATTTCTCTAGATTCTCTGTAAGCTCTATGTAAAGTATGAGATTTAACTTTTATCAGAAAAATATTACTTCATCAAATAGTGAAAAGTACAATCATATTTTTTTTTTTAAATATTCTAATTTATTGTAATCACTGCAATCGTCAAAATTTTTACAAAAAATTTAATATCGTCAAAACATGAAGGCTTCCGCAGCAGTCGTCCATGTTTGAATTGGCTTCCGGTTGGAACCGCGTCACGTCGACTTCTTCTACTGCCGACGTTTCGTTCTCCATTGCAGAAGAACTTCCTCAGGGCTGCTCCTGCTGTTGGTGTTGCTGCTGCTTCTCGTTAGTCGTTGAGAATGAGTGGGTATGTCTGTTGTCGTGGTATTTATAGTGATCGGTGGGGGCAGTGGGTCGGAACAGTGACTAGGGATTGTAAGTAAATTGATTTGATGTTCTGTTGTTTGAGTATTTTGACGATTCGATCTGTTATGGTAAGGTAGGTAAGCTGTAGCGACTGGAGGTGTATCAGCTTCAGAACGTGGAGGAATTTGGGTGAGATGACGAGAAATGGATCTTTGGATGTCGTGCTTTTTGTAGTTGTTATTGAGTAGGACTTTTGTTACGTGGTTCAGTTCAGTTTGAAGTGAAGAGGGTTCTGATAGGGCAAAGGCACGGTTGACTAGTGAGTTAATGACCGACTGTTTTTGAGAAGGATGATAGTGTTAATGTGCATTCAGATAGCGATGGGTTGGTTTGCGATACACAGAGTGTCCTAATCTACCGTTGGGGAGGCGACTTACTAAGATATCAAGGAAAGGTAAGTGGCTGTCAGTTTCATATTCCAAAGTGAAGCGGATATCAGGATGTTGAGAATTTAGGTGTTTAAAGAAGTTGTCTAGGGATTCCTTACCATGTGGCCAAATAGCAAAAACATCGTCTACATATCTGAACCAACACTTGGGTTTAAGTGGGAAGGAAGTAAGGGCTTGTTGTTCGAATGCTTCCATAAAAATATTGGCTACTATTGGGGAGAGAGGAGAGCCCATGGCTGTGCCTGAGACTTGTTCGTAATATTGATCACGGAACATGAACTCAGCACTTCGTCCAAAAAATTAACGAGATTTTCCTAGAGCTTCAGGACATTCTGGTCAGCTTCGATGTAGAATCTCTTTTCACCAAAGTCCCAATTTCCGACACCATCACAATCATCCAACAACTGTTCACTGCCCACAACCAACGCGAAGACTTAATTCCCTTAATAGAATGTTGTTTAACTTCAACCTATTTCATGTTTCGTGATCAATATCTCAATAACTCTTTGTCTAGATCCGCAAAGTTTAAATGACAATTTGTTAAGAGAACATTTTCAGTTTCCCACTTTTGAGGAAATTGTAGCAAAAATAAAAGATGCCAAAATTTTTTCAGTTCTAGACGCCACTAAACATTCTGGCAGATTGGTTTAACAGAAACTAGTTCTAAAATGACAACATTCCAAACACCTTTTGGTCGTTTTCGTTTTTTAAAAACGCCTTACGATATAAAAACAGCCCCGGAAATATTTCACAGAGTTTATAAGCAAATTTTTGAGGGAATATCATATTTAGAAATTTATATAGATGATATGATAATTTGGGCGAAAGATGAAAAAGAGCATGAAAGAATTTTAAGCCAAATTTTTGAAAAAGCAAAAAACTCGGGTATTAAATTTAATATCAATAAATGTCAAATAGCAAAAACTAAAGTAAAATTTATGGGACATAATTTTTCTGCTGATCGCATACAAATCGATTCGAAAAAATTAGAAGCAATTTTAAATATGAAAACACCAAAAAAAAGTTGCAGCTGGAGTGAGCAGAATATTAGGCATGATAGCGTACGTTTCAAGATTTGTACCTAACATTTTGAAATAACGGAACCACTGCGTAATTTAATTTAAAAAAATGTTGTGTTCAACTTGAATAAAACTCACGATGAAACACTTGATAAAATAAAAATTTTGTTAACTAAAAATCCGGTCTTGCAATATTATAATCCAAATATAGACTGGTTTTAAGTGTTGACGCTAGACGCTAGCGGTACCGGAGTAGGAGCAGTCCTTCTGCAGAATAATCTACGTGTGGCTTATGCTTCGAAAGCTCTCACTACTTGTCAGAAAGCTCGGGCACAGATAGAAAAAGAGATGTACGCCATTGTATTTGGATGTGAAAGCTTCCATCAATACATTGCGGGAAAACCAATTAAAATCGAAAGTGATCATAAACCGTTAGCTTCGATTCTTAAAAAATCAATAAACGATGTACCTATTAGGTTACAGAAAATGAAATTGCGACTACAACGATTTGATATTGACGTAACTTACAAATCAGGAAAAGAATTGTTCATTGCAGATACACTCTCACGCGCTCATTTAGACCATAGTAACAATGACAATGATATCAATACTCGCATTTTAGAAATAACAATGTCGGAATATATGAATGATAAAAGAAAATTACAATTCATAAATGAAACGAAAAACGATGAAGAATTACAAACTGTGATTAAATTGATAAAAAAACAAATGGCCAACAGAAAAAAAAGATTTATCTGAACTTGCACGTCCGTATTATAGTCATTCTCTTTTTGAAAGCGACGGATTATTATACAAAGATAACAAAATTGTTGTTCCTCGTACATTACGTAGTTATATTTTAAGTAAACTACATTATTGTTATATGGGACTTAATAAAACAAATACCGAGCTCGTGAAATGATCGTTTGGCCAGGTATGAACGTACAAATAACAGATTACATAGGAAAATGTAAAACGTGCTTATATTATAGCAAAAGTCAGCAAAACGAAAAATTAATATCGAGTGATTTTCCAAATTCGGTTTGGGAAAAAGTTGGTGTTGATATTGTGGCGACCAGGAAATATGCGTCACCCAAAAAGGTCGAGTTCCAAGTATTCAAGACGACACCCTTCCGAGGAGAAGCTTACCGGATTCGACGGCAGTGCACCCTCAGCCGCCGGGACATTAGCATTCACGACGCATTATATTACTGTACATCTATATCAATGTATATATATGTATATCAATATATATCGACAGTATAGTGAGGTACGACATTTTTTCCGTCCAGAAAACCACACAATATATTTTTTCCACTACTAGTACTATAGCCTGTCATTTTGACATGTGTTAGGTTGCTGTGAAAAACAATTTCTCGACCTGAGGTAAATAATTTTATTATTTACCAGTAAATAATGAACATCAATGTACGCTTTCAGGTACAAATCTTTTGATTTTTCAGGCAATAGATTGTTTGCCACTTGTCCAGCAATTTCCCGCATTTCAAGCGGCGTACTATTTAAATCGCCGTACATCGTTTACCGTACTTTATTTAATTGACGATTTGGCAAAAAGATCGACGTAATGTTTGTGACAAATTAAAAAATTTAAATCAACTGTCATATTGGTAATATAGAAAACTGTAAACCTTTCGTAATTTGAAATAAATATTTGTTCAAATTAAAATTATCATTTGCACTAGTAGTGGAAAAAATAGTACGGTAGAGAAGTCTTACAACCCTCGGTCCTTTACATCCCTCGGCCCTAAGGGCCTCGGGATGTAATCATACCCTCGGGTTATAACACTAGACTTCTCTACCTAGGTGTATAATATACTATTATATCGATAACCGCGCTTATTTAATAGTTGTAGATTTATCTGTCAAAATATGCTGACATAGGTCAATTGCAAACTGAAACATCAGAATCTGTTATTGCTTTACTTAAGTCAATCTTCTCGAGATATGGAATTCCTAAAATCGTTAGATCAGACAATGGACCACAATTTAGTTGCAAACAATTTAAAGCTTTCACAAAAAGTTAGGAATTTCAGCACATAACTTCCAGTCCTCGTTATCCGAGAAGTAATGGCTTGGTAGAAAGGCATATTCAAAATTACTATAAGTTTCAATTTATTGTAACTTAATGTTTTGTCATTACTCTTGTTTATTTTAATATATTTTTGAAAAACGGAGATGTCATAAGTATAGTTTAAATGTTCCCGCCACTATATCTATATTGCGGTGTACGCCACCTACTACACGGATACCCTCATGAACATGCGCACATAGTACATACGAACCTACCATAGAAGATACACGTTGTATGATGTAATGCCTGTAATGTGTTACCTGTTAATAAACTAATTAAAGCAACATACAAGACCTTCATTTATCACACTACTCAATAACAACTACAAAAAGCACGACATCCAAAGATCCATTTCTCGTCATCTCACCCAAAATTCCTCCACGTTCTGAACCTGATACACCTCCAGTCGCTACAACTTACCTACCTTACCATAACAGATCGAATCGGCAAAATACTCAAACAACAGAATATCAAATCAATTTACTTACCCATGACGAAACTTTCAGTCTGCCTACCCTCCACAAAAGATCACATCCCCTTACAACCCGAAGATTGTGTACCGAATTCCTTGTTCCTGTGGACGTGTATTGTACATCGGTGAAACAAAATGGTCTGTTAACACTCGTGTTTCTGAACATGAACTCTGTACTAGACTACTACAAACAACTGGCTCGGCCCTAGCTGAACACAAACTAGAAACCGGTCACCAAATCCTATTCTCCGACACAAAACTTCTAGCCCGCTCATCTCATTTTTTCAATCGTAAAATCCGTGAATCCATAGAAATTTTCAAACATCCCAATAACCTGAACCGTGATACTCCACAATGCTGGAAACATCTTATTAACCATCCGTCACGCGCCAACAGACCAATCCCCGGTCACTGTTCCGATCCACTACCCCCACCGATCACTATAAATACCACGACAACAGACATACCCACTCAGTCTCAACGACTAACGAGAAACAGCAGCAGCCCTGAGGAAGTTCTTCTGCAATGGAGAACGAAACGTCGGCAGTAGAAGAAGCCAACGTGACGCGGTTCCAACGGGAAGCCAGTTCATACATCGTCAAAACAATACATTTTAGCCCTGATGTATGTTAATACAAAAGATGTAGCATTGAACGGGGAATCCAAAAATGTAACAATAAATAAATAAGAAAATTAGTCGACTTTTGGTAGAACCAGAAGTACACCATGACTGGTTTTGTAATATTTAAATAGTTTTTCATCGATTATTATATGTGCAAAATTTCAATGATCTGCAAGGGGTAGTTTCCAATATATTCTAATAGGCCATTCAACATGAATATCCCTGTATAATTTAGATAATTTAGGAAATAACTTTGAGTTTTTACTCTTTATTAACTGAAGTAGTCAATTTGTCAAGTTAGATCGCTGCAGGAAGGGTGATTTGAAGGAAATCATCGTCGTTGGACGAATAACAATGAATTACGAATTTCTGGATTTGTGATTGTGTAGCATATCATTCGTTGCTTGTCTTTATTCATATGTTCATTTGTCTTTCAATTTTTCTTTATTCATATGTTCATTTGTCTTTCAATTTTTCTGATAATTTTTTTATCATGTACTACACCATTTCCAATTGTAATTCAGAATTCGTCAGTTGTAATTCAGATTTGTCAATTCAGTTTCAGATTGCATCAATTGTAATTCAGATTTATCAATTTAATTTCAGAATTCGTCAAATGTAATTCAGATTAATCAGTTTAATTTCAGAATTTGTCAAATGTAATTCAGATTAATCAGTTTAATTTCAGAAAGCGTTAAATGAATTTCATATTATATCAATTGTAATTCAGAAATCGTCACTTTTAATAGAGAGAATGCTTTCTGAATTACAATTGATATTTTCTGAAATTAAACTGACAAATCTGAATTACAAATAACGAATTCTGAAATTATATTGATTTATCTGAATTACTATTGATGCAATCTGAAATTGAATTAACAAATCTGAATTACAAATGATACATTCTGAAATTAAATTAACAATTCTGAATTACATTTGACAATTTCTGAAATAAATTTGATCTTTTCTGAATTACACTTGGAAATGGTGTAGTTTGGTGTAAAGAACTTTAGCAGTATTATCTTTTTCTACTTGTTCCAGTAATTCTTTTCCTTCTTTTTTATTGATTGGTATAATGTCATCAACTTCTTTCAATAGGGACAAATTCCATAGTAATACTTGCCTTCCTCACGTTATATTTATCTGTGTTTCTTTAATTCCAGACACCACAAAAGGAATCGGATCAAATAGCGGCATTAATAAGTTAGAAAGTTTTTATTTGTCAGTAGAATCTTGTCTCCAACCAGCTTTTGTATGTCTTTTTGCGTCGCGTAAGTTTTCATTTTTTCTTTCTTCACTTCATCTCGCTTCTTAATATCACAGTTTGTGATGTTCGGTTGGTAATGAGGTAATTCAGTGGTAAATTTTCTAAAAAAAAAACAAAACTTCTGCAGGAGCTTTTCCAGTTGTAGAATGTGCCATAGCGCGGTAATTTATTAAAAATTGTTGAAAATCACTGGACCATTGCTTTCCTGTAGTGACACTTGTTGAAATAGTCTTTTGTCAGTAAGTTCTCATAAACCTTGCCACTTCTCCATTTGCTTCTGACGATGATGGAGTTACTGTTCTGTGCTTAAAACAAAGCTGGCTTGCAAAACTTTCACATTCTTCACTGTTGAAAGGCGGACCATTGTCAGTTCGGCACACATCTGGTACCTATCCCAATGTCAGCAAATATTTCTCGAATAACTGGTATTACCGTCTTTACCATGTTTGAAAGTAAAATCCTAACTATTGGATATTGGAATAATCATCAATGACCGGTGGCGTAGATAGAAACTTGTTTCAGGGGGGGGGGGCGAACAAAAAAATCTAACGAGTACGGACTACTTAACATTTTATTTATGAAATGTAAAACGACGAACAAAAAACAACGTCATACGGAAAACTTCTTTAGTATCAATTATGCGGAACATAATATTTTATAACGATTTCGGGAGGGGGGGGTTCGGGTCCCCCGCCCCTCTCCCCCTATCTACGCCAATGTCAATGACAACCAAAACTAATCATCCGTCAGCTATTGGACCTAAAAACTCAAGAGATAACTCGGACCAAGGTCCTCTTGGCAACTTGGACATTTGTAAAGGATCTCGTATTAGTAGGTGTACACGGAATACAATTTTTAATCTCCACCTCCGATTACAGGAACCAACTACTTTTGTTCGTAGGAGAGCTTTTGTTTTCACTATGCCTTGAAGTCCTTCATGGGCAAAGCCAAGTTCATTTTGTTGTTAGGCTTTTAATAATAAAATTCGGTCACCTCTTAAAATTAGGCCATCATCAGTTGCGACCAATCGTGTGTATAGTTATACGGTCTTAAAATTGCTTCCTTAAGTACCTAGGGAAGACTGGGGTTAGTTGTAACAGTCTCACTACTATCTTAATCTACCAATGGATGGTATAGTTGTAATATAGCTGCTACTACATATATTGTAAACTAGTTCAGAAGCAATTGTTACATTTAAATTTGGCGCTAAAATGTAGTGGCGATTTACTGTCTAGTAATTTCGTTTTCGCACCGTGGCAACCCTGATGCCCCTTCTTTACATCGCTATGGGGGGAAAACCTGCGTACTGAGATCGTGAGCTCTGATAGGTCATGAAGGCTCCATGTGACTTTCAGGCCGTCTGCCATTGGTAATTCCTACGCGTCGAAGCGGCCTGCTTCATTTTGCAGCCTGGTCGCTCTCCCTTGTTGATCGAGCATTGTGCCGTAAGGACGTGTCTTTTCGCGTGTGATAAAATTAACGGATTCCTTGCTCATTTGGAGAAGAAATCAATCGCAGCTTTGCTGGAAAATCATTCGACACTGCCGAACAACGATTGGAGGTAGTTTTAATCTCCGTACCAAGCCTGAGGCTCCAGTTTTCTCAGGTAAAATATATGACGACGCATATCGACAAACGGACAAACAATGGCCGCTAACGCATATTATTTCTTCTATGTAGGCTTTTTCTACTTGGCTTTTCCGTTTGGGCGCAAGTTACAGCGCAGGTTTAGGTAATCCCCACAAGCTTATACGCGAGGGATTTCCCCATTCATCGAGTGTTGGTGCCCCGACAAATTCTTGTTGTACGTCTGCCGTTCCCAAGTAGTGTGGGTACGCCATTTTGAAGCATCGACTCGGACAGGACCCCTAGATCAAGGTTACTAAAGAGAGAAGGTTGCCTGGTAAGTCGTGGAGTGACGCGTCATCCAATAGGCCATCTATTTGTGTACATGCATTAAATGGGCCTACTGAGTGACGTTGCGATGACGTTGAAAGTTACCAGGCAACCTTGTCTTTTTAGTAATCTTGCTCCTAGATGGCGTAGTGACAGTCAACTTCACAGCAAAGACGGTACATGTCATATCGGTCGCGAGGTAACCCCTTTGACTTTTATTGCGCATGCATTTTTAAGAGCGAATTAAGACCTCTTCATGCGGATTTAATTTGATTAAACGTTGCACTAGAGAATAAGCACCTTTTCGTAACAGTGTTTCTTTTTTATTTTATTTGTGTAATAAATTGTGTTAACTTTAATTACGATTTTAATTTCTACTTTCATACACACAGTGGGTAATAGTCTCGTCTCTATTTAGTGTGTTTCTTATTTCTGCACGAACTGGTCGATTGGAGACGTCGACCAGTCGAATTACGATTAGTTGTTTGTAAATTGTCTTCTGGCGCCCTTTATAAGTTTACCACCGTAGATAACTTGCCCCCATTTCCACCGTAGCTAGCAGGGGCACAGCTGATCTAAGTATCGGCAGACTTGTCACCTGGAATCGTGGTAAGTAGAGACAAGTAGATTTAATTTGAACTTGGGTGACACAATTAAATATATTTCGAAGAATGTTACAAGTACAACTGACCCCTATACCTGGGGCTATTGTAACAATGCATGTAGCAAACGTAAAATGAATTGAAAGTATAGGTACTGTTTTATTTATATTTACTAAGCAAAGTCGAAAGGAAAAAATTATATGACTGTTTTTTTTATCTAGGAACTTAGACTAATACTTGAAATATCGAAATATAAAATAAATAGACAAATAAATCTAAAAGAATCAGTCAGATTCACAATTAGAGCACATATAATTTGAATAACAGGACTGCAATCTTCTTGAGACCAAATTCGACGCCTTGTGTATTGTATCCAACCCTCTCCTGATTTGCTAGATAAGTATAATATCTAATGTTACAATAAAAAAAATTGTTCTAATGATATCTAACAATGTGCCAGAATAATAGTCAGACTAATGATAGTAAAAATACTTATTTTCGTGTAGTTGACAGAAAAGTGACACAATGTTTAATCAAAAATCGTGAAGAAAAGTGGGACTTGTCTCGTTAGCAACACCTAAGAGTTCCTGTATATAAGTTAGATAAGAGTTGGGCCATGTATGATGCACATTTTAATTGGTTGGAACCAGTTTCAAGGAGTATATGATTTTATATAATTTGACAATTTAGTTTTGACATTATGCTTAAGTATTTTAGCATTTAATCGTAAGAAAAGAACAAATCGGGGTTTTTCTTTCGTATATTTTCAAAAACATTCAAAATTAAAAGGTATTTGGATAAGAACCGGTAAAATTTTGTAAGTATAATGGAGCATGGAGGATGCAATTGTGTATTTGACATTTTCGGGATGCAATAGTTATCCGATTTAAACGAAGAGTTTTTAAAGAGGGCTTAATTCTAACACTATTTGCAGTGATGCTGAAAATAATCTCCTTAAAGATTAAAATTCTGAAAATGTTAATAATTTTTCATTTAAAGTCGAATTGTTGTAAACTTTGATAGTTTAAACAAACTGCTCTTTTTGTTAATAAAATATTTATTGTTGCAATCTGGTGTATTACATATTGCAATGGTTAATCAAATTGTGAACCCCAACAGTACTTTTGTCTGGTTTACTTTTGGTTAGGGTCTGTCCTCCCGATATTGCACAACTCTCAGTTTCTCATATGGAAAGTAGTTTTAATAATTTAGATTAACGAAGTTACGTATGACTCGATAAAACAAAGCTCAGAACTTATTTTAATTAATTTCTGCAATGAAGCGAAAGATGAGTTAAAACTAAAAATGTAGTTACGTGACGCGAACGCTAGAACTATATTAAGTGACACAGATAAACGTTAGATAAAAGGAAATAATTCTAAGAACCAACATATCCGCATGAGAAACTACTTTATAAATTAAAATCAATTGCATGATCACATAAATCAAATTTAGACAATCATCGGAGATTACAACAGAATTCATCGAAATTATCACAAGATTAAGAAAACGAAAACATGTATTCTACATGCAATTTTCAGAATAAGATTTTACAGTATAAACGTTACACGCAATCTTTGGAAAGGAATCAGTGCGAACGTGGAAAGGAATTAAAACTTAAACTTGCAGTGATAAAATCATTTCAATGTGAAACTTTATTTGAATTACCTTTTTAAATTATGTTGTAACATTACATTACATGTTTCTTACATATCCTCCTTCAATTATAAACTACAAATATAATTTCTTAAATAATACGATCGATCTATTTGTCATTAACAAATAAAGAATGACAGGAGAAAATTATTTAAAAAATCAAATGGTTCTTGATATTGGATCCACATGGCTCAACTCTTATCTAAACATTATATGGGAACTTTAGCAACACTTTTCTTCACTATTTCAGTTAGCAACACTTTTTTTCATTCATTTTATTTATTATGGTAACGTTCCATAGGTCGAAGATTGATTGATTGATGTTTTGTTACTATGTCAACAAATGCTTGACATACCTTGATATATTATTATTCTTCGATACTTTGATATTGTTAGCGTTATTTTCGTCAACTACACGAAAAAATAGCATGATCTACAAGTTAGAAAAGTGAATTTCCATGTTCGTGTAAATTTGATCCACTCGTGAGCTACGCTCACTCGTGAAATCAAACATTTACACTCAACGGAAAACTATCACTTTTCTAAACTTATAAATCAATATACTATTTCTGCTTGTTAAAAAGTATAACCCCTCGCACAACCTGCCGTCCACTCATAATAGCATGGAATATTAATTAAGAGGTTCAATAAGAAGGCACACACTTCTCTTCTCAAACAAACTTTAGTTAGCGTTATTGTCTATGAATTATAAGCAGTGTTTCAACTTTACCCTGTTACAACTGACCCCACTCTCCCCTAATTCACTATACTTAACATCTCCTTTAATAAGAGCCTCCCTCAATTTCTTAAAATGGGATTTTCTTTACTAGCTTCCTAGCTTTAATAATTTCGTCTACCCTTGTTTTCATCATAAAGTTAATATTTATGATTCTACAATATTTATTTTATCATCACAAGACATCGGATACTACTCTTTCCAAAATTGACTGTCGGATAATCGGAACAATTAGCGTCCAGCACATACCTATACGGGACACCTCTAATAGTGTCCTAAAAACGGGACGTCCCAGCTCATCCGAGACAGTTGGCAACACGAAAAGTTTTACAAACCAGAAAAATTGATGCAGATCAGTGAAATCGTGACATAAAAAATAAAATAACTTGTGACCAATTAATGTAAGAATAATTTCTTTGCTAATTAACTGGATAAATTCTCTTTTCAAAGCGAGGCTAAAAATAGACTCACGGATAATTACTTGAAATAATTTCAAAGACAAACTAGAAATAATCAGAGTATTCAATGACCTCAGTAATACTCGTAATTTTATGCATCATATAAATACACACATAAAAAATTTTGGGATAAATTGTTATCCTCCTAATCGGTTTTAAATATGGATAGAGTTTTACCTGAAAAGTTGTAAAATTTAGTGATATTATTATCTTTTCCCGATTAAAATGCGTCTAAAAAAATTTTACTCCAACAAGGATAAGCTCAACTCCTGTTTAACACGGTACATAAAGTACACTAAAGATATTTATATCTATAATTCGTTAATTCAATAAGTAGGAAATAAGTTACACTAAGGCCCGAACTTTCCACTTTCTAATAAAGTTCCCGATACCGTTATTTGGCAGATAACTTGATTTTTAGGAATGTTTTCCATGGTGATTCGTAAAGTTATTCGTCGAATAAGTTTATCAAGAGGTGGAAAGATCGGGCCTAAATAGTAAAATATTCTATCTGCATTGGTGAAAATCGTCACCGCATTTAATCCAAAAATGTAAAAGTATCATCCTAAGGATGTTAGTTCACACTTATTTACTTTTCGTCTATGGGTAGGTAAATTCTGCTGTATGGGGTAAGGGGATTGACTTCTCATTACAAGTTATGATTATTATATGCCTATAGCAACTGTATGTATTTGCATCCGCGCGTGTATATTATTATTAACTTTCATACAACCGTTCAGACATAAACGCGCGAAACCTCCGTGTCTGAACTAGGTCTAAGGTGCAGATAGACATGCGAGAAAACTTGCGCGAGTTCTGTCCGACACTAATGTCGCTAATGCAAATAGCACGTAAATAGGGTTGCCAGTCGACTCGCTGGAATGTCTGCGAGATCTGGCGCGAGATTCTTTCTTGCAAGTCTAAATAGGCATAATTGTTGTTGCCGAAATATCGAAACAAACTGGAAGTTAAGTAATAAATCGCGAAGCTACAATTATGCCTATTTAGACTTGCAAGAAAGAATCTCGCGCGAGATCTTGCAGACATTCCAGCGAGTCGACTCGCAACCCTATTTACGTGCTATTTGCGTTAGCGACATTAGTGTCGGACAGAACTCGCGCAAGTTTTCTCGCATGTCTATCTGCACCTTAGAATGCATGATTTTATTTGCGTATTATAATAATTATAAATATAATATCAACAACAAGTGGATTAAAAATAGTGACATAATAACAAATGACACCGTAGATAATAAAAGTCTTATTTATCGGGAAATATTGGTAAAACCTTATGAATATCTACATATATTCCAATTCCTCCTACAATAAGGAGTTCAATTATTTCCACACAAAAAAACAAGGGATAAAAGACGGTTTTTATTTGATTCTTTATTTGTTGCTACAAATATTTCAAAAACAGTAACTAAATGCCTGCATATTTAACGCATATTCGCAAAGTTTTACATCTTGAGGTATAAGGAAATCTCTGTAACAGATACAATATTAAAAAAGTACATTCCTGTCTTTGGAGTAGTTAAAATATAAGATACAAGTGACTGCCCCAACAGCAGAAATTCTTTCATTTTCTGGATAATACTAACTCCCTTAGGCCCGGTTTTTCAATATCAAGTTAAGCTGTAACTTTCGGTTTATTTCCATGGCGACAATTGTGTTCTTATGGGAGTAAACTGAAGGTTAAAGTTAACATACGATTGAAAAACCGGGCCTTAAGGATAGAAATGCATAGCACTTTCTGGATAATACTAAAAACTACTGCCTCAGAAATTAAATCTCTCTCTTTTCCCGGATAATATTAACTCCTTCAAAGATTAAAATGCCACTTTTGAAAACATCGTTAATACTTTTTGAAGTTTTAAATGTCCTAACTCTGTTTATTTGAACTCCAGAAACGGATGGACGCGAGGGAGCACCGAAAAGAAGTTGAAAAAGTGTTAGAATTAACTCTAGATTTTTATGTATGCAGGTAAAACAAATAATTATGTATATTTGTGTCAACTCTTTTCAATTTAAATAATTATGTATTCGTTCGTAATAAAAATTGTTATTACGAAAGCAATAATTCATAACAAAGGAGACATTAATGGCTTGAAAATAAACAAAACCCACACTCACACCTGTTTAAAGCAAGTTTCTTAACGGTACTTTGAGTACGATTTTCGGGCGACCATGTTCTTTTTTTTACCGTAACGTCGCGCATAGGCCACGTCCTCCTAATCTAATCTAATTATACATTTAAATACCTACTTATAAATAAATATTGCAGTTTTGTTATAAATAAACATTCACGTCAATATTTCGTCAATGACTAAAATGTCAATACCTGGCTTAATGCGTTATACCTAGTTAATAGATGTGGAAACTCACAACATGCGACATAAATATTTTAGCATCTGCGGCTCGTGCCTGTTTTCTCGTGAATTAATTAAAAAGGCTTAAATAACATAAAATAGAATCAAAGAGAATTGTGTCTTAATTTTCTATTTCATTTGAAGAAAGTGAATGAAACTAAACTGTATTTGTTATTCTCTAGACAGATTTTCGAAAACATTAACAATCTTGAGAAGGCTGTCAGTGTAGACTGTAGACTATAGAGTGAAACATCGATTTTTCAAGCTGTATAAAAATTAGCTCAATAATAAATTAGCTTCATATAAACTATAGGAATGGGTTTACAGAAAGCAAATCAAATATTTAATTGCGAATTAAACTAATTACGATTAAGTTGCCATAAGAATTACATTGCGAAATGTCAAATTAATAACGTCATTAAAATTTGATTTGCAATTAAAGTTTCTGTAAACTCGGCCTAGATACATACATGAACTTAGTTGATTAAAATTAAGTTTGGAATCAATTAAATTGAGATTCCTAAAAAAATATAATTGTATAAATGCAAGTTAACTTTGTCTGTCAGTTTATTCCCATGAACACAATTGTTACCATGGAAGTAAACCGATAGTCAAAATTAACTTGCCTTTGTACAAGTGTGCCTTAGAAATTAAAAAAAAATAGTTTCACTACATATTTCTAAAACCATTGTCTCCTTTACTATTCTTAGTTTATCACAATTATAAAATTAAAATCTGCCAACGTTGCTTCTTAATTTTCTCAGAAACGCACGGAAAAAAATTTGTAGTCTTGTGATAGTGGGAAATTTTGCCAATATATAAAAAAGTGTAAAGTGTTCCCAAGAACAAATTGAAGCAAAATTTTATCGGTGTTTCTACGTGACTATAATTTTATTCTTCGAAAATATAAACATATTTTTGTTCTTAAATAATTTACGGTTAATAAGTTAATTTTATGTTAAATATATGTATTATCCATACTTAATTCTCTAGTGTGGACTGAGCAATGTTGCCAACCTGGTTGTAAAAATTCCGCTACATCTCCCTCCAATTTGAGTTGCGTTGATGCTGGCGCCTTACGCAGACCGTCAATTGCCGCTATTCCAATTTCAGTCGAACGAAGGTGTAGTGAGCGAGATTGGCAACACTGGTAGACTGCGGAAGGGGGATGGCTTAACTCATGGTCCTACAAATATACAGCTTGCGTATCACTGCTAAGACCATACTCATACTTCGTTCTGTGCATTTACTCGGATCGCCTATAACACCGTAATGATTTAATGAGTATAATTCGCGTGCGGTCGGATAATTGAAGGGTGAAGGGTCCAATGCAAAAACCGATTATCTCCATTTTTTGCCGAAATTGAGTTATACATACAGGCAAGTGATGATGCTTCATCATCCAGTGCAAGAATCAGGTTTTTGTATTTTCTATTTGGGGTGACACTATCTTATACAATTTCAGTCATAATTTTGAACTCTGAAGAATTGTGTGTAAACGACATGTTTTTTGTTCTACGAGTATTATAAAATTAGTAAAAGTGGAGATAGCCGATTTTTGCATTGGACCCTTTAATTGCTTACTGGACCTTAGGAGCTGTTTCCAACCTGTATACTTTTCAGTAGTTTTCTTCTCTTTTTCTTTTCTTCCTTATGCATCTCAAGGTGTCGATGCTTCGCTTTCAAAACGTATTTTAATTAAAAGATTTTACTGAGTGATTTATTGAAGTATCGTATTAAAGAGTTTTATCAAAAATTATTTTGTAAAATACAGAATTCTAGTTCAGCTAATGACTTATTCCAATAAGTTTTTTAAAATTATATTTAAGTTTATTTAAATACTGAATAAATGTATTTCATAATTTGAAATTACCACATTTATGATTTTCACTACAACTTCAAAGTTACAAATATACAGACTGCTCGTTAAATAAACATATACCGATTGTTTCTACAGATTTTTCGTAATAATAATTAAAAAAAAAATTATCATTGAAACTTGGAAAATGGCAAAGATAGGACAGGCTGTGTTATAAAATTAAAGATACGAAACGAAGCGTTTGCTTGATCAATATGCCATGTCTACTTCGCTGTATATTCTAGGTACAAGTTCATATAAAAATCAAAGGATTTGAGACGAGAGCGTGCAAAATATGTGCGTTTTCAACTTAAAATGAAACATAGTGTATTTTGTAAGTATGTTTGTTTCTCTGTTAAAAAACGAGTTCCGTAAAAGAATGCAAAATTTTAAAAGGCAATAATAAACAGAATTGCTATTTGGAAATCGACAAAAATTTATTATAAAAATTGCAAAGTCAAATCGCTTGCTGAATGCAACAGTGATACAAATCAAAAAAATACATTATGGAGAAACTGAGAAGAGAAAGTTTCAACGTTTTTGTTTTTAATAATACAGGTAGTCAAATTGGAATAAATATGAATCTGAACCATTATAATGTTTTTTAATCTGTCTCTTGATCGTTGAACGGTTTTTGGAAATAAGGAAACTTATATGTTACTCTTTACACCCAAATTATCAACAATTTGAGTTGTGCCGATATTGCATTCAGCAAGCGAAATGATTTGCCGTTCTTCACCGTGATCAACAACGATTGAATGTGCCGCTGTACAATAATTTTTTATTGTCCGCACAAGCGTTGTATGGAAATTATTATTGATATCCTTATATAAAGTAAGCAGCTGTTGCGGAATAAAAGATTGATAATATTTCGGAAATATTTCAAATGCAGGCCTCCAATCATTGTTGATCACTGTAACCGATATAAACTAAAAATAACACGCAATCAAAAATAAAATATTTCAGAGTAGGCCATGAATGAAATAAAAATACAATTACTGTTCTAATTTCTCTAATTCTCAGAGTCGTCTTCTATTTAAAATTTTTATGGGTCATCTAACCTCTTTTTTTATAATGTACTATCATTACTGTCAATATAAGTCCGCACTGCCACCGTTTTAATCACGGCCTACTTTGAATCATTTTATTTCGATCGCGTTGTATTAAAAGCAAGAAGGAGAAGAAGACTTATTTTTAACCTCAAAGTAAATCCGCTTACTTAATGGCTGCTTTGTATCCATACATTAAATTTTTTAATGTAGTATTATTCATAAAAGAAGACCTCTGCGTCATTGTCTGGTGTTGCATCATCAGACTTATGAATCATAACTCCATCCTTTTCTCTCATGCACCGTTAACAAAGAAATAATATTGAAATAATTGTCGGTTCTTGCTTCGGCGATTGATTACGCAGCGCTCAAGTTTCGTGATTTTCATTATACTTATAATTTTTATTAATAACAATCTACTTGATAGAATCGAATTTTATTTTCATATAAGTTAGCATAACTTTGTCAGTAAGCGAATTCATTGGTGTGAAATATACAGGTGGTTTTAATAATGCCCACCAAAATAAAACCATCAGGATAACTCACGTCACAGATTATGGGAAAAATGTTAAAAAAATTCTAATTGATAAATTAAAAACCTACGCTAAAATCATGTTACGACACTATCTGAGGAATACATGACATTGACCCACCGCTAGTATAAATAGTTAAATAAAATCGATATTTTTTTTACTCAATTTAGTATTCGCTAGGACACCAACGAGTTCGTGAGAATTTACAAGTGCGGTTAATTGTTTTGTGTTTGTTAATGAATCTTTTATGAGTGTTTTGCAGTAAACTACAGTGTGTTTTTTTTTTGTCAATAGGCGGCTTGCAGAATCTGTACGACGCGACGCGACGTTTTCTTGGTTGTGTTTTTTTCATCAAAAGTAAATATGCGTTCTCTCTCTGTCAAAAAGGACGCTTCGTCGCTTACGCGAGAATAATAACACTCATCGTGGTGCGTTTACAATGAGCACATAGTCACAGCCAACTTCGACGCCAAATTTAAAAAAGCACCCGTTACTAGAAGAATGAGAGCTGTTGTAATAAACGAAAAAAAAAAAACAATAAGAAAATAAGATTTACAACGAATAATCAAAATTGTGGTGCGTTTACAATAAGCACATAGTCACGGCCAACTTTGACGCCAAATTAAAAAAAAAAAAACACCCGTTACTAGAGATGATGGTTTTAAATTGCTATGATATTTGGAAGTCGTCTAAGGATGCGACAACACATTTCCATTGCATTGCTCAGGTTTTTTCTGGACTTTTAATTAAAGGACTAGAGGATCAGGCGGACCCAATTCCGTCATTCAAGAAATCGTAAAAATTTCCGCTCCTGTATGGAGGTCCTCGCATTCTCAGATATAAAACAATGAAACTGTATTAGGTACAGCTGTGGAATGCATAATTTTTCATTGATGTAACCACCAATGACATTCCAAGATTTTGGCTTCAATTTTCAATTGCAATTTTCTCGAAAACTGTTAACTTTTGGTTAAAGATATAGTAGTTCAATCGATGATATATTATAGATTTCAAGCTTGTCACAAACTTTTAAAGTCAAGTGTTTTTTTGAACAGAGTGTACGTAATTGGGGCAATCGTCTGTGCAACAAATGCAATATCGACTAAATTTAATTCGCTAAAATGCATTGATATCACGTCAGTCGTGTAAAAATGGGGTCGCTTTCTTTGCTGCGCTACAAATCCTATTGTATTGATTCCATAGTATTTCTTGCATTATAATCGGAATGAAGTGAGAATAGCAGACGGACGGTGGAATCCGCGACGTCCACTTTAACCGGATAAATTTCTAATCTCATTACTCGTTAACGTTAAAATCGTTAACACATCGCGGCGCGTAATATCATCATGATGAGCCAAAGTGGCAGTGTGTGGCAGACTCATAAATAATCGGAAATTTCCAATCTTTTTTCTTCTATTTTTAAATAAAATTGTTCTCAAAATTCTGCAATTGGAAACATAAGTAGTATTATTCTGATAAATTTAAAGCTTGAATTACTACCCCAATTTTTCTTCTCTGCTTCAAATTAAACCGAACCAATGAATAAAAAAGAGCCTGAAGAGATTTAAGTGTTTAAAGGGCCGAGTTATTTTTTAAATTGCTATTATTTTTCTTTTTGCATTTGTCAACTAAATTGCACGATAAAGCTGACCGCACAAAGGCGAAGGTTTTGCAGCACATTTGAACTAATAAAAATGGAATTGCTAATTGGATTTGTACGAGAAAACAAATTTCTATATGATACCAGTGACATATTGCTATGTTATTTTGATATTGTAAAATTTTCACCCTGTATATAATTAGTTTAGATTTATTATTTTTGAAATTACGATTTAACTTAAATGTTAAATAATTGTACTTTACCTTAGTGTGTTCCAGAACACTTGTGAAATTTTATTTTAACACAAATAACTAAAACACTTTTCTGCCCGATTTAGAAAATGTCAATTGTCACACTTGACGTTACGCTTTCGCCAACAACGAAAAGCTGGTTCAACCAGAGATTCCGAGAAGTACTCCAGATGAACAGGAACATTGGGATGATAACCTCACACAATAGAAGTCGAGTTCCAAGACATCCAAGGATGGGGTGCTGTCAGCCGAGGCCGAGACTCCAGGACGAGCCGATCACGTCAACGTGGAAGACGTTTCAAGATTATCTAGAACGTTTCAAGAGTATCGAGGCGTGGCAAGTTCATCCAGCACGCTAGAAGAGGAAATCCGAAGCAAACCTCGAGCCTACTTCTACAAGAGGAACGAAGGAAGACGTCGTATTCTTGTAAAACTCAAGAACCAAGACAGAATCCATCTTTCAAAGTTAGATGCAATTCGACTGGGCCTCTTCAAGATGTAACTTCATATTTGCAACCTACAAGACAAGATAGTTATTATTTGTGTACAAGAATTTTTGATTTGTTTACAATCTAAGGATATTTAATTTTTCTTATGTTTGGGGTTACAGAGTTTTTGTACCTTGAACTGTATATAAAAGGAAGATTTCTGGGTAATCCAGGCAATTCACCTTAAGCCTTGAGCAGTAGTAGAGGCAATTCAACATAGGCCTTGGGCAGTAGAACATTCAATTCACTCTCTGCATTTAGCAGTGAACATTCATAATTTGTAGTTAGCTTTGAACAGTCTAGTGTTAACATTTAACAATTGTAATCAATCTTAAGCTCCTTCAGAGAACTTTTTATAATCGAAGGTAGTGAGAACAAAACGTAAGAACATTCCATTTATTAATATGGTTAGTTAAACATGCTTGTCTAAGAATATTACGTAAATACTTACCAACAGGTAAAAGTTTAATTCAAACAAAGGACACTCTTGTTAAAGGAGACCATAATAGCATTTTTAATTAAAAAGTTTGATTAAAATTTCCATTTGTAGGTAGCTACAACGCAGTTTATGACAACTCAATTTAAGTAAAATATAAATTGATGTGCATTTACACTAATATTCCAAATGTACTAACGATTACTTCCAACCAATCTTGTGTAAATGTAAAATTTGAGAATGTTAATAAAAAACAAATACATATTATTATTAATAAACAATTTCTATGTTAATCTTTAAAATCGATTTTTACTTGCCTGAATGCACTTCACGTAGCGTGACTAAAATAACCGACATTTTAAAAATCAACACCATTAGGACAAATACATTCCAGAACCCAGTTCAACAAATTTGTTTAGCAGTACAATTTGGTACCCTGGGATATAACATCAATAATCAATTTACTAACGAAAAGAGTATAATGTTAAATTTTTTATGCGTGACTTTGTCATTTGAGTTAAAAAATTTTAATCCAAAAATTTAACAAACAAATTTTATTTAACTTGCAAAAACATCGCAATATGAAGACAAAATACGGGTTTCTTCATTAACGCCGTTCCTATTGAATAATTGGAAAAATGTTTTCTACAAACTTATTATCCTTTCAAGCTCCGCATAATTTAAAATTATTTTCAAATATACAGGCTGTCTCAGTTTGGCTGTGCGATGCGTAACTTCGTTATTTTAGATGGAACACACTACGTTTTATAACGAATTTGAGCTTGTCAGATTATTTTTGGATAAGTTTGATAAGGCCTTCCCTGTACCTAAGTCCTATGGTTTTTAACATATTAGGCTTTGTTTACGGTCTTTGGAAACACACATATAACTTTTATAATTAATATCTCATTAACGAAGAAAGTTAGAAAGCGGATATTGTGGTACTGTTACAAGCCACCGCAGTAACAAAATTTATTTTTCATTAAACAGGGATTCAGTAAAACTATTTCCATTCCGACAATAATTAACGGGCAATAACTTTTGTCTTTTAATTGGAACGGTGTTATTTTAATGTCGTCGTTAGATGCCCCATAAAGTTATGTTTCAATTAGCTGTTACATCCCTATACCAATTCCTGACGGTGGAGAAGATATTTCATATAATTTCATAACTTCTGTATTAATTAAAAACAGGAGTGAGTATTTACTCAAACATTTTACTTGTTTTGAGTAAAATGTCGGAGCTTAAAGGATGATACTTTTGAATAAAACATTTTTTCATATATTGAACAGAAATAGGGTTATTGAAGAAACCCGATTAAATGTCACAGGCTGTACACTCAAATCCTGTAATATCCACAATGTGCGTATAAATATAGCAGTAAATATTTTTTCGCGAAAATTACTACCAACCTACTTAAGGAGTTACTAAATCCAGTGGCGTAGTCAGATTTTAAATTAAAACAATCACTAATCAACTTTAGCCATTTTTGACGTAGAAAAAGATTCATAGTAGACTTTTAAGAATTAAAACTAACGCACTTGAGTTTTTGATGCTCTATAGTCTGTTTCAAATCAAATAATAAATACATTTTGTACCGGGGTATTTCCAGTTTAAATGGGTCACACTGTATAGGGTCCAACAAATTCGCTTTTGTGATATTCTTTTTCATTATAAGTTATAACGCGTGATCAATATCTTTTCTAATCAAGTGACCTATAGAAAAAAATTATGCCTTTGTTTGGTTCATTATTTAAAATGCCATTTGAATTATTTTTATTGCGTTCTTATCGTTTTGTATAGAAATGCAATATAAATATGTAATTCAAGTGGCATTTGAAATAATGAACTAATCAAAGACACATGATTTTATTTCCATAGGTCAGTCACTTGATTAGAAAAGATATTGATCACCTGTTACGAAAAATTGCTTAATTCAGTAGACAGCAACAATTAGAAAAGAAATTTGATTTGACTTGCTTTCCGTTTTTTCTTTAATAGTTATTTATTTATCTAGAACGAAAAGTTAAGCTTTAAAGTATGAGCAAGTTGTTGGAAGTTGAAAATTACATACCTTTAAAGACACTGTTCGTTGGAAATAAATACAGTCGAACCTCCATAACTCGAATCTCAAGGGACTGAAAAATTACTTCGAGTTATAGAAATTTCGAGTTAAAGAAAGAGATTTCAGTTATACACAATGTACAGGGACATCAGTAAATTTCGAGTTGTTGAGATTCGAGTTATAGAGGTGCGACTGTATAATTGTTTTCATAAGAGAAGAGCTTTCCGTGACTCTTACCGTGTTAAATTAGTATGAAAATGAATTTTGATATTTATTTTACACAAAAAATCCGTAAAGATACTCTTACACGAGCAAGTTTTACGGCAATTAGTTGCTCAGCGACCTAGTGGAACTAATGGAGCTATATCGATCAACATCATGCGATTCCTAGCAATTATTTCGACAACATATGGCAATATTGCTCCATATTGTCACGTGTTGCTTATGTCGCCGTATGTCCATCGAGTTTGGAAAACACCGAGCAATTTTTGTTCCTATCGCACTCGTTTATATACTTGCCTCTCTTTTTGTAATCGATGAGTTTTATTATAGCCGTCCAAGTTCTGTACCGGTTTTATGATCTTGCTATAAAAAACAGTTTCGAAGAGACCGGCCTGCGGTCGCCTTTCTGTCGCCTTTTTTTGGCAAGGCCATAAAACCGCTAGCAAACTGGGACGACTATAGCACAGGATCCGGATCTCTCATGTTAGTAGTCTTTTGTAATTATTATTGAAACCAGTTTATTCACGAATAGTTCAAAATCACTTCGGGATATTCTCCTGAGGTTTTTAAATAAGAAGTCTAAACTTAATTTATTTCACACTGCTGAAGATAAGTGTTCTCGACTAGCTAGAAATGTTCGCATCCAATATTGAGCAATTAATTGACAAAGAGTTGCTCCACATATTTCATACAATGTGTTGCCTTATGTTGCTAGATGTTGCCATGAGGTAAAAATTGACTGAAGTTGCCGGCAATTGGGCAATTTTAATTGCTCGTGTAAGAGCACCTTAATAATTAAAGCAATTTCCTTAGCAACGGAATTGTTTGCACGTCACGTTTTGCTTTATTACGACGATTTCTTCAATTGCAATGTCCTAGGATTTTCAAATTAAATTTTAATGTACTGGGACTTTAAAGATGTACTTTTTAGTACTATGGGCCAGTTGTATAAAACTGACGTTCAACTGAACCAGGTTCAAAGTGAACAAAATCGCATCAAAATTTATTTATGAATGCATTAATTGCCATATGTCCTTAAGGTCCTATGCGAATTTGTTTACTTTGAACCTGATTCATTAAACTTGAATTTAAACCGACTTTGTACAACTGGCCCCATAAATCGTGCGGAACACGCCACTTTAGAAACCAGTACGAAATAAAGTACATAAATTAAGAAAATTATAACACGACTGCATGGCTGCATGCATTTCTGTAAAAAGAAGTTTCTCAGTTGCTTGTTACTTTCTCATAAATCATCCGTAAAGGCTGTTTTACATTACACAATTTATTGTACAATTTTTGAAGCAATCTAAATTGCGAAATATTGCTTGCTTTAAAAAATGTGTGAATCTGTTCTATTTTTCGCACAATTTCACGTCTCAGTTTGTAACAACATTGCTTGCTATTTTTTGTAGGCTTTCTTTGCAACAACTTTTTAACTAACACACTTGCAATAATAGGTCTGTTTGTTATCCTGCACTGGTGTACACTAGTGTACACTTTTTTTACGAAATGTACTTGGGCAATTGGGCAATTTTAATTGCTCGTGTAAGAGCACCATTAGAGCACCTTAATAATTAAAGCAATTTCCAGAGCAACGGAATTGTTTGCACGTCACGTTTTGCTTTATTACGACGATTTCTTCAATTGCAATGTCCTAAGATTTTCAAATTAAATTTTAACATACTGGGACTTTAAAGATGTACTTTTTAGTACTGTGGGCCAGTTGTACAAAACTGACATTCAACTGAACCAGGTTCAAAGTGAACAAAATCGCATCAAAATTTATTTATGAATGCATTAATTGCCATATGTCCTTCAGGTCCTGTGCGAATTTGATTACTTTGAACCTGGTTCAGTTAAACTTGAGTTTAAACCGACTTTGTACAACTGGCCCTATAAATCGTGCGAAACACGCCACTTTAGAAACCAGTACGAAATAAAGTACATAAATTAAGGAAGTTATAACACGACCGCATGGCTGCATGCATTTCTGTAAAAAGAAGTTTCTCAGTTGCTTGTTACTTTCTCATAAATCATCCGTAAAGGCCGTTTTACATTACACAATTTATTGTACAATTTTTGAAGCAATCTAAATTGCGAAATATTGCTTGCTTTAAAAAATGTGTGAATCTGCTCTATTTTTCGCACAATTTCACGTCTCAGTTTGTAACAACGTTGCTTGCTATTTTTTGTAGGCTTTCTTTGCCCTTTCTGCTGTTTAATTATCTTTGCAACAACTTTTTAACTAACACACTTGCAATAATAGGTCTGTTTGTTATCCTGCACTGGTATACACTAGTGTACACTTTTTTTACGAAATGTACTTTAATGAAGCTTAAATTCATTGATAATGTGTTAATACGAATCATATTCATTCATAAACCACATAAACATTTCAGGTTGCATTAAAGAGTATTTTGCGAAAAAGTATGCATTGGTGTACACCAGTGCAGGATAACAAACATACCTAATGGTAATCATTGCTTCTACATCTATTTTAAACTGAAAAACAACATGTGGATGTAACCGAACATCTGTCAAATGACAATTAACTACGCAGAATCACTCATCATTTCTTGTGCAAGAATTAGTGCCGAATATCTAACAAGAAACCTTGAGACTACTGAAGATGCTATAGGTACAATTTAGATTGTTTCAAAAATTATCAATTTCCTGCACAACAAATTTTGTGTCATGTAAAATGGCCTTTACACAGACTCGTATGTCTTTCTTTTGTTGGAGTAGTATTGGCGCCAGGCTTAGCTGTGCGGTTATCCGTCTTTTAAAGTAAGTTTACTAGAGAAAAAGTGAGAAAAATATTATGATTTTAAAATATCTGTCCTGTCTCCGCCTTTTTCCAAGTTTCATTGAAACAATCGGTATTAATTATATTAACAGCGAGAGCTTATCGGTTAATGCTTATGACTTATGACTTATGAGGTCTCTATAACCTACAATATAGAAGAATTCACAAAAAATGGCTAATAATGATTTATTCAACTAATGTTAAATATAATTTCCATAACCCACACAATCCGCTTATTATTTACTTGACATATTATTTCCTGCTGGGACTAGGCAATAAAGACTGATCATGTTACATAATAATGTATTGATAATGATTGATTCTCTGACCTCGTTTTGGTATGCCGAAATTCCAACGTCACTTACCAATTAACTCACATAAGGTAAGCAATTATATAAAAACAGAGACCGCATAAAACGGCCATTAGTAGCCGCTGCATGTTGCAAATAATTGCGAGAATTGCGTAAACCGTTTGCGTAAGTAAATTAAACACGGCTTTAAACAATCACATAAAATAACACTGTTGAGTGCATGCATTTAAAATTAAAAATATTAATTGCGGCGCGTAGTTCTAAAATGAAACTGAGAATTAGTTAATGTCATAATTTTTATAAAAACATACTTTCTCTTCCGCATTCGCAATAATTTCCAATATACATACCAGAGGTACAAATCAATAAATGACTAATAAATATAATATTAAATTTTTTTATCGTCTTCTTTTTCCAACTCAGGTTTCATTTAATCGTCAGTTCTCTTTCATCAAGTTTAACAATTCAAAGCAATGTGGGTGCCGTCTTTTTCTTACGCATTGGCTTATATTTTATTCAGAAATCTTCATATCTTCCACTTCTCCTTCCTAATTACATATTATAAACTCGTTTATTCGTCGTCACACTATTCTTATTTTTATTCCATTTTGAACTATTTAGAACACTTTATTTTCCAATCAACTAATTTTTCGCGAGTTAAAGAGTGCAACAGTTCTTCTTGCATTTCTGATTAATAAAAAAATAATGCGTTTATTGCAGTACGGCCCTGACCTCAATTTATGTATGGTAAATCATTTATACATAAATTTGTCTAATGGTTCAATAAAATCAGCAAGTACGGGAAGTAGAAAGTTTATCTTCGTCAGTCACTAATGGGAAGTTTCTCGGTAATACTCAAAGTATGAAACAGAGCCGGATTTGATTTATTTGCAGAAGGTACTTCCACTTTGATTGGGGTCCCTAGACAACCCTTCAAGTTTACCTATAAGTAATCTAAATTATTCAAATCTAAGTCTTACAATTAGTAAATTAAGATTAATTATAATTCATTTGCAAATGGATGTAATTGCAAGCTAACAAAAAGTGGCAAATGGGACAAGGAATCTAGATAGCTCTTTTGATACAGATCAGGTCTGAAATTTAACTGAAGAATTTTATTGTTGTTTAGAAAATAAATGACTTTTTGAAAAGAATTTTGTCGTATGACTAGCAACTTCACCATTAAAAAAAAAGAAATTATTGTCACGCACTGTACAAGAGACTGGTACATATAATAATTATTCTGGACTGTAGTTTGAATCGACGATATCGAAAGATAGTGAAATGATAGTTCATTCTTTAATTAATATTGGAACCATAACACTCCATCAACAACTCACTCAAATAGTTGGGAAATAAGCAGTTATAACAACAATTGAGCAAATCCGACTGAACTAGGTAAGGGCCCGACAAGTATTAGAACTGTCAGTGAAGAATAAAGGTTGAAAATGAAAATCAATGAACGACTCAAAAGATGCGTTGACGTAGAGATGAAAGCTCAACCTTCTATTTGAAGAAGCCAGATAACGAAGAAGGAGAAGGAGTCTTGAAAGATGATGAATCTGACAAAAGCACTTTAACTTCTAAAATCGTTTTCCTGTTTTTAAGTTTTAAGGAGTCTGACGACTGTAGAGCCCTTTCTCTTTCTCTTACGTTTATCTATCATTCACTCATTTTCATTGATTGAAGAGGATTACTGCGTATTGTGCCTTGCTCTACTGACGACTGAAACGTATGGTTATTTGAGCATTACCATAAACGTCGTTTGTATGAAGTTGGTCGTATAGAGATAGGTTGCCTCTTATAGATTAGTGGTCCATCAAAAATTTTACGAGAATATCGTCTTGGAATTATTTTAGTATGACCCCTTAGGTTTAAGTCAACATTAATTTCGAACTCTGATATGTCAGCTCTTCATGGACTTTTCATTTGAATTCGCACGAGACGATTTAAATTAGATAAGTTGTACGAGCCCCGTCAACTATAGGTTCGGACATTTTAACTTTTTGTTTTTTTGCAACGTAACTGACCAAGTTCTTAATAAAATGAAAATATGTTTTAACATGCTATTGAAAGTATACATCATATAAGTACGATACAACAGAAAAATTATTAAAAAGGAAACTAAATTTGGTTTCAGTAGCTATAATACATTTTACTCAAGAAATAAGTAAAACCGTAATGTCCGACCCTACAGTTGACGGAGGTCGTTGGAGTAATAATTTTTGGTTTTTAAAAACTATTTTGTCTTATTACCAACTATGTATGACATGGACGATGTTAAGCAAAGGATAACCAGGATAACAAGGTTAATAAAGAATGTTTTGCAAACAGTCCAGAGAAGAATAAAATTATGTAAAGATAAAGATATACGATGACATTTCTTATTTAATAATAAATAAATTTGCTTTCAATAGCTATAATACATTTTACCCAAAAAATAACTAAAACCGTAGTGTCCGAACCTATAGTTGACGGGGCTCGTATTACCTTACCTGCTCTATGTTACAATAATATGACTCTTATGTTTGAAGACATTCAACAATTCAACTTTTTTTAAGTGGAACATTTATCTGTTATGGTAATCAGAATGACAAATTAAAAATATCATCGCAATGTTCACTACTTTCAGAAGATTGAACAATTAGAAAAAATTTTGTTCTTCCCTTCTCAATTTTACAATAATATCCAAAAAACTCATAAGCGATTCGAGGTATCAAAAATTAATCAAATGGTCAAAATAACGACAATTTATTAATTTCGAATTAACCAATTATCACGAGAAATGAACAAAAAAGAACACATTATGTTGTCCATGAATTAGTTTTGCTGTTGAAGACCAAAATTTAAATGAAATTTGAACAATTTGATTAAAGTTTTATTTAAAAAGGTGTAACACAATTAAATATCTCCAAGGCAAGTCATTTGTTCTTTTTTATACTGCTATGACATTAAGCAAATCATACTACATAATTAATACAACCCACCTTGTGAGAATTCAAAGAAAAATATGGAAGTGGATGGAAGTGCGGATCCAGGTAAAAAATTTAATTTTTGATTTTGAATATTTTAAAAATCTTTTTAACCTTTCTCTAGATCTTTTGAGCCAATATCCTGCAGACAGCAAGTTATTTCCGACGCTGTATATCAACTGAAGAAAACTGAAACATGATATTCTCTTTCAACATTGTACGAAGTATTAAAGAAATAAAAAAAATTAAGTATTCCAGGAAAATTAAAAAAAAAATTGTTTTGCATATGATTAGTGAATATGTTTTACACTTAATAATATTTTATTCTTTTTAATTAAGGAAAGTAATTTAGTTATTAATTAGCCTGAATACGAAGGAGTTAATAGAACCGGACAACGATGCAATTAGTATGTAGTAATTATACTGTTTAATTTTCACCTTGACTGAATATTAGTAATCAGTAAATTGCAGTAAATGATCGATTGACACGAAGCTCATTGCCATTTTGACTAACGTCACCAATTTAAAACCCAAAAATTTCCTGGTTTTTGACAAAGCGTCACTGACGTCAACGAGAAATCCACGTTCTGTTTGTTCAATGTCGCGCATTCAGCTAATTAATTTTCATAAATAAATAAAGACAAAAGGAGTTCCGCCAAGCGGCACAAATTTTTAAACAAACACCAATTGCACTTACAGGTGTTTTCAAGGAGAGTGCGTACCTGAAACATAAAGTGCGAAAAGTAAACGCATGCGCCAGCTCTCTCTCCGCCGCTGTTTGAACAAGAAATTACAGGCGAAAGAGTGCACATAGTGAAAGAAGCAGCCGACAAAACACCGGCGGTAAAATACTGACCTAGAAATGTTTAATGCATGATCCGGCGGCGGTTGCTTCAAGAAATCCCTTCGATTTTCATTCTCGTTTTGACTGAAAACTAGACTTTTTTATGGAAAACACGGATAAAAATGTGACAATTCGCCGCGCCGTCGTTTTATTAATCAAAGACGTCTCGACGCTCTGAAATTTATTCTTTTTTTCTTCATAGTGCGTGAAAAATGATACTCCGGATTAAAGTTATGTACGGGGTGATTTTTGTGCTGTGTTTTTTTGGCATTCAAGGAAAGCCCTCTCTGTCTTTTAATCTGCCCAATTTAGCGGCACTCGCAGGATTTGGTGGTGCGAGAGAAGAAAGGGAAGCAGAACTTAAGGAGTATAGTGGAAAACGCATTTCCAATAGCTCCCTAAGGATGGTGTATTTTTTCGACCAGACCGTTGCTGTCGTCGAACTAGGACCCAAAAAATTATTGTTAAACTGTGAACTTTTAGAAGTCTAGTAAGTAAATACGATCACTTTTAATATATTATTAGTATTTTTATGATATTTAAAAATAATTCAAAATGATGAAAATGCCTCCAATATAATCAAAATATTTTTCTGCTTTCTCAAAAAAAAAATTCTAATTCTAAAGCCTCTTGCCTCTAAAGGCCGTTTGTACAAGATTTGGTTCAGTTTCTACAATAAAAATTTAGAACAAGAAATTTCTGGGCTGCAGATACGATTTGCAGATATGCAGATAAAACATGTTCTATTTTTCCAATTTATTGCACAAATTAAATTGTTTAAGCAATTGAAGCAAATCTTGTACCTACAAGAAATAGGCTAATCTAAAACAGCCTTTACTCAGATTTTGATTCAATCACTGACTGGTCTGAATTGTCGGAAAACTGAAGACAAACTGACAAAGTAACGTTAGTATCAGTGTTGTTAGACGAAAAGAATTCAAATCACCAGATTTACAACAAAAAGTTGCCAGGTTTTCACCAGAAAATTTGTTTTTTCTTAAATTGTAGAATCAAAAAGTACCCTTTTCAAGTGCGTAGAAAAGAAAATATAACGAAACTGACAAGATACTTGGATAAATTATGTGGTCTTCGTAATTGATCTATCAACGTGACCCAGTTGTGCCTGATAATTAGGCAATAACAATACACAGTTGGTAAAACTGCAGCAGCACTAAATTTACAGGTCATTTTTTTTACTATGTTTTTTGCCGATCGATCGATCGATAAGTCAAAGAAGTTTTATATAGCTATCTCGTTCTAACTTTCGTGAAACGGCCTTGCGAGTTTTGTCGTGTCATGTCCTTTCGTTGTATATTTTCTTAACTCAGATCTATACGATGGGCATATAAATAAAAAGTAGTTACTAATTTTTCTCAGTAGCGTTGATCGAGTGTTTCAAGGGTTGTCTTTGATTGTTGTATACAGGCTGTTTCAAATTCGACCCTCACCATTGGGATCTCGCTTATTTGAAGAGATAATTGGTAGGTTTCAATTTGGCAAAGTTGCTAAATTTTATGAGCATTAATAATCCGCAGAGAAATAACTTCTATGTTAACTCTTATTCGAAATAATTGTAAAAAATGAAAAATTGTCATTTTCTTATTTTTCCTCTATCTTCTTTATTTGAAGAAATATCAAAAAAATAAAAGTACTTTCTTGAGACACTTTTGAATACCATTTTGCTATAACACCTTTCGTCAAATTGATACCATCATCAAGTTCATTCTTTCTTGTGAGCGCCATATTAAAGTTTAATCGCATAGAAATCTACCCTTCCTGCCGATTACGCTAATATAGCACATATTATCAAAATTCTTTAAAATAATGTCAAAATTTATTTTATTTTTGTGAGACAAGACACTGGGCAATTAATGGAAGGTGGCTTTGGATTCAGATCAAGAACAGTATAATCTGTCATATTAATACATACTTGTTGCTAAATATTAACATAATAACAATAGCATAATGTTTAGCAATGAAGAAAAACGAGATGTTACGTGCTTTATATTCGTGCCACAGAATCACGAAAACAGCAAGTGAATTGTATTTTGAACATTCGAAGAGCTGCATTAAATTTAAGCAAAATGGAAATTTGTTTGAACATTTAATGTTAATATCTTATTTTGAGTATCTTTATTTATTTGTTATTATTATTTCTTCAATTTAGTTCTAAATTTTTGTTACTGTAAAGAGTAGGTACGTATTCTAGTAAATGATTCCTGCTTTTCAATATTTTTGTCTAATTGTAAAAGTAGAGTTCTAAAGGCCGTTTTCATAATAGTGCTAAAGGAGACTTTAATTTAAAGTCACTTTAACCATAGGAAAACTAATGTGTTTTTATAGGTTAAAGTCACTTTAAATTTAAAGTTCTATTATGAAAACGGTCCTAAGCTGTTTGTTCTCCGAATAGGTTTGAAAGTACCTACACTTCACTTGCTATTTTTGCTTTTCTGTTGTACGAATAAAACACACGTAACATACATATTCTGTTTCTCTTATCTTAGTGTTCTGCCGGTAATATTTATTAAATTAATGCCTACGTCAAAAAAATTGCTTTTTATTTGACTCCAAAGTTATCTCCTATTATCTGCAAAGTTACCTTCTGTTAACTACAACTTTTCTTATATCATATCAAACATTTTTAATTCTTACATTATTTTAAAGAATTTTGATAACATGTGCTATATTGGCGTAATCATCAGGAAGAGTAGATTTTTTTGCGACCAAATTTCAAAATGGTGCCCATAAGAAAAAATCAACTTGATGATGATATCAATTTGACGAAACGTGTTATAGCAAAATGGTATTCATCAGTGTGTAGAGAATTTAAAAGTGTCTTAAGAAAGTACTTTTACTTTTTTGATATCTCTTCAAATAAAGAAGATAGAGGAAAAATAAGAAAATGACAATTTCTCATTTTTTACAATTATTTCGAATAAGAGTTAACATAGAAGTTATTTCTCTGTGGATTATTAACGCTCATAAAATTTAGCAACTTTGCCAAATTTAAACCTACCGTCTATCTCTTCAAATAAGCGAGATCCCAATGGTGAGGGTTGAATTTGAAGCAGCCTGTATATTGTATACATATGCCATTATTTCAATTTTTACGATTCTAACTCTTAAGAAAAATACAACAAACAAAATTTATTTGCATTTAAAAGAATGCACTTTGGAAAATATATCGCATTGTACCGAACTTTTAGGTACATAGTTGATTACGTACAACGTACAACCGTAGGTCACGTGGATTCCAAGAGTAAGTGAAGACCCGATAAGTATCCTACTAAGTAAGTAGGATATTTAAATTTATTGACCCTACATTGGTTTTGTTAATATTTGCGTAGAAATAGAAAAGCTGAAATAATTTTTGAGATCAATCGTTTACTAGGCAATACACTAATCGACTTCTCTAAAAGGAAATAACTTTTATAATTTAAAAATACGGTAAAAAACGCAAAATTAATTCTATTTTTTCAAAAAACACGTTTTTGAATTTTTTGTAAGTTTACAACAATCACCAGATTGAATCTAAAATCACCAGATTTGGTGAAATTTCACCAAACCTGGCAACACTAGGGTCTCAACTCAAACTGGATGCGAGCTGAATACACGAACTGAAAGCAGACTTGACGGGCCGGAAACAAATTCTTCTCCTTCTCTTCCTGGCTAAAACTATGAGACTTTTTCTTTCGTTTAAATTTTGCCCAATCATTTACTAAATACTTATAATTGAAATGTAATCGCGGGCCATGTAAAATTGCTTTGGGGGCCGGATGCGGCCCGCGAGCCGTTAATTTGAGACCACTGCGCTAAATTATCTCTTAGTTCAGATTGGATGAAAAGTCTGCTACTTACCTGAAGGACAGCAAATTGTGCGAGTGACTTTGACGTTTCTCCAGCACCGCCGGCTAAGCTCTTGGAGAAAGGAGGATTCAACGAAACCCCAAAGGCAAAGGGTGGACAAGTTGAATAAAATAAAAGTCACCAGCTGAGCACACTTGTTTTAATTTAAAAATGCTCGAACATAAATAACGAATAAGAAAATGAATGATTTACAAATATCGAATACGACCCAGAAGGGGTTCCAGTGAATCGAACAAGATATGAAACTAAGTAAACTTTGTTATCAGGCGAACAATCAAATTAGACTTTAACCGTTAAGCAGATCTGCTCTACGTTCACAAATAAAGCTTAAAGTAATTAAAACGAATCACTAACGAATAAAATGAAAGCAAGTAAAAATCATATAACAACGCCGCGTTTAAATGAGTCGACCACAAAGGTAAATGAAAGTAATTAATAATATCTCCGACCTTGTGACCAAAATCCGGCCTAAAAGCAAACAGCTGTCAGTGGTGAGAGAGCGCCCTCCAATGACGCAAAGTATTGCCAATGCCGTAATTCGGCAAAGGTGTTGCGTCACCAAATGGTGTCGTGTCCAAAGGTCAGGTCCACTTTCACGGGCAGGGGGAGGTCGTGAAGCCGGGGGCACTATTCGTTTCAAACGCCGATTCCGGCCTTTTCTTTCACCCACAGGGATGTCAATTAATACAACGGACGTAAAGCCACCACTAAAAGTCTAGGAGAAGAGAGAGATACGCGTTACCAACAGAACATACCTACGCACAAAATTGCCAACAAGACATACCTGTTCTTTGTCCGAGAAACAGGCCTTAGAAAAGCTTAATAATGAGCTTGAATTCACTCGCCGTGCCTTTAACAAATCTCGGAGTAGATTCCGTTTCAGGCTTCAATCACAAAATCCACATGAAAGAAACACAAAGATAGTAATCACCAACATACGAAAGGTCAGTACGCCTGGAGCGCTGTTGAACTAATGAGCGCGAAACCGATGGCTGCGTTCTCTTCCACAATGCGCTGAGACGGGGGTCGTTACGGGGTGAAATCATTTTTAACCGGGCGACAGAGTGTAATGGAAAGGTACTGTAGGACTAAATAACAGCGTATGGTTCGGTGGCGTAATATTGAGAAATATGAAGAACGTCATGTAGGCACACTGAAGTTTGACTGCACAAATACAGGGCGACTGCCAATTATTATGAATAAATCAGATGGATTTTTCGACCGTAACGAGTCGTCACACGAACTTCATAGTTGCGTCCTGCAAATGAGCAATACATAAAAAAGCGTTTAAATCGACTTTGCCCATTAAGGCACTGTATCTTACTTTCTTGAGAAACTTCATTTATTTAATCATTTGTTATCTGTCAAATTGACACGCGAACTTGGGAACAAAAAAACTGATTCAATAGGCGTTTTTCCGTTAGCTCTGAATTTTGCGCAACTAAATACAGTGGAGTTTTAAACCCATGAGCTTCGAGTACAAACTTACGGGAACGTGCTTGTAGAGGTGTCCTATTTCCGTATGATAACATAATTTTTCTGTTTTTGCACTATCCTAAAACTTGATGTAAGTACTATCGCGGCCTTATAATTTCGCACGATTTAATTTTCCGCTGTAAATGTGGCTTTCTTTGACGGTTTGTCAAAAATAATCATTTTAAACGTCAGATTTCAAATGTAATGCTAAAGTTGTAGCAACACAATGCCAAATCACATGCTTTGCGAGGGAGAAAAGGGTTTTGCAATCGCAAAATTAGAAGATGGTTAGTCGATACTTTTATTCTGGTATTTCAGTTTTAATACTTTATGGCCAACCTTTATGGCATTTTTAAAAAAACACATGTTACATAAGTCTATACAGATATCAGTTTGTCAGAGTAAACAATAATGCATATTTAATTTAAGGCTGGTCATGAAATGGAAACCGACCGTCTTAGCTTAGATCAATATTAACAAATTTTGACAATCAAAATATATGATTGATACAATACCCGATCCTAGCTCCGACAATAATTTGAAAATCCATGACCACTCTTGACCAAGATAATTTTAGATATCTCGGTACATATACGTATGCTATAAAACTGGTATTATGTTCTATGGGTTTGAAAAATATCTGTACGTGATGGAGAAAAACGGACTTCATTTTGGATTTCAGCACACCAAAAAACATAAAGATTAGCCAAAATTATCAAATCAAATTTTTTGTTGTAGACCTGTGTAATTTTTCTGTTTTACACTATCCTAAAACTTGATGTAAGTACTTACCTTTTTCTAGCATCATTTTCTATGATAATGTAAAACAGGCTTAAAACCACTGAATAAAAAAGAGGAATATCATTAACGTCTTGAATTTTAATAGGTACACTGGCATTTTTTTTATCGGAATAGTCGGCTTTTGAATATTCGAATAGTCGGTTTTAAACATTCTTTGGAAAACCGGTTATATCCGAAACCGCTTTTTAAAGAAACCGATTATTCCCGTTGTTGTCGGCACTATTCTCTATGTGTAGGGATTGGCTGACTCTCCGTCCCGTTTTCACCGGGACAGACCCGTATTATTTATACGTATTGATCATCTCTTTTTTTCGCAAATATTCCAGGTTTGTCCCGTTTCTTGAAAACGCACTAATGAAACTGCTTAATGGTTATTATGTTATAATTAAACTCTCCAAAGGTCAAGCCCGAATGCATAGGCGCTTCGAAGCCGCGTATGGTAGATCGAATTACGGCGCTGCAAACATTATTTCCTCGATATAGCGAGAATATTTTGATCAACTTTATCACATTTTATTTTGTTATTTGCTGTATTTTTGACCATATAAAAAAAAAACGAAAACATTCGTTTAAATAAAACTCGTTATATCTATGCATCATGCAGCCGTAAACAGCACTGGATCTGTGATCCAGTGCTGTTTACGAGCAGCATAACGAGATTTATTTAAACGAATGTTTTCGTTTTTTTTTATATGGTCAAAAATACAGCAAATAACAAAATAAAATGTAATAAAGTTGATCAAAATATTCTCGCTATATCGAAGAAATAATGTTTGGAGCGTCGTAATTCGATCTACCATACGCGGCTTCGAAGCGCCTATGCATTCGGGCTTGACCTTTGGAGAGTTTAGTTATAATCCATCACGATTAAAGATCATTGTTTTATAATCCATCACGATTAAAGAAAATGATCGTAATACCTATTTTTTTAATCGAACCAGTCGATTGTAACGTTTTTACGCAATTATATTATTTTGTAAACAAATTCAAGAAATTTTGGTATGAGATGTGGAAAATTGTTCATTTTAAATCATATAAATTCAAAGGATATTACTAACGACGATGCTTTCTTTAATTTAATTCTTTTATATGTACATTAGACGGTTAATTATTTTTTCGCCTAGCATATGTGAAAGTAACTCATATTAACCCTAAAAATGTGACGGAAAGTAATGTTTATCTGCCCTAGGGCTGCTAAACTCATAACAACACGATTTATAATTCGTAACCTAGCAACACAGTGACTTTCATTTGCGCGCTTTGACATTTCACAGAATTTTTCATTAAACGTCAGTTTTAAACAAAGTTTGAATTTGGTTTAGAGCTAGGCGAAAAACAGTTGTGTGTCACACATGCAGAAACGCATTAGCAGCCCGCGGCTATGAGCTGCACGAGCGAGCAAAGCGAAGCGAGGGCAGCTCATAGCTCACTTTCTGCCTTTGTGACACAATATACTACTATGTGTTTTTTTAAAAATGCCATAAGGGGTGGCTGTGGAAAAGAAAATTCATGTCTTAGCTCCATTCATTTACTCTAAATTTTCAGATTTGGCATGTATTAGATGCCAAGCTACGACATGAGTTTTAATTTTCATGGCCAACCTTTATGGCATTTTTAAAAAAACACATGTTATTTCGTAATACTTGAATGTTATTTCATTATAACTGCATTGTTTCCATAGTTGTTATGCTATCCATAACGGCCATGGCCGTTATTACTATTTGCTCTATATCTCACACGTTGCTATAGTTACAACTAAATCACACTCATAATTTCTATAGTTACACTGGCTTGCAATAAAATCGCGTACACCTTCAAAATCAAGTAACAGAGTTTTTACCTATTTTTGGCTTTGTAATCGGTATTTTGTGAATTTTGACATACTATCAAAAATGTAGGTTACAAACTGAGAATTTAAGATTCTTGTTACGATTTATTTAAGTATGAATTTGTTATTAAAGTATCAGGAAACAAACGTAACAGAGGTGCATTTATTTTTATATAAAATAGAATTTATGAATAAAGGAAATATAAAGTTCGATATTTTATCATTTCTCCATCAGCTTCCAATACTTGATTCAATCTTTCAGGCATAATATGAAATAAGATTTCACCAATAATAATTTTCATCCTGGCTTAATTCTTCCTTACTATGATTCAAGTAAAATAGAAAGCGTGACAGCTTCTGTTCTTCCATCAATACTATTTTTTTGGCACTTGTCGAATTCTTTGAATCAGAATTTATAATCCTTCGACCTGCAGTTAACCATAATGCCGGAAGGTTTGTCACAAATAACGAGTTTATAATCCTTCGACCTGCAGTTAACCATAATGCCGGAAGGTTTGTCACAAATAACGAGATCTCCTATTGTGTGAGATGGATTTTACCTCAAATGATTAAAGAGGGCTTTATCTTGCTCATGAGTTGAATTTTGTTAACATCCCAAAGCTGCTTTTCTACTTACACTTTCTTCCTCTATCTACATCTTCTCTGTTCGTGTAATTATCCGCCACTGCTTTTATTCGTCATGCATTTTCTAAGAGAGTATTAAAATTGATTGTGTTTGTGTCAGTTCGGCATTTTTATTGTTTGACACTAACAGATTATAAATTAAGACCGACTTAATACAACAAAAAATGGGTGTACGCGATTTTTTTGCACGCCACCGTACAACTAAATCACACTCATAATTCTGCCTACTTATCGAAGTTTATTATTATGAATGTTTTTGCCAAAATAAAGATTTATTTCATCATTTAGTATTACGAAAACTATAAAACAACATACGGCCGATATGCATATAATGAACTCGGATAATTTATAGCCTCGGCTGGCGCCTCGGCCATAGAACTTATCCTCGTTCGTTATATCAAGCTTATCGGCCTAATACCGTTATATACTATAAACAATTTGATTTTATACATAAACATGGCCTACTCATTTGAAAACGATTTTTTTTTATATATTTCGTTATTTTGTAAGCAAATTTAAGAAATTTTGGTGTCACTGTAAAGAGAAAGAAAATCTTTATCGAATGAATGGCAAAGATACTATCTATATTGCCATTAAAAAAAATACGGTAATATTTTAATAACTAACAATTAGTTAGAAATTTAGTATTAGCACGATAATCAGAGAATATTTGCTAATTTAACCGAATTTCTATTTTCTTAAATAAAAAGTTAGCATTAGTGAATGCTAATTCTAAAGGAAACATTCTGTTTGAACATTATTACCCCCTTCCCGTTTTTGCCCTAAAGAATTATAGTCAACCTAGTTAGGGATAATTTACATCTTGAGCACAATTTCCATCTAAACTCGAGGTTAGTACATCAGTTAATTTCTCTTGCTTTCAGAATTTCCACGATTTGCTGACTGCTCTCTTCGACTTTTCTTTCCAGTCCACCTTTAACTTCTTTGTTGCTTTCCATTTGCATCAGCAGCTCGGAAAATATTTTTTTTTTAAATAGAAGTCACCGGTATGGATAGAATTGAAAACAGTGAAATAGGATTCAGATTAGAGAGAGAGTCAATAGAGAATATATTAGAATAGAATATATTACATTTTGAGTTTTGTGTTTTCAATTTATTGCTTTCTTGCTTGGAAAGCAATGTTGCCTTTATTGTGTTGTTAACATCAGTTTCAGTACCTATTTTCTGTGCAATCGAATCCACCACATTACTTAATATCAATCGAAATTTATCAGCGTGTTGATGTTTGGATACGACTGTGATTCATGTTTTGTCAACATTTAATCTCATTCCATATGCATTCGCAATCTTTCTCCAAATGCTTGCTGTCCATTTTTTCGATACAGATCATCCACGTACCTATGTAAATTCTTTTCGTACTATTGATTTCGAGTGTCTAGTTCCAACTTTCAATCCCCTGATCTCGTTTTCTCTTTTTCATAATTCCATCCTGAACCATTATTATTATAACTCCTTTTGGGTTATAAACTTTTCTGATTTTTTTTATAATTGTCTATCAATATAAAATATGTTTCCCGTTTGTATAGGGATTTATTGATTAAAGATAGGTAGATATTGTTTGTTCATCTACTTGTATTTGTTCATTCCATGTTCTTACGATGTTGCTTGTGTTAGCCTGTACTTTGTATAGATTTTGTGTACTCTTACGAATCTCTCAGTTTCTTGGTTGAATGTCGATTTTTTTCTAAGTCAATTGAACAAACAAACAGTTTCTCTTTTCTCTCAATATTCTTTCAATTAATTGTTCGACATTAAATATTCAGTCTAGTACGGCTCTTTTCGTTCTTGATTTTTTTGCATTTTATGTTGTTTTTTCTCTTAACTTCTTAGCGTCTTCTATTTCGTTTCATTATCGTTTACCGGAAACATTGATACTGCAATTGTAACTATTGCAATTTTTATGGACGAATACAATTATCACTCATTTCTGGTCATCTGAATCTGTTTTATTTCCAAGGCCTTATTTATTATATTTTATGCATATAGGCACAGTCTACATAGCGCTAGTTTCGCGTACAAAATTCTTGGAAACTCGGGGAAGAATGCGCAGTAGTCTCGCTGTTTCTATTCGTAGTTTGGTTTACCGGCTTGGTTCGGGCACGTTCGGGTAACTGCAAACACTGCAAGATTTTAAATTTAAATTGTTTGCGCCACGTAAGAATCAACGCACGGAAGAATGCGCAGTGGTTGCATTGAAGACACAAAGATCAAAGGTACCGACGCCAAGTGAACAGACTGTGTGTAGACTGTGATATTTATGTATGTATACATGCTCCATTTTATTCACATACAAACAATTCAATATAATATTAGTCACACTTTTATTTAATTCTTGAAATGTTTCCGAAGTGTTCTCTTACCCACGCGAAGTGATCGATATAGCAACTGTGAACAATTATTACATTTTTTTAAAAATTTTGTGATAGTGTTCGTAATGTTTATTTACAGAACATAGACCTTATTAAATAAACATAAATATAAAAAGTAAACACAACGTATGACAAGAAGTAAAGGAATTATAATAACAATTTTAACACTGGGATCTGCGATACCCTTTTCTATCTGTAACCGTAAAAGGAATCCACTCCCTGGTACAACTGCTGCGAGACGATCTCGACGAGGATCAGCGTATATCTCAGGTTTTCTGGACACTTCTTCGACGCTGTTCTGCACCTTTCCTTTGGAGATGGTGTAGAAGGTAGAGGTGAGACGGGAGCAGGCAACTGGGCTCGGTGAAAGAGCCTTTAAAATTGTGTCGTTGGTGACGTCGCTCCTTGCTTCTTCTACCCATCAATTAAATGCCCTGGCTTCGACAGAATATTGCATATGTAAAAGATGTGGTTTGCCGGACTATGCAGCACCAGCGTTTGAATATTGAAATTTTGCTCGGCTGTGCAACTCAAGCAATACTGGCTTGCAATGATGCGCCTTTTATAACCTTATTTTGTGGCTCGGATTAGGTAACTCGTCATCATTCCTCTGTTTGCTTGTTCGAATCAGTGGTGAGCAGAGTTGCGTCCTATTTGTTGGATGGCGGTCCTTTTATGTTTAGCTCGGTGATTGTCTTAGCAATGAAAATGTGGTTGCGTCCTGTTTGTTGGCCAATCAGCAACGAATGCGGTTGCGCTCTAATTCGTTAAGGGGCGCAGACGGCTTAATTTTGTTTGTTGACGGTTGTCACCGTGACTTTGTTACGTAGATGTCAATGTCACGTTTTATCTGTATCTGTCGACGTGATATTGCTTGACGTTTGCCATTCTGACATTTCTTGACGTGTTTCATTTTGACATTTCTTGACGTCCGTCATTTTGACATTTCTTGACGTCTGTTATTTTGATGTTTGTCATTGTGACGTTTCGTGTCATGTGTCATTATTTTGATGGTCGCTAAGCAACGCGTGAACTCCCACAATTTTATAACAAAAATCTCCACGTATTTTGTTTTAGTAGTAGGGGAAAGGCGGCTATATTGGACCGGTTGCAAAATTGGACCGCTTTTGAATAAATAAAAATAAACTAGAAACTTCAATAACAGTAAACACCAGAAATACCTCAGATGGTATTGTACTAAGCAACGTTTCTGCAAGTAGTTTTTTCTAATACCGATTCTATACAGTGAATTTCTTTTAAGTGTGGCCATAGGGATTTTACATGCTAAAAATTTAGCCTCATGTTAATGTATGTTATGGGACAAATTTTAAGTAAATTTTTGTATTTAGTCGTAAATTAAACGATTTACTACAAGATGAACTTTGCTAGAATACCCTAACACGTTTTCCTTAATTTTATTTTACCGTGAAAAGTTGAAGAAAATTGACACAAATTATTGAACGAATGTAATCCATGTAGGCTGACGTTATTAATAATTTGTCACTGTGATTACTGATAAACCAATTATTGCAACATTAATTTATTACCACTTGTAAAAACTACTTCTTCATACCAATGAAAAATGAGTGGAACTTGTTATAACGTACATAATTGATATTTTTAATGCTTGCTTAATAATAACGGACATTTTCTTTACAAATTTTCAATAAACAGACGTTAACGGAACTTTTCTCTTAATGACATTTCAGCTACCTTGATTTTTGACTTCGATTAATTCTATGCTTATTAATTTCAACTTCTAACCGGAAAGTAATTAAATAGAACATGTTCATGTTATTCTAGCAATGTGCATTTCATAGAAAAATGTTTTATTTATTAATAAAAATAAAAATTTGCTTCAAATTTGTGCCATAACATACATTAACATGAGGTCAAATTTTTAACATGTAAATCCCTATGGCCACACTTAAAAAAACTTCACTGTATAGTTCTAGTTGGTTTTAATTTAAATTGAATTGAAGTGGTCCAATTTTGGAGACGGTTCAATATACCCGACTCTCCCCTACTTTTTTACTCTTACTTTCAACTGTGTTCTTTTTCCGTTGTATTTGTAATCATTTCTACCTTTTGAATATATATATTTTCTTTAGGTTCATTTCTTATCTTTTATATGTTTCCTATTTTCTTCTGTGTATACTTTGCTTTACTTTATATGGTATTACTCCAAATACCTTAATAGCAGTTAATTTTCTTTTGAACAATGTCTCCCTTTTAGATTTGCTTTTTTTGTTGCAATATTATCGAGTTCCTTTTCTAATTTTATTCTGACATTTCTTTCTTATTTTATTTAGTTGAAGTCTATAATATAATCTATATTATTTGTCTCGATTTGTATTACTGTTACTCAGTTTAATTGTGATAAGGAATTACCATCAAATAAAAAATTTTAGAAAATTGTCTTTTATAGCTCCTAGTCTATAATTTGTGGAACACGTCACAGAAACCTGCTTTCTGAGAAAAATAAAGAAATTTTATTTTACTTTTGTAAATAAGTGCTGTATTATTATTTAATTAAATTATTTCAATCCTTGAACGAGTGAAAGGGTTTTGTGAATGTATCACATGCTCTTTAATGTGCGCTATTGTTTTGCAGTTAGATTATGGGAAAATTTTTGCCATTTTATTTACACAAATAAAATATTATGCAAGTGCCTCACTTCAACTATGAAATTAGAACAGTTGACGGCACAGATTAAGTGCAATTTCGCAATTTATTATTACTCCATAATTTCAAATAATTAATTATACATGCATATACAATAAACGCCACGAAATTCCACACCTAACAGACTTAATAAATTAAAGAAAATTGTCTATTGTGAGTAAAATCAGGACAGGAAATTTTAGCCCGTTTTCTCTGATTTTTTAAATTTTTTGCCCCTAACTAAATAAGTGAAAGCGCGATTAATTTGGTGAAGCCATCCTAAAATTATAAAATAATTTATTGTCGTCTTATGTCTGCATCAAAAATAACTTTCAGATTTGTTATTCGTCATTTCAAGTTGCGCTCAAATATGTGCTAACCGAATTATGCCGGTTTCCCTTTTACTCGGTTTATTAATTAATCGACTGGTTGTGTGTGTGGTTGGTTCACTTTCGAATTTTATGGAGTGAAATTAGCAAGTATAATTTTGTAAGAATTTTGAAACATTGATTTATTTTATTCGTGAATACTTAAGTCGTGATAAATGTCTAACACATAGCATGTGAACATAAAGTCCCGTCACTCTGTATAGACCTTGGAGATCTGGCACGTATTTTCCTAAATTATTTGATTAATCGGAATGACATTCACGGTTAATTAACCAACACATGTTAAAAGACAAACGCATTTTTATTAACGAGAAATCATAATATTCATTTTTTTACAAATTGTTGCAAAACTATACCCTTGTTATTTAGTGTAGTCCTCTTTTCTCTTTATATTTGTTTTGTAACATTCTGACCAAATTTCAAAAGTCATTCTAATTAGATTTACGCTGTTACAATTCATGGGCCAGCATGGGGATCTCCCTTATTAAAAGAGACAGATAATGGAGGCAAAGTTGCCAAATTTCATGCTGATTAATAATCTATTAAGAAATTTGAAATATCTCGAACGATTTCTTCACAATCGGAGGAGAACTAAAAATTGCGATTTTCAAAAATCGAACATAACATCTTTATTTGTGATTTTTTCAAAATCTGTGAAAAGTAGTGCTGGCAAAAACCGGAAAAAATTGAAACCGGTTAATCGATTTCTTTAAAAACCGGTTTCGGATATAACCGGTTATCCAAATAATGGTAAAAACCGACTATTCGAATATCCAAAAACCGATTATCCGGATAACCGGTTTTCGATTTTCTCCAATACCGCGAATATCCAAAACCGGTTAACCGATTATCCAAAAAACCGGTTTCGGTTGCCAGCACTAATTTATACGCGTCTATGACGAGGCGCTTAGTGAAAAGGCAGCCTTACTCTCATTAAAATTAAACGTGTTCGCCATAGGTTTTAGCCGCATTGAACTTTGCTAAACCTGCATAATCTCAACTGCTGGGTATATTTCTGTTACGAGACGACATATTTAGAACGTGCAGAAAATATCTAGGTACTGCAAGTATTATAATTGTAGAATTCGCTGAGATTAATCTGAATATCCGTTATCCGAATAAGCGGTTATTCGAATATCCGATTTTCCAAAAAACCGATAATATTCGAATATCCGGTTATCCGAATAACTGGATATTCGAATAACCGATTATCCGGATAACCAGTTTTCGGTTTTCTTCAAAACCGCGAATATCCAAAACCGGTTAACCGATTATCCAAAAAACCGGTTTCGGTTGCCAGCACTAGTGAAAACATTCCTGAAGAAACTTTTTACGCTTGATTGAATGCCGTACTTTATTTCTAGAGCGATTCGTTTTTGCTTTACCAGAGCCAACTTAATTTTTTCTTATGGGCGCAATTTTTATTATTTAAACAAGTAAATATCACATGTCTTTCTGAATTCATTGATATGCCGCACTTGCTATTTTGTTTTAATTTTCATTGAGTAATTTTGAAAAAACTAAAATTAGATTCATGTGCACACATTAACGCCCTTAGGTGGTCATTCTAATTGTATTTGCAACCTAGCAGCGGTGGTACCTCCTTAGCAACTGTTCAATCTCGGCAATGTTCGGTGGTAACAGGATACAACGTTGTGCAGTCTCGATAGTGCTCGGAAGTAAGATCATACCAAGTTGTATCTTGCAACCCCAATTAGAATGACCCTTATTCTGTAACTCATAACGATATCGTTAAATAATAATAATAATAATAATTGTCTTTATTGTGTTTAATGAAAAATCACAATCGTTAAGTGGCACATTGTGACCAATCACTACTTGGAAATAACTCATTTTTACGTGCTGATTGGTCATAATATGTCACTTAACGATTGTCTTTATTTAACAATGTCGTTATAAGTTACAAAATAGAGGTATTAGTTAGCTTAGGTTCAATTGTATGCTGTGTAGCCAAGGAAACGTATACCTTTGCTTATTTGGCATGTCAATAAATACAGAATGGCGCATTCAAATGAAGAAAAACGCGATTTGTTGCGTATTTTTGTTTTTTACAACGAAATTCTATTACATGTGCTCAGCGTAGCGGTTGGATACCAGAGGCCTGCACGAGTACATACAGAATCATTCGAGTACGATGCGAATACTCATTTGACGATTACAACGATGCGTATTGATGATACGTGTAATCATGTACGCATATGACGAGTAGTAATCGACATCAGCGTCGTTGTGAATAGTAATCGGCATCGTCAGGTAATTTTTAGTTATGTAATCATGAAAAACAATCGTTGGTGGCCTTTCGAGGTATTATTGAGTTGCATGTGTGCGTATTTTTATATAAATACTTAATACGCTATTAAATTGCACAATTAAAAATTGCATGACAGACGATTACTAATGAGTAGTATCGTTACGATGCCTGCTATGCGACAATGCCCACGATGCTGCATTTACGATTACATACTCGCATCGCCGCGTAGGTAATCGGCGATTATTAATCGGTTACAGTTTTACTTACTCGTGCAGGTCTCTATTGGATACAATGTATACGGGCTATGTATGTATTGCGGAAAATGGAAATGTCTTCTCAAAAGCTCTAATTTTCTTTCTGTATTCTATTTCTGTACATTCTCTTCGATGTTTCAAATGTATCATGACCTCCGTAGCGTATGGACAAAGTGAATTCGAAATAACAAATACATACTTTGAAAAACTTTTGAAATTTGAAGATTGTATCAAAAATATTTTTGTTTGGTACCGTACATGAGGATCAAAGTTGTTGAGCAGCAAAGAAAAGAACGTTTCATTAATATTCTCTTATGCAAATGAACTTTGGCATAATACGCAATCGTTTTGCAATATAGAACAAAAAAAAGAAAACTTTTCTCTCCAGCTCATTTTTTTATTTTACTTACAAGGATAATCTAAACACTTATTTATAACTTGTTTTACCTAAATAGCACAACAACTTTCACACGGCAGTTCAACTTACACAACGCGTTATGTCAGGAATTTCTCAAAACACTGTAACTTTGTTTAAATCGCTTAATTGAGACGTAATTATATTGTTGCATCGGAAGCTGTAAACGTGTAAGCCATGTGAAACGTGGAAAAATAAAAGAAAGGTCACTTCACACAAATAATGCAATATTGCATTGTATGCGTATGCAGTGCCTTTCATAAATCCGTAACATACTGAAATTTACGACATTTCTAAAATGTAATGCATGTTCTTGCACAAAAAAGTATCTTTACTGTTTTATTTTCTTATTAATCAAAAATTAAATAGAAACAAATTTGGTTCACTTATTACACTGAGAAAAATGTATATTAAAAACCGTGTTGTAAAAAAAGTATCATTAATAATAATAGTATATTGTAGACCGAGGCGGTAAAGTGCTTGTTTTCCAGGTCGAGAGAAGATATGGACAGGCGAGGCGGGCAGCCGAGCCTGGCCACTTCTCAAGACCTCGAAAATTGCTTTACCGCCATGGTTTACACATTATTTTTTTTCGTACACAATTATAATTAATTTTATTAATATCACACAAACGTTCTTTTTCTCGAAGTAAAAATATTAAAATTGAGTTACTATTAAAATTATTATAGATGTTTTAAAATACAGTAATACGTATAGTAGTGTGGCTAAGCGGTCAAGACGGTGGTTTAATACACCAGTCTCTTCGGAGGCATGGGTTCGAATTCCACCGCTGCCGAGTTTTTTTTTTTTTTTTGATAATTTTAATCCTTTTTAAAACCAAATACCAGTGGAATTAAATAAAAAAAACTTACGTTTGTTAATTTTTTGATGTCGATGAGAATGCATTCCAGAAATTATTGTCGCGCCACCTAGTGGTAAAGCCTCGTAAATTATTTTCTCGGCTAGGCATTTATGTTCATTTTGCCGGGCTAGCCGTGGAAACGTTCGCTTTCTCCTCTCTGATGAGCCGGTAAAATTGAATTTTCTACTAGTGTAGGAAAAAAAATAAATTGTTTTAAAAGTAGCAAAATTGTTTAAGTAAAGCAAGTAAATTTTTCTCTTAAAAGAATTGACAATGTGATTATATTACATTAAGCATATGATTTTGTAACATTTATGAGTTCGGCCTGCAGATATGATGTTTACAACATAAAATTTGTAGGTCAAAAAGCGATCGAAAGATGTCACTACTTAAATTGTTCATTACTTTCACATCGCAATGCCATATAACCTAGGAGAAATCGGTTTGGTTTGCAGTGGAGTTCATAGACAACACAACATAACATATATATTTATGTTTTCTATAGTGGAGTTCTGGAGCTACGGTTCTGTTGATGAAGGCCCAATGAGGCCTTAAACAGCTGTACAGAGCATGCTCGAGGAATCCGCTGTAATCAAAACCGATTTGCACAATTTTTTTTTACAAAATTTGTATTTTAATATACGTTTTTTCTTAAATCGAGTACTTATTTTTTTTGGTGCAGCTGCAAAGGTTGGTGATCGTGTGAATCCCGTAGCTTCTTATCTGTGCGTAGATATAAATGTTAAAATATAAATATATTAAACGATATTATATTCTATATTTTAGCCATTTTAGAATATCTTTTTATAAATTTAAATATATAACAGTTAATACAAATATGTTTTTAAGTTAATAAAATGATTTTACTGTCACATATAATAATATAAATTTTTGTAAAAATTACTATATTTATATTTACTTTTACAACGTAATTCTCTCCGTGTAAAAGCGTAATGCAACAAAAGCGAGTTTTTGGAAACGAAATTTCTCTTTTCCGTAAAGAACATTGTATTTAAGACAACAAATTGGTATTTGTTGTGTTTTTATCAATAAATGCAATCCAAAGAATTTTTAAGGATATTTTGATGATGTCTTAATTTTGAAACCACATAACAAAAAATTCCAAAAAAGAAGTCTTCCGGTCACAATTTTTATAATATATTGTTTTTAGATACTGGAGGTTATTTTTGTCTTAATATTGTCTGATTGCATCAATTTCATAAGAAAAAATTTAATAGTTTTCGAATTGCTGCAATTTTTCGTTTTTAAGAATTTCGATTTTTCGAATTTGCCGCCAAATTTTAATTGCTCAACCAAGGGCGTGTTCGAAAATGCAGGGAGTAAGTATAAGAGTTATACCAACAGAGTGAATAAAGTGAAAAGCAAAATATACAAAATGATTTATATGAGAGAGAAAGAATATTACCCAAGAGTAACGATCTGAGTTTTCGAACACGCCCCAGATGTGGTAATGTTGTGTTTTGTTTTGATTGATGCACGCAGCAAATTTTTTTCGCAAAAGTCAATAATAAATTTTTTTCCCATTTATTACGAATTTTATGAATAACACTCTATGTATCATTGGCGCTTTCTCGTACAAGGTGGCGCATTAGTGTGTTAAAGTTGAATAACTCCATTGTTATACGAAACAGATAGAAAGATTTGTTATAAAGTGAGCGAGAAGTGCCAATTCAACCAATCAGAATTCACTGTGGTAGCTCATCTCTCTCACTTTGTAACAAATCTTGCACAAGAAATATCATAGTGTCAAGCGGGCCTTAGATATAGAAAAAATATTTTAAGGAATTTGTTAAGAAGTAGCATTTTATAATGTTACCCATTTTAAAATCGAGTTGTGTGTCAAGAAATTGTAATTTTGTCAAAATTAACGATTCTCGGTAATGGATTTACGTGATAAAAATAAAGAATTATGATTTATGATGTTTGTAGCAATGAAAAGAAGAATGCGCTGTATAATGTTTATGATAATCAATAAGCAAATATTTAATATGGATACGTAATAAACATTCGGTTCCTAATAGTTTATTTATTTTAGGAAGAAAATTTACTTATAAAAGAATTTTTTTATTGTTTTTTATCGTTCACCTGCATTTATATTTAAGTAAACGATATTTTATTACGAGAAATTTTCTTATCTGTATTGCATAGGTAAATTTCAATTAGACAAACTCTGCACTTTATGGTATGTACACAGAAAGCACGAATGCTAAAAAGTAAGACAACTGTAGCTCAAATAGCTCCAGAAACAAATTGTATGAAATATTCACACAATTGTTTGAATTAAGAAATTAATAAAACCAACAAAGTAAATAAATACAACCTATAAAAATAATTTTTTTATTTCAATATCCTTGTGTAAGGCCGGCCGAAATTACCAACATATTTTTTTTTCTAGTATCATTAAAATGTGGTAACGCGTATACATAAATGTAAGTAATCGAAACGCTCACCATTTCCTTTGGCTACCGGGCACCGTTCACTACCATCACCTTCCATTGACATGGTGCGTTCATGCAACAATAACATGTGTTTACAATCATTTGTAAGAGACAACAGTTATTTACTCACCGGGGACCCCAGTCCCCTGGCCCCAACGGTCTCAACCCCTTGGTCAATTCACAACTCAATCTAGTGCCTCTATCATCGCTCCTGATGATGTCCAACCTTGGGCCTTTATTATCATATCTGTTGCTCTTTCATAAACTATTGCTCTGAAATGTTATTTCCAGAAACACACGCCACATACAACACAGATAGCCTCAATGACATGCAAACATACTCTGCCCTACGTCTTTGTCATCTCCGACCCGTGGATTCTCTACCACCAATCCACTCTTCCGCCAAGGTGACTTATTCCGGCGTCACCCGCATCTCACAGGTGACGCCCGTCAACCCGCATCTCACAGGTGACCGACGCGACGTCCTTACCATGGACGCCCCTTCACACCCGGCACGTAGGGGTGGTGACAATTACATAATAACCTTAGGGGGGCTTAGTATCCTCTACATAGGGGCCCTAAGGGGTCACTCATGGGACCGTGAACACTACGTCGTTCACCCTCGGCTGCGCTTTTACCCTGTTAGTACGATTTCCCTTCAGGGATGGCCACCACCACACTGCTTAACGAACAAACAATATGTCCAGCAAACTGACGTCACAAACTCTACGTCAGCATGGCCACCCCAGCCAACCTCCTAGTCAGCGATCAAGTGATGTAGCACTTGCCACGCTTTGCCGAGCCTAACCCAGGGAAATCGCTCATTCGTACCATGCAAGAAATACTTCAAGCTAATTCTCTACATATCATGCATTAACTACAATTTATAACTTATCTCTAGGTACCGCCTTCCTGCTTCTACCAAGGTAGCGCACAATACTTTCCGAACACACCCTGTATACGCACGCCACGTATATAATACTCGCGGATATACAATTAACGCGAGCCGCGAGTTGCAAGCGCGAGTTATAAGTTGCAAGTTGGCCAACTCGGAAGCGCGTGTATTAATTAATTACTTGCCGCACGTTTCTATCATATTAATTAACACCGCAAACTCTTATTAATGCGCCTATCGATTACGTCTCATAAACTCGACTGTCCCGATTCCCAAAGCAAACCTTTCCTGCCCGAAAAACTGTTTATTGTTTATATAAAGTCAAGAGCATTCCAGCATCCTAAACCGTCTGGGTGAACGTAGATAAAACTCGATGCATTGCAGGCAAACGTTTATAATTCTTTAATTCTAAACGCATTATATTTTTGCTTAAAAATGAATAGCTAACATTCGGCCAACCTGAGGCTTCCGCGTCCACGCGGTGTTTGTTTATAGACATGGTACACCATCTTCTCCACTTTTTACTTTTTGTTAAATCTGATATACCTCCTACGGTATCCAAAGTTTCTTGTCACCCACAGTCACAACGTGTTAAGTCTGATATACCTCCTATGGTATCCAAAGTCATAACGTGGTTGCATGATTTTCTTCTGTTGCGTTCTGATGGAGGCATACCTACTACCTAACATCGGTGGTTTGGTAGAATCAATAGAATCCTTTTCTATCATTATCACTATACTTGGACATCGACTTACGGCTTTTACCATTCTTTTGTTTTTGTTGTTCCACATGGAAACGTGATGCTGTCGCATAACTTCAGTTTCTTGCAGAAGTTCAGGCAAGTCTTGAAATACTGCTCATAAAGTTTCGTTGCCATTGGGAATTTGAGTTTGTATTTCAACATTTCTTCAGGCGATCTGTCTGTAGATTTACTAATGGCATATACCACTTCTCTCATCTTTTTGTTCCACACCTCATCATCTTCAGATGTTGTTGAAGTAAAAGTTGTTTCTTTGATGGTCAATGAATCCTGATTTCGCATACATAGCCATGGTATGTAACATCACATATTTTTTTTTCACGTAGCTACGCATATGATTCAGTTAGATTTTGCAAAGTCTTCTACCAGTTCTACGCGGAGTACTTCTGTTGTACCAAGCCTACCATTATCATCAGTAGATAGACTCCAAATGAGTGTATCAACATGATTAATGTTTCTTCCAAGTCGACATTCCATCTAGGAATCATACTCTTGCAGTACTATTTACCATTTTGTGAACCAAGACTTTCTTACAACACTCGGTTTTCGAAGCATTACAATAAATTTACTCCTATCTTGAATTTTATTCCTAAAAGATTGACCTGTATGCTTTCTTCTATTGCCATGGTCGATCTTTTCGGTTGTGGGAGAAAAATAAACTAACTAAGTTTTTAATAAACTGTCGAAGGTAAAGTCAATCCCAAAAGGGTCTTATTGGATTGCAGCCCATCCAGAGTGACGAACGTTGTAATGCATCTCTTACCTTTAACAATTGATATTTGATAATGTCCAGAAACGAAGTCTGGACCTGTAAACTATCGACATCCATGTCACCTGTCTATTTGGTCATTATTACATGGTAGCAGGTAACGATCTGTCACGAATACATTAATTTCCTTGTCGTCAATGTACATTCGTATTTTACCGTTCTTTTTATGAATGTATAAAATTTACGATGAGTATGGAGATTTTGATGATTGAATTTATTATTATTATTTTTTGTTTAGGCATCTGTTATAGTTCTGACAGTTTTTGTCTTTGACTTAATGACATCCTGTAAGGTCTGTAAGTGATTGCTTCACTATCTAAAAATTGTTTGCCCATTTCTATTGATTTAGCCACTTCCAACTCATCCAAGGAAAGGGTGAAACATTTTTGAAAATTCTAGAAAATGTTACTAATCAATCCTCACCATCAGTGTTGGGTAATACACTTTATTTTTGGATCTGAGATACATATACACTATACTTTTTTTTTAATCGTATATCTTAAACATATACTGATTTGTAAATCAAAATTTCCCCCTAATCGTTCACCTCGCCGGTACAAGTCTTGTTTCTCAATTCTGATGTTAATCTAAGCCATCAATGTTAAATCAGCACTAGTTTATTTTAAACAAATATTTATTTTAATATGTTTTATAAAACAAGCTGTGATACGTCCCGTTTACACCAATGTTTAACATAATTTGACAAATCTACCGGATTCATCTTCCTCCATGCTTATGTCCTACATTTAACTTCACTATTTCATCCTGATGCAGGGAATAACCATTCCCAAAAGCTCGACCTAAATTAAAGAAATGTTATTTAACCTTTTCTGACTGCATCCCCAATTAAACATATAGTTAAATGTTTATTAACGAAAAACTTATTTTTAAAAACTAACTTTATTGAACAAAGCTGTTACATGCAGTACGCATAAAGAACAACTAAAGATGCCGTTTCCTTATCCTAGCTTGTATTTATAATTTCCTTAAACCTATGTTCCCGGAATAGGGTTCGTAATAGTGACTAACGCCTAGTGCAGGTGTGCCTTACGTAACTATATACTATACACTTGATTTAAAATGTATATATGTATATGTACAGCATATACATTTTTTTTTAATTGCACAACATAATGAACATACAATAATCCTTCAACGTAGAACGTACACAATATACAACGCACACTGTATAGCACACACCACCAACACTGTTTACCATTAAGTGCTAAAAGTTCAGTTAAGAAATTCTTTAATGACAGTTCACTAGCAAATTGATGTTCATGTGAGTTGTGAGACTCAGACTTCTGAGACTCCTGAAGATGATTTGATCTTCCTCCAGCGACGTTATTTTCTTAACAATAAACAAGTTGTGATCAGGCAGTTAATTTTCAAATTGTACTTCCAATTTTAAGTTGATGCCGATGCTTAAAAAGAAATGGTCTTGACCTTCCTTCGGTCGTAATTCACCTTCCAATCAACAATCTCCTTCTAAAAATTCGTTCGCTTTAACCGACACGTTACCCATCTAATTAGGATGTATTAATGTATTTTCTTTTGACTTCAGTTTGAGATTTCGGTTATCTATTTCCAAAAGGGTTTGTTATTATTATTATTATTAATTTTTTTTAATATACCAATCGTGATGTATTAGAATTTATCATAACACTTGTCACCACACTTATCTCCGTAAAGAGACTTCCCACTAATAATTGTTTATTGGTTACAAATTATCCATAAATTAGGTTTAATTTCTAAAGTTTTTTTTTATTGATCCTCTTATTTATTTAAGAAAGAAGTATACGATACATATTCTCGCTCTATCCTATATAGTAATATTTCAGTCACCCTGTATAGTAGAGTGCTGCGAGAGTCTATTTTACTGCTACTGTATATTGTCAAATTCTTTATTTCACAGTCTACAAGAATATCATACCACTCTGTTAATATTTATTTATACCAACTCTATACCACCGTTCATAAGTAATTAATTATAATTTCGCCAAATTAAACATTGTTTCGGGCAACAGAGGATACGCTTTTATCATTAAATTTTTATGAAAAGTTTAGATCACAACGTCCTGTGATCACTTTTAACCTAATATTTCAGTCACCCTGTATAGTAGAGTGCTGCGAAAATCAATTGTACTACCATTCTACCTACATTGCGAAATTCACTATTGAACATTCTACAAAAACGTCATACTACTCCGCGTCATACATACTACTACCATTAGTATTTATTTTTGCCAAATTCGTACCACTTTCAACAACCCCATTTACATTTTCAACATCTATTTTATACCGAGCAACCCTCCGAGCCCCACACCCAGAACGCTGCGAAATTGCTCGCGCGCTACAAAGTCACAGCCGACCAGATGCCAAACTCAGAAAAATCACTCGATACAATTATTATTATGTCATAGCCAAACATTATTTCTGAATAAGGAGTATCTGCTTTTATCTTTAAATTTCATTTCAATTTTGGGCGGTCCCAGTAGCCACTGCATAACTGTTTGTTTATATTAGTTAACCAGTGAGCAAAGATGTTTACATTGTTTACACAATTCTATCGGGAGAATTCAGATTGTACCCCACACCTGACTTGTAAGGCCGGCCGAAATTACCAACATATTTTTTTTTTCTAGTATCATTAAAATGTGGTAACGCGTATACATAAATGTAAGTAATCAAAACGCTCACCATTTCCTTTGGCTACCGGGCACCGTTCACTACCATCACCTTCCATTGACATGGTGCGTTCATGCAACAATAACATGTGTTTACAATCATTTGTAAGAGACAACAGTTATTTACTCACCGGGGACCCCAGTCCCCTGGCCCCAACGGTCTCAACCCCTTGGTCAATTCACAACTCAATCTAGTGCCTCTATCATCGCTCCTGATGATGTCCAACCTTGGGCCTTTATTATCATATCTGTTGCTCTTTCATAAACTATTGCTCTGAAATGTTATTTCCAGAAACACACGCCACATACAACACAGATAGCCTCAATGACATGCAAACATACTCTGCCCTACGTCTTTGTCATCTCCGACCCGTGGATTCTCTACCACCAATCCACTCTTCCGCCAAGGTGACTTATTCCGGCGTCACCCGCATCTCACAGGTGACGCCCGTCAACCCCCATCTCACAGGTGACCGACGCGACGTCCTTACCATGGACGCCCCTTCACACCCGGCACGTAGGGGTGGTGACAATTACATAATAACCTTAGGGGGGCTTAGTATCCTCTACATAGGGGCCCTAAGGGGTCACTCATGGGACCGTGAACAGTACGTCGTTCACCCTCGGCTGCGCTTTTACCCTGTTAGTACGATTTCCCTTCAGGGATGGCCACCACCACACTGCTTAACGAACAAACAATATGTCCAGCAAACTGACGTCACAAACTCTACGTCAGCATGGCCACCCCAGCCAACCTCCTAGTCAGCGATCAAGTGATGTAGCACTTGCCACGCTTTGCCGAGCCTAACCCAGGGAAATCGCTCATTCGTACCATGCAAGAAATACTTCAAGCTAATTCTCTACATATCATGCATTAACTACAATTTATAACTTATCTCTAGGTACCGCCTTCCTGCTTCTACCAAGGTAGCGCACAATACTTTCCGAACACACCCTGTATACGCACGCCACGTATATAATACTCGCGGATATACAATTAACGCGAGCCGCGAGTTGCAAGCGCGAGTTATAAGTTGCAAGTTGGCCAACTCGGAAGCGCGTGTATTAATTAATTACTTGCCGCACGTTTCTATCATATTAATTAACACCGCAAACTCTTATTAATGCGCCTATCGATTACGTATCATAAACTCGACTGTCCCGATTCCCAAAGCAAACCTTTCCTGCCCGAAAAACTGTTTATTGTTTATATAAAGTCAAGAGCATTCCAGCATCCTAAACCATCTGGGTGAACGTAGATAAAACTCGATGCATTGCAGGCAAACGTTTATAATTCTTTAATTCTAAACGCATTATATTTTTGCTTAAAAATGAATAGCTAACACTTGTGGTAAAATTACAAACATTGAATTGAAATTTTACTACAAGAATACTGAAATGCTAAACAACTGTGTGACTATCTCATACAATTTATTTCTGGTGCTATTTGAGCTACAATTGTGTTACTTTTTACTATTCTTTTTTCTCTGTGTAGGTACTTTATTTTATAACTTTATTATAATAAATTATTATTATTTTTGAATTGAGATTGATGAGCAATTTCCTTGCTATATATTTATTTTTGCCTAAGAAGGATTAAAAAATTTTGCACTAAACAAATTTTCGGAACTAAAATGTTTAATGTCACTGGAAGAAAAATTGTATGTATATGCGGATAAATAAGAAGAAACTCATACTGAAATTGGTACATGATTTTTGAACCACCTGTAAATTATTTTTGGAAGAATATAGGACCAACAAATTCTGCGTAGTGCAATTAATGACAAAATCGAACAATTAGTAAAAATAATTCAAACAATTTAATGATGTATAATAATCTTTAATGAAACAATTGTGTTTGTTTTAGCAGGCAGGCAGCCACACAACCCCAAATTGTTTCCTTATGTTCACAGTCCCAATCAGCAGCACTTTTAGAATCTTTAATAAAAGTTGCAATAAAATGTACATGTTGTTGAATAAAAAATTTTAACCAAATTAGAGCCTCTAGATTGCTGTTGTCACACCTATTCTTAAGAAAAAGGTAATTCCGCAGAAATATCGAATTACAGACCTATTAGTTAGCTGTCATCCTTTGCGAAAATATTTGAGCAAATTATGTATTCTTAAACATAACTTTATTTCAAAGTGCAACTTATGGAACAATAGACACACTTTCATCAAATATTTTTAAAAACTGGGAAGAGAGAAACTTGTTTGCGATTTTTTTTTTATCTAAGTAAGTCCTTCGATACCCTCGATCACAATATTCTATTTTACAAGTTATGGCATTCGCCAAAATTTAAAAAAAAAAGAAACTAAAGCACTTTTATAACAGTACGTTGTAATGTGTGATCAATATATTTTCTAATCAAGTGATCTATGGAAAAAAAATTGTATGTCTTTGATTAATTCATTTTTTCAAGTGTCATTTCAGCTATTTATAACTGTCAGTGTCAGTAAGTTTAATTTATTAACAGAAATCTTTGTTCATAAGAGTTTATTGTTGCATTGTAAATAGTTAACTAACATTCCAATAATCCTAGCGAATGTTATTAATAATTTAAAACGCAGAATTCGCTTGTGTTTACAGGAGACATTTTACGCATCTTCCATGAACCAGTTTCTCGTAGTATATTAATTTGACGTCGTTATCTTATAAAGATAACGTACAATACATTTTATTGCACTAATTTAATTCTTTCAAAAATATATCACTTTAACTGAATCATCATAACAAAACTCATGCACCTAACGTAACCTTAAAACTTGTCGTTGTTACGAACTGCGGCTGCGTATATGCTCTTGACGCGTGTTTTCTTTTTAAGTGGGAAATGTGAACTTGGGATTTGATATACAAATTTATAAAAAAAAAAAAAACATATAATAACAAATAATTCAAATGGAATTTGAAATAATGAACTAATGAAAGACACACGATTTTATTTCCATAGGTCACTAGATTAGAAAATATATTGATCACTCGTTATAATATTACTTTATCTTATAGCTCCGACAGATGTATTTTTATAATTATCACTTCAACTAGCTCCTCGATGATTCAAGAAGTTTCGTTTCGAAGACGTTTTCGAAAGAGAGTACCTCTATAAAAGCAGAACCGAGCGTGACATTTAATTCAGTTTTCTATGAGATGGCGAAGTTAACAGCAATCGTAGAATGATAATTTAATTAAAGTGTTGGTAGAATAGCACTATAGTAAAAGTTGTTTTCTTCTCCATATCAAATTTAATAAACGGTTATTTCTTCGAATCCCGAATTCGTAACAATAGAATAAATAATATTCATATCTCATATGTATACTTATATTAGGTCAAAAAGGGATGGCAGGATGTCGCGATTTAAACCATTATACTTGTATGGTTGTGTATGAACAAATCTAAAAAATATACCACTTTCTTCATGAATGGAAAGACAGAGACAAATATTGCTTCGCTCTTATTCGTCAATCAGTCATATTATACCTTGCGATTAATGCATGTATGAATGTGCATAAACAGATTATAAGGAAGGTTTGGGACTTCCTTTCATTCTGCAGTATTTGCCTCTTTTTAGTTGATTTGCGAAAAACTAAAATTTCTGTGTTGAAAATGACTGCAAATTGTTATTAATAATTTATTGGACTAATAAATGTTTATTGTCTGAAAATATACTGTTACGTTATTGTGTTAACTTCTTAATAAACATTTTTGCCAAAAGTTGATTCTTCAAACTCGTATAATTAGCTCAGAATTATATCCTGAAACTCCATTTCACAATGTTATATTCCTGAAATTTTCTTTAAAAATACGCTTTTGGTACCTTTTGGAAAACCCACGTATGAACCCATACGTACAGTAGAGATGTACAGTCACTTATATTTTTCTAATGAATTCTGTTTTAAAATCTTTACATGTCCAACATAGGTATTAGATCTTTTTAATTTTTTTTATGGATGCTTCCCAAAAATATCGCAAGACAAAATTTTCGAAAAAATGAAACAGATATGAAATTGTGCAAAATAGGCAAATATCCTAAACACGAAATAGTAACAATAAAGATAACAGATACGAAGCGATTGCATTTCTCGGTAGTGGAAGAAAATTAAATTTCAAAAAGAAAAAAGAAACGCACACAAGAAGAAAATATTCAATGCCAAATATGCATAATTGTAATTTTATTATGCTATGTGATGAATAAAGACCGAGTTTTGCCTTAATTCCCTTTCTATTCATTGGCATTCGATAACGATATTGTTTAAAGTTATTTGTTTATTTACTTCGTTACTATACAAACTTATTTTAAACCAATGAGCTATTTTAAAGCCTGCACACATAAAAATCTGGAGTTAATTCTAAAACTTTTTCAACTCCTTTTACTCTATCCATATTTTAACACCGATTAGGAAGATAAAAATTTATCCCAGAAATTTTTATGTGTGTGCTTTACATAAATAACATATTTCGTTATTTAAAATGAATCTGATCTAATGTAGTCCTCCATTATTAGATTAGAAGGTAGCATTTTGTATAGCTGCACGGACAGTCATTATTGATCGCATCGTATTTAACTTAATAAAACACTGATGAGAACGTTACACATTCTTTATAAAAATTTATGTTCATAGAGTTGTTGAGGGATATCGTTTTAACAGGAGCTGCTAAAAATTTCAGTGAACCAGAGGAGGCTTTAAAAGTACTCGGTGAACTCCAAAACATCTCCAAACCAGTTGCAATTTCCTTCCCGGAAATGGTACACCTGATGTCACAATGTCAGGAAGTCGACAGCTACAGTCACACACGTGCAAGATCCTCGCTCGTCACAACGCAAGGAGCTCCTGGAGTGACACCCAAGATACACACGCACGGAATCAACAATCCTTTGACTTTGTTCAGTGGAATCATTCCAGGTAAGAGTCTTTTCAAATGTACAAGGGCGAGCATGAAAAATGCGACACTATTTTTTCTTAGATAGTATCCAGCACGAGCTACTAGATTTCACGAGACAGTGTGTCTTATCCGGCCTGCGCAATTTATTAGTTCAAGTGTTTCTCCCCTGGCGTTACCTAACCAAAAAATCGGAAGCGGATTATATCCGTGTTAGTTTGCGCGGTTTATAGCTAGTACAGTTGCATTTTCTTGCTCAATTATAGTTTCCTTGTGATTTTTTTTTTCGTTTTGTATGGTTTTTTTGTTTGGGTAACTAGCGCCAAAACGGGAAAAAATTACGTTAAATAAAATACAATTTCCCAGGGCGGAGAAAGCTCTATATAGTAAAATCTAGTACGTCGTGGTATCTAGTACGTCGTGGTATCCATCGATCACATAAATAATGACATTTCAATTGTTTTCCTGCTCGCCACTGTACTTTAATAAACACAAACTATTTTTAACGTTTATTGAGTAAATAATGGCAAGATTCGTACTTATAATATTTAACTAAAGAAATACATGAACATACACGAAAAACAAATCAAAATTTGTTTAATATCGAACATAATTTTTGATAAACTGGTTCGAATATTTTGGAATACCCTGTATCTGTTAGATGGAGATAGTCGTGCATGATATAGTGGGAAATCGACTGGTCGCACTGAACGATGTTCTCGTGTATACTCACGACATAGACATTCTTGGTAAGCTCATCGGCGTTATCTTCGTTTTCAAACTTATCCAAGAGGAAGGTGTTGACGTGATCGTTGCGTTCTCGGTACGGATTTGGAAATTGACCACGTGGAAGAAGCGTCGGTATTATTATGTAGACATTCCCCAGTTTTTCTTTTATAGTCTTAATTATCTCCAGAATACCTTCGAAGACTTCATGGGGCGTACAGTCAGTGTTGTTCGTTCCGACGAAGAGGACTATCAATTTCATTTTGACGTTGAATTCAAGCTCGCCGTTCTGTATTCGCCAGAGCACGTTTTCTACTCTGAAATGAATTATTTATAATTCAAATTTAAATTTTAGCTTTCCCACATTAAATCAAAGAAATCAATAACTAATAAAATCAACCAAACCATAATTGAATAATTAAAGTTATGTTTATAGATACATTTTATATTTACTTATTCAAACTCATTCAGCATCTTGTAAATGAGTTATTCAAGGCAAGCTGCCTACTTCTGATATCAAAAACCCAAAAACTAGCCGCTCTCTAGTAATAGTTAATTAACCAAATCAAATACGCTTTTCGCACATGACTGAAAAAAATATGTAAAAAGTTTACGATTATGATCATAGTAAAAGTTTACTCTGATATTTATAATCTCTTAATCGAACGCATTTGAAAGATAAAAATCACTTGCCAAAGATATCCAAGCATTTAATCTGTGTAATGGCATAATAAAATCATAAACCTTTTATCACAAAGTTGGCTTCGCAAACATAGACATGGTGGTGAGGATGCATGATAAACTCCAACATCTGTCTTATGTGAAACTCTTAAAGCAGGGAAGATATCGAGGGCGTCATATCGGAAGGGCGTAAGCGCCATTATAATCCTATGCTGATACGCCCTTCTGATATGACGCCCTCGATATGTATGTTAACGCCTAATTTATGCTTTGGAGTTAAAATTTTATGAATCTTTCTGGCACGAAAGAATAGATGCACGTCATCTATAATATTCGTCTGTTTCAATTAATGGCACCACGTAATCAACACTAACTTTCTATCATAGACTTCCTATTTGAATTTGATTTAATGACGTGTTTCCGGTACATACAAATTCACACAAATATCAATTAGCTGTCTCATGTCAATTCCATCATTTTATATGTTGTGCCAAATTTACGTTGGTTTATGTTAATTCAGGGCCGGCCTTCTAAATGCCGGGGCCCGGGTGCAGTAAGAATTGTGGGGGCGTTTTTTTTAAGGACCGTGTGATGGTGTAAGGAACTAGAATTCCGTACAAAAATTTATTATTTCAAAATTAGAAAATAAATGTTGGGATCATAAAATTTAAACGTGCGAGTCTGAATTAGAATAAAGCGATCAAGTTTAAAAAAACATGTAATTTTGCGCAATGAGTTGAAACTGTAGCAATGAGCAGAGCTGGAACTATCTTGAAGAAAAAAGATACTAGATACTTTTTCAAATACAAGATAGCATCTTGTATCTTGAATTTAAATACTTTTTTCCGTCTATAAACTATCTACGAAATAAAGATACTTTCAAGAAGTATTTGTATCTTGTATCTTAATAAAGTATTTTAAATACTTAAAAGTATCTTAAGATACTGAAAAGTATTTGAGATACTAAAAAGTATTTAGAATGCCCGATCGGCGGTCATGCGATAGAGTGGGAGAGTCGGCAATTTTCTGGGGGAAGCTTATTTTTTTTTTAAACCACCTTAGCTATATTATCTAATAATCTTGAAAAATAATCGAAAATAAATTGCTAATACGAAAATATCTAAAGAAGCTTGACACCGAAGCCGCATTTGTTTAAAGTATCTTTTTTTTTCAAAGTATCTTAGATACTAAAGTATCTTGTACCTCGAATACTTTTATGTAGAGTATCTTTTCTAAAAGTATTTACAAATATATTTGCAAAAGTATCTTGTATCTTATATTTAAATACTTTTCAAAAGTATCTATGCCACCTCTGGCAATGAGTCCCTGTGGTTAGAGTAGACAAACAATTCGAAAAATATACTCCGAGCTGCATACCTTAAGAAACATGATGGTATCCGCAAATGGACACAGGTGTGGGCGTGTGGGTTTTAATAAATTTAACACTCTCGCTGCCAAGCCGAAAAAAAGTCGTAAACGACACGTCCACGAAATTAAAATTGAAGTATCCCAAATTTTAGATAATTGCATGAATTCGGATTCAACGTTCGATAAGCCGAAAAGCAATTCATTTGCCTATGAGAAACATCAGAAACTAACAAAAGCCTTAAACGTACAGGATACCGTTTCTTCTCTCCTCGAATTATTTTGACTGTATTGTGTGTATTTTTATTATTGTTTCTTAATATTTGAATCTCATTCTCACTTCGTCGTGGTATTTAGAGGAGAAAACTGTTTCGAGGAGTCCTTATGAAATTAATTATACAGTCTGTCCCGAGAGGAAAGGTCAATACTTCGTGGGGGTCTAGAGTGGGTTATTATAAGTCAAACAGTTTATATAAGCAGGTAGTCTTTTATTAATGGTTTCTAAGTCAGAGCTGTTTGAAATTAAAAATATAAAGTTGCTAAATAACTTTTATTATAAAGCATTAAACATTAAATTTGTCAAGAACAGCACTACATTACGGTGAAAAATAAAATAATAATAATAATTTAATTTATTGATCTACATTAAAATTAATTATAACAACAAGCTACAGAAACTTGAACTATACAGGGTGTTAATAAAAAACTGTACACCGTTTGGTAGGTGATACTAGAGGTCAAAACAAGAAAAAAATTATAATAAACCCATATCCAATTCTCAATACAGGTGTCCACGCCATGTGTTCATTCTTCTAGAATTTTTATTTTTTACATAAAATTAGGGAGCGATAAATTAAATAAAAAGCTGAATTTTCCGACATACCACTGGCCACCGTAGGACTTCCGGTTTCGCCGGAAGTCATATCAACTTTCTTATTTTAAATAGAACGCCCTGTATATTTTTACATATTTGGAATCTATGGATCATTGTGAGTCTGAATATGTATCACTTGGCAATTTTGGTTTCCATGACAACGAAAAAAAATTTTTTTTTTTTGTTTTTCAGTATGCAAAGCTGTGTATGGTGTATTTTCGGTCTAATGCGACCAAGTAATACGAGAAAGCAACTTCTTTGGTTGCACTTTGGTTTATTAACTTTTTTACAGCATGTGAAATTTTCATTAGGTCCTAAATTTTTTTTTAACGGAACTTCTTGCGTTTTTTAGCGTAGTTTAATAAAACATATTTTTAATACGCTGATACCAAATAAAGGCTTACTTTGATAAATTCACTCTTGCAATGAAATTTGGGATGGCATGTTGCAGCTTAACTGGAAAAATAAGCCATCGCCGATATACAAGTGTTAATATAAAAACTTTACACACTTTAGCAGGTGATAGCAGAGAACAAAACAAAAAAAGATTGTAATAAACCCAGGTTCAATATTCAATGGTATTTGAAGTATGGTTTAATTGAAAAAGAATTAAACAATCAATAACGAATTTAACACGTCCTTGCTGTTGTAAACAAAGTTGCAGTCGCCGTCAAAGAGACTCGCACACTTAATTGAAAGCAACTTGATTTTTCAGTTGCTGATAAGCGTTTACAACTCTCTGCCAAAGTTCTTCTTCTGTATTAATTTCTCTGGCATAAACAGTGTCTTTTAAATAAATTCCGTTAAAAAAAATAATTTACGACCTAATGAAAATTTCACATCCTGTAAAAATGTTAAACCAAACTGCAACCAAAGAAGTTGCTTTCTCGAATTACTTGGTCGCATTAGAACGAAAATACACCATACATAGCTTTGCATACTGAATAAAAAAAATAAAAATTTTTTCGTTGTCATGGAAACCAAAATTGCCAAGTGATACAAATTCGGACTCACAATGATCTGTAGATTCCAAATATGTAAAAACATACAGGGCATTCCATTTAAAATAAGAAAGTTGATATGACTTCCGGCGAAACCGGAAGTCCTGCGGTGACCAGTGGTATGTCGGAAAATTCAGCTTTTTATTTAATTTATCGCTCCCGAATTTTATGTAAAAAATAAAAATTCTAGAAGAGTGAACACATGGCGTGGACACCTGTATTGAGAATTGGATATGGGTTTATTATAATTTTTTTCTTGTTTTGACCTCTAGTATCACCTGCCAAGCGGTGTACAGTTTTTTTATTAACACCCTGTATTATGCTTCTAGAAATATAAAAGCATATGAAACACATGAAGCGCCAAATTTAAATTATTCTGGAACGGCCTAGTGGTAAAATTGTTCCATACTTAATCCATATTTATCTCAGAATCCATTAACAAAAAAACTACCTGTTTATATAAACTTTTTGACTTAGAATAACCCACTATAGACCCCCACGAAGTATTGACCTTTCCTCCTGGGCACCTGTATTAAGAATATAGATTTCTTTAATCATTTATTTTCAATTCCGTTTGCTTTGCACCCAGTGCACTCCTCTTGTGGCCGGCCCTGTATTAATTCTTACATAGAAAAAAGAAATTTTCTAAAAGCATAAAATGCTAATTGTATTTATTCCCTGGTGGGTGGCAATTTTAAACAATAGAATGCATACTGCATACATAACCTACAAATGACAGACACACTCGTTCGAAAACTGAAGGCATTTGCGTTAATTTCGCGTCGTAGTTATCGAACTCTGTGTCACACTTTATTGCTTTGTACAGGAGTAAAAATGGCAAAGTAATGTTTGTCGAATATATTTAAAAAAATAAACAGTAGCCATTTTTTTTTTTAATTGAACTTGATTACAAATGGTCCAAATGCCTACATTTTTGTATCACAAAATCTTTTAAGCGGACACTAAATCGCGCACTATACACTGCACTAGACAGCTGTCGAACGACGGTGAAACGTAAAGTGTATAGTGCGCCATTTAGTGTCCGCTTAAAAGATTTTGTGACACAAATTTCATCGGACAAGAACCAACTGTAAATTACATTTTTGTGTTAAACTTATAACATCAAAAATGATTTTTTGGCGAGTTACCGAGTATTACCGATTACTTATGGTAATTGAACCGCTGCATTTCGTGTAGTACCGCTAATTTCTGAAATCGTCATTATGACGTCATAGTTATAACCGCTAGATAGATACACTGGTTGAAAGATGTGTAATTAATGCTATTTTCTTTCTAACGGAGAGTAATTCTAACCTTAGTTCAGTTTTAATATCTGTTCTGTATTTTTGTTTTGTGTGAAAGAAATAAGACTGATTAAAAAAGTTATAACCGTGGTTATAGATAAAACACATTTTTGTGTCAACGATTTGGTAACTAAATCTGTCAATACAATTTGTTACCGGTTATTACCGCTCTGGATGTCTGGACTCACCTGTATACATACAGAGTGGTGATAAAGTCAAGAACCAAGCTCATAATTTTCTTATATAATGTTTTTTGCAAAATCCTGAAACAGGTAAATTTTTAATTTTAGAGCAAAAATCTTTTCTCGATCGCTATTTGTTTTTCCGCTGTGACGTCATCATTAATTTTTTTTAAATGGCAACCTAACTTTTTATGCAGATTTTAATCGTCCTTCTTGTCAATTAAATAGTGATATAAAAAATAGTACCTAAATGTGCGTTTAGACTTGAGCACGCAGGCACTGATCCACCGCGAATGCTCAAGTGTAAACGGTTATGCGCGCACGCTCACTATGTGTTTTCTTAAGCGCGAACAGCAGCGAGCGCGATCCGCTTGGTGTCGGTCTCGGGTACACGCTCAAAAGAATTAATTGGTTCACGAAAGCTCAATTTGTACCACACTGAATTTGCGGCGTATGTTCGAGGTATCTTGTATCTTTTTTGACAATCTTTGGTGCTATCAAGCTGAGCAAATATTTGAAATCGGTTTTGGTCATTCTTGTAAAGTCTCTGAATTGGTCATAACGACACTCTGACACTAAATTGCTTAATAAATTATTTTGTCTGCTTAATAAATTATTTTGTCTATTACAAAAAATTGGCGTTTGCCACCAACGACGACGTCTACGTTTTTGAATTTCCTTTTTTTTTATGAAAGTATACATCACAAAACGCGGCCATTTTCGTTCATTTTCAACGCACGTCTGCGAACAACTGGATCAGCCCATTCGTTGGAAAATGAATTTTAATTTAAACGCTCTTCGCGAGCGCGAACGAATACCGTGCGCGTATGCTCAGTGCGTGCGTGCTCAAGTCTAAACGCACCTTTACACAACAACTTTTTCGAATAAAAATAGACATAAACCAGACCATCGTGTGGAATTTTTTTGAAGAATTTATGTTTTTCTGCAATGAAAATCTGAACAGTTAATATATTTTCGTTAATTTTTACTTATTTTTGTTTTCAATTTCAAGATTCTCATTAAAATAAAATACATTTTTAAATTGTAGTCTATTTTTTTCGAAAAGTTCGTTGTGAAAAGTACTAACTTTTTATATCACCATATTGCTGACAAGAAGGACCGTCAAAATCTGCATGAAAAAGTTAGTGTTGGCATTTAAAAAAAAATTAATGAAGTTGTTACAGCGGAAAAATAAATGCCGATCAAGAAAAGATTTTTGCACTAAAATGTGTCCTTTTAAAGTTAAAAATTTCCCTGTTTCAGGATTTTGCAAAAAAACAAATGAGGAGATGATTTTCAAAACGCAGTATTGTTCAAAACTGTTTTATCGAGATAATGACGAAAAACCTGTTCGGTGTGAAGTAAGGATCCATTTTCTTGAGACTTTGCATAGCATTTAGTTTCTCTGTCAATAATCTCATTAGAAAAACCACATTTAAATATGTGCCTTCTGCAAAAAATCAACAATTCACAACCCAAAAACTGCAGTTTGAAAAACATTAAGATTCAAACCAAAACAAACGTATTTGTTTGGCCTCCGAAAAATGTGATTTGAGATTTCAAACTTATTATTAGTTCAATTTCGTTTTGCGAACGCACCATCATCTCAAACTTTTTTTTTCGAAATTTTGTTCAATACTGTGTTTTGAAGATTACCTCCTCAAATTATGAGCTTGAGCGGGACTTTATCACCACTCTGTATGTATACAGGCTGAGTCTATAGCGGTAATAACCAGTAACAAGTGGTATTGGCGCTGGACAAAGCTTATGAGAATCATGACCATGGTATTAAAATATTGGTCGTTCCATTTGAAAAAAAGTTTTTTTCTGTGTTTGAATACCTTTGAGTGAAGTGGTATATTTTAGACATCCTGTAATTTAATAGATTATGCTTATGGAATTTTTAAGAACCTTAAAGCTTCAACTACAATATCAGCTATTACAAATAAAATTGCTTCAATGGCTGTGATATAATTTTTTGAAAATCAGATTGAAGAATCCAGATTTTTAAGAAAATTCGAAATATGTCAAAAATTGTGCAATTTAGAGATAGGGAAATGTATTGCAATTTTACATACTTTTGCATGTAGAATTCAAAAACGTAACAAAAGATGTAGCATCCCATTTAAAATAAGCGAGTTGATAGCGACTTCCAGTATAACTGGAGGTGACTGGAGGTCAATTTTTTTTAATCGAAAAGTTCCTTTTGAAATATATCTGTTCCGTAAATTTCAAATTTCTATCTAAACTTCTCCCTGAAAACTTTTAATGAACATTTTGCATGAATAGTCCTGTAGTAAGTATGTTCATTTTATTTGAGTTTTTTTTATTCAAATCGGATTTTAAATAAAGAATTTGTGTCTGGCGGTAGTTCTTTTTATCTCGCACTCTGTATATACAGGGTGTTAATAAAAAAACTGTACACCGCTTGGCAGGTGATAGTAGAGGTCAAAACAAGAAAAAAATTCTGATAAACCCATATCCAATTCTCAATACAGGTGTCCACGCCATGTGTTCACTCTTCTAGAATTTTTATTTTTTACATAAAATTCGGGAGCGATAAATTAAATAAAAAGCTGAATTTTCCGACATAACACTGGTCACCGCAGGACTTCCGGTTTCGCCGGAAGTCATATCAACTTTCTTATTTTAAATGGAACGCCCTGTATATTTTTACATATTTGGAATCTACAGATCATTGTGAGTCCGAATATGTATCACTTGGTAATTTTGGTTTCCATGACAACGAAAAAAAATTTTTTTTTTTTCAGTATGCAAAGCTGTGTATGGTGTGTTTTCGTTCTAATGCGACCAAATAATTCGAGAAAGCAACTTCTTTGGTTGCAGTTTGGTTTAACATTTTTACAGGATGTGAAATTTTCATTAGGTCGTAAATTATTTTTTTTTAACGGAATTTATTTAAAAGACACTGTTTATGCCAGAGAAATTAATACAGAAGAAGAACTTTGGCAGAGAGTTGTAAACGCTTATCAGCAACTGAAAAATCAAGTTGCTTTCAATCAAGTGTGCGAGTCTCTTTGACGGCGACTGCAACTTTGTTTACAACAGCAAGGACGACAGTTCGAACATCTGTGATAATTTTAGTGTGTTAAATTCGTTATTGATTGTTTAATTCTTTTTCAATTAAACCATACTTCAAATACCATTGAATATTGAACCTGGGTTTATTGCAATCTTTTTTTGTTTTGTTCTCTGCTATCACCTGCTAAAGTGTGTAAAGTTTTTATATTACTTGTATATCGGCGATGGCTTATTTTTCCAGTTGAGCTGCAACATGTCATCCCAAATTTCATTGCAAGAGTTGATAAAGAATTTAACAAAGTAAGCCTCTATTTGGTATCAGCGTATATGTTTTATTAAACTACGCTAAAAAACGCAAAAAGTTTCGTTAAAAAAAATAATTTAGGACTTAATGAAAATTTCACATGCTGTAAAAATGTTAATAAACCAAAGTGCAACCAAAGAAGTTGCTTTCTCGTATTACTTGGTCGCATTAGACCGAAAATACACCATACACAGCTTTGCATACTGAAAAACAAAAAAAATTTTTTTTTCGTTGTCATGGAAACCAAAATTGCCAAGTGATACGTATTCGGACTCACAATGATCCATAGATTCCAAATACGTAAAAATATACAGGGCGTTCCATTTAAAATAAGAAAGTTGATATGACTTCCGGCGAAACCGGAAGTCCTGCGGTGGCCAGTGGTATCTCGGAAAATTCAGCTTTTTATTTAATTTATCGCTCCCTAATTTTATGTAAAAAATAAAAATTCTAGAAGAGTGAACACATGGCGTGGACACCTGTATTGAGAATTGGATATGGGTTTATTATAATTTTTTTCTTGTTTTGACCTCTACTATCACCTGCCAAACGGTGTACAGTTTTTTTATTAACACCCTGTATATGTACACTTTTAAACTGAAAATTCTTTCTCATGATTTATCTGTTAATAAAGCTAAGTACACACTTGCAACTGCGCCGCATTGCGAACCCCGTCGCGAACCGCACTGCGAATCGTGTTCGCACCATTCCCATAATTTAGTTGTTTGTAAAAATCGTCATTTAGGTAAATCTAAGAGATCGCTAAATTGTTTGTCAACCCGTCCAAACCTGTTGAAGCCATTCCGCGCATTTCCTTTGATCCTACGTCAAAAAACCGACAAGCGGTGGATCGTCTGCAAACCATTCGCCGAACGCGTATCGCGCGCGCGAATGTGTGTCTGTATATAAAAAGATTACTCAATTTAATATTTTTCTAAAATTCTGTAAATGCTGAAATTTATTTATTTCACTTATTATAACTACAGGATAGAAAGTTTTAGGTTTTTGATATCAGAAATGGGCTGTTTGCCTTGAATAAGTTGAATGAATATGAATAAGTAAAATGCACAAAATTCCGTAAAAAATATTTGTACTCAATGATCAATGGTTATGGTTTGGATGACCTTAGGTAGAACTGCAGATAGAAACTAAGGTCATCCGCTCTCTGATTGTAATAACAGAATATTATCACTTTCTTGTTACTTTACTATTCTGTTCAAATTCTTGTTACTTTACTATTTTATTCTAATTTCATAGTTACAAGTAGTAACACAAATTCCAATTTATTTTAAAATTTGATTTTACGATGTGAAAAATTATTTATCAAACACCTTGTAATTTTTTTTTAATTTCGGTCATTAGCTTCACAAGCTTACCTTGAATTTAGATCGATTACTAAAAGAATTTTTTTGCAATTTTAATTTAACAAAAAATAAAAGTTGAAATTAAACAAGTGTTACGCCACTGATCGGTGCAACAAAACAAACGTAGGAAGGGTCCTTAACCTTGCTCTTGTAATGTGCTACATCCTTATCACATCCAATAATGATTAACTACGTCCGCAAAAAATTCCCGGTATGATACATACGCACCTGTCCCCGCCGATTCCAAAATTCAAACAGTGCAGAGGATTAATCTTCTCGTTCCAGAGGGTGCTAAACTGTAACTGTTGGACAATAGAATCTCCTATGAAGACGACCTCGCACTCCGACATTTTTGCCTCTTGCACATATCGGAGGTGCATGCTGTTCCAACGACCATCACCCAACACGTCTTCGTTGGGTGTCGGTATCACGCAGGGATTGTTCATGATTGATGGGCACTCACGCGATGTATGATGCAGAGCAGACCAATAATGTTCTTATCACGTTAGTTTATCAACTTCGACCGGCACTAAGAACTAACCACGCTTAGCCGAAGTTACTATTGTATTGTGTACGAGCAAAGCAAGTCGACCCGTTGCATTGAATTACACGCTCCGCCTCTGCGTGCACACAAAGAACCGAGAAATGTTTTGAGCCCATTTGGATTCGACTTCCACGTTGCAAAAATAGATGGATTAAAACTTTAAACTTTAATTCCTGATACCGATAAACAAAATGCTGATAAAGATATTAAATATTGTCATCTATTTATAAACATTTATTGATGTTGTCCAATGTTAAAAAATCAAAAAGCCATCAAAGTACATAAAGCAAGAAATAACATAATATGTTTTAATAAGTTTAACGTCTACTATAGCCTTGATGTGAACAAAAAATTAAGTTTTGTGTGTTTGCAATCTTCAGTCATCAATTCAATAAAATATCTGATGATTTTATTTTAGCGCCAAAAAATTTGAGAAATTACAGAAAGTACTAAAAAGCGGTTCTTCTACAGAATACTCCTAGGAACAACGGCAACGAAATTTTTAAGTACTAAACTTAGTCAATGTAAAATTTCGCATTTTAAGATTACTTCCAATACTTAATGATGTTTTCAAGTAATCGTTACATAAATGTTTGATCAACTATAATAGTATTCCATTTTTAAATTGGTTTTCATGACCTAGGACTATTTATCGAAGTTAACTACATTTACAAATGGCACGTAGCGCAAGGGAGTTTTGAATCATAAATTCCGTGACACCGTATCTTGGAGTAATTATTTGGCATGGTTAATAACTCGTGTCTAAATAAAAACCTGGTCAAGTAGGCTACATTTAGTAATTCTGCTATGTAAATGCAATGGAAAAAGTCTCGATCACAACCCACTTGACCAGGTTTTTATTTAGACGCTCGTTAGAAATTGTAACTTGAAAAATATTTGTCCTACAAGATAGAGCTTCCTCTTTAATACATAACTGATAATATTATTTTATTCATTTTGTGTTTAGTTTAAAATACTTTAGAGCCGGGTCTGGACGGTTACCTATCTGAGGATAATAAACGGGGCACGTCAGTATCCAACTGAGTCTTCTATACATGGCTGCGATTGAGAGAATTTTAATTGTACCAAAATTTGAAATCAAATTGTACTATGGCCTAGCCTAGCAAAAAGATTTACGTCGTTAATAGTGTTGCCAATAGGGGTTCGCAAAAAGTCTAAAGATTTAGCTTAAATAATCACTATATTGTCACTAAAAACAAATGCCTAGAAAATCAAATAACGGGTTCACTTTTTTGAATACATTAAATATTCTACTTACGCGTATTAAAAGAATACGTGAGTTGATGGTTTCTGCTAAAAACATAAACAAAACTTTGATCGACGATTTGGATATTAAAAAAAAAAAACGGTGCTATTGTAGTGTGCGGTCTACCTGCGAATCTGAGATCTACCTATTGTAGAGTGCGTTCTACTCTCAAAATATATTTGAAAAACATGCTAATCTCTAATTTGACCCTATTTGTTTGCAACGAAGTAATTAAAGGATTTACTTGTTTGGGTATAAATGTTTTTCTATGAAAATTAGGATTATTAATTAAGATTAGGGATATTGTTACAACTTGGCGTAATTAAAGGATTAATTTGTTTTTGTTTGCAAGTTTCGGATTTTTAAATTTTTTTATCAAGTCTTGCTATGAAATTTGGGCGGCATGTCTTAGCTTGACTGTAAAATAACCTAAAACAGTGCAATGACTTATTTTTCAGTTAATTTAAATTTCATAGCAAGGGTTGATAAAAAAATTAAAAAATCCGTCAGCATACTATGCGGTCTACCTGCATGTTTCTAATTGTTCTTTCCGAAACTTGCAAAAAAAAAATCACCCGGTATTAGAAACATGCAGATAGACCGCATACTACATTAGAAATATACAGGTAGACCGCACACTGCAGTAGAAACATGCAAGTAGACCGCACATTACAGTAGCACCAAAAAAACTTTCGTTTTTACTTTTGAATTGGACAATAATGTAACGTTTTTATAAATGTATAAATTAATATGTAGCGGCCACTTTGAAACGTCTGGCCAACCTCGATATAGTTGTGACGCATTGCCTTTCGAGGAGTTCCTAAACTGTAAATAAGATCCAGTCTAGGGTCAACTTTCTAAAAGGACCAATGACGAAACTTCTCGGAAGACAAAGGTAAAAATTCTAAAGGACGAAAAGGCGAGGAAACGGGAGGAGCGGACAGTAATTGCTGACCGTCGCGAAAAAGTCCCACGCCAACCATGATCGCTAAACGCATTGTTTGGATATACATATATCTTATTAATAAACTTATTAATATCGGACTTTTATTTAATATTCCCCGATCACGCGCCAAAAATAAATAGTAGAGATTCAACGGATATCCGGCAACTATCCGGTTATCCGGCCGGATACCAGATACTGGTTATTAATATCCAACCACGTCGGATGTTTAACGCGGAGTATGATAATGGAAAAATTAAGGTTCAATAATAAATCAGAAGTTTTATTTCAATGTTTTATTATTAAGTATAATTTATACTTTGTCAGTTTACAGAAAATTTAATTGTAATCAAATTTTAATAACGTTGTTAATTTGACAGTTCGCAATGTAATTCTTATGGCAACTTAATCGTGATTAGTTTAATTCGAAATTAAATATTTGATTTGTTTTCTGTAAACCCACCCTAAGGATTTCAATCCAAAAATTCGTAGATACACCTTCTTGAGTTTGCTGAGCTTTCGCTAATATTAATAGTTTAATGAAAGCACTACAAAATATGTATTGCTTAAAATTTTTAATTACAATAAAATAATAAAAAGAAATTACTCTATTATGTATGCAATAGTATCTTATAATACAAGTGCATAAGAAAGCCTTTAAAGCACGCGCGTCGCGCAGCGGAGCGCTTTTAACGGCGCAACTGCTTTAAAGGCTCTTATGTACGTCTATTATACGATATTTTTTATTATACCTGCGCTAAAATGTGAAAGAAATTAGAAAGACATTAAAATTTAAATTCATTTTGTAAAGTTGCCTGTGGATCGCATTTTTAATCGATAACATGAAGATTGTATATGCTGCTCCTAGGCAACTTTAAAACACGGCGTGCTTTAATCGTCCTTTTTCGCACGCTTTTTAGTTTTAAAAACAGAGATTTTGATGCAGGTATAATAAAAAATAATTTTAAATAAGTTATACTTACCAATCTTTTCATCTGTCTCGTTTCGAAGATATTTTTTTCTGATTTTGTGTGACATAATCATTTTTTTTATAATTTCAAAGTTTACTAAATGAATATAGATTTATTGTGACAGATTGTTTGTGAAATTAACCTTATTTGAATTATTATCATTATTCTGAATGCGTTGAGAAATCAAATTTAATTAAATATACTGTAACGATTTTTAAAGGTTCATTAATTTTTATTTTAAAACAAAACACGAAATAGTTAATAACTAATTTATTTACAAGCAAACTAATTTAACACTAACGTTTAACAATAATTTATTTACAACCTTAAATCTAATTTATTTGTAACAGCCGAGCGAGTCTTATTACGCGGACTTTTGTGTCAAACTCTGACGCTGAATTCTATTCGAACTGTGTCACTCTCGGCCGCGTGCATTTTTATATATCGGGGTTGTTTTTCGGGAACATACTAGAAGCAGGCGACGGACTGTCTATTCTAGTTTATTCCGCCGTCAGAATCCTTTGGGCTGTCGCCTGACACGCGTCGACTAGATAGCTGTGACGCAAGAGACAATTCGGCGCCGGCCGACGAATCATTACACTGCTCCCTTCTTAAAAACGTTTCGTCTCGGAACGTTCCTCGTGACAGCCTTGAAGGAGGATGTCGAAAGCGGCATGCTGGACCCTTTTTACAACTTCCGGTCTGGAAGAAATAGCAGTCCACGGTTTTCTTACTGCCGACAGCTGCCTGTGGGTGGTGACTGCAGACTAGGACTTCAATTCCCGTTCCGTTGAAGATGATTTCTATCATGCTTCGGATGACCCTCCAGTCCAGTCCGTCTAGTCCGCAACCCAATTTAGGAATGGCTAATTTCGTCTCCTTGTCTTCTATCAGCTGTCTCCTCAGGCTCCATAAAGTTTTCCAAACGTTGCGATAGTCGGGCTTACCGCTTGATGTTCTCTTGGTGACTAAGTAGTACACGTGTCGTCTTTGACCTGCTTCCGTGTCGATGATCTGCAAGCTTTTGCCCACCATGGGATGCTGTCTTCGGAGTTCCTCGGCCTGACCGAATTTCTTCCGGAAGACCTGGGCTATCCCCTTGGACATTTTTAGGTCTTCTGCCACACAGTGGGCCAGACTGTACTCTGGTGGTACTTGAAAAAGGTCTTGCTGCCTCTCTGTGGTTACTCCGAATCGTGCCTTACTTCCGGTAGCGTGATGAGACATAAAGGTTTCGAAATTCACTTCGGAACCTTGCGTCCTTTGTACGATCCCTTCATTTTCTTCTCCGTTGTAAGGAGCCATTCGGTTGAAGTGGATAACTTTGGGTTTGCCGTGCGGAATTTTTCTGATGCGGTAGATGACATCGTTGATCCGTTTCATCACACTATAAGGACCTTCCCAAGATGTCTGCAATTTTGGGGATAGACCTCGACGTCTTTGAGGATTGTAAAGCCAAACCAGTGCTCCAGGTTGGTATCCCCCATTCTGAGCATTGATGTCATAATGCTCCTTCATTCGGTCGCTGGCCGTCTGTATATTGTGACGCACTTGACTGTGAATGTCGTCCATTTTCCTGCGTAGACCGCTCACGTAGTCTTCGTCGGCAGGGACCTCACCCGGCTTCACGCCGAACTTCAGGTCGCAGGGCAGTCTTGGCTCTCGCCCAAATACCACTTTTGCCGGTGTCTCTCCTGTTGTCTCATGAACGGACGAACGGTATGCCAGTAGGAAAAGGGGAATGTACGTGTCCCAGTCTCTCTGATGATCGGAGACTACCTTGGACAAATGTCGGTTGATGGTTCTGTTGAATCTTTCCACCATTCCGTCCGACTGCGGGTGAAGTGCAGTGGTTCTAGTTTTCCGGATGCCGAGCAGAGTTCACACGTTCTTGAATAAAACCGATTCAAAGTTCCTTCCTTGATCTGAATGCAGCTCCATGGGCGCGCCATACCGACTAATCCATTCTCGGACAAGGACTTCAGCAATAGTTATCGCCTCTTGGTTTGGTAGGGCGTATGCTTCAACCCACTTGCTAAAGTAGTCCATCACCACGACGATGTACTTATTTCCACTATTCGTTTGTGGAAATGGGCCGGCTACATCTATGGCAATTCTTTCGAAAGGACTTCCCACGTTATACTGTTTCATGGGAGCCTTGCCTCGCCGGTGGGGGCCATTACTGGCTGCGCAGACTACGCACTTCCTACACCAGTCCTTTACGTCTTCCTTGCAGTTCACCCAGTAGAATCGCTCGCGCACCTTTTCCATAGTCTTCTTGATTCCCAGATGCCCTCCCGAAGTTCCATCGTGAAGTTCCCTCAGAACTTCGGGCACTCTATTCTTGGGGATCAGTAACTGTGTCTTCTGTTCCGTGCCCTCCTGGTTCTCGATGGTTCGTTTCAGAAGACCATGATCCAGCACTATGGAGTCCCACTGCGCCCAGTACGATTTTACGGATGGTGCACACGGTGCTATCTCTTCCCAAGTAGGCCTTGCCTCCCTACTTTTCCATTCCAGCACCAATTTCAAATCCTGATCGTTCTCCTGGTCTCGTCGCAATTCTTCACCTTGCCATTTGTCGTCTACGACGGCCGTCCTCGCAGTCGTGGCTACTTTCTCCTCCAGACGACTACAGTGCTTACAGTCTTCGGCACAAGGTCTTCTCGACAGAGCATCGGCATTTCTATGGCTAGTTCCGGCCCGATGCTGGATTTCAAAATCGTATTCCTGAAGTCGTTCGATCCATCGTGCGACTTATCCTTCAGGATTCTTGAATCGGAGGAGCCATTTTAAAGCGGCATGGTCCGTCCTCAAGAGAAAATGTCTGCCGTACAAGTACTTGTAGAAGTGTTCTACCGTCTTTACCACGGCTAGCAATTCCCTTCTAGTGACGCAATAATTCCGTTCCGGCTTTGACAGGACTTTACTGAAATAGCCGATCACCTTCTCTTGCCCATCTTGTATCTGGGAGAGTACGCCACCGATACCAACGTTGCTAGCATCTGTGTCTACGACGAACTTGCCTTCTGGGAGAGGGTAGCTCAGAATAGGAGCACTTATCAAGTACTGTTTTAGTTGTTCAAAACTAATTTGGCAGTGTTGGTCCCATTCAAACGGACGTCCTTCTTCGGTGAGTTTTGTCAGCGGTTTAGCAATATCCGCAAATCCGGGAACATAGCGACGATAGTAAGTGCATAGGCCTAGGAAACTCCTTATCTGGTGTTTATTCTTGGGAGTTGGCCAGTCTTTCACGACTTGAATCTTTACTGGGTCCACGGCGATGCCTTTCCCATTAACAATATGGCCTAGATAATTAACTTCCTTCTGGAACAGGTGGCACTTCTTGAGACTAAGCTTCAGTCCAGCTCCGCGAAGCCGCTGGAACACTCCTTCCAGGTTCTTCAGGTGGTTGTCGAACGTTTTTCCCACCACAATTATGTCGTCCAGGTATACCATGCACGTCGTCCAGGAGAGACCCTTCAGAACCGTCTCCATTAGCCTCTCGAATGTCGCTGGGGCATTACATAACCCGAACGGCATCACTGTGAATTGCCATAGACCCATACCAATGGAAAACGCCGTCTTTTCTCGATCTTCGGGCGCTAGTTCCACTTGCCAATAACCACTCTTTAGATCCAAGGTCGAGAAGATCTTTGAACCAGCCAGAGTGTCCAGGGTGTCATCAATCCGTGGCAGAGGATAGCTATCCTTTTTGGTGACGTTGTTGAGCAAGCGATAATCTACGCAGAATCGTGTGGATCCATCCTTCTTCTTCACAAGCACTACCGGTGATGCCCATGGGCTGCTCGATGGCTCAATTACATTATCTTTTTCCATCTCACGAATAATGCGTTCTGCTTCCTCCCGCTTCGTTAATGGTAACCTCCTTGGAGCTTGACGGATGGGTCTTTCTTCCCCGGTCTCTATCTTGTGTTTGACGACGTCGGTTCTTCCCTTAGGTCCATTTTCCATCTCGAACACATCTTGATAGCGACAGATCAGATTCTTTGCTTTTGACTTTTGCTCTGGAGTCAATTCCTGTGCCGTCGACATGACCATTTCCAACAACTTCTTTGGGACCTTCGTTTCATGTACGTTTGCTTTTATTTGGCGGGAAATGGAGGACACCATGGCGCAGCTTCCCAAGGTCGTACCTTTCTTGATGTTGACGGGGAAACAGTTCACATTCATTAGGCGGACTGGTATCTCCTTCCTTGCTGTCAACAACATTTTTCCAACTAGAACTCCTTTTCCAATCTTCTGATCGTCGGTATTAGGTTCGATCATAATAACTTGCCCATCTTGGAAAGCGCCATTCAGGTTTCCGTCGACTATAACCTCGGTTCTGCTAGGCAATACAACATCTTCTGCGAGAACAACTCGAGCGGCCACGTCCTCTCGTTGATGTAGAACCAACTCCTCGTTATTAACCGCCATCACGCCACGCTTCAGATCCAATTGGAACCCATGAGCACACATGATGTCCATGCCCAGAATCGCCTCATCCTCTATTTCTGCTACCAGTGTTTGATGGGAGTCGCTCCAATGGTAACGGTCACCTCTACTTCACCATGGACAGTCGCTGATGTTCCGGTTGCTGTCCTCAGTCTCCATTTAGTCGGCTCGGTGCGTCTTGATGACTTGATAACGTCGGGCCTCAAGATAGTCTTCGTCGCACCTGTATCCAGTAGCATGGTGTGAGGAATGTCATCAATGGTGGCATCCACGAAGACACTGCTGGTTAATCGCCGCAGGGCTATCACTTTCGTGGCTTTTGTCTTTGGAGGCCTTTGAATACGCGTCGACGTTGGTCCATTTGCAGCGACCAGGCTTAGTTTCCCTTGGGGCTTCCTTCGTGGAGGATCCTGCCTAGCCTTGGGACACCGCCTGCGATCATGTCCCTCTTCCTGGCAATTCCAACACACCAGAGCATTCCTCTGCCTCAAGACTTGTTCCACAATGTGGCGAACATCCTCCGTGGTGGTATAATCCTTGAGCCGCTCCTCTGCAGCAGATCGCACCTGGACGCTGGCGGGTTCTTCTTCTGGGGAGTCCATGGCAGCTTGTACCTTGACGTGTCCTCTTGAAACTCTCTTCGTCGCCTCGTATTCCAAGGCGTAGGCCAATGCGTTCTTGGATGTCTTAGGGTGGGACATTCTCAATGCCTGCTGATTGTCCGAATCACGGATTCCACCCACGAAGGTCTGCAGCGTCAAACATTGCAGGAAATCATCAGGAGCTGCAGGATATGCCAACCGGGCTAGGCGCGCTACATCAGCCTCGAATTCCTAAGACTCTCTCCGGATTTCTGGTAACGGTTTCTCAGCTGCGCATGGTACACGTCGGCCAGATGCGCCTGGCCGTAATGCATCTCCAGCCGGTTCACCGGCTTGTTGAAGTCTTCTTGTTCCTCTAGCGGCATCATTTGTAGCACATCGATAGCGTCCCCCCTCAAGGCCACAATTAACGAAGTGGCCTTTTCCCTGGCCGTCCATCCATTCGCTTTTGCTGCAGCTTCAAACTGTTTGAAGTAGTTAGGCCAAGAAGACTTCCCATCGAACGTCGGTGGTTTTATTTTCAATTTAGAAGTTTCCGCTGGTCCTACCACAGTTTGGGCCTCATTATTTTCTGGCATTCCTGCTGGTAACGGATCCCCGAACACTTGCAATCCTGCCATGATTTGCTCGAGATTCTTAATTTTATTATCCTGCTGGAATAGTATTTCTTCGACATTTTCTTGCAGATTCCTTGTCTCTTCTGATATCTTTACAACTAGTTTATCTTCGAGCCCCTTTGATTGCTCTAGAAATTCATCCTTCAAATTTCCAGACTGTTCTCGAAGTTTATCTTCTAAATTTCTAGATTGTTCGAGCAATTTACTTTCCAGATTTGTCGACTGTTGTATCAATTTATTTTCAAGTTTTTCTTCTAAAATTTTCACATTTTTTCCGTGTTTCTAGAATATTCCATTAATTTATCTAGATCGCCTTTCAAATTTCCGGATTGTTCTCGAAACTTCTCATCTAAATTTCTGGATTGTTCCAACAATTTAATTTCTAAATTTCCAGATTGTTCCTTTAATTTAGCTTCTAAATTTCCAGATTGTTCCAACAATTTAATTTCTAAATTTCCAGATTGTTCCAATAATTTAATTTCTAAATTTCCAGATTGTTCCAATAATTTATTTTGCAATTCGTCCTTGAAATTTCCAGATTGTTCTTTTAATTTTTCTTCTAATATCTTACTTAAATCTGCAGGACCGCCCGAGATTTCAAAAAGAAAAGTTTCCGGGTCCTCTCCTGCTTCTAGTAGCGCTTGGTGAAGTCTCTCTTGCAAAATCGATTTCTTTCCGGAGATTTCCAATTCGCGCTCTTCTAATTCGGCTTTTAATTCGGTCACTTTTAACTCTTTTAACAACACTTTCTTTGAAGCCATTGTTTCTTTTTCGACACTGCACTTTGTTTAATAATTTGTTTAAATTCAATTTAATTTTAATTGTTTATTTATTTTCACTAACCGAACACCTGGCACCAATGTAACGATTTTTAAAGGTTCATTAATTTTTATTTTAAAACAAAACACGAAATAGTTAATAACTAATTTATTTACAAGCAAACTAATTTAACACTAACGTTTAACAATAATTTATTTACAACCTTAAATCTAATTTATTTATAACAGCCGAGCGAGTCTTATTACGCGGACTTTTGTGTCGAACTCTGACGCTGAATTCTATTCGAACTGTGTCACTCTCGGCCGCGTGCATTTTTATATATCGGGGTTGTTTTTCGGGAACATACTAGAAGCAGGCGACGGACTGTCTATTCTAGTTTATTCCGCCGTCAGAATTTCTCTGGGCTGTCGCCTGACACGCGTCGACTAGATAGCTGTGACGCAAGAGACAATTCGGCGCCGGCTGGCTGGCGCCGGCCGACGAATCATTACAATACTTATATGCTAAATTTAAATTTTGTTAATGTTTTTGGCAAGAAACTAAAAACATATATTCACATAAATGAGACCAAAGGATTTACCTCCTCAACTGCAAAAAAATTGGACTAATTCCCAATCACATTTCATTTAAAACAAAATATTTGGATACATTTTTGATTACCGACCATCAAAGAATCAAAAACGTAATCTTTAATTTTAGCAAAAGGTTGGGAAATAGAACACTAAGGCTGGGTTGCACAAAACATTTAAGGCAGGATTAAATTTAAGCCTACGTTAGAATGCGACACATAATGACATGCTTATATGCTGTACGTCAATGCTGGGCACGAGTCGTGAGTTATCCCCTCCACAAGCAACAACTGTAATCGGCGACAGTCGAAGATATTCGCCACTCGTCGAAACATTATATTGTGCGTCGTTGGTTCTAGGCGTGCCGATTTGAATTTAAATTGGAATAAGCGTGAAACACTTGCGGAGAAGTATAAGGGGTGGTGGAACTGTTCCCCTACCGTGTTCGGCCCTGCTGTACGTCATATTGTGTGTCACATTCTAAGTTAGGGTTAAATTTAATCTGGACTTAAATGTTTTGTGCAACTCAGCCTTAGTTTTGAAATGAAAATCAAAATTCCATGAAATTGGCATTTTAGAAAAAAACATTACATATTTCATATCAAGAAAAACTTTCCAATTGAATATTACAACATATTAATGAATTTTCAAAACAATTAGAAAATTCTTTTATAAAATCCTTTAATCATATCAAATGTAATAACCATTAAGGAACTTAATAATTTGAAAATACAAAATGAAATAAAACTTGTTAATAATAATGAAAAATGGTTTGTGAATTTTACTAATGTAGACTAACATTAGAAATTAAAAGTTTATTATCTTTATGTCCAAAATTTAGTTTACCAATCAAAATTAATATTGCAAAATTGTTGATTGATTTAGAAAATCTTGTTGATGCTTTTCCAAAAAAACAAAGAAATTTAATTAGATTGGAATTTGTAAGCATATTAAAGGCTGGTAAGGATTCTACCACACATCACAGTAGAGCTACATATGATAAAAGATTATAAAAAATAAAAAATGCCAGCGTAAAAATCAGAAAGATTATGGCCGTAGTCTTAAGATGCAGATAGCAAGAAAGAATCTAGCGCGAGATCTATTCCAGCGAGTCGACTCGCAACCCTATTTACATTAGCGACATCAGTGTCGGACAGTAACTCGCGCAAGTTTTCTCGCATGTCTATCTGCACCTTAAAGGCATGTCTATCTGCACCTTAAAGGTGAGAAAACTTGCGCGAGTTACTGTCCGACACTGATGTCGCTGATATAAATAAAGTTGCGAGTCGAGTAACTTACGCGAAATTTTTCGCAAGTAACTCGCGACATCAGTGTCGGACAGTAACTCGCGCAAGTTTTCTCGCATGTCTATCTGCACCTTTACAGTTACTAACTTGTTGTCTTTGTGTAAGCTGAATTAATTTGGCCGGCTATCCGGCCTAAATATATGCCGGTTATCCGGTATACGGTTATCTGTCTAATAAATAATCGATTTTAAATAAAATAATAACGAATTACAAGAAAAATATTACACTTAAAACTACGTATAACTAATTTATATGCTTAAATAATTTATGTCGCGGGCAATTTATTTATTTATACGGGCACCACCGTTAACGTTGATCGCGGTAAATTGTGACTGTCTCCCCATTCGACGGGGCAGAACGTATTCCCAGTCCAAGTCATTCCTGATAAGTCGTGACGGAAGCGACAGGATGAATCCATTTTGCAACCTGTGATCTTAAAGAAGTCCAGTCGTTTTTGGCAAAGGATCTTGGGGTGTAAAACTTCGATCCCAGTTCCATCAAAGATGACTTCTACCATACTCCGGATCACTCTCCAATTTAGGGCGTCCAGACCACAACCCAATTTTGGGATGGCTAACTTGTTCACCTTGCCCGCTGGCCGATGACTTCCCAGGTTCCATAAGGTCTTCCACATGGAGGGATAAATTAGGCTTTGCTTGGGGCACTTGCTTATTACCAAGTAATACACATTTCTTTCTCGTTCTCCCCGAGAGTCCTTAATTTTCAGAACATTTTGTACCAGTAGCTGCTGCCTTTACAATTCCTCGATCTGGCCATATTTTACCCTGAATACTTGGACTATTCCTCTGGACATTCTTGAGTCGACTGCCACGCAGTGGGCCTTGCTATAGTTTGGCGATATTTTGAAGAGGTCCTGGGATATTTCAGTGGTTTTTCCGAAAAGTGCCTTGCGTCCCGTGGCGTAATGGGTCATGAAGTTCTCAAAAGTTGCTTCGGACTTCTGAACTGAAAACTCAAAACTTCGGAAATTCTGCTCTTGGGAGCTAACAACTGCATTTTCCTTTCCGTGCCCTCGTGATCCTCTAGTATACGTTTCAGGAGGCCATTATCCACTACTCGTACTAGAGAGTCCCACTGCACCCAATGGGACTTTATGTTCGGTGAGTAAGATGATATCTCTTCCCAAGTAGGTCACGATTCTGTCCATTTCCATGCCAATATCACTTTCAAATCAGGGTCATTTTCCTAATCTTGACGCAGCTCTTCTAATTGCCATAGCTCGTCTACTTCGGCAGGGCATCATCATTTCAGTGGTTCACACCTGCCCGATGTTGGATTTCAAAGTCGTACTCCTGGAGTCGCTCGATCGTACCACTTGTCCTTCGGGATTCTTGAATCGAAGGAGCCACATCAACTCCACCTGGTCCGTTCTTAATACGAAATGTCTCCCAAACAGGTATTATGAAAATGTTCGATCGACTTTACCATGGCCAAGAGTTCTCTTCGGGTGAGACAATAGTTTTACTTTGATTTTGACAGCACTTTACTAAAATAACCAATCACTTCGTCAATACCAACATTGCTAGCATCTGTGACTAGAACAAATTTTATAAATAGCTCAAAATAGGAGCAATTATCAGGTATTGTTTGTTGCTCGAAAGCAATCTGGAAGTCTTGATCCCATTCAAACGGGCGTCCTTCCTCTGTTAGTTTCAAAACAGTTTCCATTAGCCTTTCGAATGTTGCTAGGGCATTACACAATCCAAATGGCATCACTGTAAACTGCCGAGGACCCATACCAATAGAAAATGCGGTCTTTTCTCGGTCTTCAGGTACTAATTCTACTTGCCAGTATTCACTCTTCAAATCCAGTATTCAGAAAATATTTGACCCGGCTGAGGTATCCAAAGTATCGTCAATACAGATAATCCACCCAGAACCGGGTGGAACCATCTTTCTTTTTCATCAATGATGAGGTCCATGAGTTATTCGACGGCTTGATCGGCGGTCCTTCTCCATTTCTCGAATGTTTCGTTCGGCTTCATCGCGTTTTGCCAATGGTAGCCTCCTATGGTTTTGACGTATCGGTTTCTTCTCGTTGCCTGTATCTATTTTATATTGGATCACATCAGTTCTCCTTTTCTCTCCCATTCTCTATTTTGAAAAGATCTTGAAAACGGCAGATAAAATTCTTCGCTACTGTCTCCTGTTCGTGCGTCAGGTTTTGGGCCGGTGACATTGTGACATTACGACTTCCAACAGTTTCTTGGGTGACTTGGATCTTGTTGCATCCACTTCGGATTTGTGGGAGATGGAAGATACCTTCGCACAACTCCCCAATGTGGTACGTTTCTTGATGTTGACTACATAAGAATTCACATTCATTATGCGAATTGGCAAAGGAGGCAGTCCTTTGCCATTAACATCTTTCCGGCTAGAATTCCCCGTCTATCCTTTTGGTTGTCGTTGTTTGGTTCTATTAGCACTACTTCTCCTTCCTGGAAGGCACCATCTAAATTTGCATTTACGATTACTTCAGTTCGGCTTGGTAGCACAGTATTTTCAGCAAAAAGAACACGCGTAGCTACATCTTCTCCTTGGTGCAACCCTAGCTCTTCAACGTTGTCTGTCATGACACCACGCTTTAAATCTAACTGGAATCCATAGGTGCTCATGATATCCATTCCAAGGATAGCTTCATCTTCTATTTCTGCTACTAGACCACGATATCTTGTCTGGTTGAAATTTGGACGGCATGTCGTAGCTTTACTGTAAAACAGCGTAAAAGAATGCAGTGACGTACTTTTCACTGAAGCTAAGTCCCGTCCAAATCTCATGGCAAGAGTTGATAGAAATTTTAAAAAATCACTCGGTATATATGACTGCCCCTATAATTACAGTATTCACTACTGCCTTGCCATAAAAACCAATTTAAAAGTGTAATATTATACCATGATATGTATACGTTTACAAATTTGTTTTAATATTTTCAGGTACAAAATGGTGTGGTACCGGTGACATAGCTAAGGATTATCATGATTTAGGCTCCGAGGCTCCCGTGGACAGATGCTGTCGAAGTCACGATCTTTGCCCCATAAAAGTACGACCCTACACAATGAGATACAATCTCACAAATAACTCAATCTACACTAAAAGCCATTGCAAATGCGACGACGAACTTTATAAGTGCCTGAGGCACTCGGATTCGCCCACAGCACACGTGATGGGCAATATCTATTTTAATTTAGTGCAGGTACCTTGCGTAGACGATGGAGAAAAAGGAAAGAGGTTTCGGGGCGCTAGAAATAATTTTTAGTACTTACTGTAGATCATGTTTTTTTTTAGTATTTTACATTAACATATTGTATATTATATTGTAAATTTAATTTTAATATTTATTGTGATGTGATTGTAAAATAAACAAAGCTAAAATTGTTACTGAGTCTTCGTATTCAGAGAACTAGTCTTCTCTTGATTAATATCAAGTAATAATGAATTTTGTTTTTCTATTTCCTGTTAATGAAAATTACAGTATTTTAATAAATTTGATAATTTTTTATTTAACAGGTCAGGCTTTAAAACTCACAAGAAATATATTATAAATAATATTATAAATATAAATACAGTAGACTCCCGATTATCCGAAGTACGTGGGACCGGACCTAATAATCCAAATTTCGGTTAAAACGGAGGTTGCATAAATTGGTGAAAGTGGTGATGAATTTTTTGTTAGTATAATAACGGTATAATTGTACTCTTACATACATTTTATAGTTAAATAGAACCTGTATTTAGTTAAATACAATAACTGTATTCTAGATAAATAGAACCTGTATTTAATGCAGGTATCTAATACATGTTCTATTTAACTAGAATCGACAAACAAATCTAGAGTTAATCGTTACTTCGAAAATACTACGATTGAGTTATGGTGTCATGAGCCGAGTGCTCGGCACAAATTCTGAGCCGTCTTTTCATGAATCGATACGACATAGACGTCATTTCGAATAATCGGGAGTTTCAAGCAACCGCGTTTCAGATAATACGGAGAAATGTGTTTCGGAATTTGTTTCGGATAATCCAGAGTTTCGGATAATCCGATTTCGGATAATCGGGAGTCTACTGTATTTTAATACAAGAAAACCCGAATTGCAATTTTTTGTTGTTGTAAAACTGCAATATACAGGTATCCATGAAAGGTTATACATAGTGTCCCATTTTCGATGGTATTCTATATGTATCTCCGTTAATAATGGAAATAGAAAAAAACTGAGCAGGCAATATCGGGTCAACTTTTTATGCAGATTTAAAAGGTTCAATCACAAATTTGCTATTTCTTACCATTTTCATGGTACAGTTGAAAAACCAAAAATTTCAAACGTAAATAACTTTATTATTATTAGTCTTTACTATTTTCCATTATTTTTAAAAACAAAAATTTTCTGCATTCTTTTGTTTTATATAAATCACGGTTTACTAATAGCGTTTTCGATTCACATGCACCGATTGCACTCAGTGCATTTTCATCTTCTTTTAACCTCATGTAATAACACGAGGTGAAGATACTCTGAGTGCACACTAGCGCGGTCAATCGAAAACGCTGTAAATTTAACGTAAATAAATTTATTGCATATAATGTCATTATTTATGCGAAGGAACTGAAGTTCCTGGTATCCGGAACTGCAACATAACTTACTAGGATCTAGGAACCGATGAGATCTCGAATAAACATTACAGTAACATCTAATAGGAACAAAATGAAGGCCCGCCAATGGCCATGTTTTAAAATTACTCGAACAGCCGTTCGAGCATTTAGTTAACATGCGATTTCTTACCTAAATCAAGTGCTCAATTAGGTAGGAAATTGCATATTAATCAAACGCTCGAACATTTGTTCGAGTAATTTTAAACGGGCAATAACGGCCATATCGGATGTAAAACGGTAATATGAACCAGAACATGAACATCAAAAGCGCCGACACGAGCTGTTCTACTGATTGATTAGAGTGCCTTAAAAGAAGAGTGTGGCCATACGTGAAGTCGATTTCTATTGGCCGCGAGCGTTTTCGACTTTATATACTAAGGTCGGTAGCCATGTTTGTTCTAAATGTGTTCCTGCGAGAGGTTATTCAAAATTAACTTAAATTGTGACGATTTCTAGTGCTAACTTGGTGAGTACTTTTTTATATTATATGCGTTGTTGAGATTATTGTTAATTTTGGCATTTTTTAAACGGAAATCATTACATAACCACAATCTTGACTAACTACATAAAAACTAAATAAAAATGTACTATAAATATACGTAAAAATAAAGCTGATATGTTTTTCTTTATTTAAATGCAGTGAAGGTATTCATCACTCACAGGAAGGGCATTCTTCAGAATTCACCGATAAAAATTCCGGTAAATGTTACCGGTGCATACTGGTGAATGTCAGTTAATTTACCGTTCTCTTTCCACGTTATCGAATTTTGGAACGCTGTCGGTAGAACGAAAGGTAATTTCATAACCTAAAAAGTACAATGGACACAATAGTAACTGAAAATTTACTCAAAACGTTAAAAAGAACAACAGTAACAGTGATTTCTCGGATGAGGAATATATTTTATACAAAATAAAAAAGTTTCACGAATATATTATTTCCTATTTTAACAACTTTCCAGTTATTAAGTAAATCTTCATTCTCATTCATATTGCACAATTGAATTTACAATAAACAAAAACTGACAATGCAAATAACACAGAAACCCACGTACAGGCACAGTTGAGGCACAGAATAGTACAAGTTAGAATTTTTTCCCCCTTTCACATTTCCACCCAAACACCGAAGCACAGAATAACAGAAAGGACAAAAGCCGTCGGCACCTTTGATCTTCTTGTACCCAGTTTCGATGACCTTGCGCCATTTTGTAAAGCTGTTCAGCGGTAAATTTTGAATGTTCAATCAATACAACTAATACTTTCTGACTAATCAAAATTTCTAAATTGTAAAAAAATTGTTAACTTTTACATTATAATAAAAAAAATCTTTTTTTTTTGTTTATCTTTGTTACTTGAGATTCACAGAAGGAAAATGGTAGGGTATATATAAAACAATATCCGAAAGTACGTTAATGTTATTTGTGGTGATAATTTATCTACACACTAACAATAAGTTGTATGAAAAAATAAGAAATAAATGAAAATATTTAGAAAGAAAACGCAGATCTAAGAAACAAATTTTATTTACTACGTATAAATAAACAGTAAAATTACAAAAACAAAACTTACTTGCTGATGTTTGCATATTTTCTTTATCACTTGAGGAACTTTTCTCTCCAATGCGTTGAAAAGCTAAAATCAAAAATTATTGAAAGGTAGTTTCACTATAGAATCACTCATTGAGAGTGAAAAAGGAATGTCTTTATACGAATATTTGTGAAGTAAAACTTACGATTTATTACTTGGCTTGAAAGTTTTTGTTTCAGAAGGAAAAAATCAAAGATACAAACTGATGCACATAATCAGTTTGTTGTCAGGGTTTCAATTCACGTTGTTTATTTTCTAAATGGTCGCGTTCAGGCAGAAAAGATGTTTGCAGCGTTACAGCACAGCCTAAAGTTGTAGCGCTCTAAATTACCTGTACTGGCTTTCTATCGTAGGGGTTATGAATTAATGACGCTGTAATGTCGCGTAAACAGACCATGCTTGATTATGGCGGCCGCTTGAAGAAAGCACTGCAGGCAATGACGTCACATGTACCTCGATCAGATTTACGCTTTACTAAAGCTCTGTAGCGCTGCGGTTACCTGAACATAACTAAAAATATAAAATAAACAACGTGAGTCGAAACCCTGACAACAAACTGATGGCGTTCATGTATTCTTTCGTTTGAACAGTACAAGTAATAACTAACATTATTAACACCTACATTTGTTTCTGTCTTTTAAGATTGAGTATAGTAACAAGTGATTACAGAATCCATGTTGTGCTTCATTTAATTCCATGTGTTGCTCTTACCTTCCATTTCAAGGGAATGTCCTGATTTCGATGCAGTTTCTTCAAATACTGTTGGAACAGCATGTGAGTGAATATGATTTTGCCTTTTGCCAAATATTAATAAACATTTATGTTTTTCAAAGTGTTTTCCACATACACAAGTTGTTTTTGTAAGTTTTGACAAATCTCTATTTAAAAGATCTTCTCGTTTACAACTATAAATCCATTTCAAGGCTCTGTATGTATGTACAATAATACATTATTATATTAAATTAGTTTAAATATACAGCAGTTAATACTTAACGATCTTTATCTTTTGGAAAGGAAAAAAAAGCTGTAATCTTGGTTCAGCACAATAACATGAAGCCGATGTTCTTTTCTTTTTTATGTTTACGTTGTTTACGAAAGAGATAAGGCTGTGTTCATAAAAGACACTCTGCCCGATTTCACAAACGCGGATTGCGGATTAAATCTAGTGTCAACACTTAGAATATGATTTACCACTATGTTGTCTAACCTCAGATGTCACATTATAAACACTTAATCCGAGTGCTAGTGTCAATCCGCGTTAGTGAAATTCACCATAGAGTTACTCTTGGCTAATATTGCAGTCTCTCTCGTATAAATGAATTTATGTATTTTGTTTCTCATCTATGAATCATAAAAAACTGAATCAGGCGTGGTTTCCAAAGCAACAAACACATTTTCTACACCCTACTTAAAAGTGCGGCGTAAAAAGTGCGCCCGTTGTCATGATAACAATATAAATACAAGAATTCTTGAAACAGATAAGCGAGACGCAAAATAAGCAAATTACCATGATTAAGAGAGATACGATTACACGCCCAAGGTGCACTCGAAGGTATATTTTATGAACGCAGCCTTAACAACAAACAACAATAATCTTAGAAATCCTTAACCAACGCTTATAACCTCAAATCAAAACATAAACAACAGCTTTAGAACATGGCTGATCCGAGTTTGCACTAAAACGAAGACAAGCTTTTGTCCCTTCTGTTATTCTGTGACCTAAGTCACCCAAGTCTGATTCCGGTGCAGGCGGTTGATTACCGGTGAAGCACCGGGTGTTTAACCGGTGAATTTAGAAACAACTAGTTTACAATTATCGGTGAATTTTGAAACGCATCAAGATCTACCGGTGCACTCACCGGTGAATTCTGAAAAATGCCCGAAATAACATGCAACCTTATAGCGTTTTCGTTTCACTTGCACCAGAAAAGTTCGGGTCACTCTGATATTACGTCATGCACTCAATAAGTTTTGCCAGAAAACGAAACTAGTGCGTGTTTCAATCGAATACAAACGTGATCTGGGAGCATAATTATTGGGCGGGAAATATACTGAACCGTAACCTCAAAATTATCATTTGTTGCCAGAAATATAAAAATGCAATATTTATTTGTTATAATAAATTAAAAATCCTAAATACACTAATTATTCATTCATATTCGCTTCTTAAGGAATTCACCCCGGACGAAGATTTCTTGCACTAGACAAACTGTGTTTAGCAAATAACTTAATTATTAACAATTTCTTGATACAATAAATTATTTTTGTTATCTGTCAATAAATCATCTGTAATATGTTTCTCCTGAAATGACAGAAAAGTTGCACTGAAACGCTTGCACTACTAGCGTTTTCGATTGACCGCACTAGTGCGCACTCAAAATATCTTCATCTCGTGTTATTACATGAGGTTAAAAGAAGATGCAAATACACTGAGTGCGACCGGTGCAAGTAAATCGAAAACGCTATACCTTTGAAGTCAGTTCCAAAATTCTTGCACTGAGTGCAAAACTGGTGCTCAATAACATTTCAATCGAACATAAAACACGAAGAAAGTTTGAACTGAAATTACCAATCGAATACAAAATCTGGAATCAGTGCGCACTGAGTGCTATCAGTGCAGCTCAATCGAAAACGCTAATAAACAGATTGACCACTACTTACAGCGTTTTCCACTGGCTGCATTAGTGCACACTCGTTATTAAGGTACTAAATCAACATACTTCGTATAGAGGTAACGCATTTAGCAGTGGCGGCTGGTGCATACGAATAGAGTGGGCACAGGACAAGGCCGAAGCATTCTGTTTCTCTCTTCGTGTTTAATAAACAGAGATAGCGCTTAGCAAGTAAGTCGTGTGTCCCGCTGAATCGGATGGACCGGCCGCCGCTGGCATTTAGTGATTTTTTATATCTATCCTTGTCGCACATTCCTCTCATCTAGGGACAGTCACGGCCGGTGCATATGAATTTGGAGGTGCTGCCGATGTGCGTTGTGCATTATTTGCTCTTTGTTCGTCTGTGTTAGACAGAGCTAGCGCTGAGCGAGTATGTCTGCAGCACTCCCAATTTCACTGCACCAGTCGCCGCTGTCTAGGGATAAAAACAGTTGGAAATATTCAGAGATTTTAATATACATACAACTAGATGCCTAAGCAGCGGCTCGGAATGAAGCCTGCGGCAGCCATTTGTCGCTCGGGGAAGTTTGAATTTAACGCTCACGGGAAACATTATTTCTCATACGTAAAAAGTCTGTTAAATGATTTAATAGTATGGGCAATGTCTATTCTGTATTTTGTCCCTAACAGTTTAAATTTTTTAGTCATAAGTAAGTGAAATTTCTGCAATTGCGCGCATTTCATTTCTTATATTTTTGTATAAAATTCCGGTTTTTTCGGAAATATTTTATTTATTGTGTTTTTAAGAGCCATATTTCTATGACTTTATCACTCATTTCCGGTGATGCCAAATATAAGGCGCACAAACATTTGTTCCTTACCAAGTATTTTTAGTTACTTTTAAAAATTACTTTATTTAATTAATATTCATGCGGAGTGTCGTAGTTAATTTGTTATAGTCCGATATATAGGTGGTCTTTTGTAGAAAAGATGTTATTTATCTTATTTGTCGTACAAGTACTATTCTTGCCTTAATCCAAAATACTATTCTCATTATTTACAATAACTATAAGCCTTACTTACTAAAGAAATAAAGTATTATTCAAAGAATGAATAATAAATAAATATAAAATGTTTGCTACATAAATGTACCTGAATATCTTGATGGTATCCAATCTTTGCCGCTTGCCAGGAATAGAAGTTATCAATTTCTGTCGTAGATTCTCATCTTTCAGAAATACAAACACACAAACATAGAAATAGGAACACTTAAGCCCCCCATACACCTGCGAACAAATTGCGCAAACTGACGTTGCACAAGTTGTTGTGCAAACAAAGGCACCCATACACTATACGCAATATTATGCAAACTCCAGTTGCTTTTGTCGTATACCTACGGAAACATGTCGTCTATTCCTGTATGCATCGCTCTTTACCTTCCATACTTCCGGCAACTGACAGTATAAATCAATAAACTCACTCAAAAATTCTCTATTATTTATAAAATTGGCCATTTTAAAAATACTACCTTCTACTTACAAGCGTAAAAGGAAATTTCAGTTATTGCACAATGTATCGCACAAAGCCCATACACGACGCATTAGTTGCACAACGCCACTAGTTGTACAATTAATTTCAAACAATTTTGAATTTCTGCAACTAATTGCACAGCACGTCAAACAACACCATACACTATACAAATGTTTGCACGACAGCCTATGTTGCGCAATTTGTTCGCAGGTGTATGGGGGGCTTTAAAATGCTACTGTGATTCTGTGATTTGACTTGCAATTTGGCACATAACAATTACGAGACATTTTAAAAATATAAAGTAACTATGTATGTACTATGGTGCTCACCAAAAACGATACGACTCGGCAATTTGCTGGCCTTTACGGCAATACACAGAGGCAAAGGCCTGAAACTGCTGTGTGAAATAACTAACTGGTCGACTACGGTCAGGCTCTGGTACCTGCGGCCCAGATGCAACCGTGATCCACGGGATTATTATTGGCAACAAATAACAAATATTATGCAAAGATTATTCAAGAATACTCAGTACTGTTATAATTTTATAATTGAACTTTGTAAAGCTGCGCTGTCGGTAGGTATTTTTTTAGAGCTTTACTCGATTAATATTTTGCAACTTCTGTATTTTGAGTTTAATAAAGTTAAAGCGTATTTGCGGCAACGAAATTCATGGACACGTTTTTTGTGGTAATCAAATTCGCGTACACGTCCGTTTTTCTTTGAATCATGAATTCATCATTTTTAGGCATAAAAAAGAACAAAATTAATTAAGTGAATTAAGAAAAAAGCTTTATTTTGATCTCCTCTAGCTGACCTTTCAAGCTCCTCCGTACGTAATGAGACACCCAGTATACACATTTCAAACTGACTGAAAATAAAGATTTACACCTGCTCTGTTTGAAAAATCTAAAAAATTACACAATATGTTATTAATATTGGTATAGCGTTTATCGTCTATCCTTTTTTACTGTAAATAAAAATTTGCGCTGGCACAAAATTTATTTTAAAATACAACCGAATTCGCCTTAATACGGCATTTTTAAGTTTTCAGCGTCTAGAAATTTGTAATAAATAATTATTTTAAGAAAATTATAACGTCAAATGTTTTTTATTAGATAGGCTCGCTGTAAAAAATATATCTTAATCAAAGTTATATTTACGCATCAATAAATTTACGAACACTATATTATTCCCGACCCAAGGTTTAACCGAAGCAATAAAATTACAGCGGACCAGACTCGACGTACCAATTTAAATGTCCGTGTTGGCTCCGCCCAATGTTCATAAGGGTGCACTTTGCTTGCAGGGGTATCGTTTTTGTTGAGCATCATAGTACCTACTTATAAAACAAATCCCACTAATGGTTCAGCCACACTAACGGCAAATGTGCTGCCTAACGTCATTTTTAACGTCTAATTTGCCATTAATCAGTCGCTACACATACAATTATTGTCAAGTTAGACGTGAAAAATCACGTTAGGCAGCACATTAGACGCAGCGTGTCTCCGACAACGATAGCGTAGCGACGGATTATTGGCATATATGGCACTAATTTTGTAACGGCATTGAGAATGGCATTGCGCGCTAGACGATAGCTCGGCTGGCGGTTTTTGATACACATCAAACGAATTGCCGGCGAACGTATCGCATAGTTGTTGCCATAGATAAAGAAAGATATATGTGAGGAAGACAGAACATACATTTTTTTCACGAAAACAGCGACATCTCGTGTTTTTAGTCACGTACTATCTTAGTTTTGATTGCAGGTTTCTTTCATTATTTCAAGTACTAATTTAAAATATAATTTTTGAATGTTAGGAAACGGAAAATGCTAAAATATTTTAATAGAACTCCTGTGATATTTGACATTTAAGATAAAGTTGCCAATATTCAAATAAAATACCACTGCTGCAGCCGCTTCGGAGCGAAATGTGGGACAAATAATGACCTTAACCACCAATGTAAAATTTAGCGCATTAATTTTCTCGCGTTAATTGTCGGGTTCTTGTCCGTTAGAATGCCGTTAGACGTTAACGCAGATGTGCCCGAAGCATAACAATAAGTGAACTGGAGTATTTTCATTTCATTAAATTACACGAAATAATCCGTAGGCATGAGCCATTCTCCATGACATAACCTTACACACCTTACATTTTTATTTACTATTTCAACAAAGAAATTAATCCAATTTGGCACTAATACCATTTCCTGTGTTCTCAGTAGTGATGACTACACCTCTGAACGCTATGTAGTTATCAAAAACTATAAGTAAAAAACAATCACAATAAACAAAATCCTTCACCACATCATACAGCACAGTCTGACCCGCAGTGTTGCCGCATCGACACATTCGACACTTACATGACACTCAGCACGACTAGGATCAGTGGCGTAGAGAGAAACTTGTTTCGTGAGGGGCCCGAACAAAAAAAGTCTAACGAGTACGGACTACTTAACATTTTATTTATGAAATGTAAAACAGCAAATAAAAAAACAACGTCATAATATTACTATAATATTTTAGAACAATTTCGGGGGGGGGGGGCTCGCTCACCCCTTATCTACGCCACTGGCGAGTATAAAAGAGGGCTATGGATGAGTAGGTATACTGTGACCTACTGACCTAACTTTTCTCAATGTTGCCACATCTAATAAAACGATATCTAATTTAAATTGGTCAAGTGGGTTGAAAACATTTCATATATTATTGTACTTTCTTCATAATATTCTCTGTTTAGCTGAGAATGATAACTACAAGTTTTCAAAACTATATCCAACAAAATCAGTAAAAAAAAATCAGTTTATTAAGCTGGGTACACATTAACCGAAGGAACACCGAACATCGAATGAACGAAGGCGAATTAATTAGCCAGTGCCTGCGTTCAGCCAGGCACAAAACTACGTAGCGCTTCGTGTGCGCCACGTCATTTATGTGTACAAGCCGAAGCTAAACTTCTGCTAAGGCAGAGCGATAAACCTAGCGGCCGCCATCTTTTAAATCGCTTTTTAAGAAACCTACGTCGCTAGCGCTAGCTGTAGCGTTGTTGTTTTAGGTTATGTCTGAGCATATGATTGCCAATTGATGCTGCTGCAGTAAGTATTGAAATAAGTTTTCCTATTAACAAGAAACAAATCTTCTTTGTAATAATTAAGCCGCGTGAAAGATGTACAAATTCGCCCCACCACTCAACGAGAAACTCGTGTGATGTCGTGTTTCCGAGCGCTACGCCGCCGCTAAGGAGGCAATATTTGCCCGTAACAGCGTTGCCAGTTTGGGCGATAAATCGCCAAATGGGCGAGTTTAAACTTCAGATTGCGACCAATTTTCAGCTTTGGCGACTGGCGACTAATTTGGGCGAGCAGTAATATTTTGTTAATCTTAGATATTCTACAATAATTGATTGCCGTGTATTCTTTAGTTTTGTGTGTAGATCTTGTTGGTTGGTGATAATGGATGTTGATGCCGGTTCATTGGTCCTATAGTAAGTGTTCTGTGATTGGTCCATAGATGCATTGGACGTTCACGTTGTAAAGCGTAAAGTTGTCATCTATTAATAGAGTCTCTTCCAATTTATATTTTATAATACCACGCGATCATTTAAATTTATAATTAAAGTAGGCGGGATTTTTTTTATACGGTTGTGCACCTTGCCAATCGACGCTGTGTAGATTAGAGGTTATGTAAATATTTTGACCTTTATAGGATTCTCATCGGGTTCAATCGTTTTAATTTGAAGGAAGTGAAATAGTTTTAGTTCCAACTATGGCAAACGTTCAAAGTGTTCACCTCCGGCAATTAATTAAACATTTTGAAGCGTCACTTTGACAATTCAAACTCAAATTAAGCTGTCAACAGTTAGTGTTGCCAGTGTTGTTCAAAATCCATAGCCTACTCTAATTATAAATTTAAATGATCGTGTGGTATTATATGATAAACAGGCAAAAATTTTATGTTTATTTTTTCATAAAAGTATGTTTTCACAAATTTCACGTTCTCTACTTAATTTACCTCTTGATTTTCAACAAACCGAATAGGATGTGAATTTAGTCATGCAATGGAATTTGGCGATTTTGGGCGACCTTTTCTGATGCAATAGGCGATCTCGGGCAAACAAAAACTGGCAACATTGGCCCGTAACGAACCTGCACTACGAGTCTCTGTTTGGTGGGGCAACATTCGTGACGTTTTTGTACAAATTCCCCGTGCTTTAGTAATAATACAGTTAGTTATTCGTACTAAGGTTCTAATTTGTAGAGGTTGAAAGCGAAAATTATTTTAATTCTTCATTATTTCAATTATAAAATCGGAACTAATTGAGAATAACCTGTACGAATTAGTATCCTAGGATAAATAACACAGGCTACTGTTTATCTGAAAATTGGACATGTGAAAGTAACGAAGCAAAACGAAGAACCAGCCAGTTCTCAGTTAGCTAATACGCTACAAATTAGCGCTCTGCTATAGCAATAGCGAAATTGTAAGCGCTATCTTTGGCGGAACGCAGAAATTGTCTCGGTCAATGTATACCCCGAGACGAAGGCGAGCGAAACGTTCGGTTCGTCTGCGGTTGGGTTCGCTTCCCAAGTATGCCGATTTGCGCGTATGCAGTAAAGTAAACGACCAAACACTGAACGGACATTAAAAACCGAAGGTGAATTTGGCCAGTGTATACAGGGTGCCCGTTTTTCGAGCCTAACCATGGTGATCTCAGTTATTTGAAGAGATACGAAGTCGGTTAAATTAGGGCAAAGTTGCGTATTTTTATGCTAATTAATGAGCTGAAAAGAAAATTCACATATCTTTTACGGTTTTCAAGATATTTGAAGAAAACGAAAAATCGTGATTTTCGTTTTCAATTTTTTTAACAAAAACCGTTAAAGATATGTATTTCTAAGTTCGACATTATTAAGGCACTTTTTTACAAGGAATTTAATTCTGTCATTGCCTTTATCATCACAACAAAATTTGCAGGAAAACGACATTCAACTTTTTTTTTCTTATGGTCGCCATCTTGGATTTTTATATTTTTAAATAATGTTTTCCTTTCTGATTACAATGATGAAGCATACTTGATGATTTATAGTTGCAATTTGGATAGAACACCAAAGACATCTTTTTGCAAAGAGTGCTTTGGAAAACGTCGTGAAATTGCCGGGAGCAAAGTAGGCGCAACATAGGCGGCAAACGTAACTTATAGAAGAAAATAAAAATGAGAATAAATTTTATGTGCATGAAATTTGTTTTGGTTTAAACAATATTAAAAAAAAACTATTACCCAATGGAAAAAGAAAAAACACGGAATTACAACATATGCTCAAATTGTTTACCATCCACCTCTAAACAGAGTTCTAAACGTCTTCTTAGATTAGAAATTGCCCTTCTGACATCCCTTCTTCGCATGTGTTGTAAAGTAGTAACAATTCTTCTGCGCAGGTCAATAATGTCTGTAGGCTTCGATTTGAAAATTTGTTTTTCACGGTACCCCACAAAAAATAATCTAAGGGGTTTAGGTCTGGAGATCGTGCAGGCCAGCACACATTGTTGGGAAACATTTCTGCCAAACTTTCCATTACCCTTCTAGCATTATGAGGCGGTGCGCCGTCTTGCTGGAACCATAAGTCTTTCAATCTATTAAGGTTAATATTATTGTTATTATCAATGTAATCTGCGAGAAACGTTCTTATAAAATTTAAGTATCCATTGGCCGTTAATGTTTCTTCGTAGATGTATGGACCCATAATTGTATCGTCCAATAAACCAACCCACACATTTAGTCCAAAGCATATTTGAGGTCTCCTTTCGTCATGCTGTCGCGAATTTTCAATAGACCAAATGTGCTGATTATGACGATTAAACATCCCTGAATTTGTGAATTTACATTCATCAGTCCATAACACATTACTTAAGAAATTTTGGTTTTCCTGCATCTTTGTCATTAGAGTCTGACATAAACGTAGGCGTCTATCATTATCTCCAAAGTGAAGAGTGTGCGTTATGTGAATTTTATATGGCCGAAATTTATGATTTTTAAGTACCCTCCATATCCTTTGATGTGGTATGTTTAGCTGCTGCGCAACTTCTTTGGTGGAAGCTGAAGAATTTTCCTGAAACTATTAGAAAATTTAACATAAATTGTTTCATACAATCAATATTATGAAAATATGTTTTACCACTTGCAAAATTTCGTCTTCATTTTCAGCTGGCCTGTTGCCATATTTTCCTCTAGGTTTAATAAAAGAACCATATTCGCCTAAATTTCTATGAAGAGAAAGGAAATATCCCAAACTTGGCTGCCGTCTTTCTGGGAAACGTTGCAGATACATTTCTAAACAAATTTGAGCATTGCGATGAGAGGCATAATAAATTTTTAGCATATCCCGCTTTTCTTCACTTAAAAATGACATTTTGTTACAACAATAAACAGCAATATGAACGGTGTTTAGGGCAAGTTGAATTGTAATGTCAAAAATTTTTAAGAAACAAAATTATTGTTTTATTTTCCAAGGCGCTCTTTGCAAAAAGACGTATTTGGTATTCTATCCAAATTGCAACTATAAATCATAAAGTGTGCTACATCATTGTAATCAGAAAGGAAAACATTATTTAAAAATATAAAAATTCAAGATGGCGCCCATAAGAAAAAAAAAAGTTGAATGTCGTTTTCCTGCAAATTTTGTTGCAATGATAAAGGCGATGACAGAATTAAATTCCTTGTAAAAAAGTGCCTTAATAATGTCAAACTTAGAACTACATATCTTTAACGGTTTTTGTTAAAAAAATTGAAAACGCAAATCACGATTTTTCGTTTTCTTCAAATATCTTGAAAACCGTAAAAGATATGTGAATTTTCTTTTCAGCTCATTAATCAGCATAAAAATACGCAACTTTGCCCTAATTTAACCGACTTCGTATCTCTTCAAATAACTGAGATCCCCATGGTTAGGCTCGAAAAACGGGCACCCTGTATACGATTAAACAAAGGCAAAAGGAACGATTGGTTCGCCTTCGATTGCGTTCGCTCCAAGAGCGGTACATCAAAAGTCTCGGCTGCAAACTTTGAAAATAAGTCGCAAGTCGGAACTCAGTTTCTTTTATGCAGTCCAGCGTAAATTTATTGTACGTTGTAATTTAACTGAAACTGTTTCGTGTACGACAAAATTTCGCAAATTAATTTAAAAGAAAACTATTTGAACAGCTTGAGCTTTTACATACCTATACAGAGTGTTAGGTAATTGACTGGACACCTTTAAATCACGTATTGAGAACACTCTGTAGAGTAAGAAAGCCTTTACGTTAGAGGGTGCTGCGGCTTTCGTTCTCCAGGAAAAAATTCAAACAAAAATCGATAAAAATTGTTTGGAAACCACTGATTTTCTTATCTACTGTTACACCCATGTGCCGAACGCGATCCGGGCGGGCGATCCCCTGCCATAAATTACCATATGATTTATTGTTTTACGACAAGCAAATAACGCACGTTCAGTGTCTCAACAGACTTCGGAGTGTGTAGGTCAGTGTGAGGTCAGGATCAGCTTACACAAATAACGAAATTGTTGACATTATTCTAATGTACGGAGAATGTAGGTGCAATGCACGTCCTGCAGAGCGTAAATATTGGCGGCTGTATTCCCAGCGTCGTGCACCGAATTGTCAAACAATTATTGCAATTGTGCAACGGGCCAGAGATACTGCAAGATACATCTGTTAATAGGCGCTCGCTACGTATGTACTACCAGCGGTCCTCAATAGTTCGCTCTTTTTGCATTTTTTTCAAAATGTCCCGACAATCCATCATGTCTACGTATTTTCTGATCCCATTTGACACCCTTAATCTACAGTTTTAATTTATCCAAGCAATAACCTAACACCTGTATAGTACATAGAATGGTTATTCAAATAATAAATAGTACAAATTTATTTGTTTTCTTTTACGTTAAGCTGCCCAATTATTTAGCTAAATAAAATGGCCAAATTTGAGTGGACCGAAGAAATAACTCTTCGCTTAACTGAAGAATATAGAACGCAGGAATTACTATGGAATCCAAGAAATCCTGATTATCATAATAATTTAAAAAAGAAGGATGCATGGGAATTCTTGGGCTCACATTTCCAATGCAACGTAGGTATAAAATAAGTTTTTGTTCATATACTGTTAGGTTGCTTTCAGACTAGCCGTCAAAACGCACGGCCGTGCGAAAACACGGCCGTGCAATTCACGGCACAATGTGAAGAGACACACGCCTTCCAATGACCTGCTAAATAACATCCGTGCACGGGCATTATTTAGCGTTGCATTGGTAAGCACGTAACTCTTCACATTGAGCCGTGCCTCGTACGTCCGTCTTTTTCGACGGCCGTGCGTTTACACGGACGATTCTAGCAGGACATTGGAAGATATGTGCAGAGATTATAACCCAGTTCTGGGTTATAATCTCTGGATATGTGCCTCTTCAGACAGTGAAGACGCACGGACGAGTCGTAGCAGGAGCCCGGGTGTTCCTGCTATAATTTGGTCGGGTACGGCCGTGCGTTGAATATACAGGGCTATTTTTTAACTGTGATCATTGAGATTTACATGGGAATAATTGTGTCACATGTTAACTTATGTTATGCTAAAAATTTTAGGGAAATTTCAGATTTCAATAATCAGTTATATAATATTACAAGTGCACAGATATAATTACGTGCTGAGTATTACCAAAAATATTAATTTACCAAGAAAAACAAAGGTAAATACATAATGGTGAACAGTATTACAACTACATTACAACTGTATTTTAATAACGATGATCTATCTATACTATCTTCTCAATAGCATAAAATAAATTTCTTTATAATGCAATCGCAATAATTTTTTTGCGATGCTTCCCGTCGCGTCGGCAAACTACAGTCGACTTGTTTTTTGTTTTTCATCGGTATACTAGGTGATTCTTCTTTGTCGCAATAAAACACGCTCGGAAATAGGTAATAATAATAACAATAACGCTGTTTTAAAAATTTAAATAAAATAAATAACTGCCTCAAAACTATGAATGTCAAAAATAAATTTTCGGGAATATTATTTAAATTGAAAATAAGTGATTGCAGCTATTTTTTAAATAATTAAACTAACAAGTGGAGTCAACTCTTGTTCACTGAAATTTATAAGTAAATAGATTTTAGAACTTTATTTTCGTCTTCTCTTAACTTTCCAAAAAGCACATTAAAGGCCCCTAACTGAAAACGATTTTCCAGTAAAGGGTGAACCCATATACATCTGTGTTGTTTTGTTTTTTTACGATGGCGTATTATTGCAAATGCAATAATTTTTTTGCGTGTATTTTCCATCTCAATCGTATACGGATTATGGTCAAACCCCGGATGAAATTTGAATGCTCGTGTTAAAGACAACAACCATGCACCCGACTAAGTTTTTGACGGTCGTCTTTTTGCACGTCTGTCTGTTCGCACGCCCGTCTTTTCGCACGTTTTGACGGCTAGTCTGAAAGCAGCCTTATCCTTATCTGTTACATTAAGTTAAAAGAAGTTAAAATGATTATAACACTCCGCCGCATGGTGATCGAACAGACAGCAAACGTTTGCTCTTCGACGATCGTTCGTCATTCGGTGTTCGCTTAAAGCGGGAGACACATTGAGGCGGTTGCGGTAGCGATTGCGGTGGCGATGGCGGTCACAAGCGTTCAGACAGGAGCGATTAGACTAGCTGCGTCCTGACTACCGCTGGACTATTAGCGTTTTCGATTCACATGCGCCGGTTACACTCAGTGTATTTGCATCTTCTTTTAACCTCATGTAATAACGCGAGATGAAGCTACTCTGAGTGCGTACCATTGCAGTCAATCGAAAACGCTATATGTTTTACCGCCCAACACTCTGCGGTGGCGATCAAACATAACAGGTTGCGTTTCACCGTTAACCGCGCCGAGAAAAAATGGAAAATGTTACGGAAAACTCATTGATTATGTTAAGAATTACAGAATGCTTTATGATTTAACACATCTGGATTATGGTATTAGATGATTAGATAATATTAGTTCTAATATCTCGTCAAAACATATGAAATTCATTCGAAAATACGCGTAAAAACATTTTTTATCGTTTCGTAGTTGCAGATATAATTTGTGGGATTCATCCTCTTTTTTGCGATTCTAATCTCATGGATCCATATTTTCCGTTTTTTATCTCTGAATAAATACAATTAAAAACCAAATCGATTCTGTAGAACATCACTTGACTATGACCCTCTTCTGCTTCTGCTAACAAAGCTCTAAGTTCTAAGGAGTGCTGCTTCCTCCTTTAAGAGATCCATGATTGTATCTTTAATTATTATGTATTATTACCCCACAAGTGTTAAAACTTACTGCACATTACAGTATTTAGAAAAATAAATATCGCGATTTCAGTGTGTGCACCAGAATCGCTATCGCAACGCCACCGCTCCCGTGATCGCCACCGCAACCGCCTCAATGTGTGTCCCGTTTTATCTGTCGACCTAAAAATTCCCGCAAAACAGAAAATTTCAAATTTCTCCTGTTAGCAACACTGTTTGTCAAAGTAAAGAGGTTATTAGAGCAGGTTATTCTTGGTTATGTGAAGTTGTGAAGATTTTATAGAAAAATCGTGGAACATGTTGTTTAATTCAACGAAATACATTCTGTGTCGTAGCAATAAATTAATACTAGATTTAAGAAGATGCAATTTCCACCTACAAACGGAAATAAATATTGAAACAATTCCAGTGCAAGACACAAAACAAAGATTGTTGAAAGTTGCTGTGATAGGTATGCCCAATGCTGGTAAAAGCACCTTCATCAATAATTTAATGGATAGAAAAGTGAGACGATTTTGTATTCTTTGGTGACTGTGACTAACTAATTTTGATTTTATTTGTAGGTCTGTGCAGCATCTTCGAAAGTTCACACAACTAGAGAAAAATCTCAAGCAATATTTACAGAAGGAAATTCACAGATTATTTTTTTAGATACCCCTGGAATTATAAGCACCAATGACCAGAAAAGGTATTTCTTATAGCATGACAGAACTCAATTTTAATAAGCGTCAAAAATTATAGATATAAATTGGAAAATACGTTTATAACAGATTGTAGAAGCAGTTTAAAAGAAGCAGACCTGATAAGTGTAATTCATGATGTTAGTGACACTTGGAACAGAGAGAAGTTGGACATAAAAATAATAAAGTTATTAGAATGCTACCATAATACTACAAGCTGTTTAGTACTAAATAAGGTTTTTAACATTTTTTGTACATATTTTCCAATGTTTTACATAAATCATAATTTAGATAGACACCCTAAAATCTAAACGTAAACTCTTGGATGTGACTCGTTTGCTAACAGAAAATTGCATTGCTGGTAAGCCAATGCAAAGCAATGTGAAAGCTAAAGCTGATGATATGAGGGGTTGGCCTCATTTTTCCGAAGTGTTTATGATTTCTGCCCTAAAAAGTAAGGTCTCAATCATTAAATTTCGTAAATTTTAATTTTTTGTCTTAGGAACTGGTATTGCTGATGTCAAAGATTATTTTACTCATAAAGCAAAACCAAAGGCATGGATATTTCCTTGTGAAACCTGGTCAGATCAAACACCTGAGAAAATTATCATCAATGCAGTAAAGGCAAAATTTTTGGATTTTTTGCCACAGGAAATTCCTTATAAAGTAATACCATACATTGAGCTTTTCGAAGTAAATGATGGTAAGACTGATTAGTTGTCTTCACAACTTCACTGAAGAAACTTCTTGCTTTTTATTATAGTAGTTACAAAAGTATATTTTACATTTTCAAAAACCCAACGTTAAAATTTTTGCTATATTAAAACTGTTTAGTTCATTGACTTCCTCCTAATTCCATAGCTTCATTTATCTAATTTTTTTTATTGCTAGTAGATAATAGTTTTGAAATTTGCAATACAGATTTCAAATTCCAATCGAAAATTAGTTGTTTTCTCATTCCAAGTCTTTATAAAAATCCTTGATTATTTATTCACAGGCACAATTCAAACTGTTGTGTTGGTCAAGTGTCCCAGTGAACGTATAGCCAAGCTAATAGCAGGTATGTCAAATGGAAGATTAAGGCAAATCACAGAAAGTGTGCAGCAAGATCTACAAAATACATTTCAGAACTTTGTTAGAATCAATATTGTATTGGAAGGAAAAGATAATTAAATAACTTTATTCTGTAGTTTGTCTTTTTATTTACATATTGTAAAGAAAGAAAACATGAATAAAATATATACTTGTGCATAATTTAATATTCCTACATTTTGAAATAATAATATTTTTCACTCTTAGTTATAATATTGTAATAACACCGATCTTGTATGGACAATTCCCTTGTTATCGAATCATCAACAACTCTAAAACAATGTATATTCACATAAAAATCAACAACTTTTAAGACGATAATACTTAACATTTTTCTATAATTTTTAGGTTTTATAATTGCAGTCCACTGGGAAACTTTATGTTCATTATGAACCATCAGCCCCAACACAGATAACCATAAAGCAAATGTTAATGAATCATGTTTATCCCACCAACAAGACAGAGACCTCTGCGATAAACTCAATACATTTGCTGCCTTGCTGACATCTCCGATATCTCCAAAATATTTCAAATAATTCTCAAATAAGAAAGCATTAAATGTATTCGGCTGCGTGCATAATTCATCTATAAGTGAATTAAGATCATGTTGAAATTTCCATCTGCCGTCAGTTTCAAGGCGCTTTGGATTGAGGACTCTGCCTAGACTGTGAAATAATCCCAAGCTTTCATCTTTATTCATGTTTTTAATTCTTGAAAGTGTCTTTTCATTTCTTTTACGCTTAGCTCCTGGTTTAGGCCTACTTTCATTTAATACCGTGGGCAGACCGTCACATCCTAACAAATTTCATTCTTTTAAGTGTTCCTGAATTATATTTTTTCTTACCTTTTAAACAGGCAAAATAAAACTGATTTGTAGCGCAGCGTATATCACCCATTGCAGACGACGCTATGCTTTCAATAACTGAGGGATCTGGAATTTGTAAACAGGGAAATTTTTTTTCTACTATAAGTTGTGCTCTTCTTAATGCTTGTTTCAGTAGTGTAGCAGAGCAAGAATTAAAACTACAAAACACAAAATTAATTTTAACATATGATATATTAGGAAAAGGCTTACCAAATATTATAAATCGCATATTTATTTCTAATTTCCTCAGGAAATAATAGTTGTGGTAAATTTAAGCTAATGTTACTAGCATCGGTACATATAAAAACTACTTTTATTTTGTTGTTGTAACATTTTCTTTAAAAAAAGATATATAATAAAAAATAATAAAAATAAAAGCTATAGATACTAACTCCAAAATATTGAAAAAATCTGATGGATTATGTATCACAGAATTTGGATAGTCTTCAATTAGAGCGATTTTAGTTTTATTTGATGACAACAACGATGGATACTTAGACTCGATTAAAAATTCCATTAATTGAGTAGTTTGGCCAGACTGTCTAAATAATTCAAAATCTTTGTCTACTGGGTTTACCCATTCTGAAATTTCTATATTTTTGACTCTACAAAGAACCTTTAATGTTATTGTTTTTCCACAACCAGTGGGTCCTGTTAACAATAAAATTGGCGGACTATTCTGGAAATAAATATTTATTAATATATCGATGTTGACTGCTGATTTTAATGAACCTTAAAGATCGCGATACACCAGAAAAATGCAATTGAAGGCATTATTCCAAAAACCAGACAAGTCCAAAATATCTGGTTTACAAGTTGTCGCTATTTTATATACGTTAAGACAATGGCTGTCTAGTGGTATAATTTGTTTCGCTATGAAGCAGACATGTCCGACGATTTTGCACGGAGAAATATGTGCGATTCTATAAAAACAAGGCAAATCCCACTTGTTTCCTGCAAAAGCCAGACAATTATCATTTTTGGACTTGTATGATTTTTGGAATAATGCCTTCAATTTCATACTCATTTGAATATATATTTTGACATAAAATACTCGATTTACATTATCATAATCAAATTTATAACTAGAAATATACATCGCTGGGTTGCGACATCGCACAACCAGTTTTTGACCTAGAAATTGTGCGGGAATAGCAAATAACAACGAATACTGTTGTCTCACAACCTATTCCACACAAGATGGCCAATGTAGACATTAAGCGTGTCATTGAATAATTGCAAATTTTGCTGCAAGTCGGCTGAATTGCAATGGGGCCTGCGAGCATCCCCTGTATAGCGCTATTTTGGCCCTAAATAGGGCTTCATCAGCAGAAGAGTAACTCAAGAACACCGTCACAATTCCGCCAGCCAACAAGACTATGCAAAAAAATAGCGCTATACAGAGGGTGTTCGGAAGCCCCATTGCAATCCAGCCGACTTGCAGCAAAATTTATAGAACTATGCATTTTAAGATGTTCTGCGAATGTAATTCTGGATCTGTTATAATATTTAAGTTTTACCTTTCTCTCAGAACTTAGAACACTTTCTAACCAAGATTCCACATCTTTAATCTTTTTCTTATGAACTGCTAAATCTTCTATATCTTTTGGGACTACTGCTTTTTCGAAATTAAAATCTGTTCTAGTGTATAACTGAAAAGTTTTGCAATCATCTCCAAGGCCTACAGATTCTTGTTTCTTTACAATATCTGTGGCATCAAAATTAAACTGCTTCCACTTCTACAAACAATAAAACAGTATTTTAAATATAATAATTAATTTATAAAATCTTACTCTGCTAGGTTTCTTAAATTGAGTTGAAATATTCATTGTCGTTAAATTTGATTTCGTTTCACAAACATTTGAACGATTTAAGGTTATGTATGTCAACAGCAATGCAGCAATGTTGCCAACCGGAAGGAAATCGGGAATTTGAAGTATTGGGCACATTCAGCCATGGCCAGCTACATTAACATTCACTGACGTGTATGTATGGCCGTTTCAATACGACTTTTAAAAATTTTGACGGTACTCCACTCAGCGCCTCTTGTGAGTTTTTAAGTAATTGCAGTTGTCATTAAGTTACTGCATGGCCAGCAACATTAACATTCACTGACGTGTATGTATGGCCGTGTCAATTCGCCTAAAATTCGGTTCCAGAAAGCATGCCATGGAGTACTCCACTCAGCGCTCCCTATTAAAGATACTACAGAACTACTGATAGTAACGTAATGGCAACTGCAATTACTTAAAAACTCACAAGAGGCGCTGAGTGGAGTACCGTCAAAATTTTTAAAAGTCGAATTGAAACGGCCATACATACACGTCAGTGAATGTTAATGGAGTTGGCCATGGTTACTGTCAGTAGTTTTGTAGTATCTTTAATAGGGAGCGCTGAGGGGAGTATTCCACGGCATGCTTTCTCGGAACCGAATTTTAGGCGAATTGAAACGGCCATACATACACCTCAGTGAATGTTAATGGAGCTGGCCATGATTCAGCAGACCCGAAAGTTGTGCAACTGTTGACCAAATTTCTGCTGAGTGCGACCTTTCACAAGTTGATGAGTTGGAGCGGTCGCCATTTTTTGAAGTGTAATTTCTCCGCTACCTGACTGGAACATGTTATGATGAGTGGACTTCGTTCAGCAGAAATGAGTGCTCAGTCTCAACCACAGAACAGTCTCAACTGTTGGAGCGGGAACTGTTACTGATAAGTTATGCTGAATCTGCCCATTGTCTGTCTCAAAATCAAAAAACCACCAACCTCGCAATTTACCCCGTGGATACAACTGACAACGCTGCTACATGTACCTGGGGCGCGTCGATAAATACGCTCATGGAGTAAATTTTCATCTAGCCGTGGTGGGGATGGAGCGATGCTCTGGCGATATTTATTTTCGAACGGGTAGTCAGAAGAGTTCAGAATAGTTTCACAAAACTGTTGAATATTAAGATATATACCCAACCTTACGCCTTTAAGCGTGACCGCCGAGACAAGAGAGATATAGATGGCGCTGACGGTATTTTACAATTGAGGGATAGATGGCGTGAAACTTGTTTGTGTCACGTGACACAAACAGACTTGTGTATTCATGGCCAGCAACATTAACATTCACTGACGTGTATGTATGGCCGTGTCAATTCGCCTAAAATTCGGTTCCGGAAAGCATGCCATGGAGTACTCCATTCAGCGCTCCCTGTTAAAGATACTACAGAACTACTGATAGTAACGTAATGGCAACTGCAATTACTTAAAAACTCACAAGAGGCGCTGAGTGGAGTACCCGTCAAATTTTTAAAAGTCAAATTGAAACAGCCATACATACACGTCAGTGAATGTTAATGGAGTTGGCCATGGTGTATTTGAGTTGATTAAACAAATATTTGTCATGGAAACGAAGAAGTTTTAGATTTTTTGGCAGTTGATAAATGTCAGCTCCCAGAAGGAATTAGAAATACGAAATAAATCATATTAAAAACACCATAATAAATAAGCCGTATTAATCTAAAGACGTTGAAGATATGATTATTAAAACCCTTTTGCTTAAAATTTTCAATTTTGATAGAAAAAACATGGAGTAGTTTTTGCAGGTAACGGAAATATTGCAGTTTTGAGTTATGTGTAAAATATTTGTGCTTGCTCGAAACTCGAAGGTGCTCGTCCGTGCCCCGTGGTGCTCCTGGTTTGTTCATTTGTGGTTTGTGACGGTTATTGGATTTTGTTTATTTTTATCAATTTACAATGGTTAATCATGATAAAGACAGACTGGAATACTTTATGTAAATCAAGGCACAAATTACTTTAAATTTCCATTTTATTGATACAAAGTGTAAGTTTACAGTAAATTTAAGCTTTTATAGAAACATATGACATAATAAATAAATTAGAAAACTGTAAGTAATAACCAAAGGAACATACCTGAAATTTTTCCTGCCTGAAATATTCCAAACTAAAAGTTAACTTATTAATGTGCTAGGCTTTTACTAATGTTTATTAGCTTTACTAGCGACAAATTAACTGGTTTACGTACAAATTTTCTTGCATAAAGTTCTCATTTACAAAAAAAATTGCGTATACCTACCTATACATATTTTAGATCAAATTTAAAAACAATTTCTGATGTATTTTAACAAATTTAGTTAAAATAAGCAACAAAATGTGTCTTAAGTCAAAAAATACATTAAATTATATGAAATGTACAAATGTATCTATTGCGAGATTATGATATTTTAAATTGTATATATTGTAATTGTAAATATGTACCTTTAGGAATGTTAAACAGTTTAAATTTGTAGTATTTGATTTGTAATGGGCAACACAACATACTTTAGGCATTATCTAGGCTGTTTTTAAATTTATTACGCCAAGAAGCGAAAATTGAATGGAACAACTGTCACAATGACAACCAATTTGTTCAAGGTCAAATAGCCACTGTCAGTGTCAAAAACATATGATGGCAGTACCTGTGTCCACAGACAGAGATCGAGTGCCTTACTCATTGCCAAAGCACAGCATAACCAGCATGGAAACTATTTGTCGGCACCTTTGATCTAGCGGGGCAAAATTTTTTGTCCTTGGCGCCATTTTGCGAATGTATAAACCAGTGCCGCAATAAAAATATTTTTGATAATCGAATTATTTAGGTTATTTTGATAATCGGATGACAGATTATTTTTAATTTGAATTATCCGATCACTACTTGAAAGCCTAGAGTTTTAAGTTTACTCAGTGCACCCCAGGATGCATAATTGGAAGCACCTATTATACTGCTAATTACACGAGACACCACTGATCGTATTGTGCGGGAAAATTTCCCGCGCAAACTGAGCCGCCATATTCGGGATGGAAAATCTGTCATGTGATTTGTTAGAGCGCATTCGACTGGACGCACGGAGTGTTTCTTTTTCTCACTCTTACATGCACTGATACGCAGTCGCTCTCCCTCACACTTCTGCTCATTGCGTGCATCGAGCATTATGTCGAATGCGCCCTTCAATTACACGAATACGATCAGTGGTGTCTCGTGCAATTAGCAGCATAATAGGTGTTTTCGATAATGCATGCTGGGGTGCACTGAGTATACTTAAAACTCTAGGCTTTCAAGTAGTGATCGGATAATTCAAATTAAAAATAATCTGTCATCCGATTATTAAAATAACCTAAATAATTCGATTATCAAAAATATTTTTATTGCGGCACTAATTTATACATTCGCAAAATGGCGCCAAGGTCAAAAAATTTTGCCCCGCCAGATCAAAGGTGTCGACAAACAGTTTCCATGCTGGTTATGCTGTGGTGTGAGGGGTGTGAGTGTAGTGCTAGCTGGTGTCTTGGTGTTCTTGTGTACCGTCGAAAATAGTAACAGCTGAATTAAAAAAAAACGGGAAATGAAATTTTTCCAATTGTAAATTTGGTTGCATTTGTCAATTAATTGTCTACTTGACAACAGGGACTTGACAATACATACCTTTTAAAAAATCTAACCTATTTATTTATAAACTGACATAGCGTCAAATAATTCTAACCTATTTCTAATAAAGTCATTTTCACAGTATGAAAATATTGAAAAAATGTGCCAATTTTTTTTGACATTTCCCGTTTTTATTGATTTCAGCTGTAAATTCGTGTCGTGTATTTCTTTGAAAATTAGAATTTACCCACAATGAGTAGAAAGTATTAAAAAACATGGGAAGATGAACCATGCGTGTTATTTACAATAGAAAGTTAGGAATTAATATTTTTTTCCTAATTCCAAAAAAAGTTTCTTGCGCTGTTTTTTGACAGCCAGATTCTTTTGGCGACATCTGCTTATTATTTTGGCGATGACCCCCTAGAGAGATCTGGCAAGACTGCTGGCACACTCCGCGTACACGAGTGTACACTCTACTGGAATTTTACGTTCCACTGGGGAGATACGATTACACCTACCGAGAACTACGCATTTCACTGAAACAATCTGTTCTTTAACACCAGTGTACACTTTTCTACACGAGCTATAGGAGACGGTGTAGAGAGTGCAAAACAAACATGGCGGAAAAATTGAATATTGGAGTTGGAGGAGTTAACTAGAAACTGAATCGAGTGACTGTAGTGAAGAAAAATTTTTGGTAGCGGCTTCGAAAGGAAAATCAAGTTTATCGAAAATAAAAAAAAATTGTAGAAGATGTAGTTCACAATTGGTAATTCAACTGCAATTTTAATGCAAGTTATATTATCTATGAATTACTTTCACATACAAAACACCTCTAATTGCTCTTCCATACAAATCACATCAATTGCGCCCCATAATTGCACGTTCCACTCGAAAGTTATACTTTACGCTGCTCTGTTACAGAATTTGGTTTACTCTGCGCTCATGTACACTGTGGCAGATTCTGACGTCATTTGTTCGCGCACAGAGTGCGAAGGTGTAACTCAGTGGAAAACGCTATTATACATATTTGTCTATGCCTTTAGCTTTGTGACGTCATGAGCGAAGAGATTGGCCGCGTTCAAGTAACTGCAGCGCTGCAGTGCTTTAATAAAGCGTAAATCTGAACGAGGTGCATGTGACGTCATTGTTTGCAGCGCTTTCTTCAAGCGGCCGCCATTAATCAAGCGTAGTCTGTATATGCTACATTTCAGCGCTGTATTGCGTAATGAGTTCATAACCTCTACAAGGAAAACTAGTTCAGATAATTTAAACATTTAAAGTGCTATAACTTTACGCTGTGCTGCAACGCTGCAACTAATTTTCTACCTGAACGCGACCATTTTTATCATTGGCTGCGTTCCGCCAAAGATAACGCTTACATTTCGCTACTGCTACATAGCAGAGCGCTAACTTGTAGCGTATTAGCTAATTGAGAACTGGCCGAACGGATTCTTGGTTTTATTCCGTAAAGCGATTTAAAACATGGCGGCCGCTAGGTTTATCGCTCTCCCTTAGCTTCGGCTTAAACACATACACTGGCGTGCAATAAAATCGCGTACACCTTCAAAATCAAGTAACAAAGTTTTTACCTATTTTTGGCTTTGTAAATCGGTATTTTGTGAATTTTGATATACAGTCAACAATGTCGGTTATAAATTGAGAATTTAAGATTCTTGTTACGATTTATTTAAGTATGAATTTGTTATTAAAGTGTCAGGAAACAAACGTAACAGAGGTGCATTTATTTTTATAAAATAGAATTTATGAATAAAGGAAATATAAAGTTCAATATTTTATCATTTCTCCATCGGCTTCTAATACTCGTTTCAATCTTTCAGGCATAATATGATATAAGATTTCACCAATAATTTTCATCCTGGCTTAATTCTACCTTATCATGATTCAAGTAAAATAGAAAGCGTGACAGCTTCTGTTCTTCCATCAATGCTATTTTTTTGGCACTTGTCGAATTCTTTGAATAAGAATTTATAATCCTTCGACCTGCAGTTGACCATAATGCCGGAAGATTTGTCACACATAACGAGATCTCCTATTGTTTGAGATGGATTTTACCTCAAACGATTAAAGAGGGCTTCATCTTGCTCATGAGTTGAATTTTTTTAACGTCCCGAAGCTGCTTTTCTACTTACACTTTTTCTTCTACCTACATCTTCTCTGTTCGTGTAAGAGTGCTTTTCTTTAGATTCTAGACCATAATTATCCGCCACTGCTCTTATTCGTCATGCATTTTCTAAGAGAGTATTAAAATTGATTCTGTATGTGTCAGTTCGGCATTTTTATTGCTTGACACTGACAGATTATAAATTAAGACAGGCTTAATACAAGAAAAATTGGGTGTACGCGATTTTTTTGCACGCCACTGTATATGACGTCACGCTACGTGGCGCACACGAAGCGCTACGTAGCTTTCTGCCAGGCTGAACGCAGGCATTGACTTGCACGTCTCAGGGTTGTCTCTGTCTGTGCCTAAATTTTCAAACAGCGTTGCCAACAAAAGCGTACTGAGGTAATTTTTACACGGTTAAATAATGTACAAATTATTTAATAATTTTTCAATAATGCAAATAGAATAGAAATGGAGATGTAAGTGTAAATAAAAACACAAGGAATGAAATAATTAAATCTTTTTTTCATAGTATAAATACGAAGGCAGCAGTTCTAAGTAACTTTGAGGTTATGTCACACCTCCAAAAAATTAAAGATTTGGGGAAAAAACAAAAAGGACAATTAGCAACAATAACCTATGAAGTAAGCATACCCTATTTTCATATTAAACTATCTTATTTAAATTACAAAAATGTTACAGACTCTCCGTTATCTAGAAAATACAAACTGCACTCAGCTGACATCGAAAAATATCGTCGATTGCTTAAAGGCCTTGGAGCCTTTCAACTTGACTAAATACGAGAAACTAATGATAATTAATACACCGCCAGCATCACCCTTGGAAATACAACTGGTAATATTTTTGTAATTACTTTTGCTTAATAAATTCGATTTTATTTTATAGATTGTGGACGAAAGTGAAGAAAGACTGACAGAAGAACAAGTTGCGAAAATTCTTGAGATAGTAACAGAGCACTTAACCGTTGTTTCAAGAAACAATGAAACTGAAGCCGAATAATATATTTTATTGCAAATTAAAGTAATTTTATTTATCGTTTTTGATCACCGAGGTCTTCGATAAAATCTTCATCGATCTGGAAAACATTCAATATAAACTGGACATGTAATTATGAATAACAATAAATAAAGTACCTCAGGCCACTTCTCTGGAATTACATCAAATAAGTCATCTTTTACGTCGCCCTGAATAACTATTTCATCGTCTCCTGTCACAGAAGAACCACAAGCAAATCGAGTACCAAAAAATTTTGCAGCTACTTTTAAGTCAATATCTACAATAGATGGAATTGAATACATGATGTATATTTTTGTATCAGAGAGCGTACTAAAACTGCTAAGGCCTGTAACAACAGTAACCGACTTCTTTTTGCCCCGTGGTGCTCGTGATATGCAAACTTGTTTAGGGCCATCTTCTTTCTTCTTGGTTTTGATCATACCTTTCCCACCGCGCTTTTGACGTTTCTTTTCTTCTTCACCTGCGGCCTCAGTGTTATCATCCCCTATTTTAATTTTTTCAAATTCGGACGGCATATTCTTCTCCAGCCATTGCTTACATTTTTCATACTCTGGATAGTATTCGCAGTACTACGATATGATGTATTTAATAAATTTATTAATAGTCGATGTAATCACTTCATAAAAACTAACCTCAATTGGCATAGTGCAGTTCCCGCAATAGATCACATGAATGGGGTAAATAACCCCATCCTTGGGGCCAATTACTAATTTATGATCGTCCGTCATATTTATTATTCCGATACAGAATTTTATTTTTAGTCAGAAAATAACCTATACTTGACGTCTGCAGTATAAATGCGTTCAGGCACAGAGCAATAGGGATGGGTCGTGATGACCTGTGACTTTGTCACCGTGACGAAGTTGTCACGGTTCGGAACAGTGACGGAATTGGTAATATTCCGGTGACCGTGATTTGACCCGTTGTTCGGTTCGCCGGACTCGACGGAATCACGCAGTGTTCGGAGTTTGAGCTGGAGCTATTTCGCGTTCGCAACAAGTATATAGCTCCTTGATCATTACCTCGATTCTCCACTTCGTTCGAAAATCTTCGAATGACGAATAATTCGAATGCACAATTTCGAACGGAACTACCGTATTGTAGACAATATAAAATCTCGTATAAAATACACTTTCGTGCAAAACAATAATTAGGTATCACACGTAGGTACGGCGCGGCGTACCAAACAGACATTAATTTGTTCAGTTTTCGACCGTCTTTAATGTCGTGTGAAAATGACGCGACTTGCGTTTACAATAAATTTTATATTTCTCAAAGGAGACGAAGTTTTTCTGTACGATTCTTTACTGGCGACTAGCGGTCGCTGATTCACCTCGAACTCGAATACGTGACGCTTTAATTGAAAGGTACGCACAGCCCCACACTGCGGACAGACCTGACTGCAGTCACCCCAGTGACAAAATCACGGGTTTCTGTCACGGTGATTTTTACGGAGCAGTCACGTTTGGAGCCGTGACAGAAAAATCACTGTTTTGTCCATCCCTACTGAGCAACTACGCCTGCGATAATAGCAACCGGATCAAATCATACTCGTTCTGTTAGACACTCCGAGCTCAGTGCGCTTCGCTCGTCGTACCCTAACTCCGCTCGTGTTACAATAAGCCTTCTTGTGAAACTTGTTAAATTATATACAAATTGTTACATATTACGAATTGTTTTTTTTTGTGTGGAAATATGTATTTGCTTGCCAAAACATTTTAACGCTTTACAAAAGCGTTTCAGCGCTGAGTTTAGCAAGCTGAACACATCCTGCGGTAAATCAACATTTTTAAATTAAAAAAAAATTACTACACATAAAAGAATTTCATTATTTTATTTTTATATATTTGTTCAAATTAAAAAAATTGTCATTTTGCTTCTTCTTTAACTTTATCGTCGACCCTTTTTTGCAAGTGGGTATTCCAATTTCCTGGTGTGGGTGATGTGACAATGTGCGAAAAAAAGACCCTTCGCCTAGAGCACCATATAGAAGAGCTCTAAAAGGCAAATCTGTAAAGAGGTCCTCTGCTGCTGAGTTCTCGGGCTACCCTATCAGGTCAGGTAGGAAACCATCTTATGTGCTGTCTGGAAAATTAGTTCAAAAATATATCTGTTGCCTAAAAACATCAACTGCAGAAGTACGTTCAACTAAATGGTCACCACAATTGAAACCTATAAATTACATTTTGTGGGGTACTATGAAAACAAAATATACAAAAACTGTATCTGTCGTTGTTGATGAATTGCTTAGAGCTATTGGAAATACATAAGAAGAAGGTATATTAATAGAAGATAGGGAAGACATCGGGTACTCGGGTATCCGTATTCTACCCGTATAGTTGTTACTTACCCGGGTATCATTTTTTTATCCGGATCCTCGTTATTACCTGGGTAATCTGGGTATATCGGGTACCCGAGTACTACCCGTGCGATTTTTACCCAGGTATCATTTCTTTATCCGGGTACCCATTATTACCGGGAAACATCGGGTACCCAGGTCCTACCCGTGCAATTTTTACCCGGGTATCATTTCTTTATCCAGGCTATTACCTATGTTATTTGTCAGCGTAGAATCTCGGAAAAAAATTGTATCTAATACAGATCATTTTTTACTATATGCCGATCGTATAAATCTGAGTTAAGAAAAAATATGACGAAATGACAGCTATATAAAAGTTATTTAGCTTATCGATCGATCGGCATATAGTAACTGTATGAACTGTATCTGTTATTTCACGATAAAAACTTGATTATTTTTAACATTCGGGCACTCATGTAAAATTCGTGAATCTGTTTAAATTGAAATATCCAAACTTTTACGGGTACCCGAACTTACACGGGTACTCGAATTTATACGGGTCCCCATATCAGGTCCGAACTTTAGTTTTGTACGGGTACCCGAATTTATATGGGTACCCGAGATCGATACGGGTGCCCGGGTAGCTCAGACATACGGATGTCTTCCTTATTATTTAGAAGGACAATTTTAATATTGGCGCTTTTGATCTCAACTAGATGCCGCTGCATATCATCACTTCTCCGCCATTTTTGTGTTAAAAAGGTAGGGTCGGTAGGGATACATAGTTCTTTGCGATTTTTATACTGCGGTATGGATTTGACTCCCGTCTTAGCATCTTAGCAGCTCGCACCAACAACTGTCAAGCACACCTGTATTTTCATCACCAGTTTTCAGGTTCCACATAATTCCGCCGCGCGGCGACTCTTTCGTTCAAAGACGCGAATAAGACATGTGGAAGTGGACAATTTGAGCATCTCTCGTAATTGTTTGTTTTGTTACTTTTATTGTATTAGATTTTATTTTGTTATAAACTACATTCAATAATAAAGTGCAAACATGCAAAACTGTCAAATTTTCTTTAGAACAAAATATTGGGTCAGTTAACTTGGCCCCCCCCCAGTAACGTTTTTCAAAGTTTTCTTGCACCAAATGATTGCACCCTTAATGCACCCTTATGCACCACCAAAATAAATTTTTGCACCCCTTCAGGAGAGAAACTGCAGGCAAATTTCACTGGGAGGGGCCAAGTTTACCGTAGCCCCCCCAGTGAAAATTTTCAAAGTTTTTCTAGTGCACCGTGTTGCACCCCTAATGCACCCTTATGCACCACCTTTTTTAACTTTTGCACCCCTCAAATAGCTGAGAAAAAAAATAAAATAGAAAGTCAGCTAGCCCCCCCCAAAGAGAATTTTCGAAGTTTTTTTGGTGCACCTTATTGCACCCCTAATGCACCCTTATGCACCACCTTTTTTAGCTTTTGCACCGCTCAAATAGCTGAGAAAAAAAAATAAAATAGAAAATTAGCTAGCCCCCCCCAGTGAGAATTTTCGAAGTTTTTTTGGTGCACCTTCTTGCACCCCTAATGCACCCTTATGCACCACCTTTTTTAACTTTTGCACCGCTCAAATAGCTGAGAAAAAAATTAAATAGAAAGTTATTTCAGTTATTTTTTTTCTCAGTTATTTGAGCGGTGCAAAAGTTAAAAAAGGTGGTGCATAAGGGTGCATTAGGGGTGCAATAAGGTGCACCAAAAAAACTTCGAAAATTCTCACTGGGGGGGGGCTAGCTAATTTTCTATTTTATTTTTTTTCTCAGCTATTTGAGCGGTGCAAAAGCTAGAAAAGGTGGTGCATACGGGTCCATGAGGGGATCAATAAGGTCCACTAAAAACAATCCCAAAATTCACACTGGGGGGGCTAGCTAATTTTCTATTTTATTTTTTTTTCTCAGCTATTTGAGCGGTGCAAAAGCTAAAAAAGGTGGTGCATAAGTGCATTAGGGTGCAACACGGTGCACCAAAAAATTCGAAAATTCTCACGGGGGGGGGGGGCTAGCTGATTTTCTATTTTATTTTTTTCTCAGCTATTTGAGCGGTGCAAAAGTTAAAAAAGGTGGTGCATAAGGGTGCATTAGGGGTGCAACACGGTGCACCAGAAAAACTTTGAAAATTTTCACTGGGGGGGGCTACGGTAAACTTGGCCCCTCCCAGTGAAATTTGCCTGCAGTTTCTCTCCTGAAGGGGTGCAAAAATTTATTTTGGTGGTGCATAAGGGTGCATTAAGGGTGCAATCATTTGGTGCAAAAAAACTTTGAAAAACGTTACTGGGGGGGGGGGGGCAAGTTAACTGACCCCAAAATATTTGTTTTGTTTCCAAAGCACTCTTTGCAGAAAAGATGATTTCAAAATTTTATCTTGAATCTAATTCAAACCGATTCCATGAAAAAAGCGTACACGAAAAAAGCCCACACGAAAATTGCGCACAAAAAAAAGCCCACAGCGAAAAATGCGAACAGGAAAAAAGCGCACAACGAAAATTGCGCACACCGAAAAATGCCCACATGGAAAAATGCGTACACGGAAAATTGCTCACACCGAAAAATGCTCACATAGAAAAATGCGCACATGGAAAATTACCCACACTGAAAAATGCCCACAGAGAAAATTGCGCACACAGAAAATTGCTCACACCGAAAAATGCTCACCCAGAAAAATGCCCACATAGAAAAATACGCACATTATGTTTTATTTTCACATAAAAATGAAATTTATGCGCATTTCCATTACCGTACATGGTGTGTTAAATAACGTGCCTTTTTTAAAATTTCTCTACGTAGTTCTACTTGAGGGTTGTACCTCTAAGGGCCGATATATCAATCGCAAGTTAACTTTAACTATCGGTTTATTCCTATAATAACAATTATGAAGACAATTATTCCTATGGCAATAAACTAAAGGTTAAAGTTAACTTGTGATTGAAAAACTGTCCCTAAGAAAAATTTCAAGTAAGATTTGAGACTGTTATTTGAAGCAGTTAATGGGGAGCAATTTGAATATCTTTTATAATCAGTTAGTGTTAATATTGTTTGTAGTTGTTTTAATAATTTGCTAATATTTTTTATAATAAAAGCATAAGCATTTAAAGCTCTCCAAATAGTGGACTCAGACAATAAAGGCGGGCAGCCACTGAACACGAAACTAAGCTAAGCTGAGCGAAACTAAGTTTTTTGAAAATTAGATCCAACGTAATCTTACGCGAACGTGGTAACTAAAGCTAAGGGAAGCGAAGTTAAGATAGCAAAGATGTAAAACAGTGTTTATCTTCGCTCGGTTGCCTCGTCCGCGTAAGATTACGTGGGATCAAATTTTCAAAAAACTTAGTTTCGTTCAACTTAGCTTCGCCTAGCGCGCAGTGGCCCGTCGCCTTAATAGTTATTTTTTATAAATAAAATTAAATTTGAATTTTGTCATCTTGTATAAAAAATAACTGTTACATATTTCTGAGACCGTATTTGGAGAGTTTTACACGCTCATGCTTTTATCAAAAATTAACATATTATTAAAACAACTACAAACAATATTAACACCAACTGATTATAAAAGATGTTCAAATTGTTCCCCATTAATTGTTTGAACTGCCTCAAATAACAGTCTCAGATCTTTCTTGAAATTTTTCTTTACAACCCACGGTGAATTGAATACTAATAGTAGTAGCATTCCTTTCAAGAGCTTCAAGCTCCGTACAACACGTACAGTCGCAATCATAAGTAATAACGCTTATAGAAAGTTTATAGAACATCCTTCAAAACTATGAATGTCGAATACATCCAAATCTTACTAATACTCAAAAGTGAATCCGAGATGTCGTAAATTATTTTTTGTTTGGAAACCACAAATAAAATGAGTCTTTCTGTGAAGGTTATGTCATGAATTATGATTGCGATTGTACATTGAACTGTTCTGTGCTGTTCACAACTGTTCTAGTTTGTGAAAGGAATGCTACTAGTGGCAACATTCAAGTGAGATAGGGAACCCTTACTTTATCGCATACCCGCTTCTCCCTCTAATACAACTGTCAACCGTGACAGTTAATATTGATTAATAATTGTGTAAAAAGAGAAGCGGGTATGCGATGACGTAATGGTTCGCTATCTCACTTGCAGGAATGCTGCCAGCGTTAGTATTCAATTCACCGTGGGTACAACCCTCAAATATAGTCCATCTAGAAAGTATCCGGAAAAAAGAAAATAACACTGCCACTTTCAATTCCAATTTAGTAATGAAACAATAACAATAGAGGACGATGATTCTAGTTATTTGTTTATGTAATTTCTTTTTAATCCAGAGAATTATATTAAACGTTCAGAAAAGCTGAAATCAAATCAACTGCATCCTGAATAGACTTCGCGTTTCGTGGATATAAAATTGATGCTATTATTTTTTTTATATTTCTTAGTTGAAACGATTTTAAAAATCCTCTTTTTAATTATGAAGTGAAAAAAAATTGCCAGAACCGAAACGTAACGCTCATTGCCCGGATAATGTGAATCCAGTTGAAAACCAATTTTTAGTATACAGGCTGTTACAGATTCGAGGCTCATAACAAAGCTAAGAAAAATATGGTATGCAGTAAAAACAAAACCAAAAAAAGCTTTCATGTACCTTTTGAGTTTTATTTCGTATATCACAAAAGCTGATTTTAGTAAAATTTTTAGATCTAAAATTGAATGTTATGAATCCAAGAATGACGTAAATTAAAAAAATTATTGTGCTGTTAACAACAACAATTTAGTAATATCGAGCGAAATTTACTTCCAACAATATCTAAGAAGACAAGGACAAAGCAATAGTTGATTAAATTTGTAATTGAATTATTCATTTTTATTATTAAAGCAAGAAAATATCAAATTATCTGTCTTTAGAAAACTCGTATTTTAAAAGATATTATTGCTCGAGGAAATATTCTTTCTTGTGGCATCATAATTTTATACATTTTATAAATAACTATTAATTACCTCTTCTAATAATTCTTCATTCACATTATTCATTTTCATATCTAAACATTTTTCAAAAATTTGCTTTTGTTATAAACGAAATAAAACTCCGAAGGTATAACAAACTTTTTTTGTTTTTGTCTTCACAGCATACCATATTTTTCTTCGCACTGTTATTTTCAACAATTTCTTGCATCTCCAGCTGTTTCAAATTATTAAATAGGGATGTGAGATGTATGGAAAAGCATCAGAAAAAATAGATCTATTTAATGGTATTAAAACCCAAAGTGACGCCCATAAGAAAAAATAAAGTTGATGATGGTCAGAACGAGACGAAACGTTTTAAGCAAAATCTAATGATGTCATCATAAAGAGCTTAAAAAAGTGCCTCTAGAATGTATTAATTTTGTTATGATCCCTGCAATAATAACTTCAGGAAAAAATAAAAAAGAAAATTAGTTTTTCGGTTTTTTGGAAATATTTCAAAAACTACAAATCGTAGAAGATTTTTCAAAACGGATTATTGTTCAGCATTAAAATACGCAACTTTGCCCTAATTTAACCGACTTCTCATCTCTTACCATTCCCGAGATCCCAATGGTGAGCCTCGAATTTGTAACAACCTGTATAACTATTTTTTTTTATATGTAGTTATCGTATCTACGTACCATCGCCGGCACTAAAAGCAAAACGAAAAGCAATAAACTCGTTCGAAAATGAACCTTACACAGTGCTACTTACGGCTGTGGCCTTGGTATTGCGTTTCGTTTTAAGTGGCGGGTAGTATACATCACTCTTTCAGTCTTTCAGATTGAAAAAGGAACACCTTTATACGAATGTTTGTAAAGCAGGGTTGCCAATCGTACGGAAATTTCCGTACATGTACAGATTCCATGCAGACTGGATACGGAGTCAAAAATCATTCCGTAGGGATTTTTCTTATATTTACATTTTAATGAAAAAAAGTCATATTTTTTGTGTTTCTAATATATCATTTAACTTTGGCTGTTCGGCAATAATAAATTATTATTTTTTTAAGGTAGGAGTAGAAGTATTGTCTGTTTCAAAATCAAAAAACCACCAACCTCGCAATTTACCCCGTGGATAGAACCGGCAACGCTGCTGCATGTACCTGCTAGTGATAAATTTAGGGGGAAGAAAATTTCAACTCCACAATTTAAAAGATTTCTGTGTTATTGCGACATCATAAGATTTAGGGCAAATTAAGTGTTACATGATATTTCAAATTTTGACGCAAAATTACTGACGCGCATAAACTACAAAGTGGTCAAGAATAACTGTTTGAGTGGCAATAGTCGATTTTTATGTATAAAAATCGACTACAGCGAAGTAAAATCGACACTTCCATTTTCCAAACATTTAGTTGTGTAACATTAGGTTTGACACCATTTGTCATGTATTTGTCAACCTATAAAATCTCATCCATTTCAAAATAATATTAATGTCAAAACTGACAGTAGTTCATTTCAAAGCACGCTTCAATTAACTAAAATTTCGAGTGTAGTCGGTTTTTCTGATTACGATGGTACGGTTGCGGAATCAAAAAAAGCATACAAGTCTTTAGGCGTTTAGGTTATACTTTATAACTTTTATAACTTTATAACTTTTATATTTTGCAATATTAGAGTAGTGTAAATCGATCTCTGTCAAATTGACATAAACGCTGACAATTAAATCATGTAAAATGACACAATGCATAATTCAACTTTCACTTTTAGGAGTCAACAAGAAAGCAATAGATTTGGCAATAGTAAACTAAACTGAGAATTCATTTACGATAAAATAACATACATAAATATATTTAACAAATTAATGTCTAATACTTCACAGCAGCTCCATTATTTCTCACACTTTACAAACGCTCAGGCATTGAATAAATACAAGAACGGATATAGTCAGGGGAAAGTTCATTCCCAATTTCTTCAATCTTATCTAATAATTCGTGTGCATTTGCAGCTCTAAAATGAATGGCGTACATTTTCTTCACGATATAACCCCAAACATGTTCAATGGGGTTGATATCTGGGCTTCTGGAAGGCCATGGCAATATGGCAAGCGCACAACGTTATTTTCTTCAAGCCAGCTTTTCACAACTCTAAATGTGTCTTCTTACTAACCACCCTTCTTCAATTAGTGTTTATTTGCGGTTTTTGAGCAACAGTTAAATGCGGCATGTTACTGTCGGTATGTCACCTTGACAATTATTTTGACGTAGAAGTTGAAAATATTTCAAAGTTAAGTTCACAGCGAGACATTTTGAGTGTATGCTTTTTTTAATTCCGCAACCGTACGTCATTTAAGTTTCAAGCAACGCTAGTTCATAACAATAACTAATAATTCACGGCCAACTACGAGGAGAAATTTAAAAAAGGCACGTTATTTAACACACCATGTACGGTAATGGAAATGCGCATAAATTTCATTTTTATGTGAAAATAAAACATAATGTGCGTATTTTTCTATGTGGGCATTTTTCTGAGTGAGCATTTTTCGGTGTGAGCAATTTTCTGTGTGCGCAATTTTCTCTGTGGGCATTTTTCAATGTGGGTAATTTTCCATGTGCGCATTTTTCTATGTGAGCATTTTTCGGTGTGAGCAATTTTCCGTGTACGCATTTTTCCATGTGGGCATTTTTCGGTGTGCGCAATTTTCGTTGTGCGCTTTTTTCTTGTCCGCATTTTTCGCTGTGGGCTTTTTTTTGTGCGCAATTTTCGTGTGGGCTTTTTTCGTGTACGCTTTTTTCTGGTCACCATTCAAACCATCAAGAATGATATAACATTGTAATCAGAAAAAGCCTTCATTTAATAGTGTAGAAATCAAATATGGAGTCCATAAGAAAAAATTGAATGTCGTTTTCTCATAATTTTTTACGACATAACAAAGAGAATGGCATAAACATTTGACAGGTAATATACCTCATGTGTGCAACAAGGATGTCGAATCACTCAAATCCTAATGGCCGTATGCACAGACAAATCTTTAGACTTAAGCCAAAGTAAACCTTTACTTTGAACAATGTAACTATACGGTGCATAATTTGATATGAAGTTAGCTTTAAGTATCAAGTCCACCTTGAGATTTGTCTGTGCATTCGGCTATAAGTCACGTGATATAGGCTTAAAAGTAAACGCGTTTAGTTTACGTTTTCTTGCAATTACTCACTTTTTATACAAAGCTGCGTCAGTAGGGAAACTAAAATACCTATTAGTGGAAAGCAGTTTCTTGCTCTGTGAAAGTTCATTATTATTACCTACACATAGGGGCTGTATTTTTAAACTAGGAGGAGTAACAGTTGTCGGCCTGTTATAGGTAGATTGCAATGACGTAAGTAGTTAGACTCCCTGTAGCCTGTAGGCAAAGAGGAATTGATATCAACTTAAGAGTGAGAGGGTATTCAGACATACAGTTCTTTCGCTCGATCTTTGCAGTTACGTCACGCTTTACCGATTCGAGAAACAAAATCAACATATTCTTTTATCCTTATCTAATACGTATGTTAAAACAATGATAGAATTTATAAATTTGTCATTTTGAGTCGATAATTTTCTGACGTAACTGCAAAGATCGAGCGAAAGAACTGTATGTCTGAATACCCTCTCACTCTTAAGTTGATATCAATTCCTCTTTGCCTACAGGCTACAGGGAGTCTAACTACTTACGTCATTGCAATCTACCTATAACAGGCCGACAACTGTTACTCCTCCTAGTCTAAAAATACAGCCCCTATGTGTATTTAACTTAAAATCAACTTTTAAATAATAATGGCCACGTGCTAATGTGACTTGCTTAACAGATTTGAGAATGGTTTTTAAACCGAAACATATCATCTAATTCATAGTTATTGTACTGATGAACAAAATATAACTCAAGACCTTAGAAGTAGTTTCTGTGATCCTCCGGCATATCGTCTTCAAAATTATTTTAATTCTAATAATGTTAATTTCGCAAACAATCTGTCACAATAAATCTATATTCATTTAAGAAACCTTGAAATTATTTAAAAAAAACTGATTATGTCACACAAAATAAGAAAAAATTTTCTTCAAAACGGGACAGATGAAAAAATCGATAAGTATAACTTATTTAAAATTATTTTATATACTGTTTGAGTATTTTTTTATTATTTAATTGTAATTTAAAACTGTAAACAATATTTTCTAATGCTCTGATGAGGCTATTAAATATTAGCAAAAGCTCAGCAAACAAAAGAAGGTGTATCTACTAATTTTTGCATCAAAACCCTGTTAACTTAAACTGTAAATTTTATTTAATAATAAAAAATTGAAATAAAAGTTCTGATTTATTATTGAACCTTAATTTTTCCCTTATCATACCCAGCGTTAAGTATTAATAGCCAATATCCAGTATCCGGCCGGATAACCAGATAGTCACATAGTTGCCTAATATCCGCTGCATCACTACTTAATATATTTTGCTACGCATCAGAATCAATTTACGGACGATGTAGTCAACGTCAGTGGTGTCGATTATGTGTCAAAACTGGAGGGGGGCAAGGATTTATTATAAAGGGGCTGGGTTGAAAATGTATTTTTACTAATAAAAAGGAAATAATTCGAAAAAAGAAACATTTTGTTACATGAAATATTTAATGCCTCATTGTTGACATTCTCTCTCGGATATTGCTGTCTTTCAAATAAAAAAGTAATTGAAAAACTAGGGGGGCCCCCTCCCGAATCGCCGCCACTGGTCAACGTATGCACATCGCTTAAGAGTGTTCAAAAACAAAGTTGCCTGAAATTAGTTATTTATGACAACAAGACATACCGACTTAAGTTCAAATAATAAATTTATACAAAAATTACAATTCAATAAATTACTTTATTGGACATTTGAAATGAAAACTTTACAACCTGCATTTTAAGTTGCTTAAAAAAAGGTGGTTAAAATGACTAAGTGATGAAGATAATTACTTCAAAGTAAGTCAACATACATTTACATCACAGTCAACTCCAATTAGTTGGTTACTTTCTAACAATTCTTATATTTAAACTATACTGATAACCAGAGAGCGGCCAGTTTTAGGTTTTTGATACCAGAAGTAGGCAGTATGCCTTGAATAAGTCATTTACTAGATATTAAATAAGTGTGAATAAGATTCTTTAAAAATAATTTGGATTTAATGGGTATGGTTTGGATGTATCCTCAAGAACGCAAGTATGTGTATGGATCTTCAAGATAATGATTAGAAATTTGTAGTCGATTCACATGCTGACTGTAGAAACTGAATTTTCAGTGATGACATTTGCATTGTTTCCATTATTATTCTCGGAAGTGTCTCTTACAAATGTTGAATTGGTTGCACTGATCATCGTTGGTTCCGATTCTATTGCTGTTATAAATGATTGGAGGTCGTAATCGTTGTCTAAAACCAAGGGGTGACATTGGGGCAAATAAATCTAGCTCCAAGAAGTTGAAGCTGAAAATTTTTCAAATGCGAATAAATATACACACTTTTTATATTTCATACTCACTCAAGATTATCATTGTGGTCCATAGTTAATAGATCCTAAATGTGGTTGCAGATTAGGGTAGTATTGTCCTCTCTTATAATATGAAGGAGATCGCGTGCTATATCTATCGTCTCTGTGAGACCTTTTATATTTATTAGGTGAAGGAGAACGCCTGCTATGTGATCTCCTGTACCTTTTATGAGGTGATGGAGAGCGATTTCCAGATCTATTTTTATAAGATGATGATAGTGATCTGCTGTAACGCCTGGATCGTTTATGAGAAGGTGATAGTGATCTGTTACAACGTCTAGATCGCTTTTCGATTCTTTCATATTCCCTGCTTGATTCACGATATGGGAATTTTCTTTCCAATGATTTATGAATGTTTTCTGATTTATAAGGAAATTTACAAGATGATCTGAAAGAATTTTCTGGTATTCCGCGTTCTCTTGAATGACTTCTCCTGTTTCCTGACCTATTACTTGAACTGGAACCTTCTCGTAAATTTTCCTTACCACAGAATGGTGAAGGAGATCTGCTATAATGTTTGGATCTTTTCTTATACCTTTCATATTCTCTGCTCGATTCACAATATGAAGATCTTCTTTTCAATGGTATATATCTGTCTGATGTACATGGAGATTTACTTCTAAAAGATCTTGTGCATGATGTAGATCTGCTATACTTAATATGGTGCAATACTGCATTTTCTGAAGCACAAATATTTCTACAGTTTGGAGATCTGTTACTAGAGAAATAAATAAATAATTTACTAATGAAATCATTCCTTTCGTAATATTTATATTCTGGTTACAAAAATATTTGGCTTTCATTAAAGTCAAAATTTACGTACCTTTTAAAGAAAGTCTCACAGTTTTCTGGTGATATTGATCTACATTCTCTCGAACGACTTCTTTTTTTTGGCCTATGACTTGGAATAGAATCTTCTTGTAAATTCTCTCTATCGAAAGAATTATTACCTGCTAAAAATCTGAAGTCTTAGAAAATATTTAGAAATTATTTTTATTAATCTATTTCTGCATACATGTAATTATTTAATAATAAAAGAATTACCTTCTGAACTCTCCGAATAATATTGATTCTGTTCGTTATTCTCATTCTCCTTCAAGCAGCTTTGCTTCGAATCCGTCAAAATGATTTCTCGTTCTTCATTAACACGAACGTCATCACGATCAAATATCGGACGTTGTCCCTCCCCTGTAATATATTTAACATTGGCTCATTAGTCTCAGCATACTCAGGTACCGTACTGTTTATGCTGTCCATATTCACAAATTAATGCTTATTTTAACCAACCGTTAAAGTTAATGAAACTTTAAAAAAATAAGCATAAGCTTTTTAACATGTACCATCAAATTGGTTTTAAATCGAGAATATAATAAATTAAAATAAAAAAATGAAATTAACTGTTTTTGCTCTTTCTGCTGGAATTCATTCTGTTCTTTTTTGGTTATTCCTTTTCTGTCCTCTTCATTCTTCTCTTAATTTTCAATCACATTTTTCCAATGTTAATATATTTTCAATAAAAATGTATGAAAAACACATTTCATTTTCAAATTATTCTCTAAAGTGTGGAAAACTTATAACTAACAGGTACATATCATTACTTGATTGACCTATTGTTTTGTTTCTGGTTAGCATAGCATTCATATAAAAACTATTATTAAAAATAATGGCATTATTTCTGGTAACTAAGCGGTTAACGAAAATTCTCCAAATATGCAATGGTATATCACTTGCTCCATCCTGTTGAAAAAATCTTTCATGTATTTCATTGTCATGAAATCCTGAAGAATTTCGTCTCGGCAACGCTCTGCAGTGAGGATACCATTAAAGAGAATGGGGCCAACTAATCATTATCGACTTAATTCGACCCACATAGCAATTTTCTGAGGATGAAAATCTCCACGTCCGCATATTTTTGGAATTAACATACCCTATAAGGTGAAATCAAGCTTCATCCGAAAAAAAAGGTTTGTTTAAAAGATCTGCATCTGCACTAGTCAAAAACCAACGAGAAAATTTTTCATAATCTATTTGTTTTTTGGACTGCAGTTAAACGGTAAGGATATAATTTTAAATTCTTTTTCAACAAGTTGGCAAGTTGATCCATGATTTGCTGAACATTTTCCAAAACTTCTGTAACCCTTTTGGTTAGACGGGTTTCCGACTAATATTTTCGGTTTCACGAAATTTGTTAAGTGCATTAAAGTATTATACAGGGTGAGTTATTAAGCGCCCTTTCTTCCATATCTCATTTATAGAACGAGATAGAATTTTTTTCTTTCACAAGGACATTCTACCTATTGAGCACTATAACCTAAAATTATTTTGATACATACAGAGTGTTACATAAAATAATGGCAGCAAGCAGCGGGATTTTTTTTAATGAAACACCCTGTGTATTTCCTACAGAAAGATATAACACTCGATCCTCTAAACAGCAGCACATAAAATATTTATATTTATTTAATCAATTAAGAGTAATTAATATTTTATTGAAAACGGTCTGATTTTCAACTTCTCTTAAAATACTAACTGTAAACGTATCGTTTGTCGTACGGGAATAAAAATAGGTAGTGTTATAAAGTAAAGTATAGGGAATAACCCAGATATAAACTCATTTAGTTTCATTTGTTTTTTCAAGCCTGTTTAATTGTCAGATTTTCAAATTGCCATTATTCAATTTTTTTAAATGCAACCCCCCCTATCTCTTTTCACTAATAAATAGTGTTCAAGTTCCTCTTCAATTCTGTTATAGGTTTTCTGCATCTAATACTCACAGTTTTTTTGCTATAATAAATTTTTTACATTTTTACTCTAAAATCAATATTAAAAAGTTACTTAACGTACCGTATTTTAATTTCTCTAAGACAACGCCATAAAACAGATGGATAATATCAAGTTTACAATTGGTTACAGATTTTTATTACATTATAATCATCGTATTTTTATTGTAATACAGTTCTTTCATTTTGTTGTAATTAACGTCTTAAAATTGATTCGATGTGGTTTACAACAAAAGAAAACATCAGTGTTTGCAAATAATTACCTTAATGTAAAAATTGTTGTACTTCAAAAAAAAATATACAAATAATAAATTAATAATCTAACAAATAAATGAAAATCGGTGAATTTCTTTTGTTCAAGTATTCAGATTTTATTAAATCAAATGTTAGTGAAGACAACTGAAGTTTAGGAATTACATCGAATCAATTTTAAAGCATTCTTAATTAAAACAAAGTAAAAGAATTGTATTATAACAAAAAACGATTATTATAATGTAATAAGAGTCTGTAATCAATTGTAAACTTGATATTATCCATCTGTTTTAGGGCGTTGTCTTCAAGAAATTAAAATACGGTACATTTAGACTGGGTTGCATAAAAGTTTTAAGCCAGGATTAAATTTAAGCCCACGTTAGAATGTGACACACAATATGCTATACGTCATTGTGAGTGTCACCTTCCAACTTAGACTTACATTTAATCCTGGCTTAAATCTTTTATGCAACCCACCCTAAATAACTTTTTAATATTGATTTCAGAGTAAAAATGTAAAAAGTTTATTATAGCAAAAAAACTATAAGGACTAGATACAGAATACCTATAACAAAATTGAAGAGTAACATGAACACTATCTATTCGTGAAAAGAGATAGGGGGGGTTGCATTTAAAAAAAATGAATAACGGCAGTTTGAAATTCTGACAATTACACAGGCTTGAACATTTGAAAAAAACAAGTAAGACTAAAAGAATTTATATCTAGGTTATTCCTTACACTTTAATTTATAACACTACCGATTTTTATTGCCGTACGACAAACAATACGTTTACAGTTAGCATTTCAAGAGAAGTTGAAAATCAGACCGTTTTCAATAAAATATTAATTTACTCTTAGTTGGTTAATTAAATATAAATATTTTATGCGCTACTGTTTAGAGGATCGAGTGTTATGTCTTTCTATAAGAAAATACACAGGGTGTTCCATTAATAAAAATCCTGCTACATGCTGCCATTACTTTACGTAACACTCTGTATGTACCAAAATAATTTTAGGTTATAGTGCTCAATAGGTAGAATGTCCTTGTGAAAGAAAAAAATTCTATCTCGTTCTATAAATGAGCTATGGAAGAAAGAGCGCTTAATAACTCACCCTGTAGAATTGTTATAAATGGTATATAAATTTCTCTAGAAAATCAGCCAAACGTCTTGGACAGAATAATGCCATTTTGAAACAGCTTTTACTTACATCTGTACTTCTTTTTTTAAATTTGAAAAATTTTGGTTACCGATTCTTAAAAACATGCCTTAGAAATTATAAAAAAATATGTATGTATATAATCAATTACCTAATTATTGTTATATATTATATGGCCACTTAAGCTTCTTATGAAACTTGTTTTTTAATATACTATTAAGTAACTGAGTCTTTAAAATAGCTGATTTATTTAAAATTTCTTTGTATAGCAAGGAAGGAAGTAAATATGAAAAACATCGTTAGTAAAAATGCACAGAAAATGAACATAAAGTGAATTAAGATAAACAAAGAAACAAAATTCTTTAAATTTCCCCAAGTTCTATTTTCAGGTTATACAGTTGAAGGCATTATTCCAAAAACCAGACAAGTCCAAAATATCTGGTTTACAAGTTGTCGCTATTTTATATACGTTAAGACAATGGCTGTCTAGTGGTATAATTTGTTTCGCTATGAAACAGACATGTCCGACGATTTTGCACGGAGAAATATGTGCGATTCTATAAAAACAAGGCAAATCCCACTTGTTTCCTGCAAAAGCCAGACAATTATCATTTTTGGACTTGTCTGGTTTTTGGAATAATGCCTTCAGTTGTATCTCGGACCTAAATATTAATACAATCCTTGGAAAGTTGTTTTTTTTCAGACAGTCTTTATTGATTGCATTGTATTTGTAGCAAAATTTTTACACATTTCTCCAGTAAAAATCTTTCCTATAAATTTCAAGATATCTTTAAATTTGTTTTAATACAAAGCGTTTAATGGCACTCTTTGTAAAAAAAAAAATTTAAACTTGCGTTTGATTTTGCAAACATTTTCATTGATCACATTCATAAGAACCAACAGTTGTTGAACAGTTACCGATATATCTTACAAATTAGGAATTAAGCGCTACTTTTCTGGAACATGTTGAGTTTAATGGCGGATGTGGCAGTTTCTCATTTAGAAGTTATATTTGTGTGTTATTGTAATAATTAATTAAGATGCTGAAATTTTGATTTATTTTTTATATTTATTCTTTTTATAGCAAAAATTGTTAAATTTAATATTACAATTTTGCAAGCTATTGCCCTGAAGGAACTGTAATATATCTTTACTTGGCTTGTAACAAAGTTACATGTTATGTGACTTTTATCAAATTTTTATCAATTTCTACTGTATAATTTGAAATCTGACAGATTTGAGAGTGCAGGCAGTGCAACGTTTATCAGGTATCACCAGTTGCAAAAGTAATAGCTTAGCGATAACAGTTGGTTCAAAGATTTGATAATAGGTAGATATGCTCAAGAGTGAGAGGTATTGCGATGAACATAAGAGAGAGAAAGTTAACGCCAATCAGCTGTGTTAGGTCAAAACATTCGTTGGCTGCGGTGTTATTTTCTCAGTTTTAAGTTACTTGTTGAGATTTATTAAGATTTGTGTTTATTATTTACTTACATTTCAATATTCTTTAATTTTACACTTTTCATTTCCAAACTAAATTTCTTATTTTTAAGATGGTTTTAATTTGTATCATTTATTCCATTATGCATTGAAACACAATCTGATTAAAAAATGCGTTTGAAACTTTAATTTTAAATGAAGTTATATAAAAAATTTAGAATTTGACCCAAACTAGGTAGTATCGGTAGCTTGTGATCTTTGTCACTCTTAGTGGATGCTCGTTCTATCTTTCTCTCTTTTATGTTAAAGACAATGCTGTCCTATTCCATATGACGCTACACTATATCTAACCCATAGATTATCTAACCTTATCATATCCTTGGTTCTTAAGGCCAGTACACAATGGATTTGCATAAGACATAAGCCATAACAGTAATTCGACTTTATGTAAAGAAGTGCGCTGTAACACAACAGCTCCGTAACGAGAACAAACCTTATGTGTTTCTTACGGCTTATGTCTTATGTTTTATGCAAATCCATTGTGCAACTGGCTTTACAAATGCAACCATTAAGTATTAAGTTTCCATTACCGTGTTTTATATGCACAATTAAGTCCTCAGGGTTTTCCAAATCCCTTTTTATTGATAAGTCAGGATGAATGGGATCTAGAATACTTCTTCTCTGAACTACAAAATTGATGGCTCTCAATTCATATTTGTTGCAACAGGTGCATGTTCTTATTATTCCGTCTTTAGACCTAAAACAAGCAATACAATTAATCATTAATTTGCAAGTATTTATAACAAGTAGCGAACCTGGTACTCATTGCGTGAAACTTTTTTGAACTTATCCCTGAAATTAAAATTTTACTTCACAACTTTTGTATTACTACTATTATTATTATTTTTTAAAAATATAAAAGTAGTATAACAGAAATTTAAGAAGAAAATGAAATCATTTCTAGGTTAACTAGCACTCAGACCTCTGCCTCAGACGCCGCCAGTCACCTGTGACCCAAAGATGTATCAAGTAGCTAGATTCCCTGCTGCAGACAAAGAGAAATTGATATTAACTTAAGAGTGAGATGGTATATACTAGAGGGCCGTTTAAATTAGAGCCTACGGTTTTGAACGTGTATTGAAGGTACACGTGTTCACGGAAATCCGTGTAACGACATTCGCGAATTAAATACACGTGTTATTAATTCACGTGTAATTAACTCTTATTTCTACGTGTACACGGATATAATTACACGTGTAATGTAACTACACATGTATTTGAATACACGGGTACCCATGAATTTTAATTACACGGACTAAAATCATGATGCGTGTATTACACGCATATCGCGTTGGCCTAGGCACCACTGGGTATGCGTTTATCATGAGTAAATGAAGGATAGAATAGTAGAAAGCGCATGAGTAAACGAAATAGCTACATCAATCGATGTTGCCGATTGATAACGCGGGCCACGCTCCGGCCGCAGCATTCCTACCTTCGCACGCAACATTATAATATCTCTATTTCATTTCCACACAAGTTTCAATGAGCCTCTCCTTCATTTACTCACAATTAACCGTATACCTAGTCTTGGTCAGACCAACTGTGTATACGTATACTGACATATACAGCTGGTCTAACCAAGACTAGGAATGCGTTTCTTATGAGTAAATGAAGAATGGAATAGTAGAAACCGCATGAGTAAACGAAATAGCTACATCAATCGACGTTGCCGATTGATAACACGGGCTACGCTCCGGCCGCTGGCGCCGGTCGAATTCCTACCTTCTTACGCAACATTGTAATATATCTATTTCACTTCCACACAAGTTTCAATGAGCCTCTCCTTCATTTACTCACAATTAAGCGTATCCCTAATGGGCATACACACGGTCAGGCAAGCCTTCGCACTTGCTTGAGAGGCAAGTCTGCGAGCAAGTGTGATAGATTCATTTAGGCCAGGAACGCACCATCAGTTCAGCGTACACACATTCGCACTTACCTTCGAGCCTCAAAACGTTCAGTTAGGCGCGAAGGCATACTTGACCGTGTGTATGCCCATAAGCTTAATTTCAAAAAATTTGCAAATATTTTTTTGTTTGATGTAGAAGTACGTACTACGCCCGACAAAAAATCTAAATACGACGAATTAATTGTTAAAAAAATTGTTCGTTTGTTATTTTGCGTATTTTTTACGTTACTATAAAACAGGCAAAATAAATTGTTTAAAATTGTATTCAAACTTATTAGTTTATTGAATAAACACAAAAATGCAGGAGTATAGTTGTCCCAGATTCTTTTGGTGTTCATAGTACATATCACCTCAGGGTTGGAAAAAAACTGTTTTTTTTAAAAAAAAACAAAACATTTGTTTTATTTGATTTTAAACAGTTTTTTTGTTTAAAACATGTTTAAAATTGACTTAAAATTAATCATGTTTTAAACAAAAAAAACTGTTTAAAATTAAATAAAATAAATATTTTGTTTAAATTTATTACACTTTTTTAATTGCTTCAAATACTCTCACAACCTAAATTACAAAGTTAAAAGGAAAAAGTAGTTATTAGTTGTATTGCGAAATGATAAAAGTTTAAAAATATTTACGATAAAAATTCTAGAGATTCATTTTTGCAGTTTTTAGGGCTGAAAATAGAAAAAAGTAGAAAACAGTTGTGGGCTTTCAATTTTCGTCTAAAAATGTTTTCTACATATGCAATTTCTAATTTCAATTTTATTTTTTATTTCTTATTTACGTCCTTGAAAATTGTAACTAGTTTACCAGCTTTTCTACTTCTAATGATATTCTAACTGATATTTTAATTAAGAATATACAAAATTAAATGCACTAAATAGACGTTCTAAGGTATGTTCCTTATACATATAACGTTTCAAAAACGTCCTCAATTTTTCAGGTTAAGCAAATCAAAGCAAATCGAGAAACGGACCAAACTCTATATTCAATTACCAATAATAGTAAAACAGTGGTCTTACAAAACATTTAAAATGAAATTAATGTCGTTTTTAAAAGATGATGCATTCTATTCTACTGACGAATTTTCAGAATTTTTGAAACACACGCATGTTTTTTCTTATGGTCACCCTACTACTTTTTCAATTAGTTGTACTTATTTGTATATCTGACTTTTGTAAAACACTTGATTGTGTTATTGCGACAATAAAAATACAAAATACAAATATTCGAACTCATATTGTCATTTGCTACAGGCAATTTTCTACAGGCTGCCTAAATTTTTTTATGTTGATCTGTTGATATTTAATAAATGCAAACGACACATTATGTTTCAAAATATAATGGAATGAATAATAAATAAATAAAAAGTAAATGATTCAAGTACTAGAAAATATCATAAATTTACATATAAAATATCATTTTCGAAAACAAATATTCATAAATTTTCTTTTTTCCTAGAACAATTCAAGAATGAAATAATTTAAATGAAATAAATTTGATAAAATTAATAGGAAATGTGGAAAGAAAGTAAAAGTTAAGATGTAACTTTCTAAAAGCAAATTTTATGTATTGTTAATAATTTTATAGTTATTTATTTTGATTATTAGACCACCAAGTATATTTATATACTGTACATCTAATTTACAATAATAATTAAATAATAAATGCTGAAAGATGTTTACACGAATGTGACTTTAATTTTAAAGTCTCTTTTAAATCCCATTATCAAAGTGGCCCTTAATAAGACAACTAATTTTTTATTATTAAATACATATTATATGTATCAATAATGCAAAACACTTACATCACAAGTGTTTCTTCTACGCTTAAAACCACAAAAATGAATTTAAAACATCAAGGAAAAAAAACATGTTTAAAAACAGGTTTAAAACCCAATTAAAAACAAACCCTTTGTTTAAAACACCCAATTAAAAACAAACCCTTTGTTTAAAACAAAGGGTTTGTTTTTAATTGGGTGTTTTAAACATGTTTTAAACACAATGTTTTAAACTTTCTAACCCTGATCACATATGCATTTAATTATTTTCATTTATAACGAGCACTTGCATATAACGAGCAATAAGCGTGGTCCCTTGAGCCCTCGTTATATCCGAGTTTTACTGTAGTTTAACAGGAACATATTCAATTACATTGAATAAAAAATAAAACATATTCGTTAATTTATCAGCAAATCAAAACAGAAGAACCGGTCGGAAAGGTTAAATAACGTCAATTTGAAAAAAAAATAATTCAAAGTAATTCAATTACTTTAGAGTAATACAATTACTTCAGACTTATTCAATTACTTTAGAGTATTTCAATTACTTTGACTGCTCTAAAGTAATTCAATTACTCTAAAGTAATTCAATTACTCTAAAGTAATTCAAATAATAATTCAAGCAGTCAAAGTAATTGAAATAGTCTAAAGTAATTGAATTAGTCTAAAGTAATTCAATTAGTAATTGCTCTGCAACTTCAAATACTTTTCGTTTTAATTGGTAATTGCCAATACTTTGTATATGAACAGAAAAAGATAATTGATAATTGCCAATACTTTTCAAAGTAATTGAAGCTTGTTATTTGAATTACTTTTTTAAAGTAATTTGCCCAGCTCTGATGACAGGACAAGTAGTATCAAGTAAAACGGAGCGTGTAGACAGTAAAACGTACGTCTTATCGAATCGAAATGAAATCCAAGGTCGGATCGAAGAACTGACGGAAGAAGCATCATTTTTCGAGGAGGGATGCGATATGACGGAGTGTGTAAACACTAGCTGCACTTAACGTCCCTTTTTAGTTCTATTTCTTTCGAACTCTCAGCCTGTTTTGTGGACTTTTTACTATGATAAAAATATGTCATTGGATTTGCGGCAATGCTCCCGTGAATTCCTCACGGAGTTTATCGAAATTTATAAGAGTTATCCGTTTTTGTGGCAAATCAAAAATAAAGTATACCATAATCGGAATAAAAAAATGTCGCCTATGAAGAACTAGTTAAAAAAATACAAAGAAGTGGAATCAGCGGCTAACAAGGAGAGAGTTACAAAAAAGATAAATTCCTTAAGATCAGTCTACAAGAAGGAGCTCGTTAAGGTTAAAAAATCAGAAACTTCTGGAACTGGGGAAGAGGAAATATACAAAAAATTGTAAAAAACAGTAACAGTGCCTCCTCCATGAGTTTGGATACGTACCGTCTTGTACTACTGGCAATTGGAACTGAAATGGAAATCGGAAGAAAAGACGTTACCATGTGAACACTTCACAAAACGTATGTTTTGTGAAGTGTTCACATGGTAACGTCTTTTCTTCCGATTTCCATCTCAATTCCAACTACCAGTAGTACAAGACGGTACATATCCAAAGTCATGGAGGAGGCACTGTTACTGTTTTCTACAACTTTCGCAAATCCGATGACATATTTTTATCAAGTAAAAAGTCCACCAAACAGGCTGAGAGTTCGAAAGGAATAGAGCTAAAAAGGACGTTAAGTGCAGATAGTGTTTACACACTCCGTCATATCGCATCCCTTCTCGAAAAATGATGCTTCTACCGTCAGTTCTTCGATCCAACCTTGGATTTCATTTCGATTCGATAAGACGTACGTTTTACTGTCTACACCTCTACACACTCCGTTTTACCTGATACTATATTTTGTTTCAAAAAGAATGGCATCTCGGTAGGCGTTGGAAATTCAAATTTATGTTTGCAGCAATGCATCCTTGATAATAAATAAACATCCCTAACTTGTGCGTGCTTCTGCTGTCAACACAAAAAATTTCAAATTGTTTAGTTTTAATCGTAGAAATAGTAGGAATCTCGTAATATTTAATATTCTTCTTGTTGTCAATGCATTTTCGTACAGAAACAAGATATTCCATCGCCTTTAACTAATTTGTAAAAGTTCTTTTATTTTTGCGTGACATAACCTCAAAATAATTTAATGGTAGTTTCACAATATATTCTAGTAACTTTTTTGACATGGGATAAAGACCGATTCACTCAGCCCTCGCCTACTGCGATGCCAATCAATTTGAACGGAACTATACTTGTCCTATCATACAAAACGTACGATAAGTCGTAGCGTGTAAACCGGCCTTAAGGCACTGTATATCTACGTCTTATCACATCATTACTGTGACCAACGACCTATTAACTAGAGACCATCGAGATCGTCGACGGCTAATCAAGATAGACTGGTAATGCCACTGCAAACTAGGACGGTTTGTTTGAAAGCAACATCAACAGATCTTACGGTGGGAAGGAAAGGTGGGGTACTGTTTACTCATCCCTAATGCACATAGGCGGCGTTCATTAAATGGAGGTAAAAATCGAATATTACAAAAAATATACTTGTTAATTGAAATAATAATAGATTATTCATTACAAAATAGAATTAATTCATTAAATACAGATACACGCAATAAAACTAGTATCTACGCCTATGAACTCTGTTGCGTTACACGACATCTGCCGAAAATTATCGACTGCAATTTTAAAGTAACCAATCACTAAGTTAGTCTTAGGGCCATTTTCATAATAGAACTTTAAATTTAAAGTGACTTTAACCTATAAAAACACATTAGTTTTCCTATGCTTAAAGTGACTTTAAATTAAAGTCTCCTTTAGCACTATTATGAAAATGGCCCTTAGTAAACAACCCTGTGAACTTGTTAGCTACATTTTAAAGCTCGCTTGCCCAGTCTATCTTGATTCTTGATTCATCGTCGGAGCCATGCACATTAAGGTACTGAATCAACATACTTTGTATAGAGGTAACGCATTTAGTGATTTTTTATATCTATCCTTGTCATACATTCCTCTCATCTAGGGATAAAAAAACAGTTGGAAATATTATTTGAAGTGACGTTTGTCAAAGTTACTGTCAGTGGTTAAGAAAATTGAGTTTAAATATCGCATCCCAAACTTTTATCGCATGACATTTAATGATTCTGCCTTTTTCGTAAAAGAAAAATTCTACACTTCTTAAAATAACATCTTTTTGATTGTAAATAACTTAAGTAGACATAACCTAATACATTTTTAAATTGAAACCAGTGACATTGCGGTAAACAGAATTCCCTAAAACTGTTGTCTTCCTTATTGCACTTGCGACAATTTTTTTTTTTTTAATAATAATAAGCTTTATTGAACTACAAATACATAGTTAAGTCAAAGCATACACGTGTAAAACACAACTGAGAGATTATATTTGTTTCTCAATCTTCTCACGAGAGGAATGGGGTTGCGTTACCTGTACGGAGTGTTGATTTAGTACCTTAATGCACATGCGAAGCCAGCGCCACCAATGATCATATTCTGCATTAGTGGTATGAAAATACGAGTTGTTTCAAATTATTAGTGTACATTTGAACTTGAATATTGTAATGTATATCAATATCAGGAAGCTCAAGTATTATGTGCTAAAATCGTAAATTGTCATAAGAGTGATATTATTCCCATGCAATGAGTCTCAAGAAATATTTTCATATCACTAATTCACAAATCACCACGCCAGGCGGCGCTGTACGCAGAGATGTGTATGGCGCCTATAGTAATTTAGACATATTTTGAATTTACTTACTGCAGTTAGGGTGTTTTTGTGTTTATTTGTAAAGCTATGTACACACGGCGACACTTAGAGCGGACACTTGTGTCTAGAGCAGTGTCTTTACTATCCACACGTACTGCAATTTTTTAAGATAGAGTAGTGTCGGACACTAGTTTCGGATTCAAGTGTCGGCAAAAAGTGCGCGTTTGTCTACACCTCTCTACGATTTCGCTAGATTAGGAATTTCGCGGGTAGTGTTTTACTATGCAATTTTCCTGAATCAAGCAATTGCTGAACAGATATTTGCTGCTGTGGTAGGTACTGTATCGCAATAAAAATAAAAAATCGTGGAAGACGAAAAAGGAAGTTGTGGATAAAGGAGACGATGAAAAATAAATAAATTTTCGATTGCTATAACACGTTATTCCTAAATTAAGACCTGGTGACACAATTGTACAAGAATTTTTTTTGTACGTCAGTTACAGATTTTGCCCACTTATTGGAAGAAATTACATCAAAAATACAGAAAAGAGACACAGCATACCAACGGAAAAAAGATTAGCATTATCACTAAAATTTCTGGCAACAGAAAATATTTTTCCTAGGATTGTATTAAATTTTTGAGGCAATTCTTCAATTTATTGAAGATGTCCGCTTTGACCGGAAACCCTTCCAAAAGAGATATCAAATTCTTTGCTTTTTCCTTGGTCCTGGTCTACTCGAACTTCGACATCTTTGCGACACTGGTTAAAAATTTCCGAAAGATTTGAAACATGAAAGTAAACCTTTACTTTGAACAATGTACAGCTGAATTCAAAAAAATCGGGAAATGTCAAAATAAATCCACACGTTTTTTTCAATATTTTCATAGTGTGAAAATGGATTTATTAAAAATAGGTTAGAATTATTTGACGGTATGTCAGTTCATAGGTAAATAGGTTAATTTTTTTTAAAGATATGTATGTATTGTCAAGTAGACAATTAACTGACAAATGGAACCAAATTTACAACTGGAAAAGAATCATTTCCCGTTTTTTTTGAATTCAGCTGTAACTATACGGCGCAAAATTTGATATGAAGTTAGCTATAAGATCAAGTTCAACTTGAGATTTGTCTGTGCATACGGCCATCAGTGAATACACTCGATCTAGACACAAAAGTGTCGCCGTGTGTACATAGCTTAACAGTTAGAAAGAGTAGGGAAAATAGGGAATTTTTGTTCCTCATTTCAGGATTTTCCGTCATCGTGATCTGGCAACACTGCATCGAGGTAGGGCAGCAAAAGCGTAAGCGCTTATGTTCCAAACGGAACGTATGAGGAGATTAGCTGATCATAGTCAGGTAGAGATAACCCAGGTTATAAACAAACGTTACACTTTAGAAACAGCTGCGGCAGCTGTGATTGGATTAATTTCACTATTGAAGTTATATTTTTGAGGTTATGAATTCGTTGTGCAAACAATAGTCAAAAGAAACACTTTTGCTTATAACAGACTAAGCGACTGAACGCCAAATGGAACCACAAAAAATAGCGCTTGTAATCGTGAATGCTTTAGGCAGGCGGCCACTGAACGCGAAACTGAACTAAGCTAAGCGAAACTAAGTTTTTTGAAAATTAAATCCAACGTAATCTTACACGAACGTGGCAACTAAAGCTAAGGGAAGCAAAGTTAGGATAGCAAAGATATAAAACAATGTTTATCTTCACTCGGTTGCCTCGTCTGCGTAAGATTACGTTGGATCTAATTTTCAAAAAAGTTAGTTTCGCTTAGCTTAGTTTCGCGCGCAGTGGCCCGTCGCCTTGAAAAACGTGTGAGCGTGCAAATGAAATGCACCCAGTAGCTTGTAGCGACAAATCGCTACGATTGGCAACACTGCGTAGGAACTGTAAACATAACCTCAAATTGTATTGCATTTTTCGCGCCATAAGAATTTATTTTTCTTGTTTAATTTTATATTCATTCATCATTTTTTCAACGAAAGTATTTTTTTTAAGTGGATTTAATATTGAGGACATGAGTAAAGGCACATAATTATGATATTATGTTATTATTTGTTTTAAATAAACATTACTTGGTAGGTCTGCAGAAATGAAATCAAGCAAGGAAGCTAACATAAAACGGAAAAGCACATCTTCAAATAAAATTAAGAAACGGAAAAGACTGAGCACGAAATCACCAACAAATAAATCGGAGAATTCAGTTTCACCCGATACGAATAGTTGTACAAACAAAAGTCCTGCGGATACAAAACCTGCTTTGACATATTTAAATGAATCCGTGGTTGAAAATCTTGAAAATAATAAGCAAACAGGGTCTGCTAATTCAGTCAAAATAAAATTAAAAAGAGGCCGTAAATCTAACAAAGATAGACTCCGAATAAATAGTTTGAACTTGGGAAGAAATCAAAGTGACCTGCAGACTTTTGTGCAAAGAAAAACTCAAGGATCTAAAGAAAGTGAAGCGGACATCAGTGTATCTCAAGTAGTATCAAAAGAAGAAGATAATTCCTTTTCCGGAAATTGCATTGAAAGTAAAAAGAATAAGCATAAGAAACTTAAAAATCGTGTGGACACGAAGAACGAGGAAGATGTTTTCAATTCAACAATGGGTAATAGTGTTGTTGATAATGCAGAAAAATCTGTACTTACTGAACAAAAAAATGCTTTTAAATTTATGATGGAAAGCAGAAATAAAGTTATTGGAAGAAATTCACCTGGAAAAGACTCAGAAATAATTGAGGCTAACGATAATATTGCTGAGAGTAAATTAAAATGGTCTGCAAGAAAGTCGTTATTACAAGAATGGGCAAATGAAAAAGGTGGACTCAAAAGAAAAATGGATGAAGTCGAAAAGCAATTATGCATAAATGAAAAATTGGAAGTGCGAGCGAAACGAATGAAAAATATGTTATCGCTTTCTTTAAACAATAAAAATAAAGACGACGCTACAGTTTCAAAACGAAAGAAAGTGAGGAAAATTATTTCCGATTCAGAAAATAGTTCGGATGAAGAATTAAATAAAAAGGTGATTCACATTTCAGACGATTCTGAACATTATGAGAGCGATACAGAAAGACAAACTAATGTAATAAAAATTAAAATGTTCTCCCCTGAAATTTTTAAAAGACGTCGACGTAATAAACACGATAATGGAAATGGTAATTTGAAAAATAGCAAAGAAATCATAGACGATAAAACAGACAAAAATAATGGGATCGTTGATGAGGGCCATAAAATTAAAGTAACTACTAATACAGCTCCAGTTCAGAAAGAAGACAGCAACAATGAAAAAATAAATTTAAGACGAAGTTCTAGGAAATGTGCAAAAATCAATTATCATAATTCAGATTTTATTTTATTAAGTTCAGAGACTGAAGAATTTAGTGACAGTCACACCTTTGATAAACCAAAAAATAATGAGTGCAGGAAATCAAAAGAAATGAAAGTAGCCCCTGTGTTTTTGAGGGCCACTCCAAAGCCCAAAATAGATCCTGCAATCATTGAAGCAAGAAAACAATTTTTAATGAGTGGTGTTCCCGATTCATTGAGGAGAGTAATAGAAAAGCAGCAAACGTAAGTTATTTCTGGATGTAAATTTCAATATTTTTTTTAATATTTCTTCATTTCAGCTTGAATGATGTAGAATATGATGTGTTTCCAACTATAAGTCACATACAACAAAAAACATCAAACGAACAAAACCTTATAGATTATTGGTCACTGCCACCTGTAAGTTTGAATTTTATTGATAATGTACCATTCAGCCCCAATTTGAAAGAAATTGGTTTACTGTCTTTGTTGAATAACACTCATGATAATCACAAACAGATTTTGGAAAACTCAGTAACAGAAATGAAAGATTGTAAATCTGCTTTAAAAGATATAAAATTAAAACATCCTGATTACCCTGTATTCAAAACTTTTCGATTGTTACGAGAGAAATTTGAGTTATGTCATGCAACACCGTGCACGGAAAAAACATCAATAAAAAAGAAGCAAAGTCACCAACGAAAGTCCCAACAGCTAGATGATAAAGAAGATAAGAATGCAGATGATTATAATTTGTGGACTGAGAAATTTAAGGCCAAAAGTTCCTACGATATTGTTGGAAATCATGCTGGTACATTAGAACTTAAGAAATGGCTGATTTCTTGGGTTGAATACAGCCCAGAAGCTAAATCACAAAAGACAAATAATTCAAGTAGTTCCGACTTTGATTCTAGTGATGGTGAAAGTTCTTACAGTAGGAAAATTCCTAGTAACGCTATCGTACTTACAGGCCCACACGGATCAGGCAAAACAATGACAATTTATGCAATATGCAATGAGCTACATATTAATGTTTTAGAACTGAATGCATCAGACAAACGTACAGGTACGTACAGATTTGTTAAATAGAAAAAAAATTATTACTTTATGTAATATGTAGTTGATTTTTTCTGCACTATTAAAATCAAATGTGAAGTTAAGCCAGAATTTTTTGAATCATTAAGGCCGAGTTGTACAATTCAAGTTTAAGTTTAAGTCAAAGCTTAAAACCTTAACAACAATAAAATTGTTCAAATAATTGCCGTTATGAGTTTAAGCTTCAGCTTAAATCGGGATTGAAAAGATTTAAATCATCATTAAAATCATGATTTAAATCAAGCGATTTCATTTAAAAAATCACTGGTTCAAATCAAGTTTTATATTTTTTGAATTTGAAAATAAAAAATTGATATACAGGGTTTCCCAAATAAAGTGGCCTATTAAAATATTATATGGAAGGAAATATTAAAACGGCGTCACTCTTACATTACTTTCGATTATACCGGAAATCGCCATTAACTTTCTTATTTTAAAATGAATGTTACAATTTTTAATTACAAATTCTGATTCCGCACATTATTCTAAATAAAAAAATGTTAAGACTTCTGTATGCCTAAATGTAACAGATTTTGAGATATCTTTAAATTTCTTTAAAAAAAAGTTTGGGTAACCTTCCCTTTAAAAAAATGTATCTATGACACTTTTAAATTTCAAGATTCAAGTTGCATATCATTTGAAAGTACAATCTTTAGGCTTTTAAATCATGTCGTAGTTATCCCCAAATAAATTACAGACTATACCGGCTGTTTCAAATTGAGTGTGCACTGAAGGGATCTTCTAAACTGTAAGAGATACAAATTTGGTTAAATGGAAGAAAAGTTGCACGAATCAATGTCTAATTCGTATTCATTCACAGAATGAATTTTTGTTATTTCTTCTTGAGATATTGGTCAAAATGCAAAAATGTCGATTTTCTTTTTTCCTCTGTATCTTTCGTATTATAAATAATTTTGAAATTATGATTTAAGTTTCTACAGGCACTTTTTTATTCTGCTTCGAATAGAAGTGGCAGAATTGAAGTCAAACGTTTCGTCTCTCCACGACCACCATCAGTTTCGATTTTTTAAATACAACGTATATATTTTAATTATTCTATTCGATAGCATTTTTTCTGCTGATTGCAGTGATGTATAACAATTAATACTTTTTTCAAGTAAAGTTAAAATATGATTAAAAAAAAGCTTGATACAGTTTCGTCATGATTTATTTAAAAATGCTGCGTTCGAAAATTATACATCGGATATATCTGGAGCGTATGATCTCATCTTTCTCACTTACGATTTTTAATCTATTTTGTATCTCGCTCATCCGTTTAAAAAAATCTTGTATTTATATTATTTCCATGACAACAAGCGATCTTTTCACACTCTACTCAAATGTGGGATGTGAAAGATCGTCTGTTGTCATGGAAATACTACAAACATAAGATTTTTTTTTAAACGGATGAGCGAGATACAAAATAGGTTAAAATTCGTGATTGAGAAAGATGAAATCATACACTGAGAAAAATGGTACCAAAGAGTACGTTTATATTATGAAGAATTCCGAACATTTTATTCGGATTCGCGTTAAAAAGCGACCCAGCGTACTACTGCAAAATTAACACTATTTGTTGTTTAGAGTATCATTTCCTGTCATGATAAAATTACCGGAGTAATTAACAAAAAGTCAGACATGACACTTTATTACTAATTTATTCAGCATAATATTTCAATATGGTTTATTATATTTTAACACTACGTATTATGTAGAATGATAATTTTACGTTCTTAAACTTAAACAGTTTCATTGTGCTAAGAATCATGATTAATTTAGAGTAAGATGGATCTTATAACATGACAGCATTATACTTTTACATTATACTTTTATTTTATCGATTTTATCGTGGAGTGATGTTTTATCAAAATCGTAAAATTCCATTTTTCTCAGTGTAGGCTCGAGATGCATCCGACGTATAATTTTCGAACGCAACTTAAGTAAATTTATTCCTTAGTACTTTTTTTTACTTACTAAATATTAATAACTAACGTTCAAATGTCGGAAGAGGAAAAATCAATAAAATAAATCAATCAATAAAAAATCAAAGGGCTAAGATCTGGTGATCTTGGAGGCCACGCGAAAGGTCCATTTGTACCTATCCATATATCAGGAAAAGTTTGGTTCAAATAATTTGTTGTTATTTCAGGATTATGTGCTGTTGCTCCATCATTTTGACATGACAATTCCCTAATATGATCTAAAATGTTTTCCAATGCTGTCCTTAAAAAATTGATGTAACGTTCAGCTGTTACATGATTTTCGTAATAGATCGGACCAATAATTCTATTATGCCAAATAGCACACCAAACATTTAAGCTGAATTGTATCTGTGGTCGCACTTGTCGAAATCTTTTTTGATTGTCCCTGGACCAATATCTATGTATATTTCTATTAAATATTCCCTTGTTTAGCCTCGTCAACAACTAACTCGTATAACAAATTCTCTTAACGGATACTACAAATGTGCACTATCAGTGTCTGTTAAAAAAAATTGTTATACAATAGCTATAGAGACAAATATTAAATAATTCATTGAAATTTACACTATAGCTAAGAAAATGAACTAACTATTTGAAATTATATATTAAATAAAATGTTCATATAAAAATCTGTATTATTTAAAAAATCTAAACTGAGGATGGTCGCGGAGAGACGAAACATGTGACCACAATTCTACTGCCCCTATTCGAAGCAGAATCCGAAAGTGCCTGTAGAAAGTTAAGACAGAATTTCTAAATTATTTTTTAATAAGGGAGTTACAGAGGAAAAAAGAAAATCGATATTTTTACATTTTCACCAATACCTCAAGAACAATTAAGAGATAATTGATTCTGTTAATGGATATGAATTAAGCAATGACTGGTGCAACTTTTCTTCTATTTAACCGAATCTGTAACTCTCACGGTTTAAGAGATCCCTTCGTTGCATACCCAATTTGAAACAGCCAGTATAGTTACAATATGGTGTCCAATGTCATTATGTTTAACTGCCCAAAACTCAATTTTCTTAAATGGAACACCCTGTATGTTTTTACATCATCAGATGCAGAATCAAATTCTGCATCGAATATTATTACAATATCCTATACCTGTTTCTTTTAGTTTTCCTGTTATTAATAATTGTTTATTTTAATGGCATATCTGGCTACAGTTAATCCAATTTTTCGCTGTAAGTTTCGGCAAAACAACAATATTTATTTACTTAACACAAATAAAGTAAACAATGAAATTAATAAACTAAATAAAATGAAATCCTAACATAAAAATCTGTAAATAAATATTGTTGTTTTGCCGAAATTTACAGCGAGAAATTGGATTAACTGTAGCCAGATATGCCATTAAAATAAACAATTATTAATAACAGGAAAACTAAAAGAAACAGGTATAGGGCATTGTAACACTATTCGATGCAGAATTTGATTCTGTAAAAACATATAGGGTGTTCCATTTAAGAAAATTGAGTTTTGGGCAGTTAAACATAATGACATTGGATACCATATTATAACCAGCCTGTGATTTTTTTTGGGATAACTACGATATGATTTAAAAGCCTGAAGATTGTACTTTCAAACGATATGCAAACTTAAATTTTAAAATTTGAAAGTGCCATAGATACAATTTGTTAAAGGGAAGGTTACCCAAACTTCTTTTTAAGAAATTTAAAGATATCTCAAAATGTGTTACATTTAGGCATAGAGAAGTCTTAACATTTTTTATTTAGAATAATGTGCAGAATCAGAATTTGTAATGAAAAATGTAACATTCCGTTTGAAATAAGAACGTTAATGGCGATTTCCGGTATAACCGGAAGTAATGTAAGAGTGAAAATATTTTACGCGGAAAGATCACTATGTCTTAGGGCAGTGTATCAACTTTCAGAATTTTTGTATATTTCCTTTCCTATAATATTTTAATAGGCCACTCCATTTGGGAGACCCTGTATAAAAAAGATGATGTAATAGTATAACATTATTATGTTATATTATACTAGTAAGATGTTTACTGGCTTCGAAAGCACATAATGAAACAAAAGTAGAGTGCACAAAAAACATAAAGTAACCAAACCAGTCTATTTTATCCTAATGTCCGTTTCATCGAATGCTAGTTTCCACAGTTCTGCGGCATCAGATAAAGTTACATTTGTTTGTTGAAGTTTATCAAGGGTCGCAGCAATTGGCTTCAAAACTTGTAGAAAATCTTCTGCCAGTTTTTTTAAATGAGTGTCTATCTAAACATTAGTATTTATGTGTTCTCTGTTTTCTTCACAGATTTTCAGAAATTTTTGCCATTCCTCAACGTACGTTTCAAGGCTGTCTGCTAATGTATTCCAACGAACATCCTTAGGTAAAGTGAGAGCTTTGCCTCCTTCTGCTTTATACCTGGCGTTGACTAGTTGCTTGTTTCAAAAATATTTTATTTGAAAACAATATTTTCTTTAATATCCTTGATTTCCAAATCCTTGCAGAGCAAAATTAATAGATGTGCAGAACATCCATAAGCAAAAATTTTTTTGTCACTTTTTTCACTTAATATAATTTTCTCTTGGCCTTTTAGCTGCATTGTCGGTCACAAAACTTGTAACTAAACAATTATATGTGGTTTTACACTTTTGTATTAAGTCAGCTGCAATGCTGTTTAAATAAATAATTTGATGTATCAGGATTTCCGGAGATGTCGATGCTTTCCAACAAATACTTATTACCACCTTGTGTCGTTACTGTAGCACAAGTTTTTTGGTCCATTTGTCCAGTAATCAATTGATGAACAGACAAACATACTAGGTAAGGTTGCAAAGCATTTCTGTTTTTCTTCATTAAATACTTCTTCCAATAAATATAGGAGGATAAGACAAATCTAGAAAGAAGTGAATACCCATGACATTCGATCGCCTTTTTTTTTACCTCTTGGTGTTCAATACACCTAAAACTGCTATTAATTGCATAACATGCTTTTGCAATTTGGTTATGAAGCACATGTTTTTGGTCTTTTGATGTACGTGTTAAAAATAATGAGTAAACCGTTGCTAGTGCTAGTGCAGACGTTCTTTTTTCTTTTTTAAGTGTTTTTGTTTTTCTTTTTTAAGAGGTGGTGAATACGTTCTGGAAGTACTTGGCCGAGGTTCATTAGATATAAAGCAGCAGGAATGGATTGATCTTTTTCTGATAAAATTGCTATGCCAATATTTCTAAATCAGTTTCACTATCTACTTCTCCCGAAATTTTTTTTGTAATCTCTAAACTAGTCCCTGTATTTTTGATTTGCACACTGCTCTGCTTTCAGTTTTTCTTTTCAATTTTCCACAATTTGCACAATTTGCAAAAGTTATTTTCAATATCAAAAAATATTTATATTTCAAACTACTCAAATATTTTAAAACTATATGACATTTACAAGAAATAGCATAATTAACATATCGATAATGGACCATGATCTTCAATTTGTCTTAGCTTAGTTTTAACACCTAACATCATTTTCTGGATAACTTGTAAATCTACTTTTTTAACTGAAGTTTTAATTCTCTTAACCAGTTCTTCTTCAGAATTTGCTTCCCATCCATTGGCATAACTATGCGTGACAAAAGTGCCCAAAAATGTTCAATTGGCCTTGCAGCAGGTATGTTAGGCGGGTTTGCAACTTTTGGAACAAAATGTATATTTTTTACGTTTGACCATTTAGTCGTTTTTTTAGCATAATGCGATGAAGCTAAAGGTCTGTTCGTTTGTGTGATCTAAATTGCTTAAATCGGGCAGTCAGATCATAATCACGTGACTACAAGAGTAAGTTCGAACGTTCAAAGTATTTCACAAACGAACGTCAATCAAGTATAAAAATGTCAATTAGAAACAGCTGATTGTGATTCAAAAAATATTAAATCATCTAAAACGGAAGACTTATCTTTATTATGCGTTTATTGATAGTGGTTCACTTTCCAGATCTTTCTAAAATATAATAAATATTTTACACAACGCGAAGAAACGCTTTTATTATTGACATATTGGCACCAAAATTAAATTCAGAGGTTATGTTTCCTGCTCTACTCTTCTTACTCGACCTCTGCAGACCGAGCAACTTTTCTTGCTCAATGTGATCTCAAGTTACTTGCTCTGAACAAACGAACAGTCTTAGATCATTTGCTCGAATACAAACGAACGCCTTACTTGTTACTCGGGTTGCTCTAACCTGATTAGAGCAGACAAACGAACGAACCTTAAGTTGGGCCAGAACGAAACCCTATCTTCAGAATGATGCTTCTATAAAAACTGATATAATTTTGACAAGCATTTTCAGTATAAACATCATCATTGATGGCCAATCCTTTCGATGATTGGATGTGAAGGTTTTGAAACTCCCTTACACGAAATAGCACATCAGACAAGAACTTTTTTTTCAGATTTGGTTTTTTGTATAAATTTAACCTTCTTCGGAACTTTTTTCTTATTTTCAGCATAAAATCCACGGTTACAACTATCTAAACATTATGAAAACAAAAAATTTTTCGTCGTCCATCACAATGGTTGTTTTGAGAAAGAATTTTTCTTCTCAAAATTCGGCACTTTTTTGGAATTTCTTCGAGCTGTTTTTCCGTATATCGAGTGCTTTAAACTGTTGGCAATAGTTTTGTGACAAACCTCAAATTTGACTGCCAGTTTTCTTATGCTTGCTCCAAGACGAGTTTCTGCTAATGATTTTAATTTTTTCAACTGATTAGCATTTAACGCTCTTGGTCAACCTGGTTTTTTTACATTTTCGTAATGCAGGTTTTTATCAAAACGCGAAAATACACTATAAATAGTTCTACGGCTAAGATTTTTTGCCATAAAATGATGTAAGGTTTCTTTTCTTGTATGCTGTCCAAGATAGTCATAAATTCTTTTTCTTAATTCGTTTTGTTCTGACACTTTCATTTTGACTGTCAGTGATCAACTGACATTAAAAAAAAACATTTGTTTTCTTGGACTCCTTGATTACAAAACAACAGCATATAAAAGTAAATTATGATTTTTAAAGATAGCTCTAAATTTTGCGCAGCTATTTATTACACACACCTCATTATCTAAATTCAGCCTAAAATTTTGCATTAATTAATTACTGCATTATAAATACAATAAATATTATAAGAAACATTAAGGTGATGACAAACCAGGAAATAAAACTATTGATTTAAATTTAAAAAAAATCGCGATTTTTATCAACCCTGACTTAAATTTAAACTGACATTGTACAACTGCGCCTAAGAGATCTTTTCAATGCATACTCAGACTATAAATCATGGAATAAAATAATTTCAATTTTTTTTAAAGGTAAACGGCTGTTGCAAAAACTTCAAGAAGCAACACAATCTCATCAAGTCCGGAAAACTGAATCGGCTAATTCATCTCAGTACGACTTAAATCAACAAGCGAAGAAAGAAAAAATGTGTTTACTGGTGGTTGACGATATCGATGTTATTTTTGATCAAGATGAAGGATTTTTATTTGCACTCACTCAGCTATTACAAACTAGTAAAAGGCCGATCATACTGGTAACAACAGACGAAAACTGCAGCCACTTACAAAAGTTTACTGCACAATGTCCTGTAATTAAATTCACAGGACTGTCGGCAAATGTGCTATCTGTTTGGTTACAAATACTGTGCATAATTGAAGGCATAAAAATTGATGAAGAAGTGGTGGGAGAGTTATTAGAAAGGAATAAAGGTGATGCACGAAAAACATTGCTGCAGCTTCAATTTTGGTTACAAAACAGAGATAGAAAGCCGCTCACATTAAGAAATAGTGCAGAAAGTTTGGGTGCAAAGAACATAAAAAAAGATCAGAAATCTAATCATTCTTATTTGAATGATATACCGGAGAGTGACTTACAAGAGATTGTTATACATTCAAGTCATAGGCCATTTTTTGTAAATGAAACATTAACATTAGAGAATGTATGGTGGAGTTTATCATCATTTTTAAATACTTCGCCAATTTCTCATAATTTTTATAACTGTGATGACCAAACAAAGAAGAAAGACGAAGAATTTTACAAATTACACAAATGCAAGAAAGTGTTCAGTACATTCGCAATGAGTGATTTCATTTATACAAAATTAAATCATGACTGTTCTGCAGAACCATCTCCGAAAATGTTTCAGGAGAATGCTATTAAAGACAGTATGGAATTAATTGAGAATGTGAACACTTACAGTGACTCTAAAGGAGTTATCGAAGACTGGACTAATTATTTATTAAGTAAGCAATTGGACATACATAGGGAATCGCAGAATAAATTGAATTGTCTTACTAGTCAAGAATGCAGGTAGTTTCTTATATTTGTATGTATCATTATTTTTTTAATATTAATTAAACATTTCAGGTGGCGTTCTAAGCAATATAATTGTGAAAGGAAATTTTTAGAACTTGTACCACTATCTTACCATACTGACAGAAAAGCGTTTTCGTTAGATTATTTTCCAGCTTTAAGAACAGTAGCAAGATCAGAGAAACAAAGAGCTATTACAAACTGTAAGAGAGGAAATCGATTTTACAATTACTTGAGTACTTTGGGATTTAGTCACAAAGATTCTATAACTCAAACAGCATGTGATATTTTAAATATTAACAAGGCTAAAAGATAAGTAACATACATAAGTAACAAACACTTTATAAATAAATATATTTTACATTTTATAAATTTAAATTAAATAGTTAAAGTTTTAATGTAAAGTTTAAAAGAATAAATACGCCAAGGAAACTTTTGTTGTTTTATGTAATATGCAAACTAAATCCGAAAGAAAACAAATACTTATATTTTTGTTAGTTTCATATAAAGCTGTAATATTTATTACAAAACAAAATGTACATAACAAATATACATACATTAATTTACTATTTATTAATAAATATACATTTTTTTTAGATTCTATCATAGCTTTCTGCGGTTGCTACAGCAGTCGGGCGACAGCCGTTTAATAAAAATATTAAACCGTCCTAAAACATGAAACAAAATGAAATAAAACTGCAGATATTCAGAACGCTCTGCGTACCTTGACTAAGTTTGGTAGATCTCTCCAAAAGTCAATATTTGGTATCATCTCTGTTCCTCTTGCACCTCGTAAAAAGTGTAGCACTACAGCGCCACCTACAAAGTATATCGTACATCCGACCAAAAAAAGTATCAGGAGAGTTGAACCCGTGCTTAAACCATGAGGTCTTGTAAATTTGCACACAGACGGTGATATAATTAATAAATTCTAAAATATTTTGAACAATAATAGAAAACCAAGAAACAAAAATTTACTTATAACCAGTGGCTGACTGGGTCTAAAAAATATTGATTACATTGATTACCAGGAAATAAAGAGAAACCCACCCACTACAGTTTTCTAACGTTTAAAGAGGCCTATCTCATCAAGGGTTTAAAAGGCCTACTTGCTGATACCCCGTCCAGTCCACCACTGCTCATAATAGCCTTTCCTTTGGGTTTAACCACATAAATTAATTAAATTGACTAAACTCAAAAGAAGTATAACTATTATTTGACTTACATTTCCGCCTTTTGCTGAAATTAAAAATAGAGATTTTGATAATTCAGGGCTGCATACCAATGATACTGTGCTAACGCTTCTAAAAAATTAAATTGAGTATCAGCTACCTACTGATGTATCTAATGGATCTTACTCTTTCGTCGTATAAACTATTTCAGTCATTTGAGAATCACTTTCAGATCGATTAAATTTAGTTTGAGATTTATTTCCTAAATTTACCAGTTGATTCGTAGTAGCATTGTACAAACACAGCTGAAATAAACCCGCTGTTTCTGATTAATTATTAATAAATTTATAACTTACTGAAGTTTCTTTGCAGTTGTTTGTCGCGTTATATTTCGAATCGGGCACGTTTCCATTTCTGCAGCCGAAGAAGAAATACGTAGAATTCCCCTGCGTCACATTAAAATCATCGGATAAGTGCGATATGTCTATTACTTTGTCATTGTTGAATTTGCAAAGGCACTCGGTCTCTTGAACACAGGTGAAATCATCGGAACATGTACAGAATTCTAAAATACAGAAGAACAAAACGTAAAAACGTTTTTGAAATAAGATTCTGGCCATGACTCATGATACATATAAACAAATTTTTAGGTTAGTTTTTTTCTAAATGTCAAGTCAATGATACTGCGCAGATGACTTGTTTCTAATATACAGTCCGTTCTGATATTTCTTAATACAAACTACGAATGCAACATCCTAAAAAATTTGAAGCATATTGGTTTATGATTATTACAGATAATTAATTAAATCGAATATGAATTAGGAAGATTAATAACACGCAATGTTCCGTAATACAAAACAGAATATAAATTTCCAGCAACGTTATATTTACGATTTACCAATATTCAGTACCAGTGAGCGAAATATTTAGATAAATGGAGTTGGTCAGTTTTGTTGAACGCACCGGTATTATATCTAATCGTTTTTGTGACGTTTACCATTAAAGTGATCCAAAACATTTATTACAGGTAAGCCACAATAATGGCTAAATCCATTGTTGTAGTAGGTTCCTGTATGATAGATTTTGTTTGGTAAGTTAATTTACACATTTAAATCCTCGAAATTACATAAATAAAACATACAAATAATCGTCAGTTATGCGCCAAGATTGCCCAAAGAAGGTGAGACCATTCATGGCACTCAATTCGCTACAAATTTTGGCGGTAAAGGCGCAAATCAATGCGTTGCGGCAGCAAAATTAGGAGGAAATACAACGATGATTGCCAGGGTAAAAACCAAATACCTTCCTTTTTTTTTTTCAACATGCCTATTACAGGTAGGTGATGATATTTGGGGTGATAAATACATTCGCAATTTCCAAGATGTCGGAGTCAACTGTAGACATGTCCGCAAAACAATTGATCATTCAAATGGAATAGCTCAAATCACTGTGGCTGACTCTGGAGCCAATCAAATTGTTATTGTAGCTGGCGCCAATTTACAACTGAACATTCAAGATTTGAATTTGGCTAAGAAGGAAATAGAGGACGCTGCTGTTGTAGTTTGTCAATTAGAAACCGCGATAGAAGTAGCAATTACATCCATTCAACTGTGTAAAGGTGTTAGTAGCTGCTTTCGTTCATATCAATGATTACTAATCAATATCATAAATACTGGATTCACTTCGTGCACATTTATTCGTAACTTTTATGTATTGATTCTATAAAAAAAAAACGAAGGAATGAAACTCATATTTCATAAAATGAACGGAAGAAAGAATAAATGTGCACGAAGTAAATCCAGGGGTGCGTTCAGAATAAACGTCGGGCGTGCAACTTTTTACCCCTCGCGTTCATAATAACCTCAAGGTAAAAAGTTGTTTACCGGACGAAGTGGTGCGCTTATTATGAACGTTCATAATAAACGCACCACTTCGTCCGGTAAACAACTTTTTACCTATAATACTAATACTATACATATAATACTAACAGTGTAATCCATTGTTCTGGTTTCAGGACGCTTTCAGTATTTCAATCTTCACTATTTGACCGTTTTGACAGCTCATTTCAAAGCGTTCATAATAGCCTGTTGTCCGGGCAGTCGTCCGGGTAAACACACTTTGTCGGGCGTTTATTCTGAACGCACCCCTGTATTTATGATTAGTAATCATTGGTATGAACGAAAGCAACTAGTATCTGCAGGTATAATTTAGTTCACTCAAAATTTATTAAGTTTTTCTAGATTTCAATTTTGAATGGCGCTCCAGCACTCTCCGAGTATGATAATAAATTAATTACATCGCCTAGTATTTTCTGTGTGAATGAGTCAGAAGCGTCGATATTTACTGGACTTACTGTTCAAACCATAGAGTAAGATCTAAACTTCTGTTTGTATCCCTTTTTAATTTTAGAAAGTACCAACTAATTTTATTTTAGTGATGCGAAGGTTGCTGTTGATTATTTATTAAAAAAAGGCTGTAAATGCGTAATAATAACAATGGGAGCGCAAGGAGCTGTTTTTGCTTCTCAGAAAGCACCGATTTCTGTACACGTGCCTAGTCCGAAAGTAGAATGTGTGGATTCAACAGGAGCTGGTGATGCTTTTATTGGCGCACTTGCTTTTCTTATAGCTAATCGTCCAGACTTACCGTTAAAACAAACTATATCTGCCGCCTGCGTTGTCGCTTCTGATTGTTGCGGTAGACCAGGGACTCAAAATAGTTATGGAAATTCGTCAGTCTTGGACATATATTTACAACAAAATATACGTTCTTAAATAAAAAAGTTTGATATGTAGTTTCTTATTATTTAGTTGGTACTTGAATTTAATAAACATAAATATATACAGGGTGACTGTTAATTACACCGACAAAATGAAACCACGATAAGAAGCGATGGCAGAGAGTATTGGTAAATGTTTAAAAAATTCTTTCTACTTTAGTTTTCGAGATATAATTAATCAAAAATAAGCTCCAAAACGACGATACGCCCTTGTTATTAAAAAGTAGAGGAGCAGACGAACGAAATAAATACTCTCATAGATTTTTTTATAGTTTTATGATACGGCGCGCGGCCTGGCTTCTCGTGAACTTGACCTTTCAGTGAAATTTCACAACTCCGTTTTTACGTCAACGCCCGACGTGAAATACGAGCTCGAAAATATGTATTTACTTGCCAAATTACCTGAAATATATTATTCCACGCAAAGGATAACAAGGGCCACACTTTGAACACCTGCTTTGATAGGTAAATAAATAAATCAGTAAGGCCCGGTATTTCAGTCATGGTTCAACTTTAATCTTTAGTTTATTCCCATAGTAACAATTATAAAAACAATTGTTCCTATGGAAATAAACTAAAGGTTAAAGTTAACTGAAATACCGGGCCTATGGGTCGTTACTTTCATCATGCCTACAACTGTAAAGACAATTGTTTCTATAGGAATAAATAAAAGATTAAAGTTGAAACGAAAGTGATGAAAGTACCGGCCCTAAAACGGAAAACAATTTAAATCTCGGTTAAGAATTCCTAGTATTTTTATTTCATGTTAATTTAAATTGTAGTGTAAATAAAGTTTATTTACACAAGAAACGTGTACTTCATAAAATAATTTTGAAACGAGAATTTACAACATTTTAATTAGTAAATACCTTCGTAACCTGTTAATTATTATAACTTCGTTTTGTGTGTGACGAATTATTATTGACACAAACCTATTATAGTATATAACGGTATTAGGCCGATATACTTGATATAACGAACGAGGATAAGTTCTATAAATTAGAGATGTGGGTTCAGAAATTTTCCAATTTGAAAATTTTCTAAAATGGAAATTTTCCAGAAACTTTCTAACCAATTTTTCTGGAAAATTTCCGACGAAAATTTAACGAAGTTATTACTTGTTGTGCTTGCATATAAAACGTAAAGCTTAACCTAACTTCAAAAGATTATGTGTCCAAAATGCGGAAAAATACCTATATCTACAATTTATGAATTATAAGCGAACGCCAAAGCGTAAGTTTGGTTTGCGAATACACATTATTTTGTAATTTCTGTCATTTTTTATATTACCGGTATTTAGTATTATTTTAATTAGCGTTTGCTCCTGAGTTTATAAAAAATATTTTTCTTTTAAAATACGTTACTATAATTGATTGGGAAATTTTCTGGTAAATTACCATCTTTTTTATTTTTCCGGAAAAATTACATCTCTACTATAAATTATTCGAGTTCGTTATATGCATATCGGCCGTATGTTGTTTTACAGTTTTCGTAATACTAAATGATGAAATAAATCTTTATTTTGACAAAAACATTCATAATAATAAACTTTGATAAGTAGGCTGAATTATGAGTGTGATTTAGTTGTAACTATAGCAAATTATGTGTGATTTAGTTGTAGCTATAGCAACGTGTGAAATACAGAGCAAATAGTAATAACGGCAGTGCTGTTAAAATTTAACCGGCCTAGGCCGTTTTGGATAGCATAACAACCATGGAAACAATGCAGTTATAATGAAATAACATTCAAGTATTACGAAAAAAGTTTAACAAATTCAAGACACATATTTACAACTCCATAGCCTGTGTTTCTGGCGCACTGGCTCTAAATGGTTCCTCGTTCCACCGTACGCATTCTTTTTACTTTGAACTAAATTCTTAATTAATTATAAACTGTTCCATAAAACATAATTAAAAACTGTATGCATACTACCAACGACGTTTGAAACAGCTGTATCGCTGTACCTACATAATAAAATTTTTATAGTCTAATACCTAAACAACTAAACTTGTCGGTTTACATAGATGGCGCTGGTGCAACATAATTTTATTTTAGTACCTAATTAAAACTGCATAAAAACTTGTCTAGATTTAATTCACATTTAAGAATTTTTTTTGAAAAATCGACGTATTTTAGTACCTTTAATAATTTCAAATTTTGCGCTCAAAAAAATGTAGCACGCGCATAACAAAAAAAATGAAACAGACGACAGAGTGAAACAGGGAGTATAATGAACAGGAGACAGGAGAAGATCGACGATTGTAAATGCACACGAAGAAAAATTTCAAATTTCGCGCCGAAAAAGTTGCAATGCGACAAAATTTACATAGATTGCGCTAGCTCGACACAATTACATTTTTTTAAATACCAAATTGTATAAAAACTTTTCTTAATTTACGTTACATTTAGAAAATCTTTTTTTTTATTATCGACGTTTTTAGTAATAAAAAACTAGTACATTTCTCACATTCATTATTACCAGAGTTGGGAAAACTACGTGTAGAAAATATTTTCTACATTGTACATAACATTACGTCTAAATGTAATTTTTATTTAGTTAAATGTAATTTTTACACGACGTAGTTTATCATAGGGATGCCTGTCAAATATTGATTCAAGTAAAAATCGTGCAAAAAAGAATCGATCTATCCAAGATCGATTTATATTTCTCAAAAATTAAACACAAAGTCAAAGTTCACAAACTTTTATTAAAACAAAAATAACAAAAATAAACTTCACCCCTAAACTCACTTTATAATTTAGTTGGCGTCTAACAAAATGAAAGAATCACCAAAAAATACTACTGGAGTGCGTTTAGAAAGTACGCCCGGACGCGCACCATTCGTTCGAAAAGTAGGATGTTTCTGACGTCACATCCCAGAACGTACACTCGCACCGTTCTGAAACTTCATCCGGACGACGCACTTTTTATCCTTCTTTTAACTGCGGCGTTTGGTGTGTGACTTGCGCATTAGACGTGTTTACGTTATAACGTTCGAAATTGTAAGTTTTAACAGTGGTTTTATTTTAACTTACAAAAGTAATGAAAATGGAAACAGTAATAGTGGCTGTTAGTGTAATATCTGTGGCGATATATTTACATAATTCAACGTCTATAGTCCGTATAAAATAAATGCGAATGTGCGGGGTTACACACACCACAAGCGTTCATAAAAGTGGATAAAAGGATAGGAAGAGAAGGTGTGACGTATATTTCTACGTCACACACCATTCGGAATGTTTACACTGAGAATCTAAACGCACTCCTGCCGTGAATGAACCTAACCATAACCTAACAAACACGGAACGAATATCAACACGAACACCACACACACTGCCCATGAACACAGGACCACACAGGATGGTCAATCTTCTCAAAGTGAATTTCCTACCACATTTACGAAAATTTTCGGTTTGCCCAACTCAAGTCAAAAAATAACTCGAATATTATCATTTCATTTTCGATTCGATTTCGTAAAAAATAAAATCGATTCAACAAGATCGAGCTGAAAAAAAGATCGAGAAAATAATCGATATTTTTAACAGAAAAAATCGATCTTTTGAAAAATCCATTTCTGAATCGGCATCCCTAAGTTTATGTGAAATGTCACATTTCTAACCTGAAAATTGAATGTTCATTTGACGTATTTCAAGTTTTTGAAGTTTTTTTAATGCTTGTATTGGAGTTTGCAGCTAAGCGTTTGCCACCTGGTGTCAACTAAACAAACTCTTGTATGCTACATAACATCTCGTGTTTTGTCGTTGATTCTGAGTATATGACGTGTCAGGATTGTGTTATACATATGTGATATTTACATTAAATCAACTTGTGTATTTGTCACAGTATAAATATCTTACAGTAGGGACAAATCCGGTATTTGCATGAACAGTTTTTTAATGCGCATGTTTCGAAATTGGCGGTCCTTCCACAGACGACCGAGTGTGGCGCAACACGTCATTTCATCGTGTACAAAAGTGTGGTTATAGCACGGTTATATGTGGTTATAGTTTGAAGTTTTCATAGGCATAAGGTTAATTTTCGTTGTTAGTTTCGTCGATTGTACATAATAGGTGTAATTTTGTGTTAAATATTGTACATGATATTGATTATTTTATTCGGAAAGAGAGGAAGACTGAAGTATTTGACTTTACACGTTCATCCCTTGTGGGCGAAGCTACATTTAATTTATGTTTTTACTGTTTTCGGCTTTAAATCTGCATAAACACATGGACAGCACTAGTGACATCTAACTGCAGTAGAATGAAGGACCGCCAATATCGGCCATGTTGGGGTGAAAAATCGGGGTATTGAACATCAAAGGTGCCGACACGGTTTGTCCCTACTGTAAGATATTTATACTGTGGTATTTGTATTGGTACGCACTTAAACACGTGCATTACAAAAATTCCGAATAGCTTACACACAGAGGTTCAATGGTTCAAATTTATCCGCGGTAGCGCTGCGATCTTAAAATCAAACACCTATACAACAATTTTATCTATTTTACATATTATATTGTGTATAAATAATTAATTATAACCTGAAAATGAAGAAATAGAAACCAACGTAGTTTTTACAGTAGTTAATTCATTTTTGACAACGTAGATAATTACAAAATCTACGTGTAATTAATAGGTATTTCGTATTTATACGTCTCATTATCTACGTCCCAACCCTGATTATTACTATTCATAACATTTTCCCCACAAAACAGTTCTAATTTCAAAATTCTCCCCTTTTTCCCATTTATTAAATTTTAGTCTTAATTCTTCCCATGAAAAGGGAAATTCCCCTCAAGTTGGCAACACTGTTACCACCCGTCTTTTCAACACTTGAAAGAAGGTCTTCTCGATATAAAATTCGGTTTCATTTTATTGAAATGTATCCTGTCCTGTGTTACTACCAAGTAATTTAATTTGAAATCGCTGGCGCTGTATTTTAATAAAAGCGAACTTTGCGTGAGGTGACCATAGGGATGTACTTACATTCAAAAAAAAAACATCGATGTTTTTTCCGATGTAATACATCGTAATGCTGCATAGATGTTTTTCGATACATCGCAAAAAAACATCGATGTTTATCGATACATCGATTTTTCAAAGGATGTTTTTTAAAATAAATAAAAACAATAGTAATTATGATAAATTTTGTCATAAAATTTCCAGACAATACTTTTTTTTGTCGATACCATTATGAATCAAATGGAGTTAAAAATCAACTTGATTAAAACAATAATTCAATAAAAGTCAATAAAAATGGTTCATTACTCTGTTGTATAAAAATTCAACTGTTAACAAAATAAAACCTAACACACATAACACATAACGTTGACGCAAAAATGTATCTAACGCTGGTTATAAGCGTAGTTATAATCATTAGGGCCGGTTTATCAATCACAAGACAACTTTAACTTTCAGTTTGTTCCCATAGTAACCACTACGAAGATAATTGTTGTTAAGGCCCCTAGCAAGCTACCTGGTGGAGGTTGCGACATAAATTGTAGGACGTGACTTGAAACGTTATATCCATTTATATCATTTCGAAGAAGATTTGAATGTGCTTGCTAGTATTTTCTCGATTTATTTTAAAGTATGGAAGGTAAAGATCGTCCTCGTAACGTGCTGGTAACTCCAGTGATAGTACTGAGAGTCAGCTGACAGCAGTGTTGCCAACCCTGATACGACCGTTTTCCCTACCTTTTCCTACATAGGGTGCGTTTCGTTTGCGCGCTCACACGCTTTAAGCGCTCACGCTTACAAGCGCCGTTTTCTGTTGTTTCCTTTGGGGTTTAGTCGCTTAAGCCGTTATACGCAAAGGTGTTTCTTTTGACTTTTGTTTGCACAACGAATTCATAACCTCAAAAATATAACTTCAATAGTGAAATCGATTCAATCATAGCTGCTGTAGCTATTTCTAAAGTGTAATGTTTGTTTATAACCTGATTATGATTAGCTGATCTCCTCATACGCATCTCATACGTTCCATTTGGAACATAAGCGCTTACGCTTTTGCTTAGAGATGTAATTTTTCCGGAAAAATTAGAAAGATGGAAATTTTCCGATGACCTTTTCCGGTAATTTACCAGAAAATTTCCGAATCAATAATTATAGTAATGCATTTCTTTAAAAAAATATTTTTTATAAACTCAGAAGCAAACGCTAGTTAAAATAGTACCAAATACTCATGTACAACGGTAATATAAAAAATGATAGAAACTACAAAATAATGTGTATTCACAAACTAAACTTACGCTCTGGTGTTCGCTTATAATTCATAAATTGTATGTATAGATATTTTTCCGCATTTTGGGCGCATAATCTTTTGAAGTTAGGTTAGGTATTACATTTTAATAAATGATTTTATGTTAAACTGCGCAAGCGCAACAAGTAATAACTTTGTTAAATTTTCGACGGAAATTTTCCAGAAAAATTGGTTAGAAAGTTTCTGGAAAATTTCCATTTTAGAAAATTTCCAAATTGGAAAATTTCTGAACCCACATCTCTACTTTTGCTGCTCTACCTCGATGGAATAAGCGATTGTGAGCGAAGACTATGACGTCATAATGACGTTACTATTTCGTCAGCCGGCGCTTTGTGAGCGTTTGCAAAGCCAAAGGGAACGATTTAAGCAATACTTATGAGCGCTCAAAGCATGTGAGCGCGCAAATGAAACGCACCCATAAACTTACAGCTAGTGGCGCTCGTGACGCCGTTTGCTACCCGCCTATAACAACAATTATCTTCGTAGTGGTTACTATGGGAACAAACTGAAAGTTAGAGTTGTCTTGTGACCACTACGAAGACAATTGTTGTTATGGTAATTAACTGAAGGTTAACTTTAACTTAAAGTTAACTTGTGTTTGATAGACCAGGCCGTAATTGCTTGTTTAAATACTGAATTCGTCTTCTTTTAACTAAATAAATACATAATAATTTACGTTTCCTATTTTCGATGCATCGCTTGAAAAACATCGATGTATCGAATAAATATAAACCCCTACGATGCATCGGATTGATTCGATGTATTGAACCTCAAATATCGATGTTTTCGATGCATCGATGTATATTGAATATCCCTAGGTGACCAAGAGCATCTGGCAACACTGCTATCAGCTATCACCTGATTTACGTCAGTCATGTTTACTGATTAAAACTTAAGTATATTTTCTTAATGAAATCAAAAACAATTTTACGTATTTAATTAATCAGCCTACATGATTTGGTTGAAGTGTACTAAATGTAACTTTTGAAATTTAAAGATTACGGCCTACAAAATTATGGATTGTTTGTCTTCGTTTCAGATTAAAATAAAATTCGAATCCAAAAGTGCCTAGAATGTCTAGTCCTGTATTAATCAAATGTATTTGCAGAGGTATGCTTATTATTGTTATAATTAGTAAGCATGACATTACAATTGTTTTCATATTGCAATTGTTCCAAATCTAACCTCACTTTTTAATCTTTATCATGCTTTATAATTTATTTTCATTTTGCAAACTTGTTTAATTACGAAAATTTCAGTGACCGTGAAAAATTTGTCAAGATGTTTCAGTTTACACAGATTATCCGATGAGCATTTATTATTGCGAAAAGTATGCAGAGATATTGCTGAGAAAGAACTGAAACCTGTTGCTGCACATTTAGATAAAGAACACAAATTTCCTACTGAACAGGTAAAAGATTTTCTTTATCTGATGTGTCACTGATGATGGTATTTAAATTTGCTTGAAATTTGTTTAGCTTCATATCCTAACGACAGATTAATTCCAGATGCTTCTCCTTATGTAATACAATAATTAACTGTAAGGTAACGTTAATTATATTTACATGCACTATGCATACTTACATGATACATGCACAGATTTTTAAGTGTTTGATATTTTTAAAAGGCTTCTCAAAATGTTTGTTTCTTACAGATTAAAAAATTAGGTGAATTGGGTTTGTTATCGATATGTGTGTCAAAAGACTGGGGAGGCTCTGGTTACAGTACGTTAGGATTGGCGATTGCGGTTGAAGAAATTTCACGTGGTTGTGGAGGTACTGGAGCTATAGTATCCATACATAATTGCTTGTATGCGGATTTAGTAGATCGATGTGGAACACATCAGCAAAAAGAGCTGTTTTTAAGAAAGTTTACCAAAGGCAATTTAGGCTGCTTTGCTTTAAGTGAACCTGGTAAGACTTCTTTCCTTTATGCATATTTAGAGAGCGATTACATGATTTGTACTGTGTAGATGCTGGAAGTGATGTTGGTAACATTCAAGCAACTGCTGTTTTGGATGGAGACAGTTACATTCTCAATGGAATTAAATCATGGGTCACTAGTGGCACTAAAGGCAAAGCAGCTGTTATTTTTGCAACTGTTGAAAAAGAACTGAAACATAAAGGTTAAATCAGATAGACTTAGAACACGCTTCATAGTTTTTGTTTAGGTATTACTGGGTTTTTAGTACCTATTCCAATTCCTGGATTGTCTGTGGGGAAGGCTGATGACAAACTGGGTATAAGAGCATCCCCAACTTGCAATTTTGTATTGGATAATGTTCGCATTCCTAAAGAAAATGTATTAGGTAAACAGTTAAAATTGCACAGAGATTAATTAAGTACAAATTTTTAAACAGGTGAAGTCGGTGATGGATTCACAATGGCGATGATACAGCTAGATAAAGCAAGAGTTGGTATTGCAGCGCAAGCCTTGGGAATTGCTCAAGCTGCCTTGGATATTTCTCTTGAATATGCTGCACAACGACAAGCTTTTGGTGTACCTATTAATACACAACAAGCCGTCAAGGTTAATGCAATTTACAATTATATTTTTGTTTGATAAATACCTACCTACCTTTTTTTTTCTTTGAGGGCCAACTTATTCACTTTAAAAGTTCAGTTTCCATCAAGTTAAGTAATTGTTTCTATGGGTCACAAAATATTATACAATATTATATTACTAATAAGTATGTGGAACTTATGTTTTATAAATTTTGTAAATTTTCTAAACGTGGTGATTGTTAATAATGTAATTATTAAACTAAAGTAAATTTTAACTATCAACAGGCCTTTAGTGTGTAAATTTATTATCTAGTAGTTTTTATTAATCATATATTATTGAATATAATTTAATATGCTTTTCTCTATTCAGCTAAGATTTGCTGATATGGCTCTAAGATTAGAATCAGCAAGATTATTGGTATGGCGTGCAGCTGTATTATGCGATGAGCCTGGTCGATCAACAAAGGAATCATCTATGGCTAAATGGGCGGCAAGTGAAGCAGCAACTTATATTTCCCATAATGCAATTCAAATTCTGGGCGGTATTGGTTATGTGTCAGATATGCCAGCTGAACGACATTATAGGGATGCCAGAATAACAGAAATTTATGGCGGTATTACTGATATACAAAAATTATTAATTGCAGATAAGATCATTAAGGAATATGAATAATAAGGATTATATATTTTTTTACTATTGTGCAAGGTGCTAATATATATTTTTATGAGAAAAGAATCTATTTTTAAATTATAAGATTTTTGTAAGATGTTAATTAGTATATCTAAACTATTATGAGAAAAGAAGTCTATTTTCAACTACAAACTAAAAATAAAGCACATTTTAGAAAAGTATCAAATATATTATTTAAAATAGTTGTGAGAGAATAAAACTTGAGGCACCTATAAATCTGATCCCTTTGGTAAATCGAATTTAGTCTCTGTTTAGAATTATTAAAAGTCTGGTTTTATTACACATTCGAGTTGATACATTAGCAGAGATACAGCTGTACCAATTAACTGTTTATGATACATTTGTTTCATGGTAAAACTGAAATTTGATATTGTTAATTAGTGAAATGTGCAATAATAATAATAATACATACCCAGTATTCATAAAAAGTTGTCTAGCATTATCCTGACATTCTGATATTGCTAATAATATACTATTGTATCTCTGAGTACGACACCATTGTTGGACAGTTCTTACTAGCAAATGAGCAACGCCCTTTCGTCTGTAACTATGTAATAACAAAACATATTAACATTAATCAAATATTTTATAGAAAGTACCTTTTATCAACAGCAAGCTTAAATAACCACGCAGAATGATCTGCATTAGTAAATCTAGATACTGCGACAGTACCAATAATCTAAAATAAAATATTAAATAAAAATTTTTAAGTCTAAAAATTTGTTAACCTTTCTTTTGTATTTTGTTAAATCTAAACCTTCTTCGTTCATCTTTGTCTCTGGTATTATACGATAAGTTAAATTTTCCGGTTTTTCCATTGAGAAGTATGGCTGAAATGCTTCGGCAACCCAACACTGCAATGGTCTTTTACCATAGATGATTTCCATAGCTTTCATTAAAAATGAAACATAAACCAGTAGAAATATAATAAAAATTACTATCGGAATTGCTAGAATGCAGTAATATAACGGCACAGACATAAAAATGAACATTATAGCGGCTGACATCACAATTAATTGGAATGTAATCTGAAGGCAAATGATAAATTAAATATCTTGAATAACAACTTAAAGAAATATGTTTTTACTTACTTCTTTCGTTAAAGCATTATACCAAGCTGGTACAACATTCGATAAATATGCCTTGCGGACAACATTATTTATAGACGGAGTATCCGATGTTTTATACTCCCTGATTACAATGTAATTCATCCTGATCACTGGCTATTATAGTCAATTAAATTAATACAAGACGTATTGAGGTTAGGATCTTATATGAATAAATTTTATGCAAAATTAAGATAATCTTATTCCTTACAATATAATTTTACAAATATAAACTTAAAATTGAATTAAACAGGATTTATCTGTCACTGTCAGTGTCAAAATTCTAGGGTTTCTGTTGAAAGGTTGGAAGCCTATGGGAAGCCTGCTTTTAGCGTCACCAGAGTACACTAGGAGTGCGTTCGTAAAGTGGGGTGATTGGGTAAGGTAAAGTAAACAGATGGTAAACAGTTCCTTTCCATTCCTAAAATTTGGACGAACGCTTAAAGGGAAGCAAATATAATGGCTGTTAGGTCAGCTGGTTTTTGATTAAAAAATGGAGAATATTCCGATTCCCATAGAAAGAAATACTAAAGAAATTTTAGCGGCTGCAGCATGTATAACTTTTAAAACGTGTCTAGATGCTATTTTAATTTGTTATGATGACAAGCAGTTACATATTCCATTGTTGACAATTTTTCACGTTTTCACAAACGTGTTTACATTTATACCTTTTTAATTACTCTGCAAAAATAGGTTATGAAAACAATTTTCACCCACCTTCCCGCACTCCTGACTGCGGGAACAAAAGTACTCCAGGGTAATTCACCGGCACGTTCGCAAAGTCGTTTACTCCATCTCCCTCTGATTTTACGAACGAATAGGGGAGTAGTAGTGTTACCCAAGGAGACTTTACGAACACACTCTAGGGGTAGGTTCCACTTAAGGATCACAATGGCTTTTGTGTGCCCTTCTCACGAACTTGTTCAAAGATTCTGTTGTGTTTATGTTTTCAAGAGAATATTGCTACGGTAAAACGGAAAACAGTAATTAAGTTTAACTGCGTCCAAAATGCAAAATGCTAGGTTAACTTTTCAATTACATATTTTAAATTCGCGCCGTCACGTGTGATGTCTTACGCCGACCCAGGTAACTTGTTATGTACCTATCCTTTTTCTTCTTTAGCGTTTCATCGCTTCCTTTTTAATTTGGGGGACGAAGCCGCGGAAATGAATGGCGGTACCTTCTAAATACAGTAACCTTATTTACCCCTTTATTTTGTAACTCACAATGACATCGTTACATAACGATAATCGTTAAGTGACATATTTTTGACCAATCAGTACATAGAAATGCGTTCCATCTAAGTACAGATTGGTGGAAATATGTCACTTAACGATTGTCGTTATATATCGATGTCGTTATGAGTTACAAAATAAAGGGGTTAATAGGTCTGTTTGTTATCCTGAACTGGTGTACACCAATGCATACTTTTTCACAAAATACGCTTTAATGCAACCTTCAATGTTTGTGTGGTATGTCAGTATAGATGTGTATGATTTGTATTGCTACATTATCAAAGAATTTAGGTTTCATTAAGGCATATTTCGTAAAAAAAGTGTGTACTAGTGTATACCAGTGCAGGATAACAAACAGACCTATTAAGAATGAAGACATAGGCGCCATTTTTGTGCTAAATGGGAAGGGATAGGAGGGAAGTTCAAAATTAGGTGGTGGTGGTTCAAATTAGTCAACTATAGTCAATTATCGTTACTATTTTCTTTCTGTAACTACAAAGCCGTATTGAAATAAAAAGCAGACGGATTGTATATACATACTAGGGATGCTCAAAACAGTTAAGTGAATCGATTCAATTGAATCGATTGTGTGGAATCGATTCAGATGAATCGATTCAATTTAAACACGTAGAATCGATTCGATTCAATACATATATTACCAATTTCTATTCTTGAAATTAAAACTTATGTCGCAGCATCATATTTTATGGTTCTATTGCAGTGTTTACAACAAACAGATTTGCTGTTATCAGAAATAAAATGCTTCCACACTTCACTTGTTTTAGGAGACATTGTTTTACACTCACACTCGAATACAAAATACTGTCAAAGGTATTACTGGAGTAATGGTCAAAGGAATTTCTGTAATTTGAAGTGTTTTGTTTTATGACGCGGACTTTCCCCAAGGTTACTAAAGAGAGAAGGTTGCCTGGTAAGTCGTGGAGTGACGCGTCATTCAGTAGGCCATCTATTTGTGTACAATTCTTCTACTCGATCTTTGCAGTCACGTCACAGTTTACCGATTCGAGAAACGAAATCAACATATTCTTTTATCCTTATCTAATACGTATGTTAAAACAATGATAGAATTTATGAATTTGTCATTTTGAGTCGATAATTTTCTGACGTAACTGCAAAGATCGAGCGAAAGAACTGTATATGCATTAAATGGGCCTACTGAGTGACGTTGCAGTGACGTTGAAAGTTACCAGGCAACCTGTCTTTTTAGTAACCTTGGACTTTCCCTACCCACAATTTTATCATTTTGAGTTATTGGCTGCCAGTAACATATAGATGGCGTAATGATAAAAAATTGGTTGTATGTTCACACCTTTCCGATTCGATTCTTGAATCGATTCACACCAAATTGAATCGATTTGATTTTATCGATGCATCGCTTGTAAAGAATCGATTCAACTATAAATCGATTCGATTCTGAACATCCCTAATACATACATATATTTATTTTAACAAAAAAAGAAATAAAAGATTTATAGATCGTAATTACATATAAAATATCCATAATCTTTTAACAGAAATTTATCTGTATGCAGGCGACACAAGCGTTATAATAACATCTGACGACATTCAGCCAGAGGTGGGTACTATTTCAAATTAATTCATTTCAAATATCGCTTGAAAATACAAAATGATATTTTATATTTTTTATTTTAAATATTGATGGTGAAATCATTTTCTATTTTCTATTTTAAATAGAAATTAAAGGTATTTTGTATTTAAAAATAAATGGTTATAAGGAGCAGTTTTACAAAAACGAAAGAAATGTAGTAAGAAGTTTTTTATTTTATATTAAACAACGAATGTAATCTTGTAAGTATGATTTGTTATACTCAAAAAGTGAACTATCGAATACACGAATGAATATCTACCGAAATAATACCCTTTCCGCATCTCTTGTTTAACGCAATGAACTTGTTCGAACAATCCGAACGTATTTCGGTTTTGCGTCTATTATGATTTTGTTGTTTTGACTGGATATTAATTTTGAAAGAAATTCTTGAGTCAATAGTCGTGCAGTGGCTTTCAGTTGTCGCAAAACTTTAAATATTTTCGACAATTCTAATAAAAACCACTGGCGAGTCAAATTTTTTTTTCAAAATTTTAAATAAAAAAATTGAAAACTATTTTGCATTTTTTAGTCATTTAAAATAAGTATTTATATTTTCTATTTTAAATAAAAATCACAAAACATTTTCCATTTTGTATTTTAAATAGGGGATACCAACTTATTTTGTATTTTCAATTTTAAATAATTTGTATGGACTATTTTACCCACCTCTGCGTTCAGCAACTAGTACAAAAATCCCATGAAACTATACAACAAATACAACTGTGGTGTAAGAATTGGTGTTGTTCTTATTGTTCAAAAAAACAAAAATGATTCAATTCTTTCCGCTCAATAAAACCATAACCAAAAGCCTCCTGTTAAAAATGAATCATAAATCAATTCCTCAGACAAACATCGTTAAATTTCTTGGTCTTATCTTAGATTCAAAACTTAAATGGGACTCACATATTGAAACAGTTGCTGGTAAACTCAGTTCAGTTACCTACCTTTCCATAAACTTACGTTGCAGTGTTTCGGTTCAAGTTATGCTTCAAATGTACTTTGGTCTAGTGCAATCTGTTATATCGTATGGTCTAATCTTCTACAGAACTAGTTGAACTATATGAATACAATATTTCGAATTCAAAAGAACATTTTAAGAATAATTGATGGTGCTCACCCAGCTACAACCTGTAGGAACTTATTTCAAAAATACAAAATAATGACAGTGTACTCTTTATTAATATACCAGTTAGTGGTTTTTACATTCAAGCAACAGAAATTAAAAAATTGTTACATCCATGAACACGAAACACATTATAAAGATGACTTAAGACCTAACTTTCACCGTTTAAAAACTTGTCAAAATAGTGTGGATTGTTTAGGACCAATATGTTTTAATAATCTTCCTCAGTGCATAAAATTAGAAACTAATTACAAACTGTTTAAAAAGACGTGTTGGGAACATTTTGTTCATCATCCGTTTTATTCCATTGAAGAATACTTCACCGAAACTCTGCGAACGGGGACCAAAGAACGTCGGTGAAGAGCCAGTCTGCGTCGAAATCTGTCCTTGCTATGAATCTAGATTATTCAGCCTTCAAGTGGTCACTTCTACCATCAATCTGAAGACACTCCTAAATAAAAACAAATTCTAATCATGTACATAAAGTTACTTTACTCACCTATATAATTTTAGATTTCACTGGTCTCCGAAACTTTGGTCGTGCGCTCGACTATTGTTACAGCACCGTCTCATCGTCAAGTTTATTCGCCTACAGCTTCAGAATGGCTCGTGTACTGTCCTACCACTCATCGAACAATATCGATTAAAGTTTAAATCACTTGTCAATTATCACATCACAGCGGACGTATCTCTTGATGGTACTAATATGTAACTATTTATTTAAACATTTGTACACATCGGTAGACAAATATGTTATTATTATTATTATTATTAAAAGGAAATAAAGTAAATTCGCTGAGCAATCGTAGAGTACAGACGCGTTTTAATAAGCTCCTAATAATGTTGAAAATGCAATTGAATCATGTCTCTTAAATCGTTTACAAATATGCAAATTAAGAAATAAATTTTTGTACTTGCTATAAAAATATCTGTGGCTAAAGGCGGCTCCACATTACATGGCAAACTAGGCGAACGTCGAACGTTGGTGATGTGTACAGTTTTCCAAACGTTTGTCAAATAATGTGTAACGATGTTGCTGAATCGTATTTAAGTGTCTCATTTACCGACTTCTATCGGAACGTATACGAATGCCAACGTTGGAAGGAGTTTGACAAACGCTCTACCATACACACTATTCGGCGAACCTTCACACATCACAAACGTTTGGCTAGTTTGCCATGTAATGTAGCGCCGCCTTAAAAGATAAGTGCTTTTATGCGAAAAAGTGTCGGAACGCGGACTGGACAAATAATCAAGGTACGTTTCTTTATCGCACTTCGGTTACAATAGGAACAAACCATAATTAAATACTGTTTTATAAAACTTGCTCAATTTAGAACACTTTAGTTAATAATATTAAAATGTAAATGTGAATTTTCTTTCGTACAAAATAAACAATTTGCACCTGCTGTAAACAAAGAACTGACTTTTTGTGCGGGAAGTGTCGGAGCGTGGACCACCATCGGACATAATAAAGACAAAACAAATTCGCAAAAAGTGCGTATTTAATATACCTGATAAATTGAAACTATAAGAAACTGAAATAACAATTAATAATTATTATCGCTATATCTGGATAACAATCTATGATTTAAGGGCTGCAATTGCTAGTTCATTTATTACCGTTTGTTGACCTGTATAATGAAATATGTAAAATGAACCGTCCTACTTGCGGAAAATGTGAAAATAGAGTATCAGCTGACGACGATTACGTAGATAGTTATGGTTGTCAAAATGTATATCATTATGATTGCTCAATTAAAGCAAGCACTTATAATGGTATGAGCACAAGAAAACGCAAAGAATGGCGGTGCGAGCAATGTAGATCAGGAAAAAAATTAGAAGAAGATAAAAATTTAGATTTGAAAGATATTGTCCATGAGATAAATGGTTTGAAAGACATGCTCGAAAATTTACAAAAGCAAATTGAAATAAACAATAACAGCCAACTTGAAACTAATTCACAATACAAAGAAATTTTGAAAGGACAAGACGAACTAGGTAATAATATTAAAAACCTTGAGAATAGGGTATCTTTATTAGTCAGTGCAAATGAGGAGAAGGATACGAAAGTTAAAGAATTACAAAAGAGAGTTGTAGAATTGGAACAATTGACATTTGATAAGGGAATAGAATTTCATGGTGTTGAAGAGAACGAATAAGAGAATCTGGATGAACTAGTTTGCAAAATAATTAAAAAGTGTGATGTGGAAATAAGAACGGATGAAATTGCGGAAATTCAGAGACTTCGGAAGAAACAAGAAGGCAAATCTCGTCCAATAGTAGTACAATTCGTCAAAAAAGAGAAGAAGAATGAAATATTGGAAAAGAAGAAGAAACAGGTCTTGAACTCGCAAATTGTAAATGTTAAATCTACTGGCAAGATACTTATTTTTGAACAATTGTCTCCTTACAACTTTTATGGGCAACTAAAAATAAAATCAGAGAATTGGATTGGAAGTTCGCATGGACCAAAAACGGCAAAATATTGATGAGAAGGAACGAGGAGTCTAAAGTACTACATATTATGGATTTCTCTGATTTAGAAAAAGTAAAGTAAGCTTACATAAAAAAAAAATTAAAAAAATAAATAAATAAAAATAAATAAACTAAAATAAAAATAATTTAAAAAAAAATGGATCTATCTATTATTGACGGAGATTTAAACAATGAATTAGAATGTCTTGAATTTGAAAACCTGGATGAGTATTTTATAAATGATAAAATTAGTGGAAATATAAACTTTTTTCATGTGGCGTATCTAAACATCAGGTCAATCAGAAAACACTTTGGTGAGTTTACCGCTTTATTATCTCAACATTTACATAAATTCAGCGTTATAGTTTTAAGTGAAATCAATTTGACGTATGACTTTTTTGAAAAAACAAAAAAATCTATATGAAATAAAAGGTTACGATATGTGGTGGCGGGAGTGTAGAGAAGAGAGGGGAGGCGGTGGCCTGTTAATTTATACATTGGATGAATTTTTTGTGAATAAGAAAACAACCAAGTTTATTCACGCAGAGTGTATTGAGCTGGAAATAAAGAGAAAAGATTGCTCAAAAATTAACTTACTTGCGTTATATAGACCACCATCTATTGGTATAATTTCATTTGTGGATGAGCTGGAAAATTTCTTGAATAATGCGAATAGCAATAACATGATTTTAATTGGAGATACAAACATTAATATCATTGATGTCAACAACTCTGAAATAATTATGAGGTATGACAGTTTACTTTGTGCAAATGGTTTTGTGAGAAGAATAAATATAGAAACTAGAGAGGAAATCGTCTCAGGCCGCATTGTTTCATCGTGTATTGATCATGTTTATATTCGAGGTTTCAAACAGAATACAATTGGATCTGTAACAAAATATAAAATTACAGATCATTATATTGTAATATGTGCTATCTCCCAGCAAACATGGTCACGTGATATTTACGTCACATTTTAGTAAATTTTTGTCACCTTATAACGTCAAAAATCACGTTAACATAACGTAAAAATAACGGCAAAAAGTCACAGACCAAAGACGTCCAAATACGACGCATAAATGACGTTTATAAATCACGTCTTTGGAACGTCACACTTTTGTGAATTAATGACGTACCTATATACAGGTGAGTCGGGAGGAATGAACCAAACTGCAGGAGTATATTCTACCCGTCAATATAAGAGAAAAAAACCCAAAAGTTGTAATCTGATTTTCATTTGTTGTCGAGTTGGAACATTTTAACAAAATACCTTACATAATATTTTTTCTCAATTGAAGGATTCAGATCGAAAGATTCGCTAGTACGCAAATGCAGTTTTATTTTTTTTACTTCCCTGAAATGTTCAAACATCGTAATCCTTGTAATTCACGCAAGAATTAATTAATTTTCAAATTTTAATATAACTGCATTTGTGTACTAGCGAATCTTTTGATCTGAATATTTCAATTGAGAAAAATATATTATGTAAGGTATTTTGTTAAAACGTTCCAACTCGAAAACAAATGAAAATCGGATTACAACTTTTGGGTTCTTTTCTCTTATATTGACGGGTAGAATATACTCCTGCAGTTTGGTTCATTCCTCCCGACTCGCTCTGTATAGCCTGTTTACTAAATACGCGATAAAAATTCAGGGTATTATTCCTTGGGCTATTTTAAGATATTTGTTTCCTTAGATGATTTTCGGAAAATCAGCCAAGGACACAAAAATTTTAAAATAGCCCAAGGAATAACCCCCCTTAATTTTTGTGTTTAATAAACAATCTGTATATTATGAATTTGTGGAAAAAAACTAAAGAAAAACAGAAAATTTTTCATGAAAACATATATTAAAAAACATAAATAAAAACAATACATTCTATAAAAATATAAACTTATTTTCTAATATAACATCTGTTATAACGAATGTATTAGTGGCATTGATACCCATTTATTATATTATATTATATTGATCCTGTGTTCGATAAGGCGGCCAAAGTACCTCCTTTTTTCGAGGAGTTAACCAGTTGGAGCAAACCAATGCTACAGTACCACCATCGTTTTCATCGAACTGCACACCTGTGAACGCCATTTTGATGAGAAATTGTTTTGTAGAATATTATGAAAGCTACAATAAAAAAATAGATTTACTATTGGCATGACTTGATTTGAAATTTCAACATTTATTATTTATTTTTTTTATAAAGTTGGTATTTCACAAATTTCAATTGAGGCAACGTTCCCTGCATTGCATTGCCTCTGTGTAAAGCCTGCTTTAAGGCGGTTTCCAATTACACATAATATGATTTGCTCAGAGCTATTCCGAAGTGTTCTAAGTGCAATTGACACACATTGGAGCAGCTCCGGAGTAGTTCTGAGTAACTCATATGTGCAATTGGAAAGCGCTTTTATTCACCATTACGAACAGAGGATTAAAAAAATTATATGGTGTACAGAAACAAAATCTTTTTTAGGTTAGACCTCCAACAAGATGTAACAATAAGCATATGAAAATAACAGAAATTACTTACTTAATAAATTTAGGATGAGTTGCAACACACTTACACCAATTTAGACGGATTAGATTAAATAATGGAACGATTACGACGAGATTCATCCCATACGAAAATGGACAGGTCACAGCAGGTTACGAGCAAATTCTGCAGGTTGGGCGGGAAATTGACGCAAGCGTAGAGAAGTGACGCGCGCTGGCAGTGAATTTCAAATAAATTGGTGACCACTTGGAGACAAAACAATGCACATAACGAATATTTTTGTCACCTATGACAATATGCATTTCAATTATGAGAAATCCGCTTTTAAATGATAATCATGTGGATTCGTATAATTAAAAAAGTCAACATCACGTGGAGAGAACGTTCAGAAATGACGTCATGGGTTGGTCATTAAATATGACGTAAACAAGACGTGACTTGTAGGACAATTGACGTCCACGACCAAAAATGACTAGATTTTGACGTGAAAAATACGTGACCATGTTTGCTGGGCTATGACAATACTGGCATAAGCTTATCACAAAACAATGGAGAAGTAATTATAAGAAATAAAATAAACAATAGGCGATTTGCACAAATTCTAAAAAACAATCTTTCAGAAATTTCTGACAATATAACTGATGTTAATGTATTATGCCAAAATATCACAAATTCTTTTAACATAGCTTCAATGGAGGCTGCGTATAAAGTTAAAACACAGAGAAGAATAAAGAATCCCAGAAAACCATGGATTACCAATGTTCTATTAAATTGGATGAAGGAAAGAGATAACACATTCCAGAAATGGAAAAAGGAAAAGACACCGCAGGCGAAAGAAATTTTAAGGAAAACATATAAAATACAAAGAAATAATGCAAATAAACTAATTTTACACGCTAAAAAAGAATATTACAACGGATTGTTCGAAAAAGAAAGAAACAACATGAAAAAGACATGGGAACTGATAAATGAGGTGCTGAATCATAAGGAAAAAGAGTGTGCAGATACAAATATTCTTAAAGCTATGAAGTGTACAGAATATGAAATTGCAAACAATTTTGGTATAACTTTCACATCGGAGGTAGAGAATATAGTGCACGATTGTAGTCAAAGACTGTTCGAAGATCAATTTCATGTCCATTCTTATCACTCATTCCACCTGCCGGAGTTAACTCTAGATGAACTTCGTGAAATAGTTTGTAAAATGAACCCTAATAAAGGTCCGGGGATCGATCTTAAAATCAAACGCCTATAAAAACACATTAGGGCCAGTTTTATATTTAAAGGAGACGTTAAAATTAAAGTCACATTCTGATGTGTAAACAAATATGTTTTCATATTTGTTTTGACATTTGAAAATGACTTTATTTTAAAGTCTCCTTTAAATTCCATTATGAAACTGGGCCAAGGTCAATTTCATAATCAAATTTAAAGGAGACTTTAAAATTAAAGTCACATTCAGATGTGCAAACAAATGTGTTTTCATATTTGTTTTGACATTTGAAAGTCTCCTTTAAATACCATTATGAAACTGGCCCTTAAATAAATGAGATTTAAATAACATCTGTTTATTATAAACAATTTTTATTCTAGAAAACAATACATTTTGTAAAATACACATTTAAAATTATATTTGGTAATTTTTGTATCATTTTTAAGCATTTTTTATTTCCTGTTATTTCCGAATATAGACAAATTAGCAATGCACTCGCAAACCATTCCGTGATTCCACCAGTGCAAACGATTGCAGCGGGAGAAAATCGATCTCTAGTTTCAAAAATGACCCCAAATCTCGATTCCCCAGTTTTACCCACATCATTTTTTACCCACACACTAACCTAAAATACCCGATTTTCGGGTAATTACCCGCTCAACGGCAACCCTGATACATTAGTTAAATATCACCAAATATAAGGTTAACCAACACATTTTTTAAGGTCACTTTAGAGTCATTTCCCACCCCAACCGTCATTTTTCGGCGTTCACGAGCGTTAAATGCTTTTCTTATGGGAAATTCAAAAGCTGTCGCTACTCGTTGTGTACTCTGGAGTGCGTTCGAGAATAACACTTTTCTGTAACGTTTACAAAAATAGTCGTTCGAGATTATTATTTGGCGCATCAAAAGTAAAGCAGTAAAGCGATCGAAAACTTCAGAAGTGTCGCTTTGAAAGTAACAAAAATCGCCGCACTCCAGACTGCGGTGAAAATCACTCGACATGCGTACTAGATGCATGCTGGCTTATTGTTATTTTTTTTGCACACTTGTTGCTAGTAAGTACGAAGATCGACGGCAAATTTATTGCTCTTGAAAATTAAATTTTAATTCGCGATGAAAATGGGGACTCACCGCAACAAAATTTGGAACAAGAGGATGTAACGAATTCTGTGCGATCGTGTAATAATAACAATTGTTTTCTTTTATTTTCTCTTTGATAAAAAGCCCTACTATTTAGAGATGATACTACCGGAAATGTATTAATTATGAACAAAATAGGTAAGTTCTGAGCGTGAGTTCTGAGTACTTTCATTTAATCAAATATTTCATAACCTACTTTATACTGAAAATAATACGCACTTTTTATTAGTGGAATTAAATGATTGCAGTTAGTACACTTAGGCCCAGTTTTACAATCTTGGAATAAGAACGGAATAACTGTTCGCCAAATATCCTTTAATGTTCCTCCATATCTAAGTCACACCTACGTCACGTTATACCACAGGTTATACCAGTAATAATGCTTATCCGACGATTGTAAAATCGGGCCTTAGGAAATAAAAATAATACAAAAAAAGTAGAAAACGTTTTTTGCAGCCGCCTATAGTTTGTTATTATAGATATTGGTTATAATCGTTATAACTGAAACTGCTGACATGTGACATCTGCAAACAACAGACGTTCGAAAAGTAAAAGTAACTTTGCCTTACTTTATAACCCCCACTCTCATATGTAAAATTTACTCTGAAGTAAAGTTCTCGAACGCAGCCCTGGCGTCACAGCACAGTAGAGATGTGTAAAGCTCCGTGTCCGTACACAATGGTTTTGTATAAAACATAAGACATAAGCCGTAACAGTAATTCGACCTCTGTAAAGAAGTGCGCTGTAACACAATAGCTCCGTAACGAGAACAAAGCAAATGTGTTTCTTAAGGCTTATGTCTTATGTTTTATGCAAATCCATTGTGTACTCGCCTTAAAGGCCACTACACAATCGATTTGCATAAAACATGACATAAGCCGTAAGAAACACATAACCTTTGTTCCAGTGTTGCCGTTTCAGTACAATTGTACTGAATTCAGTACGGAGTAACCAAATTCAGTACGTCAGTACTACATTTTGGAAAAAACCATTTTCAGTACGAAATTTTGAGGATATAAAATTTAAAAAAAATTGGATAATGAATGAAAATTTATTATGAATGACGGCGAGTATGAAATAAATTTTGCAGGGAACTGCTTTTAAGCAGTGTTGCCAGCAGAGTACTTATAATCGATTTTTTAGCTTAAGGCCGCTTTAGAGTGCGCAATTATTTATTGCTGGCAAAGAAAATTGCAGCTATTTGTATTGCATGCATGCGCAGTGCTGTATTTCTATACAAAATGCAAATACCCCGCATGCTTGCAATACAAATTGCTGCAATTTTCATTGCCGGCAATAAACAATTGCAAACTGTATAAAAGTAACAGTCTGAAACCTAAAACTAACATACGACATAGCCTAATCTGAAAACTGCGAAAGCTGTAATTGCAACGCGAAACTTTCCATCAACAATGTTGCCAACTCTTCAATGAATTTTCCCCTAGAAGTTAAAAAACTTTCTAAATTTGTATTAAATATCCCTATTTTTTTTTCAAAAGAAAAAATACAAAGAAAAGATTTATACGAAAAAGTCAAATAAGACCGAAGCCAGGCAACCAACTATGCACTTCAAAATTATTCAAGAGGAATTTAAGCGTTACAATCTTTCTGTAATAAAAGTACATAGGTTTATATGAATTTTTAATTTCGATTTTTGTTTCCTCCCATAAAAATAACCTTAAAAAAATCTGTCTTCAGAAAAATTTACCAATTACCCTTAAATTAATCAAATAAATTCAAGTTGGAAAACGTAATAGATTTATCATTGGCGTAATAACGTAACAACTAACTGTAGAAAGTAATAGATCTATTATATTACAATTGTAATAACGGTGGCAACACTGCTTTTAACTTATAGCGTTTTCGATTGACATGCACCGGTTGCACTCAGTGTATTTTCATCTTCTTTTAACCTCATGTAATAACACGAGATGAAGTTACTCTGAGTGCGCACTAGTGCGGTCAATCGAAAACGCTGTTAGAGATTTTATCTGATGCCGTGATGCCCTCTAGTAGCAGTTGACTTAAACTTGTTTTAAACATTGTCTTTTTTAAGTTTGTAATTATAATTATGTATGTCCATATTGTATCTATTATTATAAATTATAATTTGTTTTCTATTATCGCAATAAATTGTTATTATTTTATATTAAATTAAAAATGGATCATTTCACTACCATCATATTATAAAGTGCAAACATTTTTTATGATTTATACTTTTAAATGTTTTGATTTTTGAATTTCCCGCCATTCAGTACATTATTTACGAATTCAGTACATTTTCTGTCCAAGATTCAGTACGCTTTGAAAATCAGCCGCGGCAGCACTGCTTTGTTCTCGTTACGGAGCTATTGTGTTACAGTGCACTTCTTTATATAGGTCGAATTACTGTTATATATGTCGTGCTCACTTAGTGAAATCGACCATTTCATGAAATGGATATCCACTTCATAAAACGCATCCACTTACTGTAATACCATTTGTATTCACTATCAACACAAAGTATTTTGTCCTTTTCATGAAACGGAGCAACTTTTTGTGCTCTTCGTGAAATTAATTACAATATCATCAAGTGGATGGACGATTTCTCTCTTTTCATGTAATGGTCACAGGCGATTCTACATAAACTGTGCATTTCATGAAATGAATAAAATATCGTCAAAAACATAACAGAACCGACAGGGAAAAATCAAAATGGGAGAAAGGTTTCTGAATTATCTTTTTGGCAATAGGTCTGTTCCATTCGTCAGGATTTCGAGTTCTGAACCGTTCAAAATCGCACTGAGCATGAGCAGTGCACAAAATTGGATATAAATTTCATACTGCGCATGATTCGAACGGTTCAGAATTTGAAATTCTGTCAAATGGAACAGACCTAATGTCAGGTATGTTTTGTGATACGTTTTGAACACGGTTGGTTCATTGGTTTGAGCTATTTTGAACTGTGATGTCATTACATATTTCATATAGCATGAAAATATAGAAAACCGCTAACGAGTATCCATTAAAAGTGTCTTTTGGGGATATCATTTATTTTGCGTATTTAACAAATCTAAAAATTCTTTGAACACTTTCAATTATTTTTATTTTTTGAAGAAAAAATAAATAAATCATACTTTTTTTAATATCTCCAATCATTTCTATGGCCACTGTAATATTGAAATTGTTCATTTGGAAACCTAAAAATAATTAGTCGGTTTATCCCATGATAAACAATTTCAAGGTACCATCAGGTGCAAATAAAAGTATACGACTCCTAAGCAAATTTTGCGTTATTCTACACCTTTTCCAATTGTATTTCAGATTAGTAAATTGTATTTAAGAAATCGTCAATTGTAGTTCAGATTAGTAAATTATATTTCAGAAAGTTGTAATTGTAGTTCAGATCAGTAAATTGTATTTCAGAAAACGTCATAAGAAATTCAGAAAATATCATTTATAAATCAGAAAATTATTTGTAAATCAGAAAGCATCATTTGTAAATCTGAAAGCATTATTTGCAATTCAGGAATCATTTGTAATTAAGATTTTTTTTGTAAGTTTGTAAGTGCCTGCATATTAAAAGCGAAGAACTATATTTTTTAGCACGGATATCATGCAAATTCCACAATTATTTAAATTCATTCTTCACTTTATTTCAATGCAATCGTAACAGCAACTACTCCACGAAAATCTGTTGATGGTTCCTAAGGTGTATTAAGACTTATTTACTGTGGTATGCTGAAAAAATATATGTATAATTATTATTTTCTGAAATACAATTCACCTTTTCTGAAATTGATTTCGCTTTTCTGAACTACAATTAACACATTCTGAAATACATTTTACGTTTCTGAAATACAATTGACACTTTCTAAAATTCATTTTTTGCATCTGAAAAACATTTGACACTGTCTGAAATTAATCTGTTACTTTCTGAACTACACTTGGAAAAGGTGTAGTTTTGTAAAACCAGTTTCAGTATATTTTTTGACAAATATATGTGACAATTAAGTAACATTAGTCATGAGGCATTCGCAAATCAAAGTCAGACATACAATAGTGAAAAAAAAATCGTTTACTTTTCTTTGCACCCGATGGTATGTCACGCTGATAGTAAAATCACATAGATCTACACACCACATTTCGAAAATAACAGTCGCATTTGCTCCAAGGAAATCACAAATGATTTCAACCCACGTGACCCCGCCGTATAGGCAACACATTGTACTCTGTTGGTAACAATGCAGTGCAGTATGTTAAATCGTTCAAGAATGTAATTCTTGTGATTTCCGAAGACATCGGAATTTACATCACCATCTGGGAATGCATGGTTAAAATGGTTAAACACAACAGAACACCTATAGTCACGAAAGTCAATGACAAATCCACACTAATTTGAAACAGTAACCTCACTTTTTTCAGTGTTGCCACTTCTAGAAAACAAATCCTAATTCAAATTGGTCACGTGGGTTGGAGAAAATTTATGATTTCCCTGTAGTATAACGTCACGCCTGCGCAATGCCTTACTTTGTATTTATTGTACCAAGGGTTTACCCATGATACTACCACAGTAGAAAGAATACAGGAGCGCAACTCGCTTGTCGGCACTTTGATCTCTTTACTGGATTTTCAATGACCTCGAGTAGATTAAAGGGGATATGTCGAATTGTTTGTTCTGCTTTAAGCGTGAGCGATTTTGTTATAAATTGTAAACTCACACGTGCTCACACACCAGGGCCGGATTGTAGTGTTTAGTGGACGTGGTAAAAAAAAAAAGGAATGGATACCCAAAAAATAAGCGAAAGTTTTGGTTTTAAATAAACTTTAAATAAAATTTCGTTAATTTTTTGGGTATCCGTCGCTCAATTGTTTTTTGTGAATATCTGTAGCAAATTCTACAACTTCTTTTGCCTTTTTTTCTTTCTAAATTCACAAAAAAAAATTAAATAGGAATTATTTTATAGACACTTCTACATTATTAGTTTTATTATATGTACAGGCTGTCTTACGAAAAACGCCCCAAGCCATAACTCCGTTATTTATGGACTTATCTTAACAAACAAAAAGGCAAATAAAATGAGACTAAAAGTACTATAAAGTGAGTCCAGTTTCAATTTTTTTTAAAATTACCTTCAAGGTCAAACGACTGTCAACTTTTATTTTTCAAATGGCTCTGTATACTTTTTATTATTATATCTGGTAGAGATTTTTTTTCTAAATCCAATAATGTGCAACACTTTGATATTTAGAAAACATTTTTCGTAAAAAAAAGAAATGGACTAGTCCATTACACAAAACGTGCTTTTCATAAAAATGTTAAAGTTTGTCGTGAAAACAATGTCACTGAGGTTATTTTTCACAGATGTTTTAAACTATCAAGTTCTTCTACTTGTACGACTTATTGTTTCCCAAAAAAAAGCCGATTATGGATAACAATCACCTGACTGACTTATTGCAAGTACATTTTGAATGCAATAAAAACAGCAAGCTTTACAGAAAACATTAATGAAATAATTAAAATTAAGTCTACAACTGTGTAAGTTGCTTTGGGCAAAAATCCCTGTCTATAGAGACGCACTGCTTGTGTTTTTATTGCATTCAAAATATGCTTGGAGTAAGTCAATCAACGGAGTATTATCCATAATCGGCTTTTTTTAGGAAACAATAAATCATACAAAGAGAATAACTTGACAATCTGAAACAACTGTAAAAAATAACGCTCAGTGACATTGTTTTCAGGACAAACTTTAACATTTTTATGAAAAGCACGTTTTGCCTAATAGACTAGTTCATTTTTTTTTACGAAAAATATCTTTTAAATGTCAAAGTGTTGCACATTATTGGATTTAGAAAAAAAATCTCTACCAGATATAATAATAAAAAATATACAGAGCCATTTGAAAAATAAAAGTTGATAGTCCTTTGACCTTGAAGGTAATTTTTAAAAAAATTGAAACTGGACTCACCTTATAGTACTTTTAGTCTCATTTTATTTGTCTTTTTGTTTGTTAAAATTAATCTATAAATAACGGAGTTACGGCTTGGGGCGTTTTTCGTAAGACAGCCTGTATATGTAGTCCCATTAGAATTTAATTTAGAATCGAAAAACGTAATAATATACAGGATGTTCCATTTAAAAAACCTAAGTTTAGTTTATATCTCGTTTATCCGACCATCAATTGGTTTTCTGTGAGCACACAGAGAAACTTTGAATTAGTCCCTATAAGTTTTGTATTAAACATTTTTTCCTAAAATCAAAAATAAAAGAGTTAAACGGGGTAGGAATTTTCGCCTAGTCACCTTGTACTATGAACACCAAAAGAATCTGAGAGAACTCTACTCCTGGATTTTTGAGTTTATTTAATAAACTAATAAGTTTGAATACAACTTTAAACAATTCAGTTTGCTTGTTCTATGGTAACGTAAAAAATACACAAAAGTAAACAAAGGAATAATTTTTTTAACAATTAATTCATCGTATTTAAATTTTTTGTCGGGCCACTATATCAAAACAAAAATATATTTTCCAATTTTTTGACATTATGCTTGCTATATGCAAGGTAAAACAACAAATTTTTTTACAAAATTGGCCTTTATAAGCAAGTTCTCGTAATAACCGTGCTCGTTTTAAACAAATATTTATATATGTAATTTACCAAATCAAGAAACGGGACTTTTTAATTTCCTCGCTATATCCAAGTTCTCTTTATAACCAGTGCTCGTTATAAGCAAGTTTCACTATAATTATAAAAATCTATTCGGCACCACAGCCGTGAATGAATGAGCTCTGCATCCAGAGAGTGTGACTCAGACCTTGCGCGGGATGTTATGCGCGAATTTAATATTTTCATGAGAGTCGTGCTACTGTGTAATCTTTATACTGTGATACTACGAAGCTTAAAGATATGCTCTTGCGCATCGACTACGTCATCCGCTGACAAAAGCGCGGCGAATTCGTCTTAAAATGAGAAAATAAGAAAAAAAAATCGCACATTTAACAAGATCGAAGACCTATCTAAAGCATTAGCCTGATAATAAAATATACAGGGTGAGTTTTTTCGATGTTTAGCATGGGGATTTCGGAAACTAGCAGAGCTAGAGAGACGATTGAATGGGGAAAGATTTGTAGTTTTAGGAGCCCAGTTTAATGCAGCTTTTGTTTTTTTCTTAAAGTTCATGGCTGGCTAAATATTTTGAAAAAACTGTTTTTTTATAAATTCGTTAAATGCATATAGCTCGGTTATTATTGATTTTAGAGAAAAGTTGCAAGACAAAAGTTGTACAGAATTATGTTCTTAATTAAACAGTCGAACTAAATTTTCCATTTAAGCTCTTATTTTTCAGTTATGACATAAACATCAGTTTTTTTAAATGGAAACCATAGTAGGCCATGAATGAAAAAGAAAGGCCTTTTTTTACCTTTTCAACGATTTAACATTCGATATGGTTATTTAAAAAAACGACGGAGATACGGCAGTTTTTCTCCTTTTGTTAATATGGTTGGCCATGGAAATAAAAGTTTATTGACAAATGCAAGTTATAAATGGTGAGCAAATAAAAATCAGATTAGAGTAGGCGGTGCAAAAAAAATGTATGTCTGTGATTAAATAAAAGGTCAATACATTTGACAGTCCATGAATGTATTACATTAATAATTAATGTAATTAATGTAATAATTACATTAATAATTAATGTAATTAATGTAATAATTACATTAATAACACTACCCTGCGAAGGTTTGGCGGATGACATAAAACTAACTTTATGTAGTAGATTTGGTGTTCCTGGGTTCGAAAAAAATGTAATAATTTTTTCATCACGTCCCATTTTTTTTAATACAATATTTCAAAATACGTTTTTCAAACATAATTTTCGAGAAACTGACTGTTTTTTTTCCCATTTTATGGGCAAGGTATCGGCTTGCGGAATACTCCTTGTAACTTAGGCTCTAACTACTAAGGTCATATGGCCAACCCCACTAGAATTTAGCCGAATCACTCTGTATTCGTGACTTCAATTTGAGTATGGTTTCTGAGATTTGCCGAGAAAATGAATCTTTTTATACAGAATGTACATGTAGTTAAAAAACTTAAATTTATGTGTCTGAAGGTGCTCGAACAGTAGAATTTTTTGTAAAGAATACATTTTTTTGCGTAAAGTCAATAATAAAAACGTTACTTTGATATGTGCAATTTGAAACTAAAAAATTTGAATTTTATAGACAGACTGTAGTTAAAAATTTAAATTTAACCATTGTTTCTGAAGTTTCTTGAGAAGCAGAACTTTTTGTAAAGAATAACTTTTTTACGTAAAATTGATATTAAAAAAGTTTTTCCTCTTGTCAACTCAATCCGGAGAGAACTGTATACAGTAAAGTCTGGTTATATTATAACGAATCCAAAAAATGCACCAAAACAGATTCGTTATATCCAAAGTTTGCTATAACCGGTAAATAAATACGAAGCATGTATTTAATAGGTTTTTTAATTGCTCGAAATATAGTAATAATAATAATAATAAATGCCTTTATTTACTTGGCGGAGTTCAGCTAAGCTGCTCTTCCACTCAACCAACTACAAATGCTATGACATAAAATTAGTAAATATTATAATATTTCGATATATATGTATAATACAGAAAGAACTATTGTATGTGCTAAAAATGAATAAATGTACCAAAAATGAATAAATGTACTAAAAATGAATGAATATAAATGAAAATGAAAATGAATGTGAATGTGAATGTGTCATCGCTGCATTGAAAAGAGCTGATCCCGATATTTCTTTTTGAAAGTCGCAAGTGACAATGACCTAATCTCATGTGACAATGAATTATACATTTTTACTGACCAAACAGAGAATGATCTTTCAAAAAGTGAAGTTCGATGGGATGGAATATGCAACCCACTCGTGCGTCGTAAATGCCTTTCGTGGAGTAGAAATCTAGGGGTTAGCAATGAAACAAGATAAGACGGAGACGAGGTAATATACACTTTGTGAATTAAATATGTCATATGAAGTAATCTTCTGTTGGTCATATTAAGCCAATTAGCGTCTTTTATTTTAAGTGACACATGATCTCTCCTCCTCAAGCCATAGATAAAGCGAATACAGGAATTTTGCATTCTCTGTATCCTGAGACTAGTTATTGTATCTAAACAGGGGCCATAGACAGTATCACAGTAATTGAAGAGAGATAATACTAAAGAGTCACACAGTTGAATTCTTAACATTGTAGGAAGACATTGCCGGTTCATATATAGGCGTTTTAATATCGAATAAGATTTTTGTATTAATTTGTTTACATGATTTGTAAATCTTAAATTGGTATCCAAAATTACACCTAAGCTTTTAACTATTTCAACAAACGAAATTTTGGTATTATTAATATTTATACTCATACTGTCTATGGCCCCCTGCCGATCTTTAGCCTTGCCAAAAATAATTGCCGATGATTTATGAGGATTTATATGTAACGAATGTTTGTTGGAGATATTAAATAAACGTTGAATGTCTTCATTGATTAAGATGAAAGATAAACCTAAATCGGAAGGCTTAAAACTCAAGTAAATTTGAGTATCATCAGCATAGCAGTGAGTCGAGCAAGATTTAATATGTGTATAAAAATCAGATGTGTACAGAAAATACAAAAGAGGCCCAAAAATTGATCCCTGTGGGGCTCCCGACTTTACAGCTTGAAAAGACGATATGGTGTTATTTATAAAAACAGCCTGTGTCCTATTGTTTAAATAAGATCGCATAAAGCTTACTACAAGATCACTACAGCCGAAATAATGCAAATTTGCGCACAATAAATCATGGTTAATTGTATCGAAGGCCTTAGAGTAGTCAATCAGCACAAGAACGGTCAAATCTCCTCTGTCCGTGGCTTTCAAAATATCATCTGTGACTTTAAGTAAGGCCGTGCCTGTGCTATGTCCCGCTCTGAATCCAGATTGTACCGGAGGCAATATGTTGTTTGCATCTATATATACCATAAACTGATTAACAGCAACTCTTTCTAGTACTTTAGATAAGACGGGTAGCAAAGAAATAGGTCTTAAATCATTGAAAGACTCAATATGCTTGACTTTGGCTACGGGCATAACTAGAGCATCCTTCCAAGCATCTGGAAATTCACCATAATTTAAACAAAAATTTATAATATGCGCAATGTAAATACTACTATAATTTTATCATGTGTAAAGAGATACCGTCATGTCCACGTGCATTTGATTTGATGGAATTAATTACTTTTTCTATCGTGCCTTCAGAGACAGTATGAAAGGAGAATAAAATTTGATTATTGTTAAAACGATTGTTTAAATAATATGACAACGTGTCAACATCAGCCGGGTTACTTAACTGATTCACCGTATTGAGAAAGAAATTATTGATATCATCAGGGTTACTGAAAGTAACGTTATAACCAAGAGTTTATTTCAAATGGCTTCAATATGTATAGCCGACCTTTACAGTAATTTCATTTTTTTTAAAAAAAACCTGACGTGATAGAAAAAAACTAATAACAGATTCTTCTTTACAATGCCAAAATCATTCAAAAACACCCAATTTTATTTCATCCGCAAAAAAAAAATATTTTTTTCGCAGGCTAGTGTAATTAATGTAATACATTCATGGACTGTCAAATGTATTGACCTTTTATTTAATCACAGACATACATTTTTTTTGCACCGCCTACTCTAATCTGATTTTTATTTGCTCACTTTTATTACTTTGACGTTTTGTTCGCAGTTTCTTTTTTACATATGTTTCAGAATCAAAACTCTAAGACCAACAATGGTTCAATATTTCAATAGCCTCCTAGGAGAACCTTCAACCTCAAAATATCACTATCACTACAATTTCATGTTTTCTTCAATTTTGGAAATTTTTAATATTGATTTAATGTCAACTCTTTTTTGTAAACACTCACTTTATGACCGCTTTTTGTTGAAATAGGGTTCATTTTCATCACCAACTCAAAATACTGTTAAATATCAAACATCTATGTGAAACATATTGAAATACAAAACCAATAATTCGTACATATAAATTATTTTATAGTTTACAAACACGAGGCAACGAAACCTTGGAAGATCATTCTTGTGGTTCTGAAAAGAACCTTTCAAAATTCACCGGATGAACAACTGCAAGAATACCAGGGTCGGAGAGTAAGACTTGACCTTCATATTGCTAATCAGAAGCCTTTTTAACAAATCTAAACTATCGAGAACAAAAATAAACTAAAAATATTTCTAAAGATGTTCGAAAAGACTACCATTATTTGCTATACATAAATTACACCTCTTTAAAATCGCATTTACTGCTTTCCTAGTAGAACGTCCGTCATTAGGGGCTATTCTGTAACTTATTAACAGGCTGTTAAAATTTAAGGGTACGTTAAAATTCAAAATAGAGTCTTGTGATTCGCTGTTACTACGATAACCGTACACTTTTTATTTAATCACAGACATACACTTTATTTGCACCGCCTACTCTAATCTGATTTTTATTTGCTCACCGTATATAATTTGCATTTGTCAATAAACCTTTGTTTCCTTGGCCAACCATATTAACAATTTTGAAAGAGAAAAACTGCCGTATCTCCGTCGTTTTTTTAAGTAACCATATAGTTGAAAAGGTAAAAAAAGGCCTTTCTTTTTCATCCATAGCCTACTATGGTTTCCATTAAAAAAAACTGATGTTTATGTCATAACTGAAAAATAAGAGCTTATATGGAAAATTTAGTTCGACTGCTTAATTAAGAACATAATTCTGCACGACTTTTGTTTTTGCAACTTTTCTCTAAAATCAAGAATAACAGAGCTATATAAGCCGACCTGGATAGTCGTGGGGTGAACCCTGCCAATTTAGTTATAAGAGCAAATTGAAAGTGCTAATCTTTAATTTTATATTTAAATTTTTCCCTGCTACCATCGGAAAAATATAGGGTTCCGGACCCGTTTTTCTTGAGAGCAAGAAAAAAAAAGAAATACTGTGATTTAATCGGAGGATCGGGGTTCTTCTGAGCTCCAAAGTTGTGGAAAGTGCAATAATTGAACGAAAGTTAAGTACTTAATTATAATTAAAAGACATGAGTAAGAATTAATTAAGTATATTAGGGAAGAAACAAAAATGTATGTAATAGCTTGATACATAAGGTGAATCGAATGAACAAACATATTGTACAATTTAATTCCTACCTTTAGTAGGCGACTAGGAACCTTTGCTGGGACTTCTCTCGACCTCTAGATTTTCTTTTCTTCAAGGGTTAAAAATCGAATTCGCCTTGGGGCTCTCAGGGTGTGAACTCACCACCGAAATTATTAGGAGTAATTTATAATAATAATCTTATTTTGATGGTAATAAATTTTATCAATCACTCGAGTTTAACTTTTTGGGGAAGAACCCTTCTGATTTCAGAAAAAGCTAGATGAAGACTAAAGATTTTGAATTCTTCACTGACCGCGACAACCCCTTATTTATATTAAAATTTCGCGCGATTGCTGCAATGTGCTGCCACCTAGCACCTACCTAAATTCCCTTTTTGATCCCGTTTATTTAAGTCACTCAAGTAACTTAAGTTGCCTATCCTACAGGGTAGTAATTCGATATTTTTAAAATCTGATTGATCATTTTCTAACGCGCGGAGTTATAATCGCACGTGTCGATTGGTAATTACGCTAATATTTATCTTAGACGTATCTGATTTTTTACTTAACTTAATTGCTAAATGCCGAAAACATTTCTTTTCGCGCTTGTACTTTTATAGATTATTTATTATATTGGAACCGTCTGGAATACCACTTAAGTTAATGCTAAATGTCGAAATCATTTCTTTTCGCGCTTGTCGGGATTATTTATAAGTTTTGGAACTATCTAGAATAGCACTTAAGTTAATGACAACATGTTTAGACTGGGGATTTCTTTTCGATATTGGCAAGCCATTTTGAACGTCGAATTCTTGCGTATAATTATAAAGAAATGTTGATACATTCTGATTTTCCGACTGTTTACATCCCTTCCCCCTTAGTAAAAGAATTGACCCTTATGGTCAATTCCTTTTAAAATGGTCGAGAGGTCTCTTCAGAAGTTCCTTTACAATGTATCAATGTAACAATATAAGGGAATTACAGAAATTAAATTTAAACATTTCCATAATGTAATAAAGGTTAGAGTTTATGTTATCCGATTGTAGTACGTACATATAGGGACACACACAAAACACAATGAGGATACCAAGAAGTTCGGTAAGAGTTAAGGCGCTTTCAAAGTCACTCTGTTATCATCTACTTCCTTTAAGTCCACTCTACCATCTCGTTCGTCCTGCATTGCTAGCTGTCCTTTCAGATGCAAATTCTCCGACAGTCCCATGAGCAGTCCTTAGTTTATAGGGAATAACCATCCTTTCTGGCGTAGTGGCGGTTTCCCTTGTTTGTGTGGGACCTCATCGGGTGTTGGTGGTCATTGATTTTATGATGCCCTTTTTTTTCTGATGGTGGACTCCCATGCAGCATTACATACAACAAAAGAGCAGTATCAGCGAAATACTAATTTAGGGGTACCTTTTCGGATTATAATCATATTATTACATTCGAGGTTAGTCCTTATGTATTAACAACATACAATTAAGTGCCTACATACTAATAAAATAGGTATAGAGAATCAAAAAATGTCTAGTAACAATAATTATATATAATAATTCTAGGACCTAGTGAAAAACAATTTTAATTCGTGCCCAAATGGCAAATTATTGTTTTATAATATTTTATATTTAAAATACAAGAGATTAAAATTTTCAGGAAAACGAAGAGAAAAAGAAAAATCTTAAATACGTAGCATAGCTAATGGTATACTTATGGATGCAATTCTGTAAGTATGCTTTATCTGGGGTGTTCCCCTGCATGTATAGATTGTAGTAGGGTTTATGCTATGGAATAATAGGTCTTCGTGTTAGTTGTCCCAGGGTCGTATAATATATAAATATAGATACATTCGTCCTTTCGAGGGGGATCGAACTGGGTTTATTCCGGATAGAAATGTCGTACTCTATCTCTGAGCTTCACTCTCCTCGACGTTCGTCATACGGACCGCCGCCTGAACATCTGTCCAGGGACCACTGATGAATATTTCTCTTTCGTTGGAATGGGGAAGGCGATTGCTTGCCTCCCAGATAATTTCTTTGAAATTCATTAAGATGGCTACTAATGGTGGCGGTCCGTCCCACAGTTCCACTAGTTCTTCCGGAAGAACCATTTTTAGTGAGATCGTTTTTTCAAACCTCGGGCCCTGACAATCGTTGTGGTATCTTAGGTCCTTCCCATACGTATCGATCACACGCAGGATCTTCTGGACGGCGTGGTGAACCTCCGAGGTGGTTCCATCAATTATAATGAGTCGGGGGTCCTCTTCCGGTGTCCATGGGCTTATCCAAACCCCGGCCCCAGTGTCCCTCCGAATCCGTTTGAGCTGGTGTCTGCAGGCTCCTACGACTACCGATGCCTTATGATCCGCTAAGAGTAGTCGGATACAATTGTCGTTGTCCAGGTCATACATCTTGAATATTGAAAATATTATTTCTTTTAATTTATCCCTTACCCAGGCATGCATTTTTCCTGACCCCGTTTTTTTTTCCTTTTATTATACATATCTATAATATATTGCGAACCTTAAAGTAATACAATATATAGTGTTGATATAAAACCTACATTAACAAACAAGGAATCGAAGACTACGCAATATTAATCTTAATAAGTAAATATATATATATTTTTTTTGTAACCCTAGGACAAACCCTAAAGCTTCTTTCTTAAAAGTAAATATATATATAAAGTAACATTCTTCTCCTCTCCTCTTTACTGTTCTCTTAAATTAACATATAAAAGTCTTTATATTCCTTGCCATATTACACTCTTTATTTTACAAGTCATCATTTTGTCTCCAATCTCTGTTTGTCTTGTAACCTTCCAAGGTTGGGTATAGTTTATTTGGCTTATTCACTTCAGCGTCTAGTTCGGGCAGTTCATTTTGATTCCCAATCACTACGACCTCACTGGTATTTCCGCTTTTCACGTTCATTAGTTCAATTTCTTCCGGATCCTTTGTTTTCTTCTTTAACTCTTTTGTATGGTGGCGGTGCACCCAGAACATGGTAATGCTATCCAGTATAGCTCCGATCAATTTAAAACTCCAACAAAAAATCTCATGCAGCATGATTCCATGTATCAACGTATCTATTAAGAATTTAATTGCTTTTCCGATAATATATAATCCCATTACGCCGGATGTGACGGTCCCTAACGTAGTGAGCCATAAATAGATTGAACTCCAGGCCTTTGATAACCATGACTTTATTGTGTTTTCATCGATTAGTTGATCTAGAGTCGTTCCTTGTCTAACGGTTGATATACCTATCATTCCTCTCGTAAAGATTCCCTCGACTGCTTGTCTTTCGGATGGTAATATCAGGTGTTGTAATTTTTCCATGTCTTCTCTAGAGTATAATCCTCCAGTGAATAGATTATTCGGATTCACGTAAGTCCATTGGTGATCATTTGAAGGTTCCAGAATCTGGGGATTAGGTATTTCATGTACTCCTTGGGCATACTTATACCATTTTTCGTTAAGTTTATAAGCCCAATACAGGAATGGGTTGCATCCTGTTTCTGTCCCAAATTTCTGTAAGACATGATTTCTTGGTGTCATAAACATAGTCTTATTATCGTGTTCTACCGGTAGTTCTTTGTAACACCTTTCAGTACGCCTTACTGACACTTCTACTGGTAGGCATTGGATGATATGGACGATTTCTCCGTAGTTGACAGCTGTGTATCCGGGATGTAGGAAGGGCTGTAGTGAAAGTTGAAGACTTTCTTTGTTTCTTAACCCTTCTTACTTTAGTAGCGTATATTTAGTGGGAAATTTAACCAAGCATGTTAAACAAAATGAAATTTAGATAATTTAGAAAAAACTAAGGTAACGTAACGTAATTCGCTGCCACCACCGGATTTTTACGGGAATTCCGGGCCCTATTATGCTTAATTAAATTACCTGGCCGATTAATAACGCTTCGGAAGTGAGTCCTTGGGCTGCAACTGTGCAAGCGCGCAATATGACCGCAATCCACCCTAATAGAAATCAAAGACATGGACTAGCTTAAGATAGGGTATATTGATTAAGATAAAAAAAATAGTACATCTTTGGTTTCCCTCGGAGGGCGTCACAACGTTGAATTAATGGCAAGTATCAATCGAGGTGGATCCCAGCAGCAGAGAGGACTCGATCAGCTTTTAATTCCCTTTTGAATTTGGGGGGGCTGGAAGGTCGGCTGGACTCTCTTTTGGGGGTGGACTCGGCCAGAGGGATTCTTGGGCCGTCGCACTCACCCACACCAATAAGTTTAGACACTTGACTCGCGTTCTAATAGATTTGCGTTAATTTAAGTAAAAGTTTCCGGGACGTAAAGAGAATACTAATTGAGAGGGACAATAAATTATTGGAGAATTTTGATAAAAATTTTGAATGTCACAAAGGGAAACACGACTGTTCGCGAAGTTGACTTGGTGAACATTCATTAATTTTTCTAAAACTCCTCTCCCCCTCGGGCCATTGTTTACAAATTCAAAATCCTCCCTCTCTTAAATTTTTCCCTCGAGACATGCTGCGCTCTCGTGGCGAGCCGTTTAACTTTTGTTTAAGACGCAAATTTTGATCATCGAAGGGACTCGGGTTGCCTTAAGTTAAGGTGGTCTTTTGTCCGCTTTTCGATCAGCGTTTATCGGCCCACGTAGGCGTCCGCTCTTTGGTCTCACGCGATACTTGCCGGGATGTTTATTTTACGGTAATCTTAATAGGCTTTATTTAGGAGGGCTTCTTATGTTGAGACTAACTCGCCTCCAAGGCCTGGGAATGTTTATATTAAGATTAATTTTGAAATTCTTCAACGGATAAGGTAGAAGTAACTGATTTTAGTTTAATAAATTTGAATTCAAATTTCCGGCCGTTTATAGGGAACTTGCATTTTTGCGAATGCAAACGCTTCTGGTGCTATTTTGCTAGTGTTTGTAGGTTCCTTAGGACTTGTTGTTCTAGCGCGCATTTATGGGCAATCACATCTGCATACAAAGCAGAAACTTGTCCTTGAATATGCCCTTCTACAAACACCACTTTTGCATTGGTGTAAGCAGTAGGGTCCATATTTAGAACATTGACTGCTGACTTTTTAAAGTAGAACCTTCCACTTTCCAATGGTTTCACCATGAAGAACTTTGGATGATCGGTTTCATACGAAGATTGTCCACAAATCATTGTCGATCTAGAGACTGGCATAGCGAAGACTGTATCTCCTCTGTCTACCGAATAAATAACGGTCTTTTGTTCCCTCGGAATATCACCACTAGGTGCGAGTTTCTCGGCTGGACCTTCATACAGTACAACCAATTTCTCTCTGGTGTCTTTGCGACACCAAGGGCGCCCAGGCGCCAGCCCATAACCCATTGAGAAATGGCCAGCGGACCCCCGCCCGGCACGGTACATCCGCTGTCCACCAGCTATGACACTGCCACTAGGAGGCCAACGCCTATGAGGGGGACCGGCCGGGACCGGTGGGCTCCCCCTCCCCCTAGCACTCATGTCAGCAAGGTTTCCCTAGCTACGTTTGATGAGTAACCGTCGAGAACGCTTACGCGAATCTCTACCACACATCTAATACTAACCCCAGCATCCATTACCCATACACGTATACCCGCGTGTATGGGAAAGGGCAGCTAGGCAGGTTAGTTTTAAGGGTAACAGGCGCGTGGTCTGCATCGGTTCTCGTCTCGGATCCTAGGCTTCAGCACAACGGGGTCCGACACCTCAAACGATGGCTACCTACAACTCATCTCGGATACTAGTGCCCCGTGCTATCGGCCCGACACCTCAAGCGACTGAGCCGCCGTCACTTCTGCCAAAAGTGACATCCGGTTACCCGGCTTCACACAGTACAGTATACTTCTTTTCAGAACACTGAGAGTTTTCTACGTGATCATTGTATCCCTCCTGGCAGTATAATTTCATTTTCTCCGGTCCTCGCCGGTGAATAGCGTTGATATAGCGAAATTTCCAAGGCTGCTTGCACGATCACACTATCCCAACGTCCTTTATGGTCTTCATATGAACTACCTTGGCAGCTACTTTCTCCAGTCATTCTTCCTGTCATCAAAACCGTTGCGTGTGTTGTTCCGTTAATAACTAAATGATCTATGTTCTTTCCATAGAAATTCAAGAGGCTTCGAGTTAAATGCATCTCTTGGCATCTTGTACGACCTATTGGGTGTATATAAGTAGCTAATCCATTTAACGTAGCAGACATGCGAGAGTGCATACCACAATGGGATATTAATCTGGTTACATGAATTTTGCATTGGATTATTGATAACATCTCTATTTCATTTACTTGAAGTAGTTGTATTTCCTCACGTGACGATACAATTTGTGTTGGAGGAGTTTTACATTTCCCAATGTCAGTTAAGCTGAAACTGGTTAGATTCATCCTTTGATTCTGGCAATCATATGCGATTATCGCTAGAGCTGGTTCGACTAGGAGGATGGCTGCGAAGAATGTTATTATATTACGCCGCGTCATTTTGAAGACTTGGTTTTCCTTGCACGTTTTTGTTATTATTTTTTTACACACTTGTCCTTCACAAGGTGATTTTATAAGTTTATATGTAAAGTTTGTTTAATCACTAATATTTAGTCCTTTTAGTAACTGTTTTTTTTTTATCTAACTTACTATCCCTATGTTACAACAATTTTGAGAAAAGAAGAATGTTATTTGGCATTTGCCTTTCTCAAATTCAATAACAATTTGAATGATTGCAGAAAAAAAAAACAGATCGTTTATGAAATTTTGATATTACTCTCTCATTAGCGCTGCAAAAGAAATTAAATTTCTGATTAACAAAAGGTATCGATAACGAGTGTTTAAAACTGAAATAACAAAAAAAATTATTATTATTTTTTTTTCTTCTTTATATTAGAGGGCTTGAATGAGACTTAAAAAAATAAAAATACTTATCACGTATATGACATTCGTGGAACTAAATGCTTTGAATCTGTTTGAACCTTTTAAGTTTTCACGTGTTTAGTCACAAGTGGAGATCTCAGCGTCCATAAAAAATAATAACAAAAGAAGAATAAATAAAAAGTTCGATCCGAAACACCGCTCCGTTCTCTTCTTGGATTTTCTTCTAGTAAAATCCGCAACATAAAATTTGGTCCTTCGAACCGGATCTTCCTAGCAGTTCGCAAATCCTCCAACAAGACTTTGAACGCTTTCTGCAACTTATAAATTTGGTAAAGGTGAGAAGTTTTCAATTTTGACAACATGACCACGACAACCTTGATCAAACGTCAACATGAAATTTTTGACCGTATTTCGGCTTTACCTCATCAAATCAAGGATAAAATCGACACCAAATCCCTTTCGAGATCCGACAAATTAATCGATATTAGCTGTGCTTCCCTCAACAAACATTGGGAGAAGTTTTGTAACAAGCATGAAGCTTTGGTATTAGAAAAAGGCATCGGTAACACAGAATATTACGTCAACAATTTCTTCTCTGAATGCGAATTGGTTTACCTTACAAGTTTGACGCTCCTAGAGGAACTCCGTCCGTTGTCAGAGTCAAATATGACAGCTCCTGTCAATTTAAATCCTACTACTCCGAGAGAAATGTTACCTCCACTTCCAAAAGTGTCTCTGCCTGAATTCTCCGGTTCATATTTAGAATGGGAATCATTTCGCGATGTATTCGAAGGAATGGTACTTAATCGGGAGGATGTTAGCCAAGTACAGAAATTACTCCTGTTAAAGAGCGCTCTGAAGGGTGAAGCAGCTTTACTGGTAAGAAACATTGCAAGTACATCAGCGAACTTCGAGGGTGCTTGGAAAGCTGTGTGCGCCCGTTACACAAACGAACGCCTCCTGGTTAATGCTCATTTATCAGCCCTTTTCGATCTGCCAACGTTTTCCCAAGTATCTGCCCAGGAAATGCGAATTCTTCTTGATCGAGTACGCGAAGAACTCCGTGCTCTTCATCAATTAGCACGACCCGTTGAACATTGGGATGACATCATAGTATTCATGATCATTCGCCGCCTTGACCCCATTTCTCGTAGAGAATGGGAATTGCATCTAACTGCTTTTGACGCTCAAAGCAAGTTAGCTGATCCGAATTATGTACCATTGCAACCAACTTTTAAACAAGTAGAGAATTTCCTTGAATCCAGAATCCGTGCTTATGAAATGTCCACTCCGGGTGCTACGACTGTCGCCGTCTCCAGCCCAAACTCACGCAAGCCTCCAAGCCACCGTTCTCATCAAGCTTTGGTTCTATTGAAATAAATAATTTCAAATTATTTTTCGTCACTGTATGCAATGTGTAGTTACGGACTTTTGTTTTTAATACACATAAAAATAATTGAAGTAGAGAAAGTTTTGTAAAAAGTCAAGTTCATATAATTTTGTACTACAACTTATTCAAGAATATATTAATTTGTGTACCCAGAAGAGAGTTTTATTCAACCTGCGTTAACTCAATAGTTCGAAAAGGTTACGGGCCCAGAGCTACGCATTTGAAGTAAAATCGTGATTTTCCCTGTCTTCTGGAAGATTCTGAATAAGTTTGAAGCGGATTCCTGTTCGTGAACACAATGGCCGACCAGATGGATTTTCGAAACTTGACCAAATTCGACGGATCTAATTTTCAAATGTGGAAATTTCAAATGAATGCAATTTTTATTTCGAATGATCTGCTTGAAATCGTAAATGGCACAGATGTGAAGCCAAATGAAAGTGCTACAGAAGGTGCGCAAACTCAGTGGAAGAAACGTAACGCCAAAGCTATGTACGTAATCTCTTCTTCGATGGAATACTCACAATTGGAGTATCTTATTACCTGTGAATCGGCAGCAGAAATGTGGGCAAAGCTTCGCGCATTATATGAGCAACAGAGTGAGTCCAATAAATTATTATTAATGAGTAGATTTCATGATTACAAAATGTCTCATAATGATTCCGTTGCTCAACACGTTGCCAAAATTGAAAACATGGCTAGACAACTAAAAGATCTTGGAGAAAATATCTCAGAATTAACTTTAATGGCCAAAATTTTAGGCAGTTTACCTGCAAAGTATAATCATTTTATTACGGCTTGGGATAGCGTTGATCCGACACACCAAACTTCAAAAAATTTAATTCAGCGTTTATTAAAGGAAGAAAGTCGTATGACAACTACAGATGAAATGACAAATGCGTTATCTGCCATGAGTGTCAATGATAGAAATAAACGTAAAATAACAGGTCAGTCGCAACAGAGAAAAGAGTTCGAGTGCTTTTACTGTCATAAGAAAGGGCATATTTCAAAGAATTGTCGCAAAAGGAAGCACGATCAACTGAATAAAAAAGGACATAATTTAAGCAATGCCAATGTCAGTGCGTTTGCTGCCTTCACATTCTCTGATAACTATTTTCGTAATTTGGACGTTGAAGATGTTTGGTTGACTGACAGCGGGGCATCGCAGCATATGACATTTAGAAGAGAATGGTACCACGAGTTTTTTCCATGCTCCGGTGAATTCGTCAAATTAGGAGATAATGCGTTGTGTGAGGTCAAAGGACGTGGCACAATTCTTATTGAAAGGAAAGTAAATGACAGATGGCTTCCTGGAAAACTGGAGGATGTTATGTATATCCCCACGTTAAGAAAGAATTTATTCTCTGTTGGAGCTTGTACTGATAAGAACTTCAACATTGTTTTCAAAAATGAAGTAGTAAATATCTTATCGGGAAATTCCTTGATGGCCACAGGTATTAAACAAGAAAATCAACTTTATCGAATGTTATTCAAAGTTATGACACACCATGAGGCGAGTGTAGCAGCAAAAGGCACCCTGAAATTATGGCATGACCGTTTAGGTCATATTAATTGCAAAACTATATTGGAGATGACAAAACAAGGCGCCGTAGAAGGAATTCAAGTATCAGAAAAAGAAGATTTCTTCTGTGAAGCTTGTCAATATGGCAAGCAGCACCGTCCGAGTTTCCGAAGAAATCAAGAGCGAAGGGATTTCAAGTCTGGTGAATTTATTCATACCGATCTATGTGGACCGATGCCGGAACAATCCATGGGAGGAGCAAGGTTTTATGTCATTTTTAAAGATGAAAAGTCTAGTTTCTCACACGTTTATTTTCTCAAAAATAAGTCGGATACTTTAGAAAAATTCAAGGAGTTTGATCAAATTATTTTTAACAAATTCGGACATCATATCAAAGCAGTTCGAATGGATAACGGTACAGAGTATTGTAATCAAGAGATGAAGGAATATTTTTCAAAATACGGTATTACTTTTGAATTCACATCTCCTTATTCTCCAGAGCAGAACGGACGTGCTGAAAGAGAACACCGTACAATTATGGAAAAGGTTCGCTCTATGCTTCACGCAAAAGGACTTCCTAAATTCCTTTGGGCAGAAGCTGTAAACACGGCGATTTATATATTAAATCGCACGATATCGTCACAAACGAAATCCATAACGCCTTATGAACAGTGGACTGGAAGAAAACCCAATATATCTCACGTTAAAATTTTTGGATCTACTGCCTACTTACACATTCCAAAGGGCCAAAGAAAGAAGCTTGATGTAAAGTCAAGAAAATTTATCTTCGTTGGATATGAAGGAGATTCCATGAACTACAGGTTATGTGATTTACACACCAAGAAAGTTTTTGTATCAAAAGCAGTAGTTTTTAATGAACATGACATTGAGTCTTCATCAGTCAAGTCGACATTTTCAGAAAACAGAAATTATTTTGATGCAGGACAAGAATTCAAGAAATTGGTATCTAATCAAGAGGTTCAAGAAATTCAAGAAACACAACAAGCCCAAGAAGCTCAAGATATTGAAGAGAAAGGTTCGCATCGTCTTGATACGTTGGATAAGCGGCATGAACTTCAATCGGAACAAGAACAAGAAACAGGACCAACATTGAGAGATCGCTCAACATTAAAAAGGCCTTCTCGTTATGAAGCAAACTTCGTCACTTACGATGAACCTGCAACATTCAATGAAGCTTTATCAGGTAAAGACTCGACCAAGTGGAAACAAGCAATTCAAGAAGAACTCGACGCACACAAGAAAAATGGAACCTGGTCTTTCACTACCTTACCTTTCAGTCGAAAACCCATTGGATGTAAATGGGTGTTCAAAGTAAAACAAGCGCCATCCGAAAATACTCCAATTTTCAAGGCTCGTTTATGTGCAAAGGGCTTTTCACAAAAAGAAGGAGTCGACTACAACGAAATCTTCTCTCCTGTTATACGCTACGACTCTAAAAGGGTTTTATTAGCCATTGCAGCTGAACGTAATTTAAAGATAGCTCAATTCGACGTGAAGACTCCCTTTTTATATGGAGAGTTAAAAGAGGATGTTTATATGCAAATTCCTGAAGGTGTTGAGGTAGATGACGGCATGGTATGTAAATTAAAAAAGTCATTATATGGACTGAAACAGTCTCCCAGGATTTGGAATAAGAAATTTGATGATTTTCTTAAAAAGTTTCGCTTTCAACAAAGTGCTGTTGATAAGTGCGTGTATATCGGCAATTTTAATGTCGGGACTATATATTTAGCTTTGTATGTTGTTGACGGTTTAATTTTTAGTGAGTTTGAGGAAGCGCTTAATATAGTAATTGCAGCTCTAAAAGAATCATTTGAAATTAAATTAGGCAATGCATCATATTTTGTTGGTTTAGAAATTGAACGCAATTTTGAAACGGGTTCAATTTTTATTCATCAGTCTGCCTATATCGAGCGTATCCTTGCACGTTTTAATATGTCAAACGTTAAGTTTAATTCTGTTCCAGTAGATCATAATGTTTTTATTTGTAAGAATTCAGAAATCGAGGAGGAATCATGTAATGTGCCATATCGAGAAGCTGTCGGAAGTCTTATGTTTCTAGCCATGGTGAGCAGACCTGATATTGCGTATGCCGTTGGAGTTGCAAGTCGTCATTTGACAAATTTTAATCAACAACATTGGCAGGCTGTGAAACGAATTTTTAAGTACCTGGCAGGAACAAAAGACCTCGGTATACTTTATATTAGCAGTGGGAGCAATGAGCCAATTTTTGGATTTTCGGATTCAGACTATGCGGGTGACGTAGATACACGCCGATCTACATCTGGCTACATATTTTTGTTAGCGAATGGTCCCATTACATGGACATCTCAGCGTCAACGAATGGTTAGTCTTAGCACGACAGAAGCTGAGTACGTGGCAGCTAGTTTATCGAGCAAAGAGGCTGTATGGCTAAGGCAATTACTTAGAGATTTAAAATATTCTTGTGAAAACGCAACAAAAATTCATGTCGATAACCAGAGTGCTATTCGCTTAATCAAAAACCCCGAATTTCACAAACGAAGTAAACATATTGATATAAGATATCATTTCGTTCGTGAAAAATATCAAAATTTCGAGATTGAAATTGTTTATGTGTCCTCAGAAAATCAGTTGGCAGATATACTAACAAAACCTTTGCCACGTGATCGTTTTCAAAAACTTTGTAAAAGTCTAGGTTTGCAAAAGATGGTACAAAAATAATTTGAATTTAGTGGGAGTATTGAAATAAATAATTTCAAATTATTTTTCGTCACTGTATGCAATGTGTAGTTACGGACTTTTGTTTTTAATACACATAAAAATAATTGAAGTAGAGAAAGTTTTGTAAAAAGTCAAGTTCATATAATTTTGTACTACAACTTATTCAAGAATATATTAATTTGTGTACCCAGAAGAGAGTTTTATTCAACCTGCGTTAACTCAATAGTTCGAAAAGGTTCAACGCAAAACAACGTGTTCTTTTTGCGGAAATGAACATTCCAATTTTTCCTGTGAAGCCTTTCGCAGAAAGAATTCACAAGATCGGCTTTCCGAAGTTAGAAGACTACATCTGTGCTTCAACTGTCTAGGTCAGCATCCAAAACGAGATTGTAAGTCCAAAAAGACCTGCCTCACGTGTAAGCAAGATCATAATTCACTATTGCACGACTCGATCCAAACGTATCCCAACGTATCGAAATTGGGTTCGCCTTTGCCATGTGCTGTTAAGTTCGATAGTACCAAATCCGTACATTCATGTTTCGCGAGTGATGGTGTTTCGCAGTCAGTCGCATTGCTGGCGACTGCTCTGGTGACTGTCGTTTCACCGGTAGGCGAACGCGTCCAAACGCGCGCGCTTTTAGACTCTGGATCTGAAGTGACTTTCATAGCCGAACATATTGTTCAGCGTTTACAATTAACCCGACAACGTTCCTCCGTTCGTGTTGTTGGAGTTGGTGCATCCGCTTCCGTTTCTGCTTCTTCAGTCACCAAAGTGTCTTTCGAATCTCAACTCGAAGCAGAGACTCATACTGTGAACGCTTACGTTTTGCCGCGATTAAGTGGTCGCATTCCTTCACGAACTGTTTTGCCCATAGATCCTTCATTATTGAATGGACTTCAGTTAGCAGACCCTAGTTATTATCAAGATCAGAAGATCGGACTCCTCCTTGGGGCCGATATCTTCAGTTCTTTGCTCCGTCCTGGAATTCACGTAATTCCAAATTCCAAAGTTGTGGCCCTTAATACCTCTTTGGGTTGGGTACTAACGGGCACTTTGAACAGTTCAGTTAGTTCTTCAGTGTCTTCACTCCATTGCTGCATCCAAGATAATTTAAACAACACACTGCGTCAGTTTTGGGAAATAGAAGAGATCCCCTTGAACATTCACGAACTCTCCCCAGAAGAGCAGGTTTGTGATCAACACTTTTCAGATACATATCGCCGCGATGAAAGTGGACGCTTCATCGTTCGACTACCGCATCGTGCTGAAATCTCAGACGGTGACAACCGAAATCAAGCAGTTCGGTCACTGTTCGCGCTTGAACGTCGTTTCTCAGGTGATAATCAACTGCAACTGAAATATGCAGAATTCATGCAGCAGTACGAGTCAATGGGACATATGGAAATAACTGAAACTTCTCCTACCTCCCCATGCTGGTATCTTCCTCATCATGCCGTTGTACAACAAGGACTACAAGGAAGTAAGTTACGTGTTGTGTTTGATGCCTCTCGAAAGAACACACAAGGTCATGCTCTCAATCAAGCTTTGCTTCCAGGCCCTGCTCTGCAAAATGATCTCACGCTTGTACTGACGCGTTGGCGTAATCATAAATTTGTTTTTTGTGCAGACATCGTGAAAATGTTTCGACAAATTCTCGTTGATCCTGCCGACAGGGACCTACAACGCATTGTCTGGCGCAACAGTTCGTCAGAGTCCGTTTGCGATTATCGACTCAACACAGTAACCTACGGTACCGCTTGTGCTCCATTTCTTGCAATTCGCGTCTTACGTGAACTTGCAAATCTCGAAGGTGAACGATTTCCTTTTGGCGCTGAATGCCTCATTCATGAAACGTACGTAGATGACATATTATCAGGTGCTGAATCACTTGCTGAAGCAGTCATGAGACGAGATGAATTGATTCAACTTCTGGCATGCGGTCAGTTTGAGTTGAGCAAGTGGTCTGCAAATCATCCTATATTACTCCATCACGTCTCCAGAGAATCAAATACTCTTTCAGGTTCTGTTGAACTTCCCGATTTTACTAAGATGCTGGGCATATTCTGGGATCCAAAGTCTGATGAATTCCATTTCAAGCAACGTGCACCTTTGCAGACACCAGAGAATACGAAGCGCTCAGTACTCTCTCAAGTTGCGCAATTATTCGATCCGTTAGGTTGGATATCTCCTGTTATCGTGTCAGCAAAGATTTTGCTTCAGGACTTGTGGCTTAGCGGAAATGACTGGGATGAACCTCTTGACTTTCAGTTTCAACAGCGATGGTCAAAATTCCAGAAAGGATTATCTTATTTAAAAGATATCAAATTTTCCCGATGGACCGGATTGAGCAAAAATATGCGAGCCGAGGTGCATGGCTTCGCTGATGCGTCCACCAGAGCCTATGCTGCAGTTATCTATCTTCATGTCATCGATACAGAAGAGTCAATCCACACGACACTCCTGATTGCAAAAACTAAAGTGTCTCCGGTAAAACCGTTTCTGTGCCGCGTCTGGAACTTTGCGCCGCGCAACTCCTCGTTCGACTCTTGCTTCACTTACGTCGTATAAAATTGTTTTCCTCATTTCCATGTTTTGCTTGGACTGATAGTATGGTTGTTTTAGCTTGGATTCGCGGTCATCCAAGCCGATGGAAAACTTTCGTCGCAAATAGAGTATCATACATCCAGACATCGTTGCCTGGATTGGTGTGGCGTCACGTGCCGAGTGCTGACAACCCCGCGGATATCGCATCACGTGGCATGTCTCCACAAGAACTCTCGACTTCACATTTGTGGCTATCTGGACCCCAATGGCTCTCCAAGACTTCGTTAAATTGGCCATCCCAAATAAGGGAAGTTCCCGCTTCACCAGGTGAAGAAGCTTCTTCTACTCGCGCACATTCCCTACACGGGCAACTAGAAAATGTAAATTTTGATTTACTTTCTCGTTATTCATCACTATCTCGCACACTCCGAGTAACTGTATATTGTGTTCGATTCGTAAATCTCTGCCGTAAAAAACTCAATTTTTCTAACTTTATCACACCGAGTGAAATCGCAGATGCTAGAACGCGCCTCATAAGATTTGTTCAAAATTTATCATTTGTTAAAGAAATTACAGCATTAATTAATTCACAGCCAGTTTCTTGTTCATCGTCTATTCATAATTTGAATCCTTTTCTTGATGAACATCAAGTACTACGTGTAGGTGGACGTCTTGAAAATGCTAAGTTGCCCCGATCCGAAAAGCACCCCCCGATTTTGCCTAAATCCTCGCCTTTAAGCCTGCTGTTTGTTCGATATGCTCATCAATCAGTTTTACATGGTGGACTGGCACTCACCATTAGCTTCTTGCAGAAGCATGTGTGGATTATTCGAGGACGAGCATTGGTCAAACAGGTACTCCGAAATTGTGTGCTTTGTAGACGACAACGACCTACTCTCGGACATCAGCTAATGGGTCAGTTACCAGAAGTTCGAGTCACACCAAGTCGTCCATTTCTTCGTTCTGGTGTAGACTACGCAGGACCCATAAGATATCGTACCTCTGCTGGTCGTGGACAACGAGCACATAAGGCCTATATTGCACTCTTCGTGTGTCTTAGCACAAAGGCGATTCATATCGAGGCCGTTAGCGACCTCACCACTAATGCTTTCTTAGCTGCTTTTCGCAGGTTTGTCGCTCGCCGAGGAATATGCGCTGAATTATGGTCAGATAATGGAACTACGTTTGTTGGAGCTGACGCAGAATTGAAAACACTCTTCCGTGAAAGTTCTGCTTACTACAGAGACGTCGCTTCTGAACTCGGTAACTCCGGAACTCATTGGCGCTTTATCCCACTATCATCTCCGCATTTTGGAGGTCTCTGGGAGGCCGGAGTAAAATCAACCAAAGGTCTGCTGCGAAAAGTAATCGGTGATCAGACTCCTACGTATGAAGAACTCTCAACCGTTCTGGCACAAGTCGAAGCCTGTTTGAACTCACGACCATTAGTACCACTCTCTTCAGATTCATCAGATCTCTCCGTATTGACCCCTGCTCATTTTTTGGTCGGGTCTTCTCTCCTGACGGTTCCTGAACCAGAAATTAACGACAAAACGACACATTTCACATCCAGATGGCAATTGGTACAACAACTGCAACAACATTTCTGGCGCAAGTGGTCTTTACAATACTTGCATCACCTGCAACAAAGATCCCGATGGCGCAACGTAAATAAGAACTTCAATCTTGGTCAGCTGGTCCTGATTCACAATCCGCAGTTACCACCAGGAAAATGGTCCCTTGGTCGTGTGACCGCACAACATCAAGGAGTGGATGGATTAGTTCGTGTAGTCACAGTGCGAACTGCTAAAGGAGAATTTCGACGCCCAATTACCCGACTTAGTCCACTACCAGTAGAACCATCCCATGAGAATGATTCGTCTATTAAGTAAATTTGACCGAAGCAGCTCCATCACAACTCACTTATCTTATGGTGGGCAGCTTTTACTGATGCGTTATCGTGTTCGTGTAATTTGTCACGTCGTTTACTTTTCTGTTATAATTCTAATTATGCGAGCTTCATTCTCCACATGTGATTTATAAATTCGAGTTATTTTCTCGCTTCGCTCGAAGGTGGGCAGTAATGTTTGAACCTTTTAAGTTTTCACGTGTTTAGTCACAAGTGGAGATCTCAGCGTCCATAAAAAATAATAACAAAAGAAGAATAAATAAAAAGTTCGATCCGAAACACCGCTCCGTTCTCTTCTTGGATTTTCTTCTATAGTCCATTTTTCCTGCAGAGAATAATACAGGTTCACACAGCTAAAATATCTATTAACGCAGCAGGAATTAAATTAGGAAACTGTAACACATTTTGTCTAAATTCGTGAGATGTACGCGATTGCGAAGTATACTATGAGTATGCATTTGAATGCCTGTGAAAATTAAAATGTAAGCGGTAAAAGCAGGATGAGAATTTCATTTCTAAAAATTCGGTGTTTTAACGACAGTAAACATTGTCCTTTTATTTATTTGGTAAGTTGCTGTTTTTTAAACAATCTGATTTATATTTAAGTGAGGGAAGTCAATTTTTATGTTGTTGTTCACTTTCATTATCATTTCTTTCTCTGATTGAGAAAGATGTTCTAATAAACGTTAAGTGCGTTTTAAAACGTAATGTCACTTTCCATATTTGCTATGCAAAACAATACCTCGTGTAGGAGCCATACCTGGTTGTTATACTTAACTTAAACAAATACTGCGAGTGAAATGAACTTAACAAGTGTAGTAATGAACGGCTAGAACTCTGGAAACTCAACAAATACTGTACGAAGACAAAGCGAAGACGATACTGTGGACCCTGTAGACGATACAAAGTAATCTGTCAAAGATGACAAATATATTAACTGACATTTACATTCCTGCTATCCTGCTATGAATTCGGCAAAATTTTTTCGCATCCGTTTGTCCTGTGTGTATAAGACCGGTAAACAACCAATCAAATGTAAATATTTTGAAATTCCCGCCAACCTATTATTCTCTGCAGGAAAAATGAACTATAGTAAAATCCGCAACATAAAATATTGTGTGGTTTCAATTTCTGTTTTAAACTCTTATTTTGTGTTTCCAAACATTCGTTTTCGATAAACAAAGTTTTAGGCATTACCCATGGTTGCGATTTTGCAGGTCCTTTACTCCTTGTTCCATAAGGATGTTCGGTAGAAGTACTTGGTATATTTAGTTCGTTTCCTTCATTCTCGAGATTTTCTTCCAATCTTCCACTATTTTTATTTGCAGCTTCTTCGAGGTCTTGTTCTTTTTCTCCTTCTTCTCCTCCTTCTTCTCCACTCTCTTCTTTTTCTTCTTCTCCTTCTGAACTACTATTTCTCACGAGATCTGGTAGTTCCTCGTTCTCAATTTCAGAATCTTCCTTGATTTCATTCCGCTCGTCTGGATTATAGTTGACTACTCGTCGCGCGAAGCTGTCATCATTCATAGACCTCGGTGTGCCTATCCAGGGTTCTACTTCGTCTGGTTGGCTTATCGCATGACCTGGTGCTTCGCCGAAGAGTGCTTTCTCCATTTCTTCTAGATTTCCTGGAATTCTGAAATCGTCTTCTGATTCTGTGTCTGATTCCTGATCGTCGGAATCCTCTTCTGAAACCTTCCTTCCTTCGTGTTGAGTCTTATTTCTATTATTATCCTCTTGACCACCTCCATACCACTTCAGTCTATTGACATGTACTGTTTGTTCCTCTCCACTACCAACTTTGGTAATTTTGTACGTAACTGAACCTAATTTTTCCATGATTCGGTAAGGTCCTTCCCACTTTTTACTTAGTTTTTTCGACAGACCTGGTTTCGCCATCGGGATGTATAATTAGACTTTATCGCCTAGTTGAAATTCAGTGGGTCTTGTTTTCTTGTTGTATTGTTTCTCCCGCTGCCCTGCCGATTTTCTGAGGTTTTGGCGAACGACTTCAAATGCCGAATTTAGTCTTGCGACTAGTTCAGATGCATAATTCTCACTGTAGTCGTATCGCTGTCTCGTAGATCTAAAAGTTTCGTCATTAGGTAGTCTCATGTCCCTTCCGTGGAGCAAAAAGTACGGAGTTTCTCTTGTAGAAGAGTGAACACTGGTTCTATACGCCATCAAGACGTAGGGTATCCACTTATCCCAATCACGTTGTGACTTTGAAATATAATGCGGCAATATATCCTTCAACACTCTATGCATTCTTTCTATCCTTCCGTTGCTTTGTGGATGGTAAGGAGTCGTCTGAATCTTTTTTATGCCTAAAAGTTTGCAAGTGGTTTTCATTAATCCCGACACGAAGTTTGTCCCTTGGTCAGTTAGTAATTTTTTTGGTGTTCCGTGTCTGACAACGATGTTTTCTACAAATGCTCGTGCTACGGTATCTGCTTTTTGATCCGGTAACGGTATGGCTTCCGGATATTTTGTAAAATGGTCTTGGAAAGTTAATATGTATTTGGTGTCTTCATCTGTAGTAACTAACGGTCCTACTATGTCCATGGCTGTTACTTCGAATGGATATGAAACCTCACAGAACGTTTGCAATGGAGCTGGTTTCTTATTTGTAGGTGTTTTACGGGCATTACACGAAGGGCAATTTCTGACGTAATATTTGACATCATCCTCCATTCCTTTCCAATACATCCGTTCTTGTAGCAATTTTAGTGTTTTTGGTATTCCCTGATGTCCGGTGTACGGTAAATCATGATGATCATGAATGCATTGGCGCACCAAATTTCTGGGAATAACAACTCTGTCTTCTCTTTTTTCACCACGTTTCACTCGAAAAATAACACCATCATCGTCGATATAATAAGGGTCTTCTATTTGCTCTTCTCGAATTTGTTGATGAAGTTTCTTCAACGTTTTATCTTTTCTTTGTTCTTTTCCTATCAACTCTTTATCCAAGTATGGTACAGGTGTATCTTTCGTGTTGATCTGATCGCTCTTCAAAATTGGGTGGATTTCGATTTCTTGCGGATCTACTTTTTTGATTTGTCTTGCCTCGTGTACTAGCATATCCTTTCTTCGATCTTTTTCTCTTGCTTTTCGTGCCCATTCTTGAAATTCTTCATATCCACGGAGTCTATCTTGCTCTAATTGCGAAAAGGTTCTGTTGTACTTATTTCCTGGTTCATCATCACTAAGAGTTTCGTCATGTGTATTGATTTTCACATTAACTTCGACTGGATTTACTGTTTTCCTTTCTTCTTTTCTTCCCGGCTGTAATTTATTATCACTTCTTAGCATATCATCTTTACGCCTTTTCTCAAGGTTTTCTTGCAGAACTAACTTTTCATTTGTTCTTCCTTCTTCATGTGCTAATTCGATAATTTCATTCGCTTTTCCTGTGTCTCGTCGTTGATTCCTATGCGTACTGCGGTCTAGCACTTTGTCATCCGTCGTTCGTTTCATCTTCTCTTGCTTGGAGTTACATTTTAGCTCTCTTGTAATTTCATTTCCTTCTTGATCTTCCTCGTACCTCGGCAACCGACTCATGGCATCAACATTGTTGTTCTTCCTACCTGGCTTATATTCTATCTTAAAATCGTATTCCGACAAGAGCAATGCCCATCGGGCTAATTTCGATGTAGGGTCCTTCAGAGAGAACAACCATTTTAATGGTCTATGATCCATGTAAATTGTAAATTTTGTCCCATAAAGGTAACATCTAAAATGCTTGATGGCCCAAACAACTGCTAAACACTCTTGCTGAGTCACGTCGTAATTCCGCTCCGCTTTGTTGAGTTGTCGGCTCGCGTAAGCTATAGGTCTTTCGTACTTACCATTCTTCTGGCTTAGCACTGCACCGATAGCTGTTCCAGAAGCGTCCGTTGCAAGGATGAATGGTTCCTCAAAGTTAGGGTACTTCAGGACTGGTGGACTGCACAACTTTTCCTTTAAGTATTCAAATGCGTCGTCTTGTTCCTGCGTCCATACCAACTCAACGTCCTTTTTCGTGAACGCTGTTAAGGGTATTGCCTTATGCGAGAATTCTGGGATAAATTTCCTAGGTACTAGGTACTAGGCGCATTGGCCAAACCAAATGGCATTCTTAGGCATTCGTAGTGACCATCAGGGGTTGAAAATGCTGTTTTCTCCCTATCTTTTGAGTCAACTTCTACCTGCCAATAGCCGATTGCCAGATCCAACGTGGAAAATAACTTTGCATTTCCTAGTTGATCTATAGTTTCTTGAAGGTTTGGTAATGGAAAGTAGTCTCGCTTGGTGATGGTATTCAGCGCTCTGTAGTCTATGCAGACGCGAATTTTATTCTCACCTTCTGCGGCTTTCTTCTTCACCATTATTACCGGTGCGCTCCAGGGCGAGGAGGATTCTTTGATCACTCCTTGCTCCAACATCTCTTCGATCGGTTTTGGAGTTCCTTCCGTTGACTAAACGGTACTCTATACGGCGCTTTGGTAATGGGCGGCACATCTTCTGTGATAATTCTGTGTTTCACTTCGTGTGTGCACCCCAACTTTACATCTTTCCCCATAAAGAGGTCACCGTAGTTTCGAACCAGGTTGAATAGCTTATCTTTTTCTTCCTTTCTTAGATGTTCCACTTCCAATTTTTCTAGAATTCCTAATCTTTTCAGGTCTACCTTGTTTATGGAGACGCGCTCCTTTCCTCTTCTTGGGATGTGTTCATGCACTTCAATTCTTTCACTATAGGCAACTACTGTATTTTTCCGTATTCTAACCGTTTCGCTGGTAACATTCATGATTCAAACTGGCACTTCCGGCCTGGCTTTAGAAATTGTGCGAGCCACTATAAGTCCATGGATGAGCAGATGAGCTGGTTCCAGCAATATATCCTGTGTAGGGTTGTACCTTCCCTGCACAGCAGTACGCAACATTTGACATCTAGGAGGAATGTCGGTCGCATTTTTAACGCGGACTTGACAGCTACCAACTATCCCGTCCTCCATCATTGGTAGTGATGGTGTTAATCTGCGATCCTCCTCCCTTAGAGTCTCCTTCTTTAATACGTTCCCATCGTTTCTACAGCTTCTAGGTGCTTTTTCCACTTCTTTACGTTTGTGTAACGTTTGATTCCTTTTAATATTCTCCTTCCGCATTTTGTTACCATTTTTTTCCTCGTTCATATTTTCTTGGTTTCGTTGCCTATCTTCTCGCAACTCCAAAGCATAAACTGAGATGCTTATTTCGGTTCCACCAAACACATCTTCTATTATTCTTCTAACTACCTTCCATTTCAACCTGTCCAATCCGCATCCTATCCTTGGCATCGCTAACTTTTGAACGCTGTACTGTAGACAGTGATCTCGTAAACTGATTAATGCCTTTTCTAAGAATTTGTAGGTGGGTTTGCCTTGGCTTCGACTTTTCGTCACAAGGTACAAGGTAGTAGATAAACCTGCTTTGTCCATTTAACAAGCTCTGGTGCAAAATTGCTACTCCGCCGACTTGAGCATTTTGCCTTCTTAAAGCTCTTACTCCTCCAAATCTTTGCTTGAACTCAGCCGCTATACCCTTGTTCATGTGGAGATCTTTTGCTACACAATGAACCAAGGAGTATTCTGGAGCTGTAAACAAATCGCCGCTAATTTCTCTTATTTCAACATCCTTTTCTTTAAAATTCTTGCCGACTTCTTGCATTTTTCGATTAAACTGTTTCTTGTTATTAAACTTAACCCTCTCTGGGACCGGTTCTAAATTTTTCTTGGCAGTCGTATTTCCTTTTCCACGTTTCACTATTTCACAGTAGCTCGGCTTTTCCATTCCTCATAATATCTCAACCTTTTAATTCCGTTGTTTCTCGCCTCCATTCCTCGATTCCGGTGTTGAGATTCTATAAATCTCTCAGATTGTATAAATCGATGATTCGGTTTCTGAGGTTTGTTTGGCGTTCTCCTAGCCTTTGTTTTCCAGGCATCCTCTTGGTGTAGAGCGTATGCGTTATCATGTCCTGACTCGTTTAGGTCACTATGACTTAAAAGCTCAATATTTTCTCTTCCAAGCCTGATGACATTTTCCCCATAGTCGACTAATGCGCTATTGGCTCTGAGAAAATCTCTTCCAAGAAGGCCATCCACTTTCAGGTTCACGGAATCTGAGCATATCATGCACTTGGTGTCATAGTACTTTCTCTCTATTCGGAGTGATAACATTATTGACCCCAAGCATGGCTCTTCATCACCTGAAATTCCTCGCAAAATTACATTTGGTTCTGGTTCAGTTCGGTCCCCGATTCTTCGAACGAATCCATCTTTTAATATGGTCAAACAGGCTCCCGTGTCCACCGGCATAGTTGCGATGTGTCCTCGTATTTCCGGTAGGATAAGACATTTATTTTCTTCCTCTTCGACCGTATATGTATGGGGGAGCGTGATTTTTAATTGTTTTGGTAAGGTCCTTTGACCTCGGGATTCTGCAAAGGACCGTTTAAGTTCAAAAACTTTCTAGTTTCACTCCTGTTATTGCTTCCATTTGGTACCCTTAGCTGATTATTGGTTCATCTACAATCCGGAGCATAGTGTCCCATCTTACAACACTTCACTTGCTTCCTGAAATTCCAATCTTGTGGTTCTCTTCCTACTTCATAAAGATTTGGCTTCCTTTGATGGTAGTTCGTCATGCTTCTCGTACCTTCATTGGACTTAGTTCTGCTACCCTCCGGAAGGTTTTGCTTCCTTGTTGCTCCCCTTGAATAATAACTTGTTGTGGGGTAACTCCTTAAGTGTTCCTCCCGTCTAACTTCGCCTATACCAGCGATTCTTCTTTCATTTGGGAATTTATTTTTTCTGTTTTCTAGAAATCGACCAGATGTTGATGACTTGGCCCACTTCGCTCTCTCGATCGGTTCTGATCTGTATTCTCTTTGGTTACGTCTATCTTGTCCGTCCCTAAAAGCCTGTTCATTATATTCTTCATCAAATTTTTCCATTTCTTGGTTGGTAATATAAAGATCATTCAATCTCCTCATTTGTTTCAGCATTCGTCCGCTGATTTCTGCCTGTTGGGCAAGTTCGATCACATCTTCGAACGACATGTGAGGATTTCGGTTTAAGTCTAGGATAATCATTTTCATTATTTCCGGATCCAATCCTCTTTTAAATTGTTCCGACAAATCTCGTTGATGCCTTTATTTGACGTTTTCTCTTTCAGCCAGTTGATTTGGTTCAACTAAGGCTAGGTTTTCTTCCAGGAGTTTCTTTCCAGCCTTTTTCACTCGGATCGCAAAATCCTCGATTTTCTCTCGGGATGCTTGACTACATCTCTGGAGCATTAAATATGCTTCTCCCGGTAGAATTTTCTTCTCATAGCGCTTTATTAACGCTGATTTAAATTGAGCATATGTGACAGCGGACGACAAAAGATTAGATTCCAATTCAAGATACTGAAATGCCTCCCCTTTCATCTGGTACCTTGCAACTGCTAATACTTGCTGGTCCGACCAAGCATCAATGTCCGCTCGTTGACGTAATTTCAGGAAAAATTCCCGAATGTTTTCTTCTGGTTTACCTGAAAATTCTGGTAGACCAACAAGGGTTTGACCAATCGTTCGAATGTTCGTCATCGTTGGTTGTTCTGCAACAATTATGCCATCAACAGGGAAGATATTTGTTTCCGTTATGTCATCTGTCGCAGTGGTTATGTCGAGCGTTTCCTCTGCCATAACTGGTTATAATTCACTTATTTTTAAATTTTAGATTTTTCACTCAATTAAATTCACTTTAATTGAACACTAATTATTATGTGTTTAATAACAATAGCAAAAAAAACTTTAAAAAAAAATCTTTTTTTTTCAATTTTAATTTGAAAATTTCACCGTGTGGAATACCTTTGATTAATTTTAATTATTCGTTACATTCATGTGTTCGATTATTTTTTAAAGTTAAAGTTATGCTTTTGCTACAACTGAATTACATAAAAACACCAAAAACGGGAGTACATAAAAACAAAGTCTGAAAACTAAACTACTCTTTATTACAGAACTTTTTCTTAAAATTTTGAGTCGCACAAATAACTTGCTTTTTAGACACGCCCTGTGGATGCTAGTCCTTATTTAAGTGTAACTTATTATTATACATTTCCTTTAAATAACAAAACACAGACATAAAAAAAAAGAAAATGCGTTAAACACAAAACAATAATCATTTATTTATATCGCTTGATGAATTTCGGAAACTCATATTACGCCTAACGCGTACATAAAATTCACTTTCCACGCACTTCAGGCCCTTGTCCTATTTCAATTTTGTTTAATTAAAATTAAATGTATATCTAGATGATTACATACTTTGGAACGGGAAAATAAATTTTGACAAAGTATAAACAATTAAAACTGTATACTGGGTGTCCGGTAAAGAATGGGCCATACTTCAAGGGTGGCTTCTTTGGATCAAAACAAATCGAAATAGATCAATTTATCTTAGTACAATTTTGCTTCATTAAAAAGTTATGGCCTTTCAAAGATAATTTTTTTATTTCAATATTTTAGCAAAACTCGTTCATTTTTGTAGGTATTTAATTGTAATTTGGTATTTAAAGGTTTCTTGTACTGCTGAATCTGAATATCTTCCTATTTTTAACGTAACATATAGGGGGCGCTCTAGAGATCCTGACATTCTTTTGTTTATTGCTGTACTTTTTTTAACGTGAATATTTTTTAAATTATATTCATTTATTTGAAAGAACTTTTAATTTACTTTAAAAAAAGGTATACTTGTTACATGTCGCTAAAGTATACCAGTTTTGAGAAAAATGGCTTTGAATATGATAATGTTGAATATTACTGTTTTAGGTCTACATTGAATCAGGCACATAGACCCGTATTTCAGTTACAGTTTAACTTTAATCTTCACTTTATTTCCATGGGAACAACTGTTTTTATAATTGTTACTATGGGAGTAATCTGCAGTTGAAAGTTAAAACTATGAGTAAAATACGCGGCCATAGCAAACATAATAAGATTTTTTTACGTAATGTATCGTTGATTTAAATGTGGAATTGTAAATTTTTTTCAATTTTAAGTAAATTACGAAGTAGTGCAACTTTAGGTAATTGTCTTTTCATCCTGCAGTAGCGTTACTGGTGTAGTAAGTATTCAAAATTTTCACATTCAAAGCCATTTTTCTCAAAACTGGTGTACTTTAGCGACATGTAACAAGTATGCCTTTTTTAAAGTAAATTAAATGTAGTTTCAAAAAAACGAAACATATTTTAAAAATATTCACGTAAAAAAAAAGTACGACAATAAACAAGAGAATGTCAGAGTCTCTAGAGCGCCCTTTATACGTTACGTCAAAAATAAGCAGATATTCAGATTCAGCAGTACAAGAAACCTCTAAATACCAAATTACAATTAAATGTCTCCAAAAATGAGCGAGTTTTGCTAAAATATTGATATAAAAAAATTATCTCTGAAAGGCCATAACTTTGTAATGAAGCAAAATTGTACTAAGGTAAATTGATCTAAATCGATTTATTTTGATCCAAAGAAGCCACCCTTGAAGTATGGCCCATTCTTTACCGGACATCCCGTATATATTTTGTATTTATTTGAAAGAAAAAAATTACTTTTTTTTATTTACTTATTTATTCTTTTTTTTATTATTAAGTGCAATCCACGCAGAAAATTGTTGGCAATTTTTAAAAATTGAAAATCGTTAATCGGCTACTAAATTAAAAAACCTTGGAACTGAGAAAATTTACGCTAAAATTCCGGAAGAATTTGAAAAGCCCAAAGACTGGAATTTATGCATTCATGCAATGACTTGAATTTATGAATTTACTTTTACAATTTTACTTTTTAATTTATTAGCAATTTTTAAAAAAAGGACATCCCACCGCTGCCACCATGGGATGAACCCTGCCAATTTAGTTATAAGAGCAAATTGAAAGTGCTAATCTTTAATTTTATATTTAAATTTTTCACTGCCACCACCGGAAAAATATAGGGTTCCGGACCCGTTTTTCTTGAGAGCAAGAAAAAAAAAGAAATACTGTGATTTAATCGGAGGATCGGGGTTCTTCTGAGCTCCAAAGTTGTGGAAAGTGCAATAATTGAACGAAAGTTAAGGACTTAATTATAATTAAAAGACATGAGTAAGAATTAATTAAGTATATTAGGGAAGAAACAAAAATGTATGTAATAGCTTGATACATAAGGTGAATCGAATGAACAAACATATTGTACAATTTAATTCCTACCTTTAGTAGGCGACTAGGAACCTTTGCTGGGACTTCTCTCGACCTCTAGATTTTCTTTTCTTCAAGGGTTAAAAATCGAATTCGCCTTGGGGCTCCCAGGGTGTGAACTCACCACCGAAATTATTAGGAGTAATTTATAATTATAATCTTATTTTGATGGTAATAAATTTTATCAATCACTCGAGTTTAACTTTTTGGGGAAGAACCCTTCTGATTTCAGAAAAAGCTAGATGAAGACTAAAGATTTTGAATTCTTCACTGACCGCGACAACCCCTTATTTATATTAAAATTTCGCGCGATTGCTGCAATGTGCTGCCACCTAGCACCTACCTAAATTCCCTTTTTGATCCCGTTTATTTAAGTCACTCAAGTAACTTAAGTTGCCTATCCTACAGGGTAGTAATTCGATATTTTTAAAATCTGATTGATCATTTTCTAACGCGCGGAGTTATAATCGCACGTGTCGATTGGTAATTACGCTAATATTTATCTTAGACGTATCTGATTTTCTACTTAACTTAATTGCTAAATGCCGAAAACATTTCTTTTCGCGCTTGTACTTTTATAGATTATTTATTATATTGGAACCGTTTGGAATACCACTTAAGTTAATGCTAAATGTCGAAATCATTTCTTTTCGCGCTTGTCGGGATTATTTATAATTTTTGGAACTATCTAGAATAGCACTTAAGTTAATGACAACATGTTCAGACTGGGGATTTCTTTTTCGATATTGGCAAGTCATTTTGAACGTCGAATTCTTGCGTATAATTATAAAAAAAAATTTGATACATTCTGATTTTCCGGCTGTTTACAGCTATATGCATTTAACGAATTTATAAAAAAATAATTTTTTTTAAAATATCTAGCCAGCCATGAACTTTAAGAAAAAAACAAAACCTGCATTAAACTGGGCTCCTAAAACTACAAATCTTTCCCCATTTAACCGTCTCTTTAGCTCTGCTAGTTTCCGAGATCCCAATGCTAAACATCGAAAAAGATTCACCTTGTATAAAAGTATCATAAATGTACATTTATTAATTTTGTTTCTTTCAACTACAGTACACGAAGTTTGATTTTTGTCACCCAGTGACGCTATGCGCAAACGAAATGTAAACTCAATTGGTTATGTATCATACGGTTACCTCATGTCGGCAGTTTGTGACGTCAGTTATAGACCAGTCAAAGCCTGCTTGTTGAAGTTAAATGCAGTTTTGATCAGTTGTCAAAAGGAAAATGACACTAAAAATCATACCTGTTGAAGGTGAAGCATTTGAATGGTCAGTTGTACCAAACTCTTAAGCTGAGCTTAAATTTGAGATTACCCAACATTGTGTAAGTCATATTTTAAGTCTAAAGTGACGCATAAAGTTAAGTTGAGCATAAATGTTTGATGCAACTAGTCATAATTGACAATATTTTATCGTTATCTTTACTGTTTACGTTCTCAGTCCCGGACAATTGTAGACTAGTCTTTACTCTCATTAATAAAAAATAAATAGTAATATGGTTTAAAAATTCGTTTTAATACAAATCTTCTGACAGTTAGAGAAAATTCCTGGAATCCGGTGTGCAATCTGAACTTGTACTAAGAGTAAACACAAAAAGATTTTCATCGTACATCGTTAATATTGATGTGAGAATAATGCAATAATCAATCTAACATCGATTATTCGTATAAAAAAGGGCCGTGAATAGATTTAAATTGCCTATTTGATCGTGAGTGACATTTTACCGTATTTATTATTATCACTGACTGAAATTTACCAGGCAACTTATAACTTTAACTTTAGTAACCATGGAAATGGCGAGTAAGGTACATCGGTGACGTTGTGTTGCTGTTAGTTACAGGACGGATGAGGCAACCGTTATAGTTTACAGACCGTGTATGTATCATATCTTTAACGTCGTAGTGTCATGGGGTTTACCTCTCCATAAATTTACGAACTCGTTTCAAACCGTTCTGAGCACAGTTCAAACCAGCTCAAATTATTTTAAAAAAGTGTGTAATGTAAAATATATTGCTTTGAAACGTATCAAAACGTTTTGCGTCACAAAAAATGCCTTTAATTATTTTTTATAATAACCTTACTTTTAGCGATTGTACAGGGTGTTCCATTTTCGATGGTATTCCATAGGTATCTTTGTTAATAATGGAAATAGAAAAAAACCGAGCATGCAATATTGGGTCAACTTTTTATGCTAATTTGAATGACCAACTTAAAAATTTGCTGTTCCCTGCCATTTTCGCGGTATAGTTGAAAAACGAAAAATTCCTCAAATTTTCAAACACGCATATTTTTTTTATTTTTAAAGATATTGTTACGGTAATAATTTAAGTAACATGAAATGAGGGACGTAGCTTAATATAACAATACATTTATTAGAAACAGTAAATTACAACTAATTACAAGTACATTTACTTACATTGTATCTGGGGCACTTACGGACAATTAAACTAGTTGACACTGACTAGAACTGTTCTAATTATGCGCTAGCGTTGGCTTTGTCGACCTTTTATAGGGGTTTCGTGACGTCAATTATTGCCTTGACATTTGTGCACACGACTTTGCCCTAGATCCTTGCCCGTAGATGAGTCATAAGTTTTTGCGCACGGCCCCCGAATGAATCATCGTTGTGCATGTGCATTTTCCGCACGCGGATGAGTCATACTTACATAATTGCAAATGAGTCATTCTTATGTTTATGTTATCGTCTTGTGTTTATGTTACGCTCGACTGATTTTCAGCTGTACATCTTTGCGAGTTTTCTTATCCTAGTTACAATATCGAAAAATGATAAAGGCATTTTTTATTCGACTTTTAACATAGATCATGATTCAAGCAGAAAAAATACCCTTTTTGATGATGTCAAAGCCAACTATGGCTTCCATTTAAAAAAAACATTAGTTGTGGTTATATCTTGGTTATTATGAACTTTTGGTGCGATTTAATTAAAGAATCATGATCTACGTTAAAAGCCGAATAAAAAATGCCTGTATCATTTTTCGATAACTTTAAAAATAAAAAAAATATGCGCATTTCAAAATTTGATGAATTTTTCGTTTTTCAACTGTACCGCGAAAATGGCAAGGAACAGCAAAGTTTTAAGTTGGCCATTCAAATTAGCATAAAAAGTTGACCTAATATTGCGTGCTCGGTTTTTTTCTATTTCCATTATTAACGAAGATACCATCGAAAATGGGACACCCTGTACTTACTCTTTTATTTTAACTGCTCTTATTTCTTTTATTAAAAGTTGCTGCTGCTATTTCGTAAAAACTCTTTTTCCTGGATTTGTTTCATAATAAGTACGTATTTAGCTTATTATAAAATTCTTGTTTTTGATTGAACAACACTGCTCCTGCTGGCTCTGTCATGTTTTTGATGATATTTTATTCATTTCATGAAATGTACAGTTTATGTAGAATCGCCTGTGACCATTACATGAAAAGAGCGAAATCGCCCATCCACTTCATGAAATTGTAATTAATTTCACGAAGAGCACAACAGGTTGCTCCGTTTCATGAAAAGGACAAAATACTTTGTGCTGATAGTGAATACAAGTGATATTACAGTAAGCGGATGCATTTCATGAAGTGGCTATCCATTTCATGAAATGATCGATTTCACTAAGTGAGCACGACAGTGGCGGTTTTAGGCACGGGCAAACCGGGCAAAAGCCCGGGGCCTCGCACTTCAAGGGCCTCGCGTTCCGAAATGTTCTCTAATTGTTCTCACTTTATTATAAAAAAGTACCTAGATAGGCGTAACCACAAACTTTATGATCGATTTTTTTGCATAGGGAAAGCGCAGTTTTGGTAAAATTTAAATTTTTGAAAAAGGTCTCGTTTTTTAAACTTGCCCAAGGCCTCGCGCATGCTAGAACCGCTACTGGAGCACGACATATACAGGGTGAGTTATTAAGCGCCCCTTCTTCCATAGCTCATTTATAGAACGAGATAGAATTTCTTTCTTTTACAAGGACATTCTACCTATTGAGTACTATAACCTAAAATTATTTTGATACATACAGAGTGTTACATAAAATAATGGCAGCATGCAGCGGGATTTTTTTTAATGGAACACTATGTGTATTTTCCTATAGAAAGATATAACACTCGATCCTCTAAACAGCAGCACATAAAATATTTATATTTATTTAACCAATTAAGAGTAAATTAATATTTTATCGAAAACGGTCTGATTTTCAACTTCTCTTAAAATACTAACTGTAAACGTATCGTTTGTCGTACGGGAATAAAAATAGGTAGTGTTATAAATTAAAGTATAGGGAATAACCCAGATATAAATTCATTTAGTTTCATTTGTTTTTTTCAAGTGTTCAAGCCTGTGTAATTGTCAGATTTTCAAATTTCCGTTATTCAATTTTTTTAAATGCAACCCCCCCTATCTCTTTTCACGAATAGATAGTGTTCATGTTCCTCTTCAATTCTGTTATAGGTTTTCTGCATCTAATCCTTACAGTTTTTTTGCTAAAATAAACTTTTTACATTTTTACTCTAAAATCAATATTAAAAAGTTATTTAACGTACCGTATTTTAATTTTTTTAAGACAGCGCCCTCTATTTCATAAAACAGATGGATAATATCAAGTTTACAATTGGTTACAGACTCTTATTACATTAAAATCATCGTATTTTTATTGTAATACAGTTCTTTCACTTTGTTGTAATTAACAATGTCTTAAAATTGATTCGATGTGGTTTACAACAAAAGAAAACATCATGATCAATTTTAAGACATTGTTAATTACAACAAAGTGAAAGAACTGTATTACAATAAAAATACGATGATTTTAATGTAATAAGAGTCTGTAACCAATTGTAAACTTGATATTATCCATCTGTTTTATGAAATAGAGGGCGCTGTCTTAAAAAAATTAAAATACGGTACGTTAAATAACTTTTTAATATTGATTTTAGAATAAAAATGTAAAAAGTTTATTGTAGCAAAAAAACTGTAAGAATTATATGCAGAAAACCTATAACAGAATTGAAGAGGAACATGAACACTCTCTATTCGTGAAAAGAGATAAGGGGGGTTGCATTTAAAAAAATTGAATAACGGCAATTTGAAAATCTGACAATTACACAGGCTTCAACACTTGAAAAAACAAATGAAACTAAATGAATTTATATCTGGGTTATTCCCTATACTTTAATTTATAACACTACCTATTTTTATTCCCGTACAACAAACGATACATTTACAGTTAGTATTTTAAGAGAAGTTGAAAATCAGACCGTTTTCGATAAAATATTAATTTACTCTTAATTGGTTAAATAAATATAAATATTTTATGTGCTGCTGTTTAGAGGATCGAGTGTTATATCTTTCTATAGGAAAATACACAGAGTGTTCCATTAAAAAAAATCCCGCTGCATGCTGCCATTATTTTATGTAACACTCTGTATGTATCAAAATAATTTTAGGTTATAGTACTCAATAGGTAGAATGTCCTTGTAAAAGAAAGAAATTCTATCTCGTTCTATAAATGAGCTATGGAAGAAGGGGCGCTTAATAACTCACCCTGTATAAACTACAGGCGTCAGACGGCTTTTTGTGCCACAGTGCCATCGTCGCCGATTCCGTGAACAAGCAACTCATATGAAAGTTCTTGGGCGTTTAACCTATCACCTATCAGGGCGCAATCTTAAATCCATAATGTTTTGTTTCTACCTTCACGCACCAACTAAAGTGAGTTTTCAAACAAAGGCCACACGTCGGGGCGTCAAAATACTTGTCACCAAATTTAAATTTAAATTGACTTGCCATCTTGCCTCTTACTTACCACTGACAGATGACAAGCTTCTGCTGACTAAACGTATCAGCTGTTCCCCCGGTCTAGCAACAGTGAAGAATGGGGCGGGTTAATTAAGTTGGTAAAAATTATTAAAGGGCGCCAGAAGACTGTATTCTCAGCCTAAACGTAATCGACCAGTCGACGTCCAGTGTTGCCAGTGCTAGTACTATTGTACTAGTCTAGTGCTTTTTTGCATAAAATTACAATCTAGTGGTGCCGTAGGTATTTCTAGTGGCGTATTAACGAGGTGAAAAACTCGATTGTGAATTATAGGTGACCTCGGTTATAGCGAACCTCAAGAGACCATCAAAATCGGTTCGTTATATCCGAAGTTCGTAATAAGCGATAATGCCACGAATATACAGAAAATGACGGGACTTGAAATGTAGTTCGTTATAAGCGGTGGATCGCTATATTCGAGGCCGTTATAACCGACGTCTACTGTATATTAGTATTACCAAAGAATGAAACCAAGTATTTTCTATTTTTTTAGCCTTAAAATCACGTAGTTTTATGTTTACCAGAATTTAATTTTTTACGTTTATTGATTTCTTTATAATAAAATTGTTTTATTTTTAAATATTTTGTTGTTACACGTTGCCACCACAATTCATTTTATGGTAAAACTAAAAACCACTTTTATTCCTTATGAAAGACATATTTCCTTAAGGACCGATATTTCAATCGCAAGTAAACTTTAACCTTCAGTTTATTGCCATAGGAATAATTATTGTTTTCATAATTGTTACTATGGGAATAAACTGATAGTTAAAGACGTTAAAGTTAACCCAGCGAAAACACGTACGTGTAAAAAACGTTGTAAAATAACATGTAACCAAACGTTGAATTCGTGTGGTATTGTTACGTTGAAACAACGAAAAAATGTCGCGGCAATCAATTTCTTTTAAACGTCTCTGTCCACGTGTAAGAAACGTTGTAGAATAACAATTAATCAACGTTGAATTCGTGTGTTATTAATACGTTTTAACAACGCTCGAATCAACTTCTTTTAAACGTCTCTGTCCACGGTATTTCTACGTTAAATCCCAGTGCATACATACGTATAAAAAACGTTGTGGAATAACATGTAACAAACGTTGAATTCGTGTGTTATGGTTACGTTAAAACAACGAAAAAATGTCGCGGCAATGTCCACGTGTAACGTTGAATCAGACAATTACGACGTGCATTAAAGCTGGGTCTAAATCATTAGACTGAACAAACATACATGGTTAATGGTGGACTTCGAACCCACGCCGCCGAGTGACACGACTTTCCAAGTCGGCTAAACTAGACCCCTAAGCCATTTGGAGATCCCAGTTCCGTATCGCTTCCGTAATAAAGCCGAACCGGGGACTTTAACTTACAATAGCTACGCGCCGCCCTCACTCGTTCAATTTCCGAACTCTTTACTACCTACAGTTTCCTTCTAACATCCATATTATCACAACATCATTAAATCAATTTTTCTAATTATTACAATCCTAAGCTTATTTTCTTTGTATATACATTTCAAAAATTCTAAATTATTTATTTATAATACACATGTAATTCTAAATCGCCTATTTCTAAAAATATTTACACTAACATAAAATATTCGAAAAAACACATTTAATACAGTACTCTCAATTTACTTTATTATTTACAAAATTATTTCTTTATGAAAATTTAAAAAAAATTGCATGCTGCTCATGAACACCGCAGTGGAGTGGAAAGTTTAACTGGAATAAATTCTGTAACTTAGAAAATTGCCATTTGTAGCAAAATTCTTGGAACAGGTCAATTTTTATTTTTATGGCGCATATTATAAATGGATTTCTTTAAGTTTTCAATTATTTGGAAGGATGAAACAACCCCTAACTATTTTTTTTTAATGGAAGGGTATGTTGAGTAATTTTTTTTCTTAAAGCTTGTTCAGTTGGGAATACAGCTACGTTTTTATTTTTTAATTTTTCTTAAACAGTAAAAGGCGAAAAAATAATAAATTTTTGACTAGAACGATTTTAACGCATCAGATGTTCAAAATGCTCGCCACCTCTCACTTGACAATACCCTAATCGATTATAAATTCCATCCCTAACAGTTTGTAACATTTCCGGCGTTACTCTCCTAATTTCATGCAGAATTTGAAGTTCTGAAGTTCTGCTATGTCGTTTGGTTTAGTCACATAAACTTTACTTTTTAAATACGCCCATAAAAAAGTCTAAAGGGGTGAGATCTGGAGATCTTGTTGGCCACTCAATCGGTCATCGGTCATCTTCTTCCTATCCATCTATTGGGAAAAACTTCAGTGAGGTAATTACGTACAATTAAAAATTTAGCGCATTGGCAGCGCCATCTATTGGCTGCACGCAACAATACGATACCATATGGAATGCTTATTTCTTCTCATCAAATAATAAAAAATGGAGTTCCTGAATTTTTGGCATTAAAAACGGTTTTAGTAAAAAAATTCTTTTTTGTTTTTTACCTTTTACTGCTAAAGAAAAATAAAAAAATAAAACGTAGCTGTATTCCTAATTTTTTCAACATATCCTTCCATTAAAAAAAAACATAGTTAGGGGTCGTTTCACCCCTCCAAATAATTGAAAAGTTAAAAAAGTCCCTTTGTAATATGCGCCATTAAAAATAAAAATTGACCTGTTCCAAGAATTTTTTTACAAATCGTAATCTTCTAAGTTACAGAATTTATTCCAGTTAAACTTTCCACTCTGTATACAGCTGTCCCCAATGAGTATTCGTGACAATATGTATGTATAATTGATTGACTATTGCGTTCTTTAGTATTTTTAATCACAGATTTTGGGCATCAAATTCAAACTAACTTAAAAAAATTTGACAGATTACATCAACTTAAAAAGGGGTTGTGGTTGACTCGTATGTCCAAATTAGCAGTACTTTTCATACCTGTTTCGTTTCATTTCAAAGCTGCCAAGCATGGAGAAGAACCTCATATTTCATAGATTTTTAGTAAAATTAGAATTCAAAGGTGTGAAACACGATAGACAGTCACTGTAAAATTAAGTGTTTTCTAACGTCAACATCACGTTTTGTAAGGCATATTTATTCGGTATACGTTAAAATAACGTTATAAAACGTGGGTTAAAAATTTAGTTGTAAATTATGATTTATCTAACGTATTAGTTTCGTTAATTTTTTCTCATTTATTACGTAGAATAGTAGATGTTGAATTAACGTTGAAATGATGTGGTAATCAACGTATGGTAGATACATCGCATTTACTCATAGTATAAATCACGTCGTAAAAAGACAAAATTGTTACGCATTTATTTCACGTTATAATTACGTCCATATTAAACTGATCGTTAAAAAACACGTCATACAAACGTGATATAATTATGGTTGCTAATTCAACCAAAAAACAACGTTGCATTTTTCAACGAATAACGTTATTTCCACCATTACAACGTGAAATTAACGTTGAATAAACGTACATGTTTTCGCTGGGAACTTGTTAACCTAGTTAAAGTTAACCTGCGGCAAGAAAGATCAGAAGAACACAAAGTAAATACATATTTACATATTTTTACTTATTTATATTATTATTTTTGTTTATATTATTTTCTGACAATTGCAAGGTCATTCAGTGAAACGTTCGCGCGTTCGTAAACCCTGTCAAACCCGAGCGGTTCGGTTATAGAACAGCAGGCAGATTCCGTTCCTCAATTCGAGTCGAATTCGCTATTCTTGCCACTGTCCAATTCGACTCGAATTGGGGAACGGAATATGCCTACAGGTTAACCTCATCAGGTAACTATTTAAATCCGATCTGAAACGATCATAGTTTTCGAAAAGGCCTTTGGGTATTTTAACCTTTCATTTGACGATTTGACAGGCGTTAAGTTTGATTAAACTTGCCGGAAAGAAAATCACTAGAAAAGTCGGCCATTTAAACTTGCCGGAAAGAAAATCCCTAGAAAAGTCGATTATTTTAGTGCAAAAACGTGGTTGCCTTGTCTTGCACATTAAGCATATGGGTTGCGGTACTGTATTTATTTAGTGATTGTAATAATGAAAATTCTAAAACCTCATCTAATGGCAATTTTTGGAATCTAGTACTTTTTGTCTGTGAGATCTAGTGTCACGTAATTCCAATGCGCTGGCAACACTGTCGACGTCTTCAATCGACCAGATCGGGCAGAAATAAATCAACAATAAATAGAGGCGAGACTTTATTCACTGGTGTGCGTGAACGCAGAAATTAACGTCAACGTTACCAACCGAAGCGCGGTGGCCGGTGGTAGAGTTCCTGTATATTACTATTTAGGCAAACGGCCCTCTACTTTTGATTGGATCCGCCGGATCCGCGTTACTTTGGTAACTAATGTATTATTCAACGTCAGATAAATTAATTTGTAATTTTGTCATTTGATTTGTAACGTAGGAAACGATTAGAAACTATTTACCTTGGATCAACATCACGCGGATGACAGCCGCGTTTGCCTAACTCTTATCTTAAATAATATACAGGAACTCTAGCCGGTGGGTAGTTACGACGCCCTCTGTCGTTCGCGGGTAGCGGCGACAATCTGGATCAAACTGGATCCGCTGGGATCGTCAAGATGGCTGGTCAGGTTTCCACGATAGGGGCCCGGTACATTCACAGGGCAGAAGCGCCACCGGAGAACTAGGCCTAGAAGCCTGTGTAAGACCCGGGATACGGGAAAGGGTGATTTAAATTTTGATAAAAATGGCTTTCAACAATTAACCAAAATATTACAATTTATCCCTCTTGGACTTTTCTCACCCTTTGTTACCCAAAACTTTTACAAGCCGAATCGAGACGCTAAGGGCGACTCCTTTGTGAGTAGCGTTCCTGGAATTAGTGGAAAAGTAGCCAGGAGTCGTTCCGTCGCTCTCCTTGGACTCGGTATGAGTTTTAGCCCTTTTGATCTTCGGACTTACTACTTTAGAATTATTGGATTTTCCTCCTCTCCTGGTTAGGTACTTATTTAATAAAAAGGTTCTCTAAACTCTACTGTGAATATTAAATGAAATTCGGAAAGTTTAACAAATAAAATTATATTGGAAGTAAATTTGAATTATTACACATCAAAACAAAACAAAATTTACTAAAAAAAAATAACCCGAAACTCGTCCAGGAGGAAAGATGGTGCGGTACATTTAGAAAAATGCGTTTCGTTAGTAATTGACAAACTTTTAAGCCGAAAATACATGGAACTTACCGGCGACGAAACTCGAAGGATTTTTCTTTGGGTTTCGTAACTCAGGAAAAACACTAACGATTTAAAATTACGAATATTGATTCGTTAGCGAGCGAATTTAAAATCACTGACACACAAAAAAAAACTACACGAAAACCGATATCAAACTCTGAAAAATTAAATCCAAAAATACAACCGAACTTAGAACAAAAATTAATTAATTAAACTAAAATTTCGACGAGAATTTAACACGCAAAACTAAGGGCAACCGGGAACTAACTCTCCCGCGCGCGGCCTCTTTTACTTAAGCTCTCGCCACCGCCTTCGAATCCTGAAGTGGGATCTTTTTCAAATTCAGCAAATTTTCGAAAAAGTCCGTGGTTGATTCGGGCTTTTAGCGGCGAGCCGCTTTCCACTAGGTGGCGTACGCGTGTTGCTTTTACCATTTTTAGCCACGTGTCGCGCGGTCAGAGCCAGAGAAGCTGGTCGCACGGTTTCTTGCTGATCCCTTAAAATTGAAAACAATCTTATCTCCGTAACTTAATATTTTCTCTAGTTGGAGAGCACGTTCTAGACTACTGAATATAATATGTTTTTCCTGCGTTCCGATTTCGCGAGATCAAATGAAATTTTTAAGAAAGAATTTATAATGTTAATTTGGAAATTTTCCTACGCATTTTTCGGGTCCTTACATCCCTTCCCCCTTACTAAAGAAAAAGTTGACGAACAAACAACTTTTTCTTATGAATTAAAGAAAGTAATCATAATAAACAAGATCAAATAAACAAAAATACCATAATACGTCGGAGATGCTACCTCACGCATTTCTTTAGAACTTGACACCTTAAAAAAAACAAAACTTGTAATGCATGAGATAACATTTACATGACTAACTACTATCTCTACTTGGCTTGTTTCTTGACACTAATTTTCCGAATTATTGCTCTTTCACTCCCGCACTGACTCGTGTCAGCTTTCGCGGCGCACTGCTGACAATTCGCGCACTAACACTAGGACGGTCTATGGCACTGCCCAACCTCGGTCTGACCTGCTGATCGGTTGGAATTCGTGGTGTTCCGGGGCGGGTGCTGTTGGTTCCTCCAGGGTCGGGTAAACTCGGTTTGGTGTTAATACTGATGTCGGGTAAACTCGATTGGGTGTTACTGATATTGGAGTCGTCTCTGCCTGGTTTGTCTCCGGATTGGTTGGACTATTGGGGAAGGTGTCCCTTCCTTTGGAGTGAGCGTGAACACAGTACATGGTCACACTGTCCAGGAGGGCTCCGATTATTTTGAAACTCCAGCCAAATAGATCGTAAAGTAGGACCCCCATGGATTATGGTATCAGCCAAAAATTTGATACCCTTGAAAATTATGTAGATGCCCATTATTCCAGAAGTGATGGACCCTAAGGCGGTGAACTAATGGAACAGGTGTTCCATAACTGTTTGGCCCAAATTCTTGATGGTTTCTTCTCCAGTGACCTGGTCGAAACTTGTCCCTTGCATGTCGGGTGACATGCCCATGGCTCCTCTGGCTAAGATGCCTTCAACAGCTTGGCGTTCTACAGGTAGGATCATCTGACGTCGAAGTTGTTCCATATCTTCGGTTCTAGGATTTGTGGGGGAGGAGTTTCCTGGCATCCTCCAAAAAAAACGTTGGTTATGTAAATTTGGTTATTGGCAGGATCAATAGGAAAAGCTAGGGCTATAGATATGAGATATGTTGTTTGTAAAAAGCGAAGAATGTGCAGTATATATAAAAAAAAGGAAGTATTCAAATTGAAAAGAAGTTCATCCTGTTTATTCAGGACTTGAATCTGTACCAAATCTGGTCAAACGTCTTCGCAGTACCCATGGATGTTCTTCTGCGGGACCGGCACTTCTCGTATGGGGTCCCTGGACTTCCTGAGGGACTAGAGTGTCTCTTCTGCCTCTTGTAGCAGGTTCGTTAATCGATAAGTCCGACAGGTACTCGCTTAGGTCTTCGACAGAATCCTCTTCATTTTCTGCCTCCTCAGGTTCATAAATCGGGTCATCACCCATCTCACTAGTGGCTGTTTCGTAGTCTTCTGTAGCGTCTAGAAACTCTTGTGACTGACTAAGTTCACCGTGCGAACCATCTACTGACCCATCAGCACTAATTTGTCGTCTCCATTCACTAGATGTGTTGTGACGGAGTCCGGGCTGATTTATAGGTGTGTGACCTTCTGAGTGTTCAGTTCTCTCGCTCATATCGTGTACCTGTGGGCTTTGTACTGATAAATCCAAACTTGCCCTATCGTTTCCTCCATCTTCGGACTCGGATAATTCCGGTACAGGGTCACCATCATTGTTGCTCGGAACCTTTGCCGTTGGCTCTGGCAGGATAAAACTGCTTGGACCCATCCATTGTTCTTCGGGATCGTCGTCTTCTGATTCCAATTCTGACGGTTCCTCGTCCTGATAACGTCTCGGTCTTCCTCCAGAACTTCTACGACGACGCCTATTCTGAGTAGGTACGTCCCCATAGAATCGTTTCAATCGGTTTATATGAACTATACTTTCTTTATTAGAGCCTAATTGAACGATTTTATAAGTTACTGGTCCCATAACTTCTACAACTTCGAATGGACCCTTCCATCGTTTTGCCAGCTTCTTTGATAGTCCCTTCTTTACAACAGGGTCATCTAAATACACATAATCACCAACATGAAACTCAACTCGTTGGGTTCTTTTATCGTATTGGACCTTTCTCTGTTCAGCTGTCCTTTTTAACATGTGTCTCACTCTTTCAAACACGTTCTTCAATCGAGCAACCATTTCCGAAGCGTAATTTTCGGCGTAATCATAACGTTGTCGACTTGACTTAAATACCTCGTCGTTCGGTAAAGTCATTTCACGTCCATGTACAAGGAAATATGGTGTTTCACCAGTTGATGCATGAACTGTGGCTCGATAAGCCATTAACACGTATGGTAACCAACGATCCCAATCTCTTTGTGATTTAGAGATATAATGCGATAACAAATCTTTTAGGACTCTATGAGTTCTTTCGATCATACCATTACTTTGGGGATGATAAGGGGTAGTTTGAATTTTAGTTATTCCTAATTGTTTACATACGTTTTTCATTAATTCGGATATAAAATTTTTGCCTTGATCGGTTAATAATTTCTTAGGTACTCCATGCCTTGTAATGATATTCTCAACAAATGCCTTGGCAATGGTTTCAGTCTTTTGATTTGGTAGAGGGATGGCTTCTGGGTACTTGGTAAAATAATCTTGAAACGTAAGTATGTATCGATTTCCATCATCCGTCGCTGTTAACGGTCCAACAATGTCCATAGCGGTTACCTCAAATGGATAGTTTACTTCTTGAAATAAGTTTAACGGTACTGGTCTTCTATGACTGGAGGTTTTCCTTGAATTGCAAGAATGACATTTACGCACATAATCCTCAACATCACGCTTCATGTTATTCCAAAACATTCTCTGTTGTATCAAATTTAACGTTTTCCGAACTCCTTGATGTCCAACATATGGTGGATCATGATAATCTTCAATAAACTTTGTGACTAGGGACCTTGGTACAACCACTCTATCAGGCTCGTCTTGATAATCAAATTTGAATAAAATTCCGTCATCGTCTTCAAAATAATTTTCACTGGGACCTTTCTTTAAATTTTCCTTGATCCTTTGAATTTCAGGATCCTCGGCTTGTCTCCTTGCGAGCTCTTGTTTGTCGATAGATGGGATATACGGCACCACTTCACGCTCTGCAGTGTCTTGAGGTCCTTTAGGCCTGATCCTTCGTTTTGGATGATAATTTCCATTTGAATTTTGATCAGTAGGATCTTTATGACACGGCTCTTCGGCGTTTCGGTTTTGCTTTCTACCCTGAGTGGTTCTAGTGTTCACTTCTTCATCTTCCTCTAGCCCATAAACATAATGTTTTCCCCGAACATTGAATATAAATAAAGTTTCTTCACCTTCACCATAACGCAGCTGAATTTTCCCACTGTGCACTACTATAGCACAGTCCAATAAATTACTGAGAGCTTTGATCTCATATTCTCCACCCCATGCTTGTTGATTTCGCATGCAGGTAATGTACGATTCTAGTTTAAACTGTTTTAATTCATCTTGATCTTTTACATTTGAAAGTTCTTGTTCTAACATGTTAATATTGGCTTTACTTAAAGATTTGGGTTTTAATTTTCTTTCATTTATTTTCAAACGAGGAAATTTATCTTTAAACATTTCTAAAAATTTTCCGTGAATAATAAAATTTGAATTTTGACTGGCCTTAAAATCTTCAATCGTTATTAAATCCGGCAGTTCTTCATCTTGAGTCATGACGTCTGCCGTTCTATCTCGTAAAACAGTCTGGACTAGTTCTGTAAAGGTGGGTGAGAATTCCATTTCGTTGGTGCTTCTCAGGGAACATAATTCGTGTCGAATGGCGCTAACATGTTAACAGCTCGTTTTCCAAATAAATTAACAAATCTTGTCTTAAATTTCATATCACTTTTCACAACGGGACATAAATAAGCGAGAGCAACGGACCAAAATAAACAACTCCCATCTCCTGGGACTTCATATTTCTTTAAATCTTTAAAATTTTCCTCTTCTAACTCTTGAGGTTTAACTGGCGCCCTTAAATTTGCCTTCATAACCCTTGAATCGTTTTGAGCTTCCACTATTTTTTCGACAGGAATCCGACTGAGTGCGTCAGCATGGTTATGTTTTTTCCCTGGTTTGTGATGAATTTCAAAATCATATTCGGACAGTAATAAGGACCACCTAGCTAGACGTGAAGTAGGATCCTTCAATGAAAAGAGCCACTTTAAAGGTCGATGGTCAGTGTGAATGGTGAATTTCTTTCCGTAGAGATAACACCTAAAGTGTTTTATGGCCCATACGACCGCTAAGCACTCCTGTTCAGTCACTGAATAATTCCTTTCTGCTCGGTTCATTTGTCTGCTGGCATAGGCTATAGGTTTTTCTTCTCCTCCAACTTCTTGACTGAGGATGGCTCCTATAGCTGTTCCTGATGCGTCCGTTGATACTATGAATGGTTTATTGAAATCCGGGTAAATCAACACTGGTGGGGTACATAACTTTTCCTTCAAATAATCAAAAGCTCGTTGTTGCTCTTCCGTCCATTCTAACTTGGATTCTTTCTTAGTAAGACTGGTCAACGGTATTGCTTTACGGGAAAACTCGGGTATGAACTTCCGATAAAATCCAACAAGTCCTAAAAATGCTCTTACATCCTTCACTGATTTTGGTCGTGGATAACTCTTTACGACTTGTATCTTCTCTGGGTCCGGCTTTACTCCTTTTCTCGAAATAACATGTCCTAAGTACTTGGCTTCCGTAGAAACAAATTTGCATTTTGATGGCTTTAACTTTAAATTTCCTTGATCTAACCTTCTAAATACCTCTTCAAGTCTCTCTAGGTGTTGGTCGAATGTTCTACTGAAGACAATTATATCGTCTAGGTAAACTAGACATTGTTCTCCTGTCATTCCTGACAACACTGAGTACATTAACCTCTGAAAAGTGCTTGGGGCGTTGACTAGTCCAAATGGCATACGCAAACATTCGTAGTGCCCATCCGGTGTCGAGAATGCTGTCTTTTCTATATCTCGAGGATCGACTTCTACCTGCCAATATCCACTGGCTAAGTCGAGTGTAGAGAAATATGTAGCATTTCCAAGCTGATCAATGGTCTCTTGAAGATTAGGCAATGGAAAATAATCACGTTTTGTAATAGAATTTAAGGCGCGATAATCTATGCAAACTCGTATTTTGTTTTCACCCTCGGCAGCTTTCTTTTTCACCATGATAACTGGTGCTGACCAAGGTGAGTTGGACTCCTTAATAACTTTTTGATCTAACATTTCTTCAATCTGTTTCCTCAGCTCCATCCGCTGACTAAATGGTACTCGATACGGTGCCTTCGTAATTGGCGGTACCTGAGACTTCTCCGAGACAAGGCAATTCTTGACCTGAAATTCCTCGCAATGCACTTCCGGTTCTGGGACCAATCTTGGCTCTAATTTTTCTAACAAAACTTTCTTTTAAAATAGAAACCGAGGCACCTGTGTCCACTAATAACACGGCCTTTCGCCCATTTACTCGGGCCGATATAACAGCATCCCCCTCTTCATCTTCGACAATTTCTTTACAAGTTAGGGGTATTCGACTCTCTTTCTTCGACATTAATTTTGTCCTCTGCTTTTTCTCACAAGCAGAGGACTCTGGAAGTTTAAATTACCTCCCAAGGTTGATTGTTTAATTTCTACTTTCTTTGTCCTATTTACTTCCGGGGGGTTTCTTCTAAAAATTCCATTTGGGGCTTGACTTTGGCTTAGTGATGCGCATCCTTTTGCGAAGTGTCCTGCTTGTCCGCATTGATGACAGGTAACTTGATTTGCAGGTGGACATTCAGTTGCATAATGTCCGGGGCGCCTACATTTGAAACAAATAACCTCGACATCCTTCTTAAACGGCTGTGGACCAGTTGCTTGTTTAGGGTACCTGCTTTCCGTAAACCTTGGTGGTTGACTTGTTGAGAAATATTTTCTAACTCCTGGCTTAGGGAGCGTAGTATTTCTTCTATCATTCAAGGTACGTTGCACTTGACCTTTCCTATTTCGTAACCTTTCGGTAAATTGTCCTCGTGGAGGGTTCAATGCTTCGCATTCATTTATGTCTAACTCTGGTTGCGTAAAATAAAGGTCATTCATCCTCCTAAACTGTGTCAACATCTGACTACTAGTCTCCGCTCGACTTGCTAATTCGACGACCTCGTCAAAACTTTTTGCAGGGGCGCTACTAAGTTCGAGAATTATCATTTGCAATAACTCCGGGTCAAGTCCTCTCCTAAATTGCTCTATAAGATCTCGATCGTGCCGAACCTTGACAGCTTCAACCTGTGCTGGCTGTGCTGAATCAACATATTTTAAATTTTCTTCCAATAGGGGCTTTCCTGCTTTTCTAATTCTCGTTACATACTGATCTATGGTTTCTTTGGGTTTCTGAATACACTTATTTAATTCTAACTGAGGTTGACCGGGTAAATACTTCTTAGTGAATCGTTTCTTCAAAATTTCTTTAAAGTCCGTATAACTTATCGTGGAGGTTAGCAATCGGGGATCGGATTCCAAAAATTTATAAGCTTCTCCAGATAACTGATATCTCGCAACCTCTAAAGTTTCTGCTTCTGTCCAATTGTCAATATTAGAACGTTGAGCCTATTTAGTGAAAAATAAAGTAATATCTTCATCAACTTTCCCCGAAAAATGTGGCAAATTAACTAACGTTTGGCCAATAGTTCTAGGCATGATAATTTGGACAGGGTTTTGAGTTGACGTGCCTTGATTTGCTTCTGCCATTCTTAATAAATTATTTATTTAAAAAAAAAAATGAATTTTGAATCAACAATAAAAAAAATAAAACAAAAATTTATAACAAAAAAAAATTTTAAATAGAATTTAGAAAATTTATTTAAATTTGGAAAATAAATTTCTGTTGATTTAAAGCTAAAATTGATTCAATTATATCAATTTATTTTAATACTATCTGAACAAATGTTTTAGAACACCCTGTAGTTATAATTTCAAATGTGCAACTCGGCAGTTATCTCTCGACGTGTTCTCGCGTCGACGTTTATATCAAGGCCAAGCGAGCTTTTCACACAACTTTTAGAAACGAATCGTTAAATAATTTTTTAAAATTATTCTTTCGGATGCCTGTTTGGCATAAACCTATGGGACACGAAATTCACACAACAAACAAAAACAAATGTATATTCAAATAAGCATGCAGTTAGCACAATATAGAGATCTTTGGCGCAATATCGTTAAATAAGGTTTAACCTGACGCGTTACCTATTTCAACGCTCGCAATTTTGTGTCAGCAAAATTTTCAAGTTTCATTCGTCGTTATCTTAAAGCGTTTTAATTTACGGTATTTGAAGCGATATAACTTACAATAAAAAAAAATTCGATTTGCGTACTTTTTATAGCACTTTTCAAAACAATTACTTTTTAACTTTATATCTTAAAAGAAAAAACTACCGTGCAAACAAAATTTAATATAAATCAAACAACAAAAAAAATTATTTTGACTTCGTGATTTTAATAAATCTTCTACTTTTTAACACACACAAAAAAAAGAACTTTTCGCTCTAGACAACAATTTTACTCAAATAAACCGTTTTTTTCGCGATCTAAGAAATCTCACTTTGACGAATTATTACACAACGAACCAAAGAAAACAAAATAGATCTCAACCTATCCAACAATTCCAAAATTTCTTATTTTCACAAAACTAAACAACAAAATCAGAAATCAAAATCAATAATTAATAATCAATTATTTAAATAAAAATCCCACCGCTGCCACCAAATGTAAGACCCGGGATACGGGAAAGGGTGATTTAAATTTTGATAAAAATGGCTTTCAACAATTAACCAAAATATTACAATTTATCCCTCTTGGACTTTTCTCACCCTTTGTTACCCAAAACTTTTACAAGCCGAATCGAGACGCTAAGGGCGACTCCTTTGTGAGTAGCGTTCCTGGAATTAGTGGAAAAGTAGCCAGGAGTCGTTCCGTCGCTCTCCTTGGACTCGGTATGAGTTTTAGCCCTTTTGATCTTCGGACTTACTACTTTAGAATTATTGGATTTTCCTCCTCTCCTGGTTAGGTACTTATTTAATAAAAAGGTTCTCTAAACTCTACTGTGAATATTAAATGAAATTCGGAAAGTTTAACAAATAAAATTATATTGGAAGTAAATTTGAATTATTACACATCAAAACAAAACAAAATTTACTAAAAAAAAATAACCCGAAACTCGTCCAGGAGGAAAGATGGTGCGGTACATTTAGAAAAATGCGTTTCGTTAGTAATTGACAAACTTTTAAGCCGAAAAGACATGGAACTTACCGGGGACGAAACTCGAAGGATTTTTCTTTGGGTTTCGTAACTCAGGAAAAACACTAACGATTTAAAATTACGAATATTGATTCGTTAGCGAGCGAATTTAAAATCACTGACACACAAAAAAAAACTACACGAAAACCGATATCAAACTCTGAAAAATTAAATCCAAAAATACAACCGAACTTAGAACAAAAATTAATTAATTAAACTAAAATTTCGACGAGAATTTAACACGCAAAACTAAGGGCAACCGGGAACTAACTCTCCCGCGCGCGGCCTCTTTTACTTAAGCTCTCGCCACCGCCTTCGAATCCTGAAGTGGGATCTTTTTCAAATTCAGCAAATTTTCGAAAAAGTCCGTGGTTGATTCGGGCTTTTAGCGGCGAGCCGCTTTCCACTAGGTGGCGTACGCGTGTTGCTTTTACCATTTTTAGCCACGTGTCGCGCGGTCAGAGCCAGAGAAGCTGGTCGCACGGTTTCTTGCTGATCCCTTAAAATTGAAAACAATCTTATCTCCGTAACTTAATATTTTCTCTAGTTGGAGAGCACGTTCTAGACTACTGAATATAATATGTTTTTCCTGCGTTCCGATTTCGCGAGATCAAATGAAATTTTTAAGAAAGAATTTATAATGTTAATTTGGAAATTTTCCTACGCATTTTTCGGGTCCTTACATCTGGACTAAAAGCCTGCGCCAGAAAACTGCGCCCAAACAGAAAAACCTACGTAGAAGAAACGATTTTTGTTAGCGGCCATGTTAGCTACACGCCCTTGCACGTTTTACTTTACCTGGGATTTTCTAGGTTTCCAGGCTTAGTATGGAGCTTAAAAGTGCCCCAACTCGTTTGGAGGTGCAACCAGAAATTTCGACACAGTCGTTTGGTGAATTCTTCCCACACAGAGAGCAAGAATTCCGGGAACATACACAAAACACGTTGCACCTGGACGAAGGCCGAAAGTGAAAAGAACGATTGAAAATGGTGGTCGGTAGTTTCGGTACATCACACGTAAAAGTAGTCACGTGGTGCCCCATAGCCAATGAGCTTCGAGTTAGCGAAGGAGGGATACAAGATTGCCAACTGAATCGACAGCGGGTCAGATATCGTCTAGATTCCGCGTTTTCTTTGGCGGGAAATTTGAAACGTAACACAATTTGTTCTTTAGCAGTGCACACCAGTGTACACTTTTCTACACGAGCTGTATGAGACGGGTGTAGAGAGTGCAAAACAAACATGGCGGAAAAATTGATAATTATAGGTCTGTTCGATAGCTCTGCACTTTTTACACCAACCGCACCTGAGAGAGTGAGATGTATAGGTTCACAGAAACAAAACGAAAATTAACATAAAAACAAACGTAAGAGAGAGAAATTGTAAAATAAAATGTGGTATAATTAATGCGAGTAGGAGTGAGAAAAATAGAGTAAAGGTCATGATACTAGGAAGCTTAAAGATATGCTCTTGCGCATCGACTACGTCATCCGGTGACAAAAGCTTAAAATGAGAAAATAAGAAAAAAAATTTGCACATTTAATGAGATCGGAGATCTAACTAAAGCATTAAGCTGACGATAAAGTATATAAAAGCATCATAAATGGACATTTATTAATTTTGTTTCTTTCAATTATAGCACACAAAGTTTGATTTTTGTCTCGCAGTGACGCTATGCGCAAACGAAACGTAAACTCGTCTGTTTATGTATCATACCTTTAAGGTCTTAGTATCATGAGTAAATGTGTTAAAAGTGTAGTGTAGCGGCTTGCACTTCTAAGAACAGCCCGAAATGCAAACTTTCTCAGGCAGCTCGGTCCGGATGTAATAAAATTAACAGTGGCAAGATAGTCCGGCGAAAGTGTGAACACCCGAGTTTTTCTCCGAAGAGAGGTAACACCGAGGGTCAAAAACTACCCCGGCCGGATTCGAGAGGACAGCAGGGTTGCCAGTACTGGTGATTTTATAAAGAAACTGGTGCTCTGGTGATTTTTTTAGAAAATCTGGTTATTTTTGCTAGTAGTTAGCCAGTGCCACCGTGGGTAATGTTTCCGAGATTAATAACTCTCGTACGTTTTTTTTAATACCTGTTAGTGTCAGGAGTTTCTTGCTTATTTTAAACACGACTTTATTTAGATGCAACTTTAATCATAAGATGAGAATTCAGGCAAACATTATTAGAAAACATAACTATAGTATATTATGGTAATAACAATAATAGTTAATATTCTCTATTCACTTTTGTAATGAGTAAGTAATTGTGATTTTTTTGTTCTTATGTTGCGATTGGTATTGCATTTAAAGTTTTATCAAACAAATTATCGTTTAGTTGTCAACAATTGCAAAATGCAATTTACAAAAATGACCTGTAAATCCTTTATTTACAAACAAAGAATGCATTTAATAAAATATTGGAAAAGCAGGAAAAGGTAGCCAAAAATTCAAAATAATAGCACAATATTCAAACCAACATAACCTAAAAATAAAAGTCCCATTTACAAGATACAGGAACTAAGAGAAGTCAGGCTTCAACGGTAAAAGTTACTAAATAGTGTAAAATTTAATAATTCATTACAAAAGTGAATGTACTTTATGTTTCTATTGAATGGACTTTTGTTTTTTCCCCTATATATATTTTATAATTTATAATGTTATAATGAGACTAATATTATATTATTTATTTGCGTCATGTCTCTTGTATTATTATTTTACTTATTTTAATTTTTTGAGCTGGTGATTTTCAAGTCGATCTGGTGCTTTTTGGGTTAGTTGTCTGGTGATTAAAAAATTTATATACTGGCAACACTGGAGGACAGTTCGCCGGCAGTGGCCCACGCAACGACCGTGCGTAATCGGACTCATACGAATTATTGTTATTATTATCTAAAATAAATAGTTGATTCGAGTTGCTTTCAATTGTCAACCTATCACACCAAAGTAGAAAGTGCAGAGCTATCGAACAGACCTAATAGGTCTTAGGACCTAACAGCACTTTTCTACACTTTTTACACTTTTTACACCAACCGTTCCTGACAGAGTGAGATGTATATAATTAATGCGAGTAGGAGTGAGAAAAATAGAGTAAAGGTGTTAAAAATGTAAAAAATGCAGAGCTATCGAACAGACCTATATGGTCTCTTCGATAGCTCTAATATCTAATTGGTTTTTTAACAAGAATTTCATTTATAGGTAAATTATTATTATTATCATTCTCATCTCTTAATATTTCTATTTCTTCTCCCCTTCTTTTTATAAATTGCTTATTTCTTCTGATTAATGTATGTATTTCTTTCAGTTTTTATTTTGTATGATCTGTCTGGAAATTTTTTTATAATCTTACTTTTCCTCCATATTGAACCAGGTTTTTCTTGATAGTAAATTTCTTCATTTTCATCGGATTCAATTCTTACTCTCTTTCCTTTATCATAATATCTTTTACTGGCTGTTCTGTTCTGTTTCATATTACTATGAAATTTCTTTTTATCTATTATTGTTGGTGACAAATTACTTTCTGTACGTGGTACATTGTCTCTTAACAATCTTGACATTAATATTTGAGAAGGTGTATATGAATTATAAACAGGTGTGTTTCTGTAGGCAAGTAGTGCTAAATATATTTCACTTTTTTCTTCCACAGTCTTCTTTATTAAATTTTTTATGGTTTGTATAGTTCGTTCTGCCATTCCATTTCCTTGTTGATGATAAGGAGAACTTGGGATAATCTTAAATTTCCATTCATTTGCAAATTTTTTTAATTCTTCGCTAATTAATTGAGTTCCACTATCTGAAATCATGATTGCTGGAATTCCATGTCTCGCAAAAATAGATTTAAGTTTATCAATCACATTTTTTGAAGTTAAATTTTTATTTAAACTCATTATTTCAGTATATTTTGAATAATAATCTACTACAAGCAAAAATATTCTCCATAAATTTCATAAATATCTACATCTACTTTATACCAAGGAATTTTTGGAATTTCATGAGAAATTAATGGTTCTTTTATGTTAGATTTTGCATATTTCTAACAAATTCCACATTTACTAACATATTCTTCAATTTCTCTATTCATTCCTGGCCAATAAATTGCAGTATTTGCTCTTTGAATACATTTATTAATTCCAAAATGAGCTGTATGTATACAATTCAACATCTTATTTCGATAATTCTTTGGAATTATAATTTTATTTCCTTTGAAAATTAAACCCATTCCTTGTGTAATCTCTTGTCGAAATTTATAGTCATGTTTTAAACTATCAATTATATTTTCTTTCTTTTGTGGCCAACCTTCTTGAATATATTTCTTAAGTACAGTCATTTCTTTATCTTCATTTACTATTTTAACCAGTTCATTTAATCTTTCATCATGCAAACTTGATATTATAAATCCATTTTTTCATTATAAATTTCTTTTAAGTTAGTCTCGACAAATAATCTGCTATTACTAATTCTTTACCTGGTTTAAAATTAACATCCATATCATATTTCTATAGCGATAAAAGCATTCTCTGTAATCGCATTGGGCAATCGTGGAGATTTTTCTTAAAAATCGGAATTAAAGGTTTGTGATCGGTCTCTATCAAAAATCGTCTTCCATAAAGATATTGGTGAAATTTTTCAACACCAAAACAAATAGCTAATAATTCTTTTTCTATTTGTGCGTATTTGATTTGTGTATCAGTCATTGATTTCGAAGCATATGCAACTGGTTTTCCTTTTTGCATTAATACTGCTCCTAAGCCTGTTTTTGACGCATCTACCGATAAAATAATGGCCGCGTTCAGGTAACTGCAGCAGCTGAGTTGCTTACTAAGCAATCGTTGGTGATTGGCTATTACTTTAATTTGAACCAATCACAAACGATTGCTTGGTCAGCAACTCAGCTGCTGCAGTTACCTGAACGCGGCCATTGTCTTCATTCGGTTCATAATACTGTAAACATGGCTGAGACATGTAAACAGCCGGAAAATCAGAATGTATTAATTTTTTTTTTCATAATTATACGCAAGAATTCGACGTTCAAAATGACTTGCCAATATCGAAAAAGAAATCTCCAGTCTAAACATGTTGTCATTAACATAAGTGGTATTCTAGATAGTTTCAAAAATTATAAATAATCCAGACAAGCGCGAAAAGAAATGATTTCGACATTTAGCATTAACTTTAGAGGTATTCCAGACAGTTCCAATATAATAAATAATCTATAAAAGTACAAGCGCGAAAAGAAACGATTTCGGCGTTAGCAATTAACTTAAGTGGAAAATCAGATACGTCTAAGATAAATATAAGCGTAATTACCAATCGACACGTGGGATTATAATTTATAACTCCGCGCGTTGGAAAATTATCAATTAGATTTTAAAAATATCTAATTACTACCCGGTAGGATAGGCAACATAAGTTACTTGAGTGACTTAAATAAACGGGATCAAAAAGGGAATTTAGGTGGTGGCAGCACATTGCAGCAATTGCGCGAAATTTTAATATAAACAAAGGGGTTGTCGCGGTCAGAGAAGAATTCATAGTCTTCAGTCTTCATCCAACCTTTTCTGAAAACAGAAGGTTTGCTTTTTCTCAAAATTTAAACACTAGTGATTAATAAAATTTATTATCGTTAAATCACCTAACGAATATCTTCAACGAACGTTCCTGATCTTTAAATTTAAAATCAATTTTTGTGATTAAAGTTCATTAATTTTAAACTTGAGTTAAATTCAATCGCGACCCGTTTTTACGCAAGAGCTTTCATTTTAATATTTTGGTGTGGGTGCAAAGGAAGGTGTAGAAGACACACCTTCGCCTGGAGGTCCTTCCACTGCTTTCTCTGCTTCTGCGTTCTACTCTCCTAAAAGGTAGGAATTTTTATGCATTACTGTCTTGATCGTGTGAAAAATTAGTTTCAATATTTTAAGCACACAGTTGACTTTTATTTCTAGTAGGGTAGTTTGCGGATGTAATGCGCACTTGCACAGTTCCAGCCCGAAAGAACCTACTGCCAAAGAGATGTCAATAGGCCATGTAATTTAACTAAGCAGAATAGGGTCCGGAATTCCCTTAAAACTCCGGTGGTGGCAGCAAACTCCGTTATTTTAGTCTTTTTTTAATTTTCTCAATTTGATTTTGGTTTACATGTTTAGTAACATTTCTTGCTAAGTTATGCTACCCAAGTAAGAAGGGTTAGAAAATGGGAAGTCTTCAACTTTTACCCCATACCCTTCCTACAGACATAAGTATTTTTTTAATTTGTAAGAATGCTTGTTCTTGTTCAGATTGCCATACAAATGCATTTTGTTCTTTCACCAATTGTCTAAGAGGATAAGTTAAATTACCGGTATGAAGTTAGCAATAACTTTCAGCAATAAAAAAAAATTCTAAAATAATACCAAAACAGTTTCAGTATTTATATATTGGTACAAAAATCTACTAATTAAGTAATATTCAATAACTTAAAATAAATATTTTTAGAAATTGATTCGAAATTGACCTATCAAGTATTGTTGCGGGAAGCGTACTCAACTTCTTCAAAAATGACAGCGTTGTCTTATTTTTAAATCAAATGTTTTTAGACGAAAATAATCTATTAATAACGGGTTTTCAATAGTGCAAAAACAAAAAGGGACATATTCTTTGTTCAGTCACAATTAAATCTTAAACTTTAGTTCTGCATACTGCGACGCGCGCTTCGTTTTTCTCAAAAATGACAGCGTTGTCTCATTTTTAAATCAAATGTTTTTAGATGAAAATAATCTCTTAATAACGGGTTTTCAATAGTGCAAAAACAAAAAGGGACATATTTTTTGTTCGGCTGCAATTAAATCTTAAACTTTAGTTCCCCAGGACGCGCGCTTCTTTTTTCTCAAAAATGACAGCGTTGTCTTATTTTTAAATCGAATATTTTTAGATGAAAATAATCTATTAATAACGGGTTTTCAATAGTGCAAAAACAAAAAGGGACATATTTTTTGTTCGGCCACAATTAAATCTTAAACTTTAGTTCCCCAGGACGCGCGCTTCTTTTTTCTCAAAAATGACAGCGTTGTCTTATTTTTAAATCGAATATTTTTAGATGAAAATAATCTATTAATAACGGGTTTTCAATAGTGCAAAAACAAAAAGGGACATATTTTTTGTTCGGCTGCAATTAAATCTTAAACTTTAGTTCCCCAGGACGCGCGCTTCTTTTTTCTCAAAAATGACAGCGTTGTCTTATTTTTAAATCGAATATTTTTAGATGAAAATAATCTCTTAATAACGGGTTTTCAATAGTGCAAAACAAAAGGGACATATTTTTGTTCGGCTGCAATTAAATCTTAAACTTTAGTTCCCCAGGACGCGCGCTTCTTTTTCTCAAAAATGACAGCGTTGTCTTATTTTTAAATCGAATATTTTTAGATGAAAATAATCTATTAATAACGGGTTTTCAATAGTGCAAAAACAAAAAGGGACATATTTTTTGTTCAGCCACAATTAAATCTTAAACTTTAGTTCCCCAGGACGCGCGCTTCTTTTTTCTCAAAAATGACAGCGTTGTCTTATTTTTAAATCGAATATTTTTAGATGAAAATAATCTATTAATAACGGGTTTTCAATAGTGCAAAAACAAAAAGGGACATATTTTTTGTTCGGCTGCAATTAAATCTTAAACTTTAGTTCCCCAGGACGCGCGCTTCTTTTTTCTCAAAAATGACAGCGTTGTCTTATTTTTAAATCGAATATTTTTAGATGAAAATAATCTATTAATAACGGGTTTTCAATAGTGCAAAAACAAAAAGGGACATATTTTTTGTTCAGCCACAATTAAATCTTAAACTTTAGTTCCCCAGGACGCGCGCTTCTTTTTTCTCAAAAATGACAGCGTTGTCTTATTTTTAAATCGAATATTTTTAGATGAAAATAATCTATTAATAACGGGTTTTCAATAGTGCAAAAACAAAAAGGGACATATTTTTTGTTCTGCTGCAATTAAATCTTAAACTTTAGTTCCCCAGGACGCGCGCTTCTTTTTCTCAAAAATGACAGCGTTGTCTTATTTCTAAATCGAATATTTTTAGATGAAAATAATCTGTTAATAACGAGTTTTCAATGGTGCAAAAACAAAAAGGGACATATTTTTTGTTCAGTCACAATTAAATCTTAAACTTTAGTTCCCCAGGACGCGCGCTTCTTTTTTCTCAAAAATGACAGCGTTGTCTTATTTTTGAATCGAATATTTTTAGTTGAAAATAATCTATTAATAACGGGTTTTCAATAGTGCAAAAACAAAAAGGGACATATTTTTTGTTCAGCCACAATTAAATCTTAAACTTTAGTTCCCCAGGACGCGCGCTTCTTTTTCTCAAAAATGACAGCGTTGTCTTATTTCTAAATCGAATATTTTTAGATGAAAATAATCTGTTAATAACGAGTTTTCAATGGTGCAAAAACAAAAAGGGACATATTTTTGTTCGGCTGCAATTAAATCTTAAACTTTAGTTCCCCAGGACGCGCGCTTCTTTTTCTCAAAAATGACAGCGTTGTCTTATTTTAAATCGAATATTTTTAGATGAAAATAATCTCTTAATAACGGGTTTTCAATAGTGCAAAAACAAAAGGGACATATTTTTGTTCGGCTGCAATTAAATCTTAAACTTTAGTTCCCCAGGACGCGCCTTCTTTTTCTCAAAAATGACAGCGTTGTCTTATTTTAAATCGAATATTTTTAGATGAAAATAATCTATTAATAACGGGTTTTCAATAGTGCAAAAACAAAAGGGACATATTTTTGTTCAGCCACAATTAAATCTTAAACTTTAGTTCCCCAGGACGCGCGCTTCTTTTTCTCAAAAATGACAGCGTTGTCTTATTTTAAATCGAATATTTTAGATGAAAATAATCTATTAATAACGGGTTTTCAATAGTGCAAAAACAAAAGGGACATATTTTTGTTCGGCCACAATTAAATCTTAAACTTTAGTTCCCCAGGACGCGCTTCTTTTTCTCAAAAATGACAGCGTTGTCTTATTTTTAAGTCGAATATTTTTAGATGAAAATAATCTATTAATAACGGGTTTTCAATAGTGCAAAAACAAAAAGGGACATATTTTTTGTTCGGCCACAATTAAATCTTAAACTTTAGTTCCCCAGGACGCGCGCTTCTTTTTTCTCAAAAATGACAGCGTTGTCTTATTTTTAAATCGAATATTTTTAGATGAAAATAATCTATTAATAACGGGTTTTCAATAGTGCAAAAACAAAAAGGGACATATTTTTTGTTCGGCCACAATTAAATCTTAAACTTTAGTTCCCCAGGACGCGCGCTTCTTTTTTCTCAAAAATGACAGCGTTGTCTTATTTTTAAATCGAATATTTTTAGATGAAAATAATCTATTAATAACGGGTTTTCAATAGTGCAAAAACAAAAAGGGACATATTTTTTGTTCGGCCACAATTAAATCTTAAACTTTAGTTCCCCAGGACGCGCGCTTCGTTTTTCTCAAAAATGACAGCGTTGTCTTATTTTTAAATCAAATATTTTCAGATGAAAATAATCTATTAATAACGGGTTTTCAATAGTGCAAAACAAAAAGGGACATATTTTTGTTCGGCCACAATTAAATCTTAAACTTTAGTTCCCCAGGACGCGCGCTTCTTTTTTTCTCAAAAATGACAGCGTTGTCTTATTTTAAATCGAATATTTTTAGATGAAAATAATCTATTAATAACGGGTTTTCAATAGTGCAAAATCAAAAAGGGACATATTTTTTGTTCGGCCACAATTAAATCTTAAACTTTAGTTCCCCAGGACGCGCGCTTCTTTTTTCTCAAAAATGACAGCGTTGTCTTATTTTTAAATCGAATATTTTTAGATGAAAATAATCTATTAATAACGGGTTTTCAATAGTGCAAAAACAAAAAGGGACATATTTTTTGTTCGGCCACAATTAAATCTTAAACTTTAGTTCCCCAGGACGCGCGCTTCGTTTTTCTCAAAAATGACAGCGTTGTCTTTTTTTTAAATCAAATGTTTTTAGACGAAAACAGTCTATTAATAATGGATTCTCAATAGTGTAAAAACAAAAAGGGACATATTTTTTGTTCAGCCACAATTAAATCTTAAACTTTAGTTTAGTTTAGTATGCGGAATCCAAGTTTAAGATTTAATTGCGACAGAATAAAAAATATGTCCCTTTTTGTTTATGCACTATCGAACATCCATCATTAATAGATTATTTTCGTCTAAAAACATTTGATTTAAAAATAAGACAACGCTGTTATTTTTGAGAAGAAAGAAGCGCGCGTCCTGGGGAACTAAAGTTTAAGATTTAATTGTGGCTGAACAAAAAATATGTCCCTTTTTGTTTTTACACTATTGAAAACCCGTTATTAATAGATTATTTTCGTCTAAAAATATTGGATTTAAAAATAAGACAACGCTGTCATTTTTGAGAAAGAAGAAGCGCGCATCCTGGGGAACTAAAGTTTAAGATTTAATTGTGGCCGAACAAAAAATATGTCCCTTTTTGTTTTTACACTATTGAAAACCCATTATTAATAGATTGTTTTCGTCTAAAAACATTTGACTTAAAAATAAGACAACGCTGTCATTTTTGAGAAAAACGAACCGCGCGTCGGAGTATGCGGAACTAAAGTTTAAGATTTAATTGTGGCCGAACAAAAATATGTCCCTTTTGCTTTTACACTATTGAAAACCCATTATTAATAGATTGTTTTCGTCTAAAACATTTGATTTAAAATAAGACAACGCTGTCATTTTTGAGAAAACGAACCGCGCGTCGCAGTATGCGGAACTAAAGTTTGAGATTTAATTGTGGCCGTACTAAAAATATGTCCCTTTTTGTTTTTACACTATTGAAAACCCATTATTAATAGATTGTTTTCGTCAAAAAACATTTGATTTAAAAATAAGACAACGCTGTCATTTTTGAGAAAAACGAAGCGCGCGTCGGAGTATGCGGAACTAAAGTTTAAGATTTAATTGTGACTGAACAAAAAATATGTCCCTTTTTGTTTTTGCACTATTGAAAACCCGTTATTAATAGATTATTTTCGTCTAAAAATATTGGATTTAAAAATAAGACAACGCTGTCATTTTTGAGAAAGAAGAAGCGCGCGTCCTAGGGAACTAAAGTTTAAGATTTAATTGTGGCTGAACAAAAAATATGTCCCTTTTTGTTTTTACACTATTGAAAACCCATTATTAACAGATTGTTTTCGTCTAAAAATATTGGATTTAAAAATAAGACAACGCTGTCATTTTTGAGAAAGAAAAAGCGCGCGTCCTGGGGAACTAAAATTTAAGATTTAATTGTGGCTGAACAAAAAATATGTCCCTTTTTGTTTTTACACTATTGAAAACCCATTATTATCAGATTGTTTTCGTCTAAAAACATTTGATTTAAAAATAAGACAACGCTGTCATTTTTGAGAAAAACGAACCGCGCGTCGCAGTATGCGGAACTAAAGTTTGAGATTTAATTGTGGCCGTACTAAAAATATGTCCCTTTTTGTTTTTACACTATTGAAAACCCATTATTAATAGATTGTTTTCGTCAAAAAACATTTGATTTAAAAATAAGACAACGCTGTCATTTTTGAGAAAAACGAAGCGCGCGTCGGAGTATGCGGAACTAAAGTTTAAGATTTAATTGTGACTGAACAAAAAATATGTCCCTTTTTGTTTTTGCACTATTGAAAACCCGTTATTAATAGATTATTTTCGTCTAAAAATATTGGATTTAAAAATAAGACAACGCTGTCATTTTTGAGAAAGAAGAAGCGCGCGTCCTAGGGAACTAAAGTTTAAGATTTAATTGTGGCTGAACAAAAAATATGTCCCTTTTTGTTTTTACACTATTGAAAACCCATTATTAACAGATTGTTTTCGTCTAAAAATATTGGATTTAAAAATAAGACAACGCTGTCATTTTTGAGAAAGAAAAAGCGCGCGTCCTGGGGAACTAAAATTTAAGATTTAATTGTGGCTGAACAAAAAATATGTCCCTTTTTGTTTTTACACTATTGAAAACCCATTATTATCAGATTGTTTTCGTCTAAAAATATTCGATTTAAAAATAAGACAACGCTGTCATTTTTGAAGAAGTTGAGTACGCCTCGCGCAACAATACTTGATAGGTCAATTTCGAATCAATTTCTAAAAATATTTATTTTAAGTTATTGAATATTACTTAATTAGTAGTTTTTTGTACCAATATATAAATACTGAAACTGTTTTGGTATTATTTTAGAATTTTTTTTTATTGCTGAAAGTTATTGCTAACTTCATACCGGTGTTAAATCTGATAAAGTCCCAAAAATCTTTGAACATCTTTTTTATTTTCTGGTCAGGGCATTTTCTCAATCGCTTTCAGTTTTTCTTCATCAATCATCATTCCTTTATTTGAGAATTTATAACCTAAATATGTAATTTCTGTCATTCCAAATTTACATTTTTCTAAATTGAATTTGACATTGTTTGTTTTTGCAGTTTCTAAAACTTCTTGTAATTTTTTATCATGCTCTTCCTTTGTTTTTGCATGTATTAAAATATCATCAATATAAATTTCAACACCTTGTGTTTTAAATATTTCACTAAATCTTTCTTGAAATACTTCACTGGCAGTAACTATACCAAAATGCATTCTTCTAAATTTATAACGTCCTACTGGTGTACCAAATGTACAAGATCACTACTTTTTTCATCCAGTTCAACATTCCAGAAGTCACTTGTAGCAACCAGTATTGTAAAATATTTTGAGTCAGTTAAATTAGTTATAATTTCATCAATTGTCGGTAATTTAAAACTTTGATGTTTAATTGCTTTATTTAAGTCTCTAGGATCTAAACAAATACGAAGAGTACCATTTGCCTTTCTAACAATTACAAAAGAGTTTAACCATTCTGAAGTTCCGTGTATACGTTCAATAATATTTAAATTTTCTAATTGTTTTAAATATTCTTTAAATTGCGTTTGTAAGGCAAAGGGAATTTTTCTAATAGGGTGTATCACCGGTTTAGCATCATCTTTCAATTCTATCTTATAAGGCTTACCTAATTTACCTATTCCTTTGAACACTTGACTATACTTTTTAATTAATTTATTGTAATAATTATTTTCATACTGCACAACATTAACTTTATTAATCAAACCTAGCATGTCAGCAGTATCTAATCCTATTACTGGTTTATAAGAAGTACCATCAGCAATTATATAATCCAATTCATAATTACAATTTTTAAATGTTGAAACTAAAGTACATTTACCTATTACTCGAATTTCTTTATTATTGTAATCATTAAATTTGTCTGAGGTATTTCTTATAACAGATTTATTTAATTTTAATTTATTAAATAATGAAATAGGGATTGCATTACAATCAGCACCTGCATTTATCTTAAAATAATTTTTTTGGCCATTAATTATGAAATCTACCTGCCAAGAATTTTTTATTTTCGATTGTAATGTATCAACTGTCAGTGTCACAGGTTGTGAATTAATTTCATGTACATTTCTACTTTTACATACATTTGCAAAATGATTTTGTCTTTTGCACAATTTACAAATTTTGCCAAACGCAGGACACTTGTTTATATTATATGATTTATCACATTTAGGCCCGATTTATTCACCTCCCATTAAATTTATCTGGTGATTAATTCCCATAGTAACTATTGTAGTGCAATTATTTATTAAATATTTAACATCTGACCTCGTGTTGAATTTTGTTGTAGCTGTATTCGAGTCATTTCCAGATGTTGATGTTTTTACTGGTTTCTGTTTGAACTTCGACTTGAGGGCGCAAATTTCTTTCGGATTCTTCATCTCACCGTGTTGAATCTTCGTATTTTCCCAAATCATGCATGCTTCTATTGCTTTTCCTAATTCCTTATCTTGATTTTGCAGCAACTTTTCTCTTAGCGATTCATCTGCCATCCCAGTAATTAACATTGTTTTAATTAGTTCATCATTTAAAGTTTCAAATTCACATTGTTTTGCTTGATTTTTCAATTCTGTTATGAATTTCTCAATCTTATCATCTGATTGTTGTCTCATCTTGAAGAACTTGTACATTTCATACGTAACATTTTTCTTGGGAACGAAATAATCTTCAAATTTTTTTCATCAATGGTGAAATTCTGTTAAGGCTGGTCGTCCTTTGGATGCGTTTTCGTCCGAATTATTTTCGTCGGAAATCGGACGAATAATTTCGTCAGGTTTCGCATTATGTGGTATCGTCCACTAGACAAGTTTTTGCATTGCACGAAGTCAGTCATACACAGTGATTTATATCATATCAGCATATTATAAATTATCATTGATAATAGAAATGGATGAATACCTTTTGGAAAATAGTTATCTTGTTAGACGGCGATTAAAATTAAAAAGAAAAAAGTGTTGGGTTAATGACATATTAGCAAAACGAAAAGAATTTTGAGAATAGAGCTGGCAACGGTTAACCGATTTTGGATATTCGCGGTGTACAGCATGTCACTCATGCAAATAGAGTTGCATAACTTGAATGTGAATCTATAGGTGAAAAAACTTTTTTCATGCAACTCTATTTGCATGAGTGACATGCTGTACACCACGAATATCCAAAATCGGTTAACCGTTGCCAGCTCTAATTTCGGACGCAGTGGACGCCTTACCGTAAGTTTCAATAAGGCCGGTCGTCCTTTGGATGCGTCTTCATGCGAATTGACTTCGTCAGAAATCGGACGAAACCATGTGATGTGGGAACTATCCGAAATAAATGGGACGAATCATTTCGGACGCAGTGGACGCCTTTCCGTAAGTTTCTATAACATGGGAGCATTCGCACTTCTTCGTCCGATTTCTGACGAACTCAATTCGCATGAAAACGCATCCAAAGGACGACCAGCCTAACTTCTTGAGTGGTGAAGGTGAATGAATTATAAATTTCAAGGGCTTCTTCTCCAATAAAATACAATAACTGCGCACACTGAATTTCTTCTGTTTTCTTATTTACTTCTGACGCAATCAAATAATTTTTAAATCTCAGCTTCCAAATTTTCCAATTTTCTGATAGATTTCCATTTAAATTCATCGGCGAAATACCTTTCTCCATTTTTTAGGACAGTTTCTCTTCTAAAAATGCTCGTATTTCCTTCTTTTTTTCAAATTTATCCTGTTCGCAGCGCCATGTCATACAAAGCCAGTGGTAAACTGATTTATTTAAATTATTTACAAATCATAACACTTATGATATATCACAGTCACACGGGCCTAACATTCAAAAATTGCCGGTAACAAATGAATGTTACTTTACCGGTAACGTTGGAAATTTACCGCAAGGTGCGCAAGGTAACGTGAAACGTGATAAAATTACCGATTCACGACACTACAATTCAGTGATTCTCTTCAAGCGAAATTGAAAATGTCCTTGTTATCAGATACGTCAAAAATTCAAATAAAAGATGTCACGTTAGAGTTCAGGCAGGTATGTAGTTAAGAATTATGACTAGGTATTAAATGATTTAAAAGTTCATTCGAAATTCAAGTGAGATATTAGAGTTGCTTAGAACTCAGCATTTTACAAATTAAACGTAGTGAAAGTGTGCAGACGGGCAGTGTTTTCATTACCATCACAGAAAAAGGTAGGTCAAGCAATAGCTACTTGTATGAAAACATTATCACATAATATTCCTGAAAATGTTTTTAAATAAGCTGGCTAATAGAAAGAAATGATGGTAAGTATTTCTTTCCTTTTAATAATAATAATTAGTTTTTTGGTTATCCTGTAGTTTAGTTATGTATTAATATGCATGCATACAAGTAAAGTTCATTTTTATTATATTCCAATTGTATAGATCTGAGTTAAGGAAATATATGACGAAATGATATGACGTGACCAAAACCGTAAGACTGTTTCACGAAAGTTAGAAGGACACAGCTATATAAAAGTTCTTTGACTTATCGGTCGATCGGCATATAATAAAAAATGGACTATAGGTAAGTCGATTAATTAGTTTTATACTTCAAGAAGTTTTACACTTATTAGGTGCTTTTCTTTTACCACTCATCTGAGCTGAGCAAAATTGATATGAGTGAATGGCCATGATCTCAGAACAGCTGCATGATTTAAAGGGAATGATGCGGCAAAAGGAACAGATGTTTATGTGAGCTGAGTTGAGTATATCTGATACTTCTGACTACTTACTATTTTATTGCAGTCAGAGAAAATCCATAATAATACATCAAGGGAGTGAAGTGTTTGATTTTAACCCGTTGTGTAGTTTGTAGCACGAGGGTTCTACAAAACACCGAGACATCAAGGGAGTGAAGTGTATGATTTTATAATAATAATATTAATGAAATAAACTAAGAAAATCAACTCGACACAAACAGAACTCGGATTTATCAAAAAGGTATTTTTTGCTTGATACTGAATTTACATTCACACTTATACTTAAGTTAGATAAATGATTTTTTTATACCATATGTTTAAAGTTGAAAACATTTGCACATATTTTGCGTGCCCTTGCCTTAAATCCTTCGATTTTTATTTGAACTTTGTGACTAAAGTATACAGTGAAGAAGTCATGGCATAGCGAACTAAGCGAAAGTTCTGTTTTAAATTTCATTTTATAATATAGCCTGTCCAATCTCTGGCGTTTTCCAAGTTTTAGTGGAACAGCCGGTATGTCAAAGGACCCAAATAGAATTTTTATCAATTTACAGTCTTTTTCTATTGCTTTTCCCCTTTTGTCAGATGTGTTTCCTAATTTGTCAAATGACTTTCCAATCCGTTCAAAGTATAGTAGGCCTGCGGATTGGAAAGTCACTTGACAAATTCGGAAACATAATTGACAAAAGGGGAAAACCAAAAGAAAAAGACTGTAAGAAGATGAGGAGGTGGCCTGAACCCATATTTGTTATAATCTCTTGCTTAATTAAGTGATATTGTTTAATGATGCACTTCTATCAATTATTATATCGACTGTTACTTTTATGGGGCATATGTAACTGAAACAGATCCTAACTCTCACCATAGGTATGTTACGCCTCTGTTTTCATTTGACCTTAAAAATTAATCCACAGTATATTCTCACAGTATATTCTCTACCCAGTAGTTGCACTCTACACAATCGGATGTTACCAAACATCCTTTGCGCAAGTTACTGCGCAGATGTCACACTCAGTTGGTATCAACCTGTCTTCTGTCAATCGTACACTTATAATCTGTTTTTTTTTTATTTACCATCAAGTAGGTTGTGATTTTATTTTATTAGGTTGGCTATTATAGTAACATTAGACAAATTAATTTCATGTCATTATAACATATGCCAAAATGTGACACTTCAAACCAGATAGATCAACTAAACTGATTCGAAACAGACTTGAAAAGTAATATAGCCAAAATTAAAAGTGAAGGGAAACGTTTTACAATTTATACATGTGAATTGGAAGTGAATACACCTCGCGATGAAAAGAAAATATCACAAGATTTACTTATTCAGGATAACCTTAAAATATAAATCAAAATGACTTTTATTGTCAAAATTTAGTTACATGCATAAGTACCACTTTTTCCCTAAACTTTCATGACATACTCCGATGGTAAATAAATAAAAAACAGATAATAGGTGCGACCTATTTTCATCCTATTTTAGTTAATAATAGGTTAATAGACGACTAAACTGAAATTCTATTATATGTATACAGGCCCTGAAAAGTGTTTTTATAGCCAAATTTCCGCTATTGGCGCTGGAAACAGCCGTGGGCACTTAAAATTATATTTGAATGAAATTCCGTTTGAAAGTCCATGTTATGGTCCATGTTAGGATTTTCCCAATGATTATCTTCTCTCCTTATTTGTAAGAGTACGAATATTTTATACTTTAAAATTTATTAATCAAAATTTCAAAACTCAGAAAAGCAACAAAAAATATAATAAATTAATTAATTTGTAAGATTTGTGAAATTTTTGTTTCGTAAAATGAAACTGTACCTATTTATTTTCATGTTTAATGGTTTATTTCATTTAAATAGACTTACTCGAGGTAATTTTATTATAATATATGTTGGTATTAATAATTTATAATTTTTTAAAATGACTCAAAAAAAGTCATTAATAGTAGAAAATTTCCGCTTGTGGAATTTAAATTTGACATGTTTGGCGCGTTAAATTCAATGCGCAGTAACCTGCGCAGAGCTCAACTAATATCACAAACTTCAAAGGTGCCGACAAGGAGTGCGACTACTGCTTAGAGAATATACTGTGATCCATCCTTTTACGACGGATATTTTTCATTTTGCTTCATTTTATAGGTACCTATTTGAAAAAATTGGTGATAATGTACCGCGGTTGCATAAATATTTATCATTCATTAGCATACATATTAAAAAGAACAAAACTGTCTGATGTGCGTAAACTGACAATGGACCGCATTAGTGTGATGTTAGAGGAGACACGAAATTTGAATCCAAGTCATTCCCAATTTGGCATAAAATAAATTGAACCTTAAGGCATAAGGCAATAAAGGTCACTTTATAAGGATCAGTTTTTGAACAACTCGTACGCAAGCATTACACATATTTAAGACATGAAGTATCCCAAAATGAATAATTTGTAGTTTTAACTAAACACCTGACTCGAAAGCATCCGTCTAGGGTATCAAATATTTATTTATAGCGAAATGAAAATGATGTAACACTGTTTGTTGTACATACCGTAAACTTATAAACACAAGGAACCAGAACATTTCTAATACTTGCGTACGAGCGACTCAAAAAGTGACCCTTGTAAAGTGATCTTTATTGCCTTATGCCTTAAGGTTCAATCACTAATGCGGTCCTTTATCAAGAACTTATTATAGGATTTATGTAAAATTTATGTGATTAAAATCTAATTTTTCGTATTTATTAATAAACTTTTGAAGAATGTTACAATAAATGCTTAAAATAGATTAACTCCAGTTAGGATGCATTTTGGAATGAATGAATTGGAAATAATTGTTGTAATTTTTTATTTTCCTAATCAACAAAATTCAAATATCTACAATAATATAAAACAAAATTCCAGTAACATTACTACAGTGTGGAAAAAAGTAAGGAACAAATTCAATAAAAAATGAACTATTGAGTTTTAACAAAAATCTAAAAAAAGGTCAACTTAACTTACAAGGCGATTCATGTAAAAGTTAATGATGTCATGGACATTTTTTTTTAAACGAGAACCACATATTTGTTGATATTTTAGTAAGTCATGTATCTGTCAAAATTGCTGTGTAAAAATTTATATTGAAATTAAAAAAAAAAAACTTTTCAGAACTTATTATTTTATTTTTGCATTTGAGCAGTTATTATAATTTTGATTTTGGATTTTTATTAAAACTCAATAGATTCGAATTTGTTCCTTACTTTTTTCCACATTGTATAATACAGTGAAACACATTTTCAAAAAACATAACTTCAATTTAGCTAGCGCATCTGTAAATAACTTAAATAATTTCAAATTTAAAAACTAAAACATTGAAATGGAAACAACCTATCATAATTTATGAAATCAAATGTTGAAATTGTAAATTCATATTACCTATACAGGGTATGCAGGGTCAGAATTAATAAAAGACTCACCATGAGGATCTCGTAAACTATAAGAGATACAAAGACGGTTAAATTACAAAAAGGTGCACTATTTTGGGGTTTATAAAAATGTGCTGTTATACTGGGTGATCTATGACATCGGGGAAAAACTTCACCGGTTGATTTCTATGAGTAATTCAAATAAAAAAACTTCTAATAAACATGTGACCGATAATGCTTTTTAACGGAAGTGTAACCCTTCAAAGTTTATTACATGTTGAAAGTTTACAACTTCAAGGCGATATTAAGATACTAATTTTTGTTTTCATAGGTAACAAATGAAATATGAAATAAGCCTACTACTATTGCTTTGATTGATTGACGTTATATGTTATAAACTTTGAAGGGTTACACTTCCGTTAAGAAGCATTATCGGACACATGTTCATTAGAAGTTTTTTGTTTGAATTACTCATAGGAATCAACCGGTGAAGTTTTTCCCCGATGTCATAGATCACCCTGTATAACTGCCACAATTAAGAGTCATTCATTATAAAGATTCAGGACCACACAAAGCGCCCATACTAGTGTTAGATTTAGCCTTTTATTTTATGTAGTATATTACTGCATGCTTTGTGTAATATTTTAATTAAAGCTGGTGAAAATTGTATCACAAAATCTTTTTTCTACTTTGCGTTCAAAATGAACTCATTGTGACACCAAAAACAGTTTCACAATGAAGCTCATTGTGAAACTGTTTTTGGGCAAATTTTAGTCAATTTTTAATTGAAAATATTTATTAGATTCTACAAAATAACTCATTATTTATTTGTTACTTAACAGAATACTCACAATGAAGCTGGATAAGAAAAATTAATAACTTGTTAAAGTGACTTTTGATTAAAACGAAAGGTTTTCAGTGTTGCCACGCATTACAACTAAAATTCCCCATATACCAAGGAGATCAAATTTTTGACAATATTTTTCATTTTTTTGTTCAATAAGTGACGCAAAGTAGAAAAAATACTATATTTTACACGTTTCACAAGAGGCATTGTAACACTCGTTCCGTTGGGGCACTCCGAGCTTGCTACGCTTCGCTCGTCGTACCCCAACCCCACTCGTGTTACAATAAGCCTTCTTGTGAAACTCGTAAAATAATATACTATTAAACGGACACTAAATAGCGCACAAGCACTTTACGCTTCGCTATCGTTTGATAGCTTCTTCAGAAGTGTTTGTGCGCCGTTTAAAAGATTTTGTGATATAATATTTTAGATGATTACCTGTTCAAGTCTGCGTGCGGAAATCCTTTATCAATTGCTTACAAGGACTAACTTGTGACGCGAAACTACCCAAGTGCTACCGGCCACACAACCCCTTGTTTATCGTTTATATAATTTGCTTTCTTAAACATCCTTTTCCGGAGACTCGAGTTGCATCATTTCGGTTGTTGATTAGTAATAAGTACAAAACGTCACGAATGTTGCCCCACCAAACAGACGACTCGCAGTGCAGGTTCGTTACGGGCAAATATTGCCGCCTTAGCGGCGGTATAGCGCTCGGAAACACGACATCACACGCCGCTGGGCTGTGTTTCTCGTTCAGTGGTGGGGCGAATTTGTACATCTGTCACGCGGCCTAGTAATAAGCACAGCCTGATTTTTGCGGCTTATAATAGGCCTACTCGCGCAGACGTTCTGGACTAGTTCGGAACGGTTAAAATTAAATGCCCATCGAAATAATGATCGATTTTAACAACGCTTTCAAGAGTACAACTTTCATGAATGCATGGATTTTAACGTTCCGAACTATGTAGTTCGGAACGTCTGCGCGAACAAAGCTAATAATAACATCCTGTCCGTATGGGAATGCAGCTTCCCCGCTTCACTGCGTCGCGTTGGGGTAATGGGGTGGTATTCTTTACAAAACCCCCTCTTAGATACCCGTTATAAAAGCGCTATGTTTGTTAATAATAAGTCAGATAGAATTAAGATTTTGTCGGATCTAATACGCACTAGATCGGTACAATAACACCTGTAGACGAATCGACTGTTTCCGAATAAAGTTAATAAAGTGATTAGATTAGTCTTTGGTTTTTCTTATCTGATTTCACAACATCACGCTGTGAATACGCCCCATAAATTCGCACAAGTTTCTCTACGAATATGCCTCTCTACAGGCATGTCATTGGTGGGCTTTTGCGTTCACGCCATTCGAACCTTTTGTTGTGGGTAGAAAAAAAAGCGGGGAACAAGCGTGAAGACTCGTGAATAACGTGAAAATAATCCACGCTCACGCTTTCGCTAATTAACGGATCTTCGCGGCGTGAATGTACAGCCGGCTTAAATCCGGCTCTACAATACAATAGTTCGCGCGCAAACGTTTATTTTTTTACCACATAAATACTGGGCCATGTTCGCAAAACGTTCGCGCGTATACGCTCCTGTCGCGAACGCCGTCCACATTTGTGCCGAATATCCCTTTGTGTTCGTCGAAAAACCGACTCTCTTTGATTCGCGACGAACGGTTCCCGCACCGCTCAAGAACAGTTCGTTAACACCGTACACATCTGCCGAATTGATGCACTCCATGTTGCATTTTATGTTATATTACATATTCGGCACGGACATGTGTACGCAGCTTTATATGTAAATGGAAAGCAGCTTATAAAGCCGCGTACACGCGTGCGCATGTCCGCGCCGAACATCTAATGAAACTGTTCGTGAGCCGTTCGTAAACCATTTGCTAATTCTTTTGCGCGTCGAACATCCTACAATCCAGAGGAGAGTCGAACGAACCCACAGCTTGTTAGTGAGCAACCATTCGGGGCAAGAGAAGAGCCAGGGGTATGCAACCAGCATAGCGCAGTGTTAATGATGCTAGTCTAATAGATTTTATATTTATATGTTAACAACATCATTACAATCTAATTACGGATAGTTTCAAATTCGCACAATCCTCAATGTTTCTTACAAGTGGAAAATAAGTAAATATATTTATTTTGCATTCATGCGAAACATTGAGAATTGTGCGATGTTTGAGTTGTCCGTGACTAGATTATAAACGACATTAGCTGCTTTCTTTCGCTGATACGTGATTCGAATAATTTTTCGTTACCCGCTCTGGATCTGAATGCATTTCAATCTAAACGGATCGTAAAATTGGAAGAAAGGGGAAATGGGATTACCGATTGAAATTGAAATTTCACGAAGATTCATTTGCAAGAGAGCATCCATCTTTGAATCTAAACGCGTTATGTTGTGTTTGGATCAAACGAAAGAAAGTAGCTACAGTTATACAGGGAAATCGTAAATTACTTCAACCTACGTGACCAATTTGAATTAGGTTTTGTTTTCTAGGAGTGGCAACACTGAAAAAAGTGAGGTTACTGTTTCAAATTAACGTGGATTTGTCATTGACTTTCGCGATTGTAGGTGTTCTGTTGTGTTTAACCAAGCATTCCCAGATGGTGATGTAAATTACGATGCCTTCGCATATCGCAAGTATTGCATTCTCGAACGATTTAACATACAGCACTGCATTGTTACCAACAGAGTACAATGTGTTGCCTATACGGCGGGGTCACGTGGGTTGAAATCATTTGTGATTTCACTGTACAAATTTTGATCAACAAGAATCTCGTTTAATTACATATCTTTAGTTAAAAATTAAATAAAATTAAATTTACCCATGCAGAGTTTTATATTTAACAATTCTATTATCATACAACTTATCTGAAAAAAAAAATACAAAAATGCAATACAAACATATTAATAGTGTTATTTTAAATGATTGAATACATAAAATTTTATAAAATATATAACAGATCTTTTTTAAAACGAGTACCCTGGGCTCAACAAATAAACTATGTACACCATTTTAAAAATTTGCATTAGATTAAATGAGAAAACAGTTAAAATAATTATGGCATAACGTAACGAAATAAGAATTTTATTTAAATTAGTAACAAATCTTCAATAAATGTTTCACGTAATGTCTGGAGAATTTATCTAGTCTTAATAGCTTAGTATAAGCATACTTAATTAATTTTGTTGCAAGTCGGTTTTGATTGTAGTCGATTCCTCAAGCAATCCCTGTACAACTATTTTGGCCCTATTTGGGGCCTCGTCGGCAAAAGCGTAGAGAATTCCACTGCAAACCAAACCGACCTGTCCGAGGTTATTCGCAAATGCGATGTAATAGTAATGAAACGTTTAAATCGCGACATCCTGCAATCATTTTTTGATCTAACATTGCAAAAAGTGATCGCAGGATGTCGCGATTTAAACGTTTCATATACTTAACTAGTACTTCAAGCAGGTTCTTGTCCGATGAAAATTGTATCACAAATTCTTTGAAACGGACATCGAATATGCGCACTAACACTTAACGTTTCGCGGTCGTTCATATTTTTTCATCTTTTTTCACTTCTGACGAAGCTGTCGAACGACGGCGAAACGTTAAGTGTTAGTGCGCACTGCGCAATTCAGTGACCATTTCAAAATTTAAAACATTGCAATACGAAAATAATGAACTGTGAATTGTGGGAGTGAAAAAATGTAATTGGCTTTCAGTAATGATTAAGATAGAGATTGATTGTCCGAGTGGTGGTATTTTGGGGCGAGTTCGAGAACACGTGCATATTATGTTTCATAGAATTTTAGAATCACAGGAAACCATCTATTGGAAGTCATACACTTTCTGTGAATCTAGTTTAATCAGCAGAGGGTTTAGGCATTTTAAGAATGGATGAAAACATGACAGGAAGATACAATAGGCGTAGGAACCATCCGTTAGTTGTGGCGCGATTAAGATTACCGAGTAGTTCGGTTCGGCAATCGGTGAATTAGCAGAAAATGAAACACCTGACAAGATTTACAAGGGAAGGAATTTCTAAATGCGTTTCAGCTGTCCACTTGTGAGTGACTTCGACTAAATTTACAAGAATAGGTAAAATACGCTGAAACAAATTGATTGACAAGAAATGTATGTGTTACCGTTAAAGCGTGTAATCCGATATTTCATGAAATAACTAGTTATTTCATAAAATACTGATCTGCGGTAGTTAAATTATAGAATAGTTTTGCTGTTTGACACTTTAACTAGTTATTCTGTAAAATAACGTAGTTGTACAAAGTATGAAATAAATAGACGGGACGAAGATTATAACTTGAGAAATTAGATAAGTTTCAGTAGTTAATAATTAATAAAAGGACAACAAACAAATTATAAAAAAAAGGCAGATATACATTAAAATATACTGGCTTTCGTTTGTCCACTGAAGAAGTTCCTTCTAAAGAGATATCCCTGCGGGGAGTGGCAACTGCCCAGTCAAGTGGCACAGGACACGGTGTGGCCGAATTGCGGCGACGGCCATGTTAGTCCTTTTTAAGTAACTCATGTCTAAATAAAAACCTGGTCAAGTAGGCTGCATTTAGTAATTCTGCTATGTAAATGCAATGAATAAATTCTCGATCACAACCCACTTGACCAGGTTTTTATTTAGACGCTCGTTATAACCGTATTGCGGCGGGTCAACAATTGTACCTAGTAAGAGGGTAGCCGGATTGCGGCCATCAGTTCTTAGAATAACAATCAAAATTATTCTTGTGCTGCTGCTATTTAGAAACTTGGTAATTGTTCTGATTTAATTTGTCTGTAACCAACAAAATTCTGAGAGTAAATTTGAAAACTTTGATTGGTTCAACCCTTCCTTTTTGATTTACAAAATAATTTTCCTTGAGGACAAGACAGGTTGCAGATATCAGTTTGATTGATTTGTCGTTTAAAACATCCTGCTTTTATCTGGCAATATTCCAGTAGTCATACACTGAGAAAAATGGTACCAAAGAGTATGTTTATATTATGAAGAATTCCGAACATTTTATTCGGATTCGCGTTAAAAAGCGACCCAGCGTACTACTGCAAAATTAACACTATGTGGTTTGTTGTTTAGAGTATCATTTCCTGTCAAGATAAAATTACCGGAGTAATTAACAAAAAGTCAGACATGACACTTTATTACTAATTTATTCAGCATAATATTTCAATATGGTTTATTATATTTTAACACTACGTATTATGTAGAATGATAATTTTACGTTCTTAAACTTAAACAGTTTCATTGTGCTAAGAATCATGATTAATTTAGAGTAAGATGGATCTTATAACATGACAGCATTATACTTTTACATTATACTTTTATTTTATCGATGTGGAGTGATGTTTTATCAAAATCGCCAAATTCCATTTTTCTCAGTGTAATGGAAACAATATTTAGTGAGCGCGATAAACAGTTGATTTTATTAAATACATATATGTATGCAATTATAATTTTTATAAAAAGTGCGGGAGTGAAATGGTGTTGCACAGTAAAAACTTGTAATGCCAAAATTTATGTCGATGAAGGACTCAAAGTTTTGTTACCATTCTTAAATTCAGAAAACGTAGGAGACTGTTTTTTTAGAATTTATGAGTATTCGGTCAAAGTGTAAAAAAATTGACGAATTTTCCGACTATTTGGTGGAAAATTATATACAAGAGGATGGACAATTTCCACCATAAATATGGGGATGTTGCACGGCTTCCACCGAAATGACGACAAATGGTTGCCAATCATTTCACTCTAAATTTAATTCATTATTTTATTGTACTCATTCAAATTTGTTTGTATTTGCAGATGTATTAAAAAATATGCAAATAGATACATATCTAAAACTCAATAGTGGACACAAAAACAGTAAATAACAAAAATTATAAAGAAAAACTTTTATATTTAGAAAATAATATTAGATTATGGAAAAATTATCAAATTTAACTTTGTTCAAAGAGCAGCTTATCATTTAAAAAAGTAAAATCATATGTTAAAAGAACTGTGTTTTAATACAATCTGTTTTACTACATAACAAAGTACGTGTTTTATTTACATGTCTGGTGACAGGAAATAAAAATAAAAATAATTTGATCTATCGGTATCTGTTAACATAGCAAGATGATCAGGGCCGCAATCCGGCTACTCCGAAAACGGTCACCATTTTGAACTCTAATAAAGAGGTTAGCCATCGCCGCAGTCCGATACTGCCCACAGGACAAGGCTTTAAAAAATATGCTTGCACAAAACAATGCGAATCAAAAAATGTTTGTGCAAAAAGAATAATTTACTGTACAATTCTCACCCCCTTATACTGTAACTCATAACGACATCGTTAAATAACGACAATCGTTAAGTGACATATTTTGATCAATCAGTGCTTAGATACGACGCATTTCTATGTACTGATTGGTCAAAATATGTCACTAACAATTATCGTATCGTTGTTAACGATGTCGTTAATTGAAATAAGGCAAGGTAAGTGTCCTTAATGACAAAAAACATTGTATATTTAAATGTGACATTTTTTTGAAAATTTGTCTTTTTTTATTAATTGCTAGCTATTTTTTTATTAATTGCTAACTATTGAAACTTCCTCAAGTTATAATCTTCGTCCAGTCTATTTATTTCATATTTTATTTTGTACAACTACGTTATTTTACAGAATAACTAGGCAATATACCGTGATTTTATTTTAATATGAAACATATTACTATGGAAACTAATTCCAATTTTTAAAAATGTCGTTGCATGATCGTCGTCGTTAGGGTTTCTAATGTCATATCAAATAAAATTTGTCCATTGTAATTTGGAACATCTGTCAGGTAGAGAAAGTTAATGAAAATGTATCAGGAAGAATTACCCATGAACAAGTAACTAATGCAATTAACAACTTCTATAATAGTTTAGGATATTGCAGAGGTAAATGAAGAAATTTTTAAAAACTTATTTTTGCTTGTTTTGAATTAAAAATTTCTGTTTTCCTTATGTTTTAAGTTTACTTATTTTAAACAAGAATAAACTTATGTAATGTAACTGAAAGAGTCGTTATTATTTTGTAGTACAAGTATATCGAAATCACTAATAACAGAACAGGTTCATGACAGCTGTCATCTCATGTTCTATTTTAAAAAGAACAGTTTCATTTACAAATTGTAAATGTTGCTATGGATTCTCAGATTCGTACGTAACAGCAATGTTTTATGTTAAAATAAATTCACGGTATAGTATAACTAGTGTGAGGGAAATCCGTGAGATGGCGCAGGTGGGAACGTGCGACGGGTGCAGAAAGGAACTAGAAGGGGGAACGACAGGAGTAGAGCAGATTCAGCACGCTTTTGACGCATAATTGTGTTTTTCTTTAAAATAATAAATTGTTACCATTTTAATAAATGTTATAGTTTTAACAAATCAGAAGTGGGATTCTCACCCGCTAACACTGTATTTTGTTTGTGCACCACCACTGTTGGTGAGTACTTTTGAACATTACAATTTGTTTATCTGCGCATTTGTTTTGTTACGCTTGTTGTAATGTAATGAGAGGCGCAGCCGTTCGCGTAAGCCAGACAATGGGAAAAGACGTCATAGAAGGACCAGGAGCCCTAGCGCGAGTGCGTCTCAACTTCGTACGGACTTACTCGTACAATTACGGAATTAATTAGATCTTCACAAAGCATAAACTCAAACCACAGTCTACATACAGTCTTGTCACTGGCGCTAGTTTCGCGTACAAAATTCATGGAAACTCGGGGAAGAATGCGCAGTAGTCTCGCTGCTTCTATTTGTAGTTTGGTTTACCGGCTTGGTTCGGGCAACTGCAAATACTGGAAGATTTTAAATTTAAATTGTCTGCGCCACGTAAGCATCAACGCACGGAAGAATGCGCAGTGGTTGCATTGAAGACACAAAGATCAAAGGTACCGACGCCAAGTGAACAGACTGTGTGTAGACTGTGCTCAAACGCATCAGCATCGTCGGCCGCGCCCAATATCGGTGAAGCCCCGAATTCACACGACGCGCTATCGCGTCAACGCACACGTTCATACAGCCAACCGCGTTCACGGTAGGGATGCTCAAAACAGTTAAGTGAATCGATTCAATTGAATCGATTGTGTGGAATCGATTCAGACGAATCGATTCAATTTAAACACGTAGAATCGATTCGATTCAATACATATATTACCAATTTCTATTCTTGAACTTAAAACTTATGTCGCAGCATCATATTTTATGGTTGCATTGCAGTGTTTACAACGAATAGATTTGCTGTTATCAGAAATAAAATGCTTCCACACTTCACTTGTTTTAGGAGGCATTGTTTTACACTCACATTCAAATACAAAATATGTACTGTGAAAGGTATTACTGGAGTAATGATCAAAGGAATTTCTGTAATTTGAAGTGTTTTGTTTTATGCCGCGGACTTTCCTTACCCACAATTTTATCATTTTGAGTTATTGGCTGCCAGTAACATATAGATGGCGTGATGATAAAAAATTGGTTGTTTGTTCACACCTTTCCGATTCGATTCTTGAATCGATTCACACCAAATTGAATCGATTCGATTCCTTCGATGCATCGCTTGTAAAGAATCGATTCAACTATAAATCGATTCGATTCTGAACATCCCTAGTTCACGGTCACGAAGCCCACCTGATTACAAGGACAGGCGACGTTATGTCGGACGTATCGAACTAATACCAGAATTTGATGGCTCATCGAATTCTGTAACGATTCGACAATGGCTTGCTAAAATAGACGCAATCGGGAAACTGTATCGCTGAGATGATCGCGCAAAAATTTTTGGTATGATTGGGCGGTTAACTGGAAACGCCAAATCCTGGTACGATTGTCAAACGGAATTGAATTATTCCAATTGGGAAACATGGAAGGAACTCGTAAACGTAGAACGCAAACCTAATGATGACGTTATCACATTTTATTATTCCAAACTGAAGTACATTGGGAGCTACCGCTCAGCCGGTTGCAAATCAACGGAGGAACTTCTCAGATTTTTAATTGAATAAAGTTATAAGAATACTATTGCTAAGGACAACAAAACCAACCAGCAACAACAAAACCGGCATACCAGCCTACGCAAAATAACTTGTTACAGATGCGGCAAAGACGGCCACAAGTCATTCAAATGTCATTCACAAGCATCAGATAATGCGAGGCTTAACGCTTCCGGAGTTACGTGTTCGTTTTGTAAAAAGATCGGTCACAGTCGCGAATCTTGTTTTTGTTGGATAGTTTTTTTTTGTGTTAAACATTTTCGACTAATAACAATGTCAGAGGACCGAGTTACAATAGAAATTCACTCACCCTTTGGTTAGATCTCTCTTTCCCTGCTTTCTTTCTCTCTTTCTCGACCACTGCGGAGCTGAGGGTAAACGTCTTAACATCTGGTCTTCGCTTTTCGATTTGACAAGGACGTCATGCAAAATTACAAATGACCATTTATGAGCATCTACTCAAGACTATAGGACTTGTTTATTACCGGGGCCCTCTCCCGGTCCCGCACCATCCAGCGGAGACTCTAGATGCGGAAGTTCCCTTCTGGGATGCGAATTCACGGAGAAGGTGTCCTCGAATGTCCATCTTCGTACTTCGCATGCATAAAGACGACCCCAAGGTGGATATTAGCATACCTTGCCTTCTGAGCGTACGTTCTCAGAATCATTGGTGTCACTGACTTCCACAGTGTTTGCTACACTGGCCACAGCCCAGTCAACACCAAGTCATGACCTTTCTTGGAAAGCACAAGGCAATCACCTGGTCAGGTATTACAACTAGTTGTTTTTCCCGGCATCTACTACTCACGCCTCTGCAGCAGGCGGATACGGTCAGGTGCCGTATACAGGTGAGATGATCCCCTCTCTCCGATCTCATCGAATAAAGAGCGATCACCCTTCATTACTTGTCACTGCAACACTCGCGAGCCCGTCTGCGTAATTAGCGCAACTTTACCAAAACGTTCGCCCTCAAGGACCGCGCCTCGACTGAAGTGCTTTCGTTCCTTCTTTCCTTGCATTTTGGACGAAGTGACGGCGGTTCAGTCGCTTGAGGTGTCGGGCCGAGAGCACGGGGCACTAGTATCCGAGATGAGTTGTAGGTAGCCATCGTTTGAGGTGTCGGACCCCGATGTGTTGAAGCCTAGGATCCGAGACGAGAACCGATGCAGACCACACGCCTGTTACCCTTAAAACTAGCCTGTCTAGCTGCCCTATCCCATACACGCGGATATGCGTGTATGGGTAATGGATGCTGGGGTTAGTATTAGATGTGTGGGAGAGATTCGCGTAAGCGTTCTCGACGGTTACTCATCAAACGTAGCTAGGGAAACCTTGCTGACATGAGTGCTAGGGGGAGGGGGAGCCCACCGGTCCCGGCCAGTCCCCTCATTGGCGTTGGCCTCCCTAGCAGTGGCAGTGTCATAGCTGGCGGACAGCGGGAGTACCGTGCCGGACGGCGTCCCGCTGGCCATTTCTCAATGGGAGATAGGCTGACGCCTGGGTGCCCTTGGTTGTCGAAAGACACCAGAGAGAAATCGGTTTCCTTGCATCTCTCTGCCTGACGCATATACCCGTATCATATTACCAAACCATAGAAAAAATAAACAAACGTGCTCGTGTTTTACGGATATATTGAAAATGCACAAATTTTCCTAAACTCTAAACTTGATAAAATAAACAACGACAACATTTTAAATTGAAAAACCGAAACGAGACTATGACAAAAATTAATGTGGTTACTATTGATGATGCAAAGCATTGTCACGTTACCGCCAAAGTCAATGACGTAAGTGTACCGGCATACATAGATTTCGGCAGCGCATGCAATATTCTTAAACTACAAACAGCCCAGACACTTGGCCTACCGATTGACATGAGTAAACAAACCATGATGCGAGGTTATGGAGGACCAGTTGTTACATCGTTAGGAGAAAGGGTAACAAATATAAAAATTGACGAAGTAGAACGAGAGGTTCCAATTTTGATCGTTAACAACAAAACGCAGGATATGGATTTATTGATTGGACGAACATTCACTGAATCGCCCCAGTTGTTGGTGATCAAGACCCAAGAAAAACTGCAATTCCATAACGAGGATAACCCTTCATGACAACTACCGCAAATTAATGAATGTGCTCCTGAAAAATTTCGCATATTTTCCGGGACCACTACCAAGTTGCTACCAGGAATTAATAAGGTTGAAATTTATTCGGAATTCGTCAATGGAGAAATCATTACGAATCATTCGGAACAAAACATTGATGGCTGTACCATTATTATACCCTCAGTGACGGTAGAAGTATCAAGTGAGTAGGAATCCTCACTGTTTTCAACTTAAGTAAATTACCCACAACCTTAAGCAAGGGTCGCTGTGTGACACGGGGAATCCCTGCTAAGCAGTCGTCGATTGAAGTACTCGCGAAGCCAGAGAACCGAGCGGATACCTTAACTTCAGACTTATCGGGAAAATTGCAAGATCTACTTCTTAAATATGAAAGTTGTTTTGCAGCTAACAATTCCGAATTAGGAAATACGAATGTAGAAATGGAAATAAAATTGACTTCAGAACCCATTTGTTATCAGCCTTATCGTTTGTCTTACCACGAACGAAGTATTGTACGGCAAATCATAGATGACCTCTTAAAGAGCGACATTATTGAACCCACAGTATCGTCTTACGCAAGTCCGATACTTCTTGTTAAGAAGAAAACAGGGGATTATAGAATGTGCGTGGACTACCGCAAGTTAAACGCTATCACCGTTAAAGATAAGTATCCCCTCTCCCGAATAGAGGACCAGTTAGAACGGTTAAGTGGGAATGCCTGTTTTTCGACGTTAGACTTAAAGTCTGGCTATCACCAATTAAGGGTAGCACGAGATAGCAGCTTTTGTTACGCCGGATGGGCATTACCAATTCAAAAGGAACCCCTTCGGTTTATCAAACGTCCCAGCAATATTTCAAAGGGCAATAAACGAGATTTTGGGTCCTATAAGGTTCACTTACGCATTAGCATACTTGGACGACATACTTATCATTTCAAAAGGACTGGAAGAGGGTCTTGAAAGATTAGAAAATGTTTTGAAACTTTTCCAAAATGCTGGTCTTACGTTGAACCGACAAAAATGCTCATTTCTACAACCAGAGGTGGAGTACTTGGGATCCATAATCTCTAACGGAGAGATAAGACCATCGAACCGCAAGATCGAAGCAATTACTGAGTTTCCAGCTCTTTATTTTTTATACAAAATAGATTCCCGTATGAGTCACTACAACGCTGGAAGCGGTCTTAAAATTTTTTGAACCATTCCTGGTACTCATTTTTTTTAAATTGCTTCCGAAACCTCGATCGAAGCCTTCTGAATAGGTAGGCATACACCAGCATTCAATCATGTCATTCTTTCCTTCGACAATCTTTCCCTTCAAGAAATTGAAACGAAACAAATCCTGTTTTAACCCACTAATACAAACTGAATCTTGGAAATAGTGGAGGTATAAACAAGTCTACACGAAGTTAAGTATTTATCGTGTCGGTCAAGAACATTGGAACATCCCTAATATGATTCCCGAAGGAAGTAAGAATGTTGGCTAGTCATCTCGTACTTCACTAACACACGTTCTTTCCTTCACGATTGCACTTTCCTGCGGGAGTGAACGCTCGTGTATGCTTAGCTAATGTCTAAAATCGTAGCGAAACGCTTTCTCGTCATGGCCAATTTTAATTTTAGGAATAGCCTGAAATCGCACGGACCCAAATTAAGCGAATACAGGGAATGATCGAGCACAGCGATACATTTATTGGCTAAGAAATCCCGTACAATCTTGCTTTTGTGCGCCGGCTGTTTTGCATGCGTAATTTTTTCAATTTTGGATCCATTTTACCACAATAAAACAAGAACTTTTTGGGCTGCATCTGCATATACGATTTGAAGATAGAATATGTTCTATTTTTCCAGATAGTGTTTAATTCAATTTAAATTTTGATGCCATTTTCTGTACAAGTTAAATTGTTTGAGAAATTGAATCAAATCTTGTACAAGAAATAGGCTAGTCTAAAACGGCCTTAAGTCATGTTTTCTAAAAAACCGTGCTTTGAATTCAACATTATAGAAAATTCAAACTATCAGTTAACTATACATATAACTTTTTGGGTGAATTACTTTATTAGATCTAGTTAAAAACACAAACAAGTAGCATTCAGAAAGAAAATGTAGGTAAATGAGAATAAGTTCAAGTCTGAAAATTTTTACTGACGCCACTATGATACGTATATGTTTTACTAACTGCAAATTAATGGTTGATGGTTTAACTGATAACCTTTGCAGTAACCTTTATGTGTAAACTTCCGCAATTATTATTTATCTTAGTTGATCTTAGTGCGCTGTATCGAATTGCATAGAGTTCATACATTAGTTTGCGCTGGCAAGAGAACACCTCCGACTATAGAATTTGCTGATAACGCACTAGCACGATATCCTGTTTAAATGATAAAGGTGAAAAGGAGAGATTGTTAATTCCGTTTTGAATGTAGAACTGAACACATGTTTTCACCGATTTAAAAAATGACATCTTTCGAAAATGACAACTGGTCCCCTGCATTTTATACAAATATGAGCCTTCCTGTGAACAAACGAAATACACTGGGGGTAAGTTTTTATTACATTTTTATTTATTATTGAACACTTTAATACGTCGGGCAGTTTTGCACAACAATTCTTAGCGGAAATTCATCTGCCTTTGGATATGTATACAATGCGTTAATAATTTTTTTAGATTAGAGGAGTCTATGAAAAGTAAAACCTAAGTCGTAGCTTAAATGAAATTAACTTATGTCAAAATTGAAATGTCAAGATACATTTGACGATAGTAGAAAAAATCTTCCCGTTGAATACATAAAGCTTTGTTAAAACTCTTTAACATGATAACGACTAATTTCAAATGCCGTTGGATTGCTTACTGACCGATGACTGTAGTGTTCAAGAGCGTTTAAACAACTAACAGATTTGACAAGGGTCAGGAAGCAAATGTCAGAATAAAAGTTTCGAATCAAGCTAAGAGTCTGATTTTGTTTTTCATAGCCTCCCCTTATCTAAAAAATATATTAACGCACTGAACGTATTTCATTCTTGAGGTGATATTATACATTAACTATACCATATGTAGTGTAAATGTATGTGTAAGCTACAACACCAACCAGTTTTTGAAGTTAGTGACACATTAAGCTGTAAAATGTGGCAAATTAATTTTCAATTTTACTTAACTACTCAAGAACTAAGCAATATTTTAATGTAAATAATGTAATAATTTTATTCGTATATATTTATTCTTATCTGAAGCAATTTTGTTGTAAATAGTTGTGGAATACGAAAAATTTGATTCTCTGATGACTGATGTAGTGTGAAATTTTGTTTTAAATATGTATTGATATGTTTTGATAAGTGATAAGAAAATACAATCTTCTCTCTTTGGAGCAGAGACGCGTTGCTGCGGATATCATAATGGTCTTTAAAGTAATAAATAATATGTCGACTGCGAAGAACTGCTACCACAATTCAACTTTTGCATACCACGCCACGGTGTGATTCTAGGTATCCGATGACTTTTTATATAGTCAGTCAGAGAACTAATATTGGAATTAATTCACCGATCTACAGTACAGATTGTGTCATTCTTTCAATTGCTTTGCGAGCGATATTGATATTTCTCATGTTGGTTAGACTACACTAACAATATGTATTTATCAAATATTGAAAAATACATAGACTACTTGGCTTATCTATGTATAAAGTCTCCACTTCCAAATTATCACTATATTATCACATGCATATTGGCATATTGTACATATTTTGTATTTCTGTAATGTAAGGGAAACCGTTGTTGGGACTCTATCCTGAATATAATAAAATAAAAATAAATAAAAGTGATGTGAAGTTTTACATAAACTGTTAGCGAATTTTAATGTACAGTTTAGCAGAGTGTTTATCTAAGTATAAATAAACTGCTGGAGTAGCATTTATAGGAGTAAACAAGTTTGTTGCTCAACTTACTATGGAAAATATATTAAATATCGCTAGAAATTTTTCTATTCCTTATCTCTGGTCATAAAATGTCTTTGACTTTAGATAGTAAATGTGAATTCTGCAAAAACCTCTCTTATCTGCCTTGATTAACGACTTGCCTGCATTGCATATTTACAATCTTCAAAAGATATTCAAAAGTGCAGACGAAAATTATTGATGCTGAAAGAAGTAGTTCTTAGAAAATACGGGCTTTGTTTGTCAGGATATCAGATACAAACGTTGGGTTTAGTGTTGCCCATTTCTTGGAATTAAAAAAGAAACTATCTTGTATTTTATTACTGTTTTGCTTATTTTCTTCTGTTCTTAGAAAAATATTGAAGATATTTGAATAAAGACGGAATTCATATTATAAAAATTTTAACTGGAATTTAATTAAATTAATTGCAAAATTTAGATGCAGAAATATGACACATTCAAAAATTCTCACGTTTGGAAACAGCATATCTTTACTAATTACTTACATATGAAGAAAAATAAACAGCAAAAGTAAATTGAGGTTATAAACTGAAAACTACTTACTGTCTAATGCTCACCACCGGATTCAATACATTTAAAAACTCTATTCCTGATTCCATCTATTACATTTTCTAAGAGTTGATGCATATTAACTTCTTCAATCTTCTTGATAATTCGTGCTTTTAACTCATTCCGAACCGTTAAAGGAGTTTGAAGTATTGAATTTTGTATGTAAAAAGAAACCACAAAATCGTGCATGTCAGGAAATTTTAGTGTTTCTGCTAATAGTAATAAGACTATTATCAAAGGACTGCCTAAGTAATTGTAAAGTGGCAATGTACAATATATTTCTGCTGAAAGTGGCCCTCTAGTAATTCATCCTCGTGGAGTTTATAGGATAAATAAAATGGTTTAATTTGGAACTGTTGTCCAATTTCTTTCAACAATCCTTCATGGAGGTCGTTATAATTTTTGATTCCTTCTATTACTATAGGTAGAGGCGGTGGTACCTTCTTAACCCTTTGTTTTTCAACAATTGTGAAGCTTTGCTCTTGTTCTTGTTGTAGTGAAGTCGATGTTGCAGACATTATTCTCTTTTTATTATTTCCAGTTTTTTCTCTTATCCATTCAGTTTCTTTTGCCAAATCTTCTTCATCAGTGTAATACTCAGTATTTTTTGGTATTTCCTGTTCTTTCTGGTATTTCCTGTTCTGGCTGTAAATTTTTTTTCTCTAACTCTGTATATTTTCTTTGAATATCTTCAAATTGCGTTTGAAGCTGATTTGATTTTTTTTTTCAAATTCCGTATCTTTCCATGCTTTATATAAAAGTTGTTCGTTTTGGGATCTCTGGTAATTTTTTTTGAAATAATGAATTATTTGTTTGCATTTGTTATAGTTGACGGCAGAAAATATGCCACGTTCTTTGAACACAATACGCACTTGGCGTACAGATGTTAACTTGGACCTGCAAGGGTCCAAGTTTATGGGTTTATGACCACACGAATTTTGGACTGGCACGGCACGTCTTTACTTCACGAAAGTCAGGCGACATTATGCCGTACTTTTTCCTGTAAAGTAGCAGGACAACGGCCTGTGCACGAATCCAATAGTAAAACACTTCGCTGACTTACTTATACTTATGACTACCAGTAGTTCGTTCATATTAACAAATGTAAATTATGAAATTTTTTATAATATTTGAAACTGAAAGGCTATATTTCGAGAATCACTTGAGTCTCAAAGTTGAAATTTTACACAAAGCTACAGTCGAGTGACTTTAATACGTGTAAATAACTGCTCACCAGTGATATTACACTTTTTTATTAAAACTACATTTTTAGCACTCTGTAGAAAAGAAAGTACCTATGCAACTCTCAAACTTCTAATAATTTTTATCATAGACTATTGAAACGACTTCTGATCGCGACTGCGAACTTACTATAACTATAGACTATTGATATACACGGTGTTGATTAGTTTTTCAGACATAGGGAAATAGCATGTAAAATTAAATATTTGCAAATATTGGCTCTTCTGTAAATTTTACAGCAAAGAGAAAAAAACATCAAATTAACATTTTTAAATAATGTGTTCCAACTGATCTTCATATGCAGCTAAACATTATCCTTATTTATTATAAAATTCCTGCCTCATGTTTGCCAATTGATACTGACGATGAGATACTCTGTCGCATTCGACAATTATTATTGCTTCTTTATTGCTCATTTATTACACTTCGATTCCGTTTTTAGGTCAACGCCCAACTCCGTGAAATACGAACTACAAAATATGTATTTACTTGACAAATGCAATCAAATCACCTGAAGTAGATTATTACATGCAAAGGATAAACACTTTGAACACATACTTTGACACATAAACAAATAAATCACAAAAACGAAAAATCTCCGCGTTAAGAATTTCTAATATTTTTCTTTCACTTTAATTTAAATTATATTGTGAATAAAATTTATTTTCACAAGAAACGTGTACGATGTTGAAATATTTTCTTTTCGTCACGAGATGTGTTCACGGCCAAATTTTCATAAAGTTGAGAATTGACAACACCGGTTAATCAATCTGATTTTAGTTTTCACAATTTGGCGTATGTTATAATGACATCAAATTAAATATGTCTAATCTAACATGATAGCTATCTTACTAGTTTAAAATCACTGCCTATTGCGATAACAGATAGATAGGAATGGATAATAGTCAGATTTTTTTAAATTTCCGTTTTACAATTTTTAGTTCACCGATTTTTACTACTTACATTCATCTAATTCATCAGTAACTTTAGAACTAGAATTGCTTGTTATTTAAGTTTAAGACGATAAGCGATTAGAATTCTGATGAGATTTTAACTTCATTAAAAGACGAGTACACGAGTGCATCATGTCAGATTTTTGTGTACCGTAAAAATTCATAATATTAGCCATGGTCTTGGTAGGCCATAACATTTGTTATGGAATAAATAAATATAACAAATTCGATATGTCATCACAATTTCTTTTACCAAGCAAGAAATGTGTACGTTGTGAAGGAATCTGATTCTCAGTAGAAAGTTTACGTTGCGTTTCATCAAGGTTCTTGACTGAATTTGAGAATAAAAGCATTCGATTTCGGAATAGACAGGAAACTTGGGCATTTGTAAAAAAGCCAAACACCGAAGGAGTAGAAGAAAAGAGAAGTTGAGGTGAGAATTTTTTTAAAATTAAATCGAGTTTCCTTTTTTCCTAAATATTACATTGCTTCTCCATACGTTAATAAAAGTAAAATTGACACGTATTCGATGTGAATGAAGTGAATGCGATCAGCAAAAGTGAAAATATTCAATTTGATCGTATTTTCTCGCTGGCCCTAGGGCATTATAAATTTTCAAGGCACTCTATTATGGAAAATAACTATAACTGGCGTGGTGATTTGTGAATTAGTAATATGAAAATATTTCTTGAGACTGATTGCATGGGAATAATATGACAATTTACGATTGTAGTACATAATACTTGAGCTTCCTGGTATTGAAATACAGTACAATATTCAAGTTCAAATGTACACTAATAATTTGAAACAACTCGTATTTTCATATCACTAATGCACAATATGGTCATTGGTGGCGCTGGCTTCGCATGTGCATGGTTCCTATAAATTGTAAGTAATATTTATTAACGCAACCATTCTTCAAAATGGAAATACTCTTTTCTCGTACAGTTTTTTTGTTTTGTTTTTTAGGGCACAAGGGCTTCCGCTGGCTTTGCAGCCTTCAGCAGTACTTTTTCTGAGAGATTAAACTCTTCTTTTTCCATTTTAATTAACTTACTGACAGCACTTAAAATAAAAAGTCACAAAATTGACAAACAAAATATGTTGCTTAGGGCCGTTTTCATAATAGAACTTTAAATTTAAAGTGACTTTAACCTATAAAAACACATTAGTTTTCCTATGCTTAAAGTGACTTTAAATTAAAGTCTCTTTTAGCACTATTATGAAAACGGCCCTAAAGGCCCTTAGGGCCGTTTTCATAATAGTGCTAAAGGAGGCTTTAATTTAAAGTCACTTTAAACATAGGAAAACTAATGTGTTTTTATAGGTTAAAGTCACTTTAAATTTAAAGTTCTATTATGAAAACGGCCCTAAGATTTAAATTTAAAGTGACTTTAACCTATAAAAACACATTAAGGACCGTTTTCATAATAGAACTTTAAATTTAAAGTGACTTTAACCTATAAAACCACATTAGTTTTCCTATGTTTAAAGTGACTTTAAATTAAAGTCTTCTTTAGCATTATTATGAAAACGGCCCTAACTTTCCTATTCTTAAAGTGACTTTAAATTAAAGTCTACTTTAGTTCTATTACGAAAACGGGCCTTAATCAAATTATTATAAATCTAACGAAATACAAGGCTGTTCAAGAACTACACCCTCGAGTGTTAGTTGGGCGTGTATCGCATCTTTCTTACGCCCCATTTCTTACTCATTTTTCGTCTCGCTTATCTGCTTCAAGAAGTCTTGTGTTTACATCATTTCCATGACAACGGTCGCGCTTTTCCCGCTCTACTTAAAAGTAGGTTGTGAAAAATGCGCCGTTATCATGGTAATAGAGTAAACACAAGACGTCTTGATATAGATGAGCGAGATGTAAAATAAGTTAAAAATCGTGCATGAGAAAGATGCTATACGCGCCCTACTTGCATTCGAGGGTGTAGTTCTCGAACATAACCCTGAACTAGTCGGACATTAAACGTTGAAGGCACCATGTGCATTAAAATTATAAGCCCTAGGTCGGCATACACTGCCATATAAACCTTAAACCGCCCTTGATACTTAATAAAGGTAATTGCTTAAACTGGACCTTGCTCGATATCAGTTGTAGATTTGTATCCTTTCATTTGTTGAATATAATGTCAAATTGCATTATCAAATGTGTCGTAGAAAAATAATGACAAATAAAGTTAATCGTAACCAATAGTTACCACGTATTATTCGCCATATGTTCGATTTGAAAAACCCAATAGTACCTACTTATCAAGTGATCAAAGTAAGGTTGCCTCTAGCTCTTTAAAAATAAAACTTGTGCCTGGAATAAGTGCTATGTTTTCGAGACATGCCCAACTAGAAGTAAAATTACTTTGATCACTCGACATGTTCTACCCACGTTAAAAAATTCTCACTGTATAAGCGTTTATTATTTACATTGACAGGAAGGAAATTCTAATTAACAAAAACAGGCACTAAAACATTTGATTTATTGAAAACAGGCCAGAGTGGGTTATGAAATCATACTTCATGGTACTTCTCCCTAATGTATCATTAATGAATATAGTGGCCCTTTTGACGGATAAGGGATATATACAGGGTGTCCCAACAGTGTGTTCTCGGGCCATATCTCGATAACTACTGAAGATACAAAAAAATTTTCAACACAACTTCGTTTTTAATTTAAGAGGTCTACAACACAAAATTATTTTCATCTATACGGAGTGAATCAAAACAATGGTGCCGGACACAACTTTTTTATTTCAAATGGCATGCCCGATATATGAAACCAAATTTGAATTGCCCATGAAACTCTACACATTTTCTGTATAGCATTGCCTATACCTAAACCTAACCGTTCTTGAGATATTTATCATCTTGTCTAAAAAGTGCTATTTGCAGCCACTATTTTATTTGTTCATATTTTATTTATTTTTAACTCTAAGAAAAAGATTTTTGGTACATATGTAGTTGATACATAAGCTTATTATAAGCCGTTATTAAATGTACTTTTATCGCTACAGGGTGGCCTTGGTAATAAACAAAATATCAGAAATTTCAAAATGGCAAAACTCAATTTTTTTAAATAGCATGCCCTATATTTTTCTATACTAAAATCTTCGTTTAATAAAGTACTTTCACTTTTGTGCTTTATTATACTTTATTAACGAAGAATTTAGGATAGGAAAATATAGGGCATGGTACTTAAGAAAATTCAGTTTTGCCATTTTGAAATTTCTGATATTTTGTTTATTACCATGGCCACCCTGTAGCGATAAAAGTACATTTAATAACGGCTTATAATAAGCTTATATATGAACTACATCTGTACCAAAAATCTTTTTCTTAGAGTTAAAAATAAATAAAATATGAATGTATAAAATAGTGGCTGCAAGTGGCAGTTTTTAGACAAAATGTGAAATATCTCAAGAACGGTTAGGTTTAGGTATAGGCAATGCTATACAAAAGATGTGTAGAATTTTATGGAAAATCCAAATTTGGTTTCATATATAGGGTACGTCATTTGAAATAAAAAAGTTGTGTCCGGCACTAATGTTTTGGTTCACTCTGTATAGATAAAAATAATTTTATGTTGTAGACCTCTTAAATTAAAAAAGAAATTGTGTTGAAAATTTTTTTGTATCTTCAGTAGTTATCGAGATATGGCCCGAGAATACAATGTTGGGACACCCTGTATATGACAGTTTCAGGATTGAAGCTATAAGATGATCCTTATAGTATATAACGGTATTAGACCGATATGCTTGATATAACGAACGAGGATAAGTTCTATGGCCGAGGCACCAGCCGAGGCTATAAATTATTATCCGAGTTTGTTATATGCATATCGGGCGTATGTTTTTTTATACTTTTCGTAATACTAAATGATGAAATAAATATTTATTTTGGCAAAAACATTCATAATAATAAACTTCGATAAGTAGGCAGAATTATGATTGTGATTTAGTTGTAACTATAGCAACGTATGAGATACAGAGCAAGTAGATGGACTTTAAAATTTAACAGGCCTAGGCCGTTATGGATAGCATAACAACCATGGAGACAGTGCAGTTATAATGAAATAACATTCAAGTATTACGAAAAATACATATTTGAATATTGTCCCTGGCCATTGAATTAGGATCACCAAAGCTATTTATAAATTTTTATTATTAAAATAATGGCCGTGTGCACCGAACGAATTAACTCAGCTTAACATTAACCCGTAACTGGTATGGTACAATTTTCTTTACAGAGTTAGTAACCTGGGGTCGTACAGACCCCATTTGAAAATTAGTCAAAAATTAAATCAAAGTAAAAAAAATTTAGTGAGCTGTGTGATTTAATTAATCTTTGGATATGACCAAACATAAAATAAAAGGAAAATATGAAATTTATACAATAACTTATTTAATTGGCAAAAAATAATAAAACATTCTCATGTTACAGAACAAAGAAAAGAAATTTTCTTAACTTAAGAATTATGGCAACTAGAAACAAATTGACTATTCAAATATTCGTAAAAAAAGCTGACATTACTAACAAACAAAATCATAAGTATCTGAGAACAAGAAATTCAAAATCACAAGCACTCTTATACGCAATGATCGCTAATGTAATCTGGATCCAAATCATTATCATCATTGTCGCCAAAATCGCTTTCGAGTTCATCATAAATACTCCGAACCCATTCCTCAAAACGTAGAACATTAGTTGAATTAGTTCTCATGCTCTGATGCGAAGAAGAAGCTATAATAAGTTTTAAACAAAATCATGCCGAGTAGAAAATATTCGCCGCATTGGTAAAGTGGGATCATTCATACCCCAATCAAGCGATATTAATAAGTAAACAATAGACGATTACTTACCAAATCGTTCGCAATTTTTACATTCACTGAAACTTTACAAACTAACAGAAAGGTACTGTGGCAGATAGCACCACCTAACAAAAATTATTAAAATTACACCGAAAAAGAAATACGATGGGGTCTGAGTGACCCCATCGTAGAAGTTACGGGTTAGGGTTCGGCCACGCTGGCGAGCGATTTATGGCGAGCGAAAAATCGTGGACGACATAGCGACAAAAAATATATTTCAAACGTACTATAGCAAATGAAAGCGGCCATACTGAGCGAGAAATCGCTTAGCGGGTAAGCGTGTCGTTCTGAATTCAACGTTGTTTGATTTCTAAGCGATTTTTATTTACTTTTATTTACGACATTGTCGTCCACGATTTTTCGCTCGCGACAAATCGCTCGCCAGCGTGGCCGAACCCTTAAGCGTCACTTCGAATGTGACTTATAAAATGTTATGAAACTCGATTAAAGTGTTTGGTGCATATGGCCCTTATTGTAACTGACAATGAGTTTATTTTGTACTTTGATCAATATTTAGTAACAACCGCTTTAATTGCAGCGACAATTCTTCGTGACATACTGTTATTAGAAGTATGAATTGCTTTCTTAATTTCCAAACTTTTACACTACAACTTTTTAATATTTTTATCATTTCTTAATAGAGCTTGTGTAAATATACAACGTGTTTTAATCGCGTTGAAGATTGGAGAATTTTCCGGCCGTGAAAGCACAGACATTTATGATCAAGTATTTTTGAACTGTTGAAAAATATTTTTTATTTATTTAATCTATTAATAAATTATTCGTAGTAAGATAGTAACAAAATATAAAGTAAAATCATTTTGCAAGGTGGTCCTAAATCGATGTCTAGGAACTTTTCCTGCATCATCTTTGGATATCATAGACAAGTTCAGGCAATTTATTTTTCGTGCTGATCAAATTAATACGTCTCCTTAAGTTTTGCTACTACTGTTTTTCTACATTCTTCAACATAGCCCACAATATCCAATTCATCACTCTAAATTACACATTTCCATTATAGTTACCACTATGTGTTTTTTTAAAAATGCCATAAGGGGTGGCTGTGGAAAAGAAAATTCATGTCTTAGCTCCATTCATTTACTTTAAATTTTCAGATTTGGCATGTGTTAGATGCCAAGCTACGACATGAGTTTTAATTTTCATGGCCAACCTTTATGGCATTTTTAAAAAAATACATTGTATTATCCATCGGATTTGAATGTTTCTCCATTTAATATGTGCCTTTTTTGTAGGTTTACTACTAATTGCTTCTGACATTTACATTCGTTAATAAACTAAAATGTAAAATTTGCCTTGTAAAATTGGCAACCCAATTTTTATAGTACCTATTACCCCTGGATACCAAAATCCATTGAGATACTATACATAACGGGAGACGAAACCACGTAATTTCTTTTACGGAGAACTGCAACAGTGGGCGGGGCATAGTGTAGTATCCATATGGCATTTTAAATTTTAATTCCTTAACTATAAATTTTTTTAAAAAGTTTTGACAGCAAACATGGCCGCCTTGCATGGGATGACTTATTATGTGGCGAACTAGCTTCAATTTGTCAATCCTACTGCAATGTCAGGTCAAAAAGCGATCAAAAGATGTCGCTACTTGAAATGTTCATTATAAATTTTTTGTACAGGCTGTTTCTGAAAAACTTGTATAAAAGTAGCGGCCGGAACAGAAATAACTACATATATTATGAAATAAAGAATGTAAGATGTAAGACATAAGTTTGCGTGGTTTATTTCACTTTGTAGTTAGAGATGTGTCGCAGAGGACTAACTGCGCATGTACGTTTTCAAATCAAATTGAAACATGCCGTATATTGATTTCTGCGAACATTTATTACGCGTATGACAATTAAATTTCAAAGAATTTTAGAAAATATGGTTATTGGGGAAATATCTAAATATAGGAATTTCAATTATTATTTGAATGGGGATTTTATAACCCTATTTAGTGAAGCCAAGTTCTAAGAATTTACTGAGGTTGTACAGAAATTTATCTGCTTACAGGTTCATAAATAAATTACCTCAGCACTGATTTTAATTAGTCACTAGGTATCTTTACATATAACAGTTACCCTTTGCGCGTTCCAGTATACAGAGAATTTTTTTTAAGTGTGGCCATAGGGATTTACATGTTAAAAATTCGACCTCATGTTAATGTATGTTATGGCACAAATATGAAGCAAATTTTTATTTTTATTAATAAATCAAACATTTTTCTACGAAATACACATTACTAGAATAACATGAACATGACTATTTAATTATTTTCCGGTTAGAATAACCATAGAATTAACCGAAGTCAAAAATCAAGGTAGCTGAAATGTCATTAAGAGAAAAGTTCCGTCAGTATCTGTCTACTGCAAATTTATAAATAAAATGTCTGTTATTATTAAGCAAGCATTAAAAATATCTATTATGAACGTTATAACAAGTTCTACTCATTTTTCAATGGTATAAAGAAGTAGTTTTTACAAGTGGTAATAAATTAATGTTGCAATAATTGATTTATCAGTAATCACAGTGACAAATTATTAATAACATCAGCCTACATGGATTACATTCGTTCAATAATTTGTGTTTATTTTCTTCAACTTTTTACAATAAAATAAAATTAAGGAAAACGTGTTAGGATATTCTAGCAAAGTTCATCTTGTAGTATATCGTTTAATTTACGACTAAATACAAAAATTTACTTAAAACTTGTCCCATAACATACATTAACATGAGGTCAAATTTTTAGCACGTAAATCCCTATGGCCACACTTAAACAAAATTCACTATATAATGTAATTTAGGAGTAAGATACCTCGCGAATAATTAAGAAGTGTAGAAACGCAATCACCAATATCAACACTTCATCAAGAAGGTTATTCTATAATCAGGGCCGCGCCTAGCCTTGGATGCGCCCTTGGGCAAAAAATACAATTTCGCCCCTCCTTATCTCAAAAATGTATAATAGATTTTATACAATAATTGTTACTCCCTATGGTGACTTAAATTGAAGCATAAGTAATAAGTAAGTTTATAAAACAATGATTGCGGGGTTAACCAGCTTTTCTTATATAAATAAACGCGCACGCGCAGAAAAATCGGGAAAAAATCGTGTTTCGACAAGAATAACTGCGCTGTTTTTTGGGGGTGCATTTTGGCACTTTGTCGAACTTTTTATGATTGAATAATGTTTGGATTGTAAATATTTAATACAGAAGTATGAAGCGTTTTTTGATGATTGATAACGGTACTATTATAATATACATTTACTTAAATGATTAAATTATTACAATACAGAATAAAATTCTAAATTCTACTCTGCTTAGTAGAAATTTAAATGATGAGGTGTTGGGGCGCCTGGCTGCTGAGCCGCGCACTAGCCAGGCGCCCCAAAGTGGCCGGCACTCCAGGGCACTGCCCGTCCTGCCCTTATGGGTGGCGCGGCCCTGTCTGTAATGAATATTTACGACCAAGTAGTACGACCAAGAAAGTATATAGTAAATTTAACTATGAGATGCAGAAATATGTATGAATATTGCAAGTAATAGCATAGCCACCTCAGAGTTCGAATATTAACACCAATGAACTTTTATGAAACGAGCTGGATAGTAGTGTTGGCTAGTGAATCCTGATTCGATTCACGGATCTCTGAATTAGATTCAGGTGAATGATTCACTTACTGAATCGATTCAGTAAATGAATCGATTCATTTACTGAATTGAATCATTTACTGAATCGAATCATTTACTGAATCGAATCATTTACTGAATGGATTCATTTACTGAATTACATTTTACTTTGTTTTCCTTCGTCTTGATAAAAAAATATCCCGTACCATAAATTAACGCTTACATATTTTAAGTTTGAGATATGTAGTACGGTGTATTTTTTTAAAAATGCCATAAAGGTTGGCCATGAAAATTAAAACTCATGTTTTGGCATGTAACACATGCCAAAACTGAGAATTTAAAGTAAATGAATGGAGCTAAGACATGAATTTTCTTTTCCACAGCCACCCCTTATGGCATTTTTAAAAAAACACATAGTACAACCAACGTTAATTCTTTATTATTAAAAAAATATTTAATTATTAGATAATGTAACCAAATATATGTTATAACATTGAAACGCATTTTATTACCTATATTATGGGATGCAGTTTATTACTTTATAGGCATCATTCATCGTTTAACTCGCTTCTCCACCTTATGCGCATAAATTCGTGTGACGATTATTCCTAATGCATCATTCTTCTGTTAAACAAGGCCGTGAGATGTGTTCCATTTTGTAAAATTAATTTAAACTAAACTAAGAAGATTCATATAGGTAACGGATAAATGAATCATCGGTATTGATATAAAATTGCGCAAATGATTGGGCAGATGAATAAATTTATTCACGTTACTAAATAAATAAATTACCAATTCTCATATTAAGGTATCATGTAATAAAGAAGGGCAGTCCTATTGTAGTCTTCATGTAGTACCGTTTTGTTTATGAAATAAATATTTAGAAAAATAATTATTAGCTTCCAATCGATAATTTATCAATTCTTTGTATTTTTTACTGATATGAATTTTTTTGCTTACCAAGACGCAATTTTATTTTCCTACGAGAGTGGAATTTTTTACCGAACATTAAACATAAAAACGAAAATGTTTGTTTTGCTAAATAATATAATGAAAAATATAGCTATACTAATGTTTATAATAAAAAAAACATTATGCAAGAAAGAAATTACAACACCGCACAAGTCTCGAACACCGTAACTCGGCTTCGTCGGCCAACGCTTAACTTCATCGGCTACCGATTCCTTCAAAAATGTGGTTCTTATACACCGTATTTAAACGTACGATCCAGTGATTCGATTCTTTGTTCGTTAACTAAATCGATTCATTGCCGATGAACCGATTCTTTGTTCGTTAACTGAATCGATTCATTGCCGATGAACCGATTCAGTACCGCTGAATCGATTCATTGTTTCGGCTCACCTGAATCGAATCCAGAGATCCATGAATCGAATCACGATTCACTAGCCAACACTACTGGATAGGGGAATCAGAAGAGAATGTCTGATATCAAAAGACAAACTTTCGGAATTCTCGAGAGAATGGAACGATATTTTTCAAGAAAAAATTCTAAAACTAATAAAGAAAAATGCGCGCTGTGATTAATACAAAAGTTAAAAGTGATTGATGGTTTGCGTCTGGAATATTCAGATACAAATTGATATAAGATAATAAAACATATTAAACAACCCCATTATAACTCACTAAATTAACTCACGGCACTGTGGGGAAGTTATTATTGACATCCCGGTAGTAACCACCCGGACCAAAAAATTCATAACACACTTGAAATATTTCAGACGTAAACCGCACAGTGTAGTTATTCGATTGTTTAAACTGTTAGAGCAGTTTTCAATATTATTCATTTATACTTAATTTTCGTGTGTTAAACTATTGCAATTTTTATCTTTATACAGCTGATTGTATTGTAAAAAAAAGAGATATATGATTTGTGTGAAACGTATGAGAACCATTTGTTTTACACTTGTAGCACGACAAAAAGGAAATGAGACAGATTTACGATACTCGCAATACCCGCAGGTAGAAAAATGACCCTGCAAAGCCTTCAATTTTATCTTCAGATTTTTACGCAACACACGATCTATGTTTTACGTATAAATATTGCTAACTATGCATTTCCTCTGATATCTTAGATTGTGTAGATTTTACATTCTTTTATGTAATAATTTGTTTCAATTGTCTAACATGTTATGTTTCAAATATCGAAGGATTGTTTATGGGCAATTATGTTTAACCCCTGTGATTCTCTTAACTTGGGTTTTATAAACTGAATCTAACAGAGTTCTAGGAATAACGTTATACGACCTTAGATTTGGCTAATTTCGGAACAAAGAACACAATACTTTATTGGTTTGTGGAGTAATAGATCCCACTCAAGATAGCTTATATTTGCAATATTTTTTAAAATTTTTTTCAGAAGTTATTATTACAGGGAACACAACAAAATTAATACATTCTACACGTACTTTTTTTATCTCTTTTACGATGATATCATTAGATTTTACTTTATTTTTGATAATATTTCAAAAACTACAAATACAGAAAATTTTTCAAAACGGATTATTGTTCAGCACCAAAAAACTCACGGTGAACATTTTATTTGTTGTTTCCAAGCAAAAAATAATTTACGACATACCGGATTCACTTTTAAGTAGTAAGATTTGAATGAATTCGACGTTCATATTCATGAAGGAGATGTTCTGTAAGCGACATGAATTCTGATTGCGACTGTACATACGAATCTTAGATAACGAACGACCCTTAAGTCGAGTACGGATATTAGCCAGCACCACTTACCTATGTATATGTTTACATTTTCTTAAATATCATATTTATGGTTACGTATGAGTCCCAGATTTGCGAGTAACCCTAAACAGATGCCAGAGAAACTTGTTTTGTGCGTTTATTTTGCTATTTGTAGAGGTTTTCTTCAGTGAAATCTCGGTCCTTTTTGATATTTTATTTATAAATAATATAATAAAAATATAAAAAAAGGGCCGATTTTATTTATAAATAATACACCGTGATTCAAAAGGACCGCACCACCACTTAGGTGGTTTTTAGACCCACTTATTTGTTCTCAAAAGTGTAAATAAAAATTTTCTAGATGATTTTTTTACGAAGATATAGGCTTTCAAAGTTACGAAACTGATGTTGATTTTATAGTAATTAGATAATGTAACTTTATGTTTTTATTAATGAAAGGTGTAGATAAACGCCTGTAAAATTATCCTTGCTAATAAAACATAATATTTATTAAGTAATAAAGCAGGAAAAGTCTTTGGAAATGTTAACATTATTTTAGAAGTCAAGCCGGCAACGGTGCACCGAAAATTCGGTTTTACTATGGTTACCATAGAGTGACCTGACAAATAAAATATATCAAAGACGTTCACATTTTGAAAGTCAAATTTTTTGATTGATTTGAAGAATTTATTCAAATTCAAAATGTTTACTTTAAATGAATACTGTGATATGTATCTTCTTCTGGGAGAGAGTGGAGGAAACTTTCGACGGGCTGCAGCAGCTTATGCTGAACGATACGGTGAACGTAGACATCCAGACAAAAATGTTTTTCAACGGCTTGATCAGCGTGTGAGGGAAACAGGTCGATTAGATGTAATCCATGAAGTGATAGGTAGGCCACGCTCCGCCAGAACTCCCTAAGTCGAGGAAGCTGTTCTACAAGACGTTGAAGACAATCCTAACGTCAGCATTCGAGATATTGGACGAAATTTAAACGTAGATTACAATGTTATTCAGCGTGTATTAAAAATTCTTTCCACTATACAAAAGTGCAAGCTCTGTGTGAAGCTGATTTTCCTCTTCGTATTAACTTTTGCCATTGGATGCTGGATCAAATCAATTTGAATCCAAATTTTCAAAATCTGATTTTGTGGACGGATGAATGTACCTTCACTCTTGACGGTGTGTTTAACATGCACAATCATCATTATTGGGCAATAGAAAACCCTCATGTAATACATCGACGAGCATTTCAACAACGTTTTTCCATCAATGACATTTATTATCATGTCAAATTTTATTTCCAAAGTTTTTGACAAACCAGCGCATATGCAGTTGTCAACAAAAAAGAGGGTACCCATGATCTATGATTTCAAATTTGTAAGTGCATCTACAAGGTGCAGCGTTGCCTATTTGCGTTATTTTTAAACATTCATATCGTAAAAACTATTCATAGCAAAAAAATTCTGAAAACATATTTGTGCTCCTGTTAATGGTCTGTATTTACACCAAAGCGATGGTGCGACCCTTTTGAATCACGCTGTATAATAAAAATATAAAAAAAGGACCGAGGTTTCACTGAAGAAAACCTCCATAAATATAATCACCGGTCAATTAGCTCAATATTGAAATTTATTTTGCTACATAATATAACCTGGTCAAGTGGGTTTTGATCGAGAATTTATCCATTGTATTTACATAGCAGAATTACTAAATGTAGCCTACTTGACCAGGTTTTTATTTAGACACGAGTTAGAAATCAACATGTGTTGTTAAAATTGTGTACAATATTTAATGCCGTTGCCTAGGTTAACGCAGAATACAGAGAATTCTTTCTTATTTATTATTCTTATTTTATTATTATGAATAAAGTGAGCTGCGAATTTTAAATTTTTTGTTCTTTCAATTAGTTACTTAAAACCGAAGCCTCGATCAATATGTCTAGACATAAAAATGAAAACTATAAACATGTCTTAAAAATTAATTTAATAAACGATAGCATACAGGCTGATTGAAATTCGAGGGCCAGCATGGGGATATCCATAGTTGCCAAATTTCGTGTATAACTTCTTTATTTATGATTTTTTTCAAAATCATTATGCCATTTATTTGTACAAATTACATCTTTCAAGTGTCGGCCTTGGACTTCTAGACATTATTTATTTAATAGATTCTCTTACTCTTAGCACGTTTTATGGAATACAAATTGTTGCAAGTTTTCCGCGAGGTTTTCTCTTCAACGCCCGCCGATGCAGTTTCTCGAAAACGCGAAATCCACTTTTTTTTTAAATGCCTTTCCACATGACACAGCATCGTGACGCCTTAGATTAAATAAGCGTTGAACCATAATTTTGGACTCGTTCTTGAAAAAAAAAATACTTCAACGACAAAAGAAGATTTTGTGACAAAAGCACAGTGTTTGCCTGACCACTGACTCATTTTTACTAAATGACAAATGACATGACATAAAATGGCATGACATAAGTTTACCAACGCATAAAACAAATGACCGAAAACATCAATAACTACTATATTGTATAGCATTCTGAAAAGTGCCACGTCATTTTGGTGAACCCAGTACATGCGATAGTTAATCCTAGTAGTAGTGTAGATAGGTAAGTTTTCATTAAATATTGATGGCATCTCTTATAAGTTGAAATAAAAAATTAATTGAAGCTAAGAAAATTAAGAATATTTTAAATAGAACCCGGCGGGAGCGCAAACAATTGCCGAATTTAAATCCTTAAAAAATCCAAAACCCAGGAAGCTTTGATTTTTATTATTCATTTGTTTGGAATCGTTCTTTTTTAAACTGAACATAGGAATATTTACACCGTATGTTCAGAGCTTAAAAAAAAACTCATGGTATATACACTCATTTATGCGAGAGAGATCACAATATTACCCGAGAGTGACCCTAGAGTGTAATTTATGAGCACAACCCAGGAGTATCCTCACACTAGGGTGCGTTTTCTGGCCTCGGTCGAACACATGAAGAATAAAGTAAGATAAAGAAGTTAACAGTATATTTCAAACATTTTAATTTACACATTACGTTTTATTTTTTAGAGTTTTATCTTTTTACAGTAAAATTGAAAAATCTTGGAGCTTCCTATTATGACTCTAAAGCATTGGTAATATTATTGAAGATTTTAGTAGAAAGGAAACTTTCTAATTTCTTCGATGTCTTCGTCCAAATATTTGTCAAATGGCGATTAAAATATAGGGGTGAAAGTTCATTAAACTAATATTTAATGTATAAGAATATTTAAGAATAAGTAAATACTAATATTTTGAAATCAGTTGAGTAGTAATTGAATAAAGTGCTTTGTAAGCGACAGGGGTCGTTTTTCAGCAAAGCGCTGCATTACGTAACGTAACACTTTTGCTAAAAATGTGGTGACCACAGCGCATCTATTTCATTGTGTTGCGTTGACTATAACTGACATAATCCAGAGGGCAGTGAAGATGCACTGTTAGCAGTTATGGTAGATTTACAAAAAAGATTCTTTCGACATTCTGTGTTTGATGTTAGAAGTCGAGGTACACAAAATTCTAAGGTAAGATTTTTCTTTCGATTTCTTATTAGAATTCTTTTTGGTTGAAAGTAATTTTATCTACAATTAATAAACATTTTAATCTTAAAATGAAATTAATTGGATTCCCGATTAATTTGTAATTAGGTATGCATTAAAAAAGCAAATTAATATTTCTCATTTATTTAAAAGGTATTAATTAAAAACTGTACAAATTCTTTCTGTTTCTAGTCTTTAGAATCATATAAATATTTAACGAAGTTAAGTAAAAAAATATAACATTCGATTTTTTAAAATTTTATTATGTAAATAATTCCAGTTTAAATACGTAAGTTAATGGATAATAAACAGTAAGCGTTGAAAATAATAACGCTAAGCGAAGAGAATAATAACATTAACCGAAGAGAATAATAACACTAAGCGAAGAGAATAATAGCTGAATAAATTATTTAACAATATACGATAAAACAGAAATTCAAAAATATACAGGGCCATTCACGTAACGTAACAGTTAATATCTCAGTAAGTACAAGTGCAATTTTTTCCGATGATATACTATATTTTTGATGTGGAATCAAAAGCTCTGTTAAGCCACGTTTTTTCACTTCCGGTTTAATAGAAAGTATATGCAACTTTTGTTTTTTAAATGGAATACTATATGTATTTAAAACCAATTTCTTTCGTGAATTCAGAAATGTAACACATGTAGCGGTTCCTTTTGTTTCCATTGGAAAAAAATTAAACCATTAAAAATGTTGAATACTAAGTTTCTCAATATTCAAGTTTATAGTGTGTCATAAAAATAACGGAAATGATTGAAGTAACGAGCAAACCAATTATCACTTTTGAGTATCAACAGATCTTCAGATCCGACGCCTGTAGACTATTTCTTGTAGAGATGTTCTGAAAGGTATTGTAGGTATATCAGAAGCAGTCACATAACTTGTAAGAATTAAACAGAAAAACAAGAACTGCATGTCGAAGCCATTAACCCCGAAAGTAACCTGTGATTAAAAAAAAACTCATCGAAGTGTGCCACGAGAAAAATTACGTATGTCTGAATATAAAGTTTGATTGTTGGAACTATACCAAATCTTCAAATGCGTTACGTGTTAAATAAATTCACAAACCATAAATTGTTTCACTGTTTCTAAAATATGCTTCTAACATACAGCATTTTTGTTGATCAGTGAAAGACATAACGTTGAAGTGTGACAGAATAATCAAAACTTAAATCTGATAGAACTGACAAATTTCATTTTGAAATGATGCCAATTTTGGTATACCAGACGCGCATGTTATATCTATCTTGATTTATTATGGCACACTTCGATGAACATTTTTTTTAATCACAGCTTATATCTGTGGTCATCGCAGCGGCACTTTTACGAGTGCACATGTGTCATCAGTAGGAAGGGCATCAATTTGAACAGATATTTAGGTCTATGATGTATCATGGGTGTTAAGATAACATGAAACAGTTATGTTATTTTAACACCTCATTTAAAGGCATCGAAATTTGTTAGTTTGATGTAGCAGAGGTTTAATGTTCAAGTAAATGACTATCAAATGACATATAACACTAATCGAGCATAAAATAATCGTACAAATTATGTCACGATGATACATCATGTCATTTTTTGACAGCGAGGGCAGATACACACATAACGGCGCCGTTATTCTTAACACCAATGATACATCATCATAGGCCTGATTGTAATTAGATATATCAGAGAAAATTTTATTTATTGTTCCGATTGTTTTCATAGCATCCTACAAACTAGGTTAAAATTAAAATTAGTTATTAAACTTTAGTGGCATTTTCTTCAATATATTCATGCAGATGTTATATTTCTTAAATACAAAAAAAAAACCTGCTTCACAACAGAAATTGAAAATATATCATTCCATTTGAATAAGAAAAACTGAAGGCACTTCTGGTTAAATCGGAACTGACAATAAGTAACTGATACTGTTATTTAACAAAGCAAATAATTCTATTATGAAAGTATATAACAACCGAACAGATTGCACTTGTACTTGCTGTTACACATATTACGTAATGACCCTGTATACCAACTGATTTCTAAATCTTTTATCAACTCTTTTTTTCAGATTAATCAATGTTATTGAAGTTTTCAAGGAATTTCGATCAATTCTTCATGTATATTCTTATAAAATTTTACTTGTTTTTATTTATTTATGTTTTTGGTACACTGTGCCACGGCAACTTGAACGAAAGAGAAATTCCCCGACGAAATGTCGTGTTACTTGATTGGACGAAACACAGAACACGATCTAATTCTAACAAAATAAATGTTTAATGTGACAACTTGCAACATTGAAAACAAGAACTGAATGAATAATGAGAATTCAGATTTTTTTTAAGTAAAGGGTTTGATGGCGAGGCGTTTTCATAGAATAAATCACAGACACTCTACGTACATACTGATTATTTTTTTACTACGTGCCGATCGTATAAAGTATAAGTTAAGAAAATATACGACGAAATGACGTAACTTGACAAAAGCCACAAGGCTGTTTCACGAAAGTTGGAAGGAGATAGCTACATGAAAATTCTTTGACTTATCTATCGATCGATCGGCATATAGAGAAAAAATGAATTGTCTGTGTTATAAACAAAATGGGTTGAATTACTCATTTCGGTTCAGAAATTTTAAGTAATTTAGCCCTTAAGATGTTTGTCTTAAATTTTTAAAACAAATATTGATTTTGTATGGACTTAAATATCGTCTCATGTATTAGAGCCGTGAGTGATATATCGTCGACGAGATAAATAAATAAATTGAGGAAAATGCGACTTAATTAAAAATTAAACATTAATTAAATACTCGGCGTTTCTTAGGACATTTCAGAGTCGGACTTGTTTTAGCTCTTGCGCACAAGTTTACAAAACAAAATAGAAAGGCGATATATTTTAATAGTTATTTACGAACCGAGTGCGGGAACATATTCTTCCCGCGTGAGCGCAGTTTTGTCTCCCTCCTACGTCGGTCGCGCTTCATATGCGCGAACGCGGGATAATGATTCCCGCAAGAGTTTCATATTATATTTTTTGAAACGAATATAAAAATTTAATTGGAAATACTTTCATATAATTTCATGTCATGGCAAACCAAAAATCTAAAATTAAGCAAGCCATGCTTCAGTATTCAATAGATGATGCCGTCAAATTTCTTAGAATTTTTTGACGATTTCTCCCCTTTCTGGGCCTGTTAATGAATGAAAGTAGTTGTAAAATGGTATTTTATAAACTAGATTTTATTATTATCAACACTGATTTATTTAAGAATGCTCCAAAGGGCCAGTGTTTTTGACGTTGTTTCTTGGTCTACTCGACCGGGAAACAATGTTTAACGGTTGACTATTTCGTGCGTAAAACAGTAACTAGAGAAAAAAATATTTTCCGACTTCCAAGAAATTGTTATACTTCGTGACGTGTTAATATTAATATAATTCAGTGAGATAAGTTCAAAAAAGGCGGTAGCTTCGGAAAAATTCTAAACCAGATGAATATTTGTACCTATACACCTTTATTTAGCCATTATAATTAACATGCAAAGTCTCGATATCATGCCGGTTTCTTGTTATTGAGGGTCAAAGGCCACGAAGAATGGTTTCTTATTAATATCTCGTTTCCGATTAATCCGACAACAATTTAGGTTATTATAAAATTTTTATATTAGACAATTCTCTACAAAAATGTTCCTATACATTTTTACGTACGATCAACCGTGTATGGATGTTTGTGTTGTCCAAATTTCTGACCCAGCTTAAAAATTAACTGCGACTGGCTAATGTGGTTAAAGCCGAAGGCCAATTAAATTGAGAAAAAAAATCATGCCTCACTATCCACCCCTGGCTCTGATTCTTCTGACACGTCTGTTGGCATCAATGAAGTAAACGCTTTCTAGGCTTATTTGCTCACAAATATGAAAATATTGTGAAAATTAAGGACACCGAGAAAAGAGAAGAGAGAAAGAAGTACCAAAGGAAGACAGCGATGAAGAAGAATAATCATTTTTTGAAACATGGAATAGGCCTACCGAGGAAATACGTAAAAAAAGGTCTTGCATTTCATGTCGAAGGTGATGCGGAAAGAAATGTATACAAGGTTGTTCACATAAACCGCTCGTTAAAAGTTTTCAAGCTTGCAGTTCACGTAGATATTTGAAATTTAAAGAGCAAGGGTTCTCCGTAGAGATCTCTTTAAATAAAATAAAATTGTCTTTGTATCACTTTCGGTTGTACCGGACTCGCTTATTTTAAATGGAATGCTATATTTTTTATCACGTTTTTGAATTCTACAGGTAAAAATATGTTAAATTGCAATACATTTCCCTATCTCTAACATGCATCATTTTTGAGATATTTTGAATTTTCTTAAACATTTGGATTCTGCAATCTGATTTTCAAAAAATTATAACACAGCTATGATTGAAGCAATTTTATTTGTAATAGCTGATATTGTTGATGAAGCTTTAAGGTTATTAAAAATTCCATAAGCATAATCTATTAAGCTACAGGGTGTCTAAAACACACCGCTCCACTCGAAGATATTCAAACACAGAAAAATACTTTTTTTTCAAATGGAACGACCAATATTTTAATACACCATCCTATGTAGAATTAAATGCTGCGTCGAACTGTATTAGCATTCCCTATACTTTTAACGAACGGTTTATGTGGATAACCCTGTAGTATAAGCTGTTACTGCATTATCGGCCTTATCGCCTGAACTGTCCAAGTGGTAAGGGACTGGGTCCCTATTCTCAACCCGTTCGAAAAGATTCGCATGCGAAAATGACGTCAAAATGACGTATTTTCCGAACGGTGTGTATAGTTTTGTACGAGAGTCTACGTCATTTTGACGTCATTTTCGCATGCGAATCTTTTCGAACTAGTTGAGAATAGGGCCCCTGGCCTTGCAATCGCATGGTCGTCGGTTCGAACCGCACTCTGGATTTTCTCGGGGGTTCGGTATCGACTTCAAGCACCCTTCAGTGTTGGGGATAAAATTCGACACTCCTTCCCCTTAAACGGTGAGGAGGTTGGAAGCAACCAAGCCATGAAATACTTTACACACACTCAAATACACTCCCGCTCCTGAGGTCCTGACAAGTCTTTGGTTTAGTACCCCGTTGGGCAACCACCATAGATTAAAAAAAATATATATATATATGAAAACGGTTGATCGCACGTCAAAAATGTATCTGAACTTTTTGTGTGGAATTGTCTAATATATAATTCTTATAATAACCTAAATTGTTTTCAGACTAATAGGAAGTGAGATGTTCGAGAAAAACCATTCTTCGTGACCGTTGATCTTCAATGACATAAGAAGCCGGCATGATATCGATTGCGACTTTTTGCATATTATTTATAATTGCTAAATGAAGGTGTATACAAATATTCAGCTAGGTTTGATTCTGACAAATTCTTATTTTACTGGATTAATATTACATTAAGATCCCGACCCGCTAGTGATGTCATCGTCGCTGTGAGCCATATAGTTTATGATATTTATGATACGGAGGCGGGGAAGAGGAGGCATTCCATGATATAGAACTCAAGAAGAATGCATTATTAAATTTTTTGTGTGTAGGAATAACTATATAACTAAATTGAAGTTAAATGAAGTTTAATTTTCTAAATCTATTAATACATGATATTAATGATAACGGTTAATAACTTTTTTTAAATCAAATTCATTTACCTATACTGCTTTAATTTAGGTAAAAAGCTATTTACAACATACATTTTTTGTATAGTAATTTGATAAATAGTCGTGTATAAACAAATAACTACTTATTTATAGGTCTCTGTCATGAAGTCATCCTGATCGATTTACTAGTTATTAACAGATCAGCCGGCACTTTATATTCGAATGTTTTTTATGGGTGTAATAAAAACCGTCTGGATTATCGGAGAACTCATAACCTTATGTTTTATAAACTGAAATGTGCGCATGAGGTAAAACAAGTCCGGTTCTGAAATGTCCTAAGCAACGCCGAAGTCTGCTAATTACTATAACCTCTTAATTAACAACAGTATTTTGGCAGTTCTACAACTGTCTTCCGATATTCATAAGTAATTTACAAATTCTTGCATTAAATAATTTTTTTCCATTTTGATGCTAATTTTTATTTTTGTTTGCTGAAAGTTTGCTTGCAATATTTATTTTCTTTATTATTACCTCCTGTAATTTGTAAATGTTCATATTTCGAAATTTTAAAGCAGTTTTGAAATGAATTAATGAGCTAAATGAATAAAACGAAGCATACGCTTTTACGGTGGCATGCAAAAAAATCGCGTACAGCCAATTTTTGTTGTATTAAGTCGGTCTTAATTTGTAATCTGTCAGTGTCAAACAATAAAAATGCCGAACTGACTCAAACAGAATCAATTTTAATACTCTCTTAGAAGATGCATGACGAATAAGAGCAGTGGTGGATAATTATGGTCTAAATAAAAGCACTCTTACACGGACAGAGAAGATGTAGATAGAGGAAGAAATCGTAAGTAGAAAAACAGCTTCGGGACGTTAAAAAAATTCAACTCATGGGCAAGATGAAGCCCTCTTTAATCATTTGAGGTAAAGTTCATCTCAAACAATAGGAGATCTCATTATTTGTGACAAACCTTCCGGCATTATGATCAACTGCAGGTCGAAGGATTATAAATTCTGATTCAAAGAATTCGACAAGTGTCAAAGAAATAGTATTGATGGAAGAACAGAAGCTGTCACGCTTTTTATTTTACTTGAATCATGATAAGGAAGAATTAAGCCAGGATGAAAATTATTGTGAAATCTTATTTCATATTATGCCCGAAAGATTGAATCGAGTATTGGAAGTTGATGAAGAAATGATAAAATATTGAACTTTATATTTCCTTTATTCATAAATTCTATTTTATAAAAATAAATGCACCTCTGTTACGTTTGTTTCCTGATACTTTAATAACAAATTCATACTTAAATAAATCGTAACAAGAATCTTAAATTCTCAGTTTATAACCTACATTTTTGATAGTATGTCAAAATTCACAAAATACCGATTTACAAAGCCAAAAATAGGTAAAATCTCTGCTACTTGATTTTGAAGGTGTACGCGATTTTATTGCACGCCAGTGTACTTCTGTTAGAAACGTGTTCGGAACAAATATCCGAACAGCACTTTAAATGATACTTTCAGCCAAGGTTGCCAATAGACTTTCGCAAAAATTTGAACATTTAGTTAAATGATCATTAATAAAAAATTAGAATGCTGAAAATCAAACTTAATAAATACAGCGATATAATAATTTAAAAATTTAAATTATGTTCTTATCTTATGTCACCTCCACTATTTATTGTTTATTACTCACTGTACCGGCATGTTTTAATTTTAATCTGTCGTATATCTTTATCGTATTACTTAACGGTACCTGACATTGACTTTTCCATTTTTACTTACATTCACTTTAAGTATGGCTTCATGTTTTAACGTGATTTAACAGATTTGAGAATGGTTTGTTCGAAACCGAAACATGTCATCTAATCCATAGTTCTTGTACCGATGCTTAAAATATAACTTAGAATATTTCGACGTAGTTTATGTGACCTTCTGGCATCTCGTCTTCAAAATTTATAATAAAATATTTTCCAAATTGATAGATCTATCAAAATTCGTAATAATATATATAAGGCATTCCATTTGAAATATTAAAGGTGCTTGCTGACACTTGTAAAATGAACACGCTGTGTAATTGCAAATACATTTAACGTATAGAGTTTTTTTATTAGAGGATGATAGAGTTGAAATTTTTTTCTATATTAAATGGTTTAAACGCCACAAAAGAAACCCACACTCGGTGGACACGTGGTATATAACACCGTAATTGAGATTCATTCTAATAAATCAGATTTTATGAGACATAGGTATAAATATACACCAACATAACACCTGTGAAAAGAATAAACTGTGTAAACCTCGATTTAGGTTAACACTGTCAGAAAAAAAATTCACTTAGGCCCAGTTTACAGAAACTTTAATTGCAATCAAATTTTAATGACGTTGTTAATTTGACATTTCGCAATGTAATTCTTATGGCAACTTAATCGCAATTAGTTTAATTCGCAATTAAATATTTGATTTGCTTTCTGTAAACCCACCCTTAATGTTACCCTATCACTATACGTTGTAAACCTTAAAAAGAAAGATTTTAGTAAAATCGCATATCCTTAAACATTGTTTTTATTCAATAACGGAATATTTAAAAACTCAATTTGGATCAATTTAAACACCCATCATATTGCCCAGTGCAAATGTGTGTTGGTCTTGTTTACTGTATACAATGATATTCAACGGCGGCAGCCATGCTTTAGACACAGAATAATAAACGACCAGAAGATTAACTAAGGCGTGGTTTTGTCTGAAATTTTTGACTGCGCATGCGTTAGTTGGTCCGCAGATTTCAAAATTACGGTCAGGGTACGTTCACAATCACACTTTTTGAGACGTCTTAAATAGAAATTTTAGTTATATAATATATCTATTCGCATTCCTGGACTTGTTTAACGACCGCTGCAGAAGTAATGCAAACGTTATTATGGATAAAAACTGTTTATAACATCAGAAGAATCGAACGCGTAAACTTGGTGTCTTGGCATTTGCACGTGAATAAAGCATTACGCCATGCACGAAAACAGTGCCATCTTGTGTCTCTACGATGAAGTAGGCTTAGTTTTGAATACTCTATGGTTTTGAATGTAGTTTTCTTTTCGATTAATTGTTATAATAATTGAGAATACAATGGAAATTTTGTCCATTTACATTATAAATAACAAATAATTTTCTTTATGATTTAATAAATTCAAACTTATTCGAACAGCACAATGTTGTGAAACATACGAAAAACAAATGGTTAATTTTTCTTCGAAGTTGTCATTTTTGAATTCGCGCGGACCAGTCACCACTCTCCCACCATAATTCAAAGCTAAACAGCGGACACAAACATCAAAGGTGCCGACAGCCAGTTGTACTTCTGGTCGCTTATTATTCTGTGCTTTAGATATTGTTAAATGTTTGTTTGTTACACATATTTAAAAATGTAATATTACATACAATAAGTACAAAATCTGACAAACCTTAGAATACAATCTCCTTAGAATCGTATACAGATTTTTAATTTTCATATTTTCCTCGATGCATCCATCTTATTGCAATGTAAATGGTGATGTTTACTATAATAATATTTATCAGCGGCAGCCATGTTTTGAATGTTAAGTGTTTGTTTGTTACACGTGTTCAAAATGTAATGTTATTATACAATAAGCACAATTTACTGCAATTATTTTAAATGTTTGTTTGTTACACATGTCAAAAGATGTCATATACAATAAGCACTGTTACTGTAATGGTAAATTCTGTTGTATTATATAATATTACGGATATAATATGAGCTATGTATGACAGAGAACGAGAATTGATGGTAAGTATTCAATGTTTTTTTTTTGTTATCAAACTAAAGACGACCGATTGTGTAACAAATGCAGGAAACAAAAAAGGTCAACAATTTGGTGAAAAAAAAAATTCATTTCCTGTTTTGTATCAAAAAAATAAATAAATAAATAAAAGTGTTAACAAAAGATAATGGAATCTTGACTTCTTTGACTTCTGTCTACAAAAATAAATATACAGCCTGTTCAAACTTAAGTCGGCACTATTGCTATCTTTGTTATTATAAAAGCTACAAATTCGGTTAAATTAGCAAACTAGTAGAAGTAGTACTTTTCACGCTGATTACAATGACGCAGTCAAAAAGACAATAGAGCGTCGCGTTTATGAGATCAAGTCAAAAAAACACTCTATCCATTGGTAAAGTAATATACTGGTGTTCCATTTAAAACAAAGTGTAGTTTTGACTTTATCTCATAAACGTGCCTTTCAATCGTTTTTTTGACTGAGTCATTGTAGTCAGCCTAAAAAGTACTACTAGTTTACTCATTAACCGACTTTGTAGCTTTTATAACAACGAAGTTAGTAATAGTGCCGACTTAAGTTTGAGCAGACTGTATAAATAAAATAACGAAATAATCAAACTGAAACAAATATACAAGTATTTATAAGAATAACAAAAACATACCGAACAAAAAGCGATCGATTGTGTAACAAATGCAGAAAACAAGAAAATAGTCGACGATTTGGATATAAAATAAATAAAAGCGTTAAAAAATGATGTTTGAATTTTCGACTACTTTGATTGCAGGAAACAAAAAATTATAGACGATTTGGATCATAAACTAGAATACTTGTAAGGACTACTTTAGTTAAACTTCAGCGTGCAGAATAACAACGCGCGTTCATGTGAACCAGGCCTTATTCTTGAGTTTTCTGCTATTTATCAGTGTTGCCAACAACATGGTCAATACCGTGTTTGCACGGTATTTAAGTTGATTACACGGTATACGGTACGCAAGGTCAAAAACACGCTAATTTGTCTCCAAATAAGTTGATAATAGGTAGAAAATCTTTGTTTATATTATTTTACGTGAAGTTGATGATATGTAGTATTTTTTATGTTGGTACTTTTAGATGCGAATTTGTCTGGCGAGCCGCCTCTATAGCACAGAATAACCATAAGTGACGTCCCGCTTACCCGCGAAAACGGAGTTAAGCTGGATTTACATGGAGCGTTGAACGCGTCAAAACGCCGGGCGTACTATACTCCCATTGGTTAATGCTCGTTACGTAAAGAGCAGTAGCCAATAAGAGTACAGTACGCTCTGACGCGCTCAACGCTCCATGTAAATCCAGCTTTAAGCGTGCCATAACAGAAGATCCCACCGAAAATATGGCGGAATTCGACCATATAATCTTGTTTGCCATTTTGGCTCAGCTATATTTCGTGTTTTGTAAACGTATTTTATCTTGTGGTTAAACATATTACGGTGATATTTAATCATCATGTAAATAAATTGTAAATAAATAATGAAACTGAAAAAGAAACGTTTGAAAAAGAGAACTGCGAATCGGTATTTATATAATTTTCAAAATTATTTAATTAACGCAAACAAAATCGTATAAGTAAATTAAAACATGCAAAGTACCGAGCTGAGTGTAGCTGCGTTTTATTGTGCACTACCGGTGGCAAAAGTATACGCCAGTAGATGCGTTACAATAAAACGGTAATAGTTACGCTTTAACCTTCAGCTGTCAAAGTGGTACTATTTCGTCTTGATTTAACGGAATAATGGAAAACGGTGAAATACCGTTTCCGATAATACCTCGATTTTTACAACAGCAAAGAGTCATTGAAGACGAATTGATGGATTCAAATTGAAATGACATATCCCCACCCTCTCTACCGTGTTCTACCGTCTTGAACGACGGTAGAGAAAGTTGCCACCAGTGGACACCAGCAGCACAATAAAACGACGTTTTACTTCTACCGGCTGACGCGAACGTTGCAATAAAACGCACCTTGTGACTCCAGAGGACATCCAGTGGGTGGCAGACGAAATCCAAAAGTCGTTGTGGCAGGAGTTTTGCGATATAATGAATAAACCATGGCCTTCTAAATCAAAAGCGAGTTCTAACTGGCCTGGGCGTTTTGAAAAATTTACATTGAATTTTTGTGCTCGAAAAAACGCCAAAACTCGACACTTTGGCGCTGGTTATGGGGCACTGACGGCAATGAGTGAAGTGCACTGTCATTACTGTCAATCAAAGTGAGTTCACGCAAAATTAATTAATATTGTAATTACCGTAGTTCAACATAATTTATGTGGTATAAACTTTACAAATTCATGCATAAGTCATTTAATCTCGTCGGAGTGAAGTGCGCTTGCGCAATAAAGAAAAACTGGCACTTTAAAAAGCTTTTGTGTTATGAATAATTACAACAAGTTACATAAAAGAGTTTCGACTTTTGATAATGTAAAACGTGTTAAAAAGGACGTTGATAATTACGCACAATGAGAAAAGAAGCTTTATTATACATGTTGTAACTTACCACAGAAATTCTGAGTATATGCAGGTAAGATTTTAATTTAAAACCGTAATAGTTTAATGCTAAATTAAGTTGTCGAAATTGGACATAAATACTGCACCTTATTCCAACGTAAATAATATCCAGTATGCTCAAATTTTTACAACAGTAACATTAATTGTTCTTACACGAACTCATCCACCTTTCACATGTGATAGAACTGTCAAGATTTTAGGTTAAGAAAGCGCCCTGTAAGCAGTGCTTGGCGGAGTACGCCTGAACTGCATTTTCGCGCAGGCCAGATACAACTCGCTTTTCATTAAGAAGGCCATGGAATAAACATTATACCAAAACAAAAGATCCACTCACGGCGAGACATTAGTCCAATGGCTACGGGCCTCGGTTTATAAACCTAGGGCACCGAGTTCGATCACCAAACGGGACGAACATAATCTCGTCGGCAATAAAAATGTATGATAAAAATTATTCAACAGTTAAACAAGAGCCGGTAACCTAAGTTTAGTTATAAAAATTTCTAACGCGGTTTCGAGGATTCGGACGCAAGCGCTGTGGGTTTCAGACTTGTCCAGACACGATTTGCAGTGAATGGGTGGAGGCAATTTTTCCGCGGCAGAAATTCAGAATTCACAACTCCGACACTTGACACGGTCACGGCAACATGTAAATTTCGCGAAATATTTTAATTTCGGTCTTGTAAAAATTTTAATGTAGATTTGTTCCAATGTTTAATAAAGCTTATTTTAAATTTGTAAAGGAAATTTATTTTAAACAAATTTAAATTATTACATTTTAAAAAGAAAAAAATATTAAAAGAAAAATAAATAGAAAATCAAACCGAAAAAATAATTTGGCTTGGCTTGAATGCAATTTCGCCATCAGCTAAATTACATATTTAAAAGAAATAAACAATAGGCAAGAGGATTAAATTAGAAATTTTAAAGGAAAGGAAAAGAAAAAGAGTGCAAACAAGATTGACTTTTCCACTAAACGAAAGCATTGGTTTGTTTCGGCCAAAGGAAAAGTTGATTTCTAGAAGCGCAAGCACAGGAAATCAACTTGAAGATCGAAACAGATCAAAGGTGATCACAAAGTAAATTTGTAAATTAAAAATTTAAAAATTAAGAAAAGAAAGATTTACCGGGTTAGAATACGAGAAAAATTTAAAGAAAAAGAAAAGATTGTTTTTTTTTTCAAATATAAGCATCCAAGCCCTGGTAATAAGAGGAAAATAAAGAAAATTTGAGCTAGTACAGGTATAGATAATTGTTGGATTGCTCTTATCAAGATAAAAATAAATAAACCCGGACTGAGAAATGCAATTGTACAAACAACACAAAAATTAGAAAAATATAAAAAAATATAGCAATTATTTTTAAACTACCAATTTGGGGTAAGAGCAAACAACACGGCAAGTTAAATCACGGTAATTGATTAATTAAATTCACTTACGTAGAATAAACATTGAATATTAGTGAAATATTCAAAATTACAAACACAATTTAGTAAAAGCATTCGAGTCAATCGATCATTAGTGTCATAACAAACGTCAGACAAGTGTCAGATGGCGAGATCCACGTGTTTCCTGTGCCTCCTTTTGAATAACTCCTCATTGGTTGACTAATGCGCATTCGTTTTAGCGTGTCACCTTATGTATTTACACCATGGCAATATGTACTATCGCGGCCTTATAATTTCGCACGATTTAATTTTCCGCTGTAAATATGGCTTTCTTTGACGGTTTGTCAAAAATAATCATTTTAAACGTCAGATTTCAAATGTAATGGTAAAGTTGTAGCAACACAATGCTAAATCACGTATTTTCTGAAGGAGAGAAGGGTTTTGCAATCGCAAAATTAGAAGGTTTGTCACTACTTTTATTCTGTTATTTCAGTTCTAATATTTTGTTATCTTGTCGTTCATAAAACATAACCAAACAATCTGACTTTTGGCTAAATGTCTTTAGGGGTCTGTCTATTCTGTATCTTTTCCGTTAAAATTTAGAAGCCACTTAAAATATAATTTTTAGAGGCCTGCTAAAAAATTAGGGGGTCAGTGCTATTCTGTACTGTCATATTTTAGAGGGCTATTAAAACAATACTGTTTTAACAGACCCGCTAAAATTTGGTCGGTTCACATTTGACAACACCGCATTCGGCCCGAAAAGTAAAACTGATACCTAGACAACGATTTTTATTTAAGAAAAAAAAACTGCGTTTGATGACACTTAAAAAATCTGGCATTCATGTTTGAAATTTTTAAATTACTGTCTACGACAATTTGGCAATTAATGCTGTAAAATCCTTTTCGACAGTAATATGGCAAAGCAAAATGTAAAATGTTTCTTTGATTTTATTTCTTTCATCTTCTGTCGTGGGAAAAACAATCCAATTAGCCACCAAATGTCGATTTATAATATTTGTGACTTCGTTTATACAGCGACTCATGCTAGGTTGACTCAGGACAAAATGGTATCCCTGACTAGCACTTAATTGGTAACTACCTGTGGCGTAGAAATGTAATGTTGCTAAAATTTTGATGTGGGCGTGTATTCCGGTGATTTTTCGTGGATGTCTCATATGATTACTTATCATATTTACAATTGCAAAGGCGATGTCTTTATTAAAGCGAAAAACATTTCTAAACAAATTTTCCGGTATCTGGAAAGGATCACTCAAATCTCGGATTTGCCCTTGGTGTAGTCGAAATGCAACACTAAAAATCGAAATTTATAACCAAAAATTAATTAGAAAATGTAAAAGGTGTTTGTAGAATTATTTTTACACACACTTTTCTTCATTTTCTATTATTTCTTGAAATAAAAATTCCCCCCAATCGTCAAAAACAGCCATTTCGGAGAAACTGACGTCCGCTAAAAATTAGAAGGTACAAATAAACACCCCTCTAAAATCAACATTCATAACGGGAGATTTTAGAGGGTTCCTCTAAAATTTTAATAGAATTGGCGTTACTGAATAACAAACCTAATTTAAAGGTCTTTAAATTTTTAACAGCCTCTAAATTTTAACGGAAAACGTTACAGAATAGACCCCCTAGTGTCAAAATTGAGGAAAGAGCCTGTTCTACAAAACTAAATTTTAGAGAAATTCTGGCTACTTGATAAAAAATCGTGCGAAATTTTAAGGCCCCGATAGTACATAGTTTAAACGTGATTAGGTGATTACAAGTGTGGCTTAAATTCTTTGTATTTTTTTTTATGTGGACGTTTGCAGTTTTTGCTCAAGTTATTTTAAATATTCCCGCTTATGGGTCCCATCGAAAACATAGCGAAGGTCACCAGTCAACGTTTAAAAAGATCAAATTGCCGGCAATAAGTGTCACTTCTGCGTTATTCTGTGTCTATTGGCGTTTTTCATCTTCGCTGGATGCCGCTGTATATGACCACTTCTCCGTCATTTTTGTGTTAAGGTGGCTACAGACTATGCGTGAATTTGTGATTCGTGATGCGTGATTCGTGATTTGTCAAGTTCGTTGTAATTCGTAGTAATTCCTGAATCAATGGCTACACACTATGCGTGAATTCGCGATTCGTGATTTGTCAAGTTCGTTGTAATTCGTAGTAATTCCTAAATCAAAACCACAAACTATAGCGAATTAATGAATTGTTCAATGTCATATATTAGGTCAAGGACGCGACCATCAGACCACTCGTATTCTTGTTGGCATTTAAACACGAATAAGCAAACTAGTATGCATGAAGCGCGAATTTCATTGCATCTGTGGTTCGTGGAAATGCGCAGCCTTTGATGTTCGTTTACTTACCGCCTCCAAGAGCGAATCACTGCGAACACACGAACCGTTGTTTACGAATCGATTTTAAACGAATAAGTCCCTATTATTCATTCACGTTCTTTTTGCATTCAGAGTAGGCCGTGTTAGGGTGACATTTTTGTTGGTACCTTCAAGTGAATATGTTCCATTTTAGTATGATGGTTATATTTTTTAAAACTGACGTCAAAAAATATTGATGATTTTGAGCACTTTGACAGTATTGCAAAGTCACAAGTAATTATTTGTTTTAATGCTATTATTTTGTTTTCTTCATGCCATCGCATCGTAGAGTATAAGAAGCATTACGAGCTCTGCGTCAAAAGTATTCGCCTAGCTAGTGTAGCTGTTTTTGAACATAAAATCATTATTAGAAGTTAAATATCAAAATTTTGTTTAAAATTATATAAATTTATATTTATTTATTATTATTATTCTCGAAAAATAATCTACCACTGAGTAACTAATTAACTGTCTCTTTACCCAAGACAGGTAGGCGAGTACTTTTGGCGCAGGGCTCGTATAGTCGATGGGACTGACGTTAAAATGTCAGAAGTTTACATTTGTCACATTTTGGCCCGTATTCAAGAACCACACTTAAGCTATGCGTTCGCTAACGCATTGCGAATATGTGTTTACCGCACTGCAAAGATTTCTTGTACGAAAAATAATTCATAAATTGCACTTAAACCCTTCTTCGCTATGCGTTCACTATGCGTGAAATACACAGCTCTGATTGGCCAGGTTTTCAAACAAGCTTGACATTTGTTGATTTGGCGCAATTTACGTCAACTGATATCGTAATTGAACTTATTTTGCTTTAAATATTTAAATTTTCGGTTTTTTGTGTGGTTAATTAAACATGGATAACGTTATGGAAGATAATGCAGATCTACGGGAAGTTTCGCAAAGGTAAGTGTTAGATATTTCTGTCTTTCATTTGCTTAATAGAATAATTAGGTACTATAAGTTATTTTTTCTATGATTGAAGAATCAATACTTAGATTTTATTATGTTTATGTTCTAGCAAGAAAAAGATTCCTTTTACACAAGCTGAAAAGGAATACCTTATTCAACTTGTAATCCAGACACCTATAATTGAAGATAAGGCAACAAATGCCCACAATATCCAAAAAAAGAAAGCGGCTTGGACTCAAATTGCTAAAAAGTATAATTCCCAGCAATTTACTTTAAAAAGAACTGATTTTCAGTTAAAAAGATGTTGGGAGAACATGAAAACCATCCGAAAAAAGGAGTTAGCAGCAGAAAAAAGATCTGTTATGAAAACTGGTGGAGGTCCACCAGATCAACCATTTTCAATAAATCCGATAGATCTAGCTTGCCCTCACATAGATTTATCCGTTCCGGGAGTAATAGACAGTAACACGGTTGTGGAAATGGAAGGTCAGGATTTTTTATTAAAACGAATGAGGAACCTGCCCGGTTGGCAGCTTCGACCCGGTTTGCAGCGTTCACAATTTTCGAAGGCATGCAACAATTAACTTAAACGATTTTAATAGAAAAAGAATCATGTTTTCTGGTGGCCGCCAACCGGGCATAATTAATTTTTCGTAGGACAACTTGGTTTTATTTTTGTTGAAACTAAATTCAATAATCTCAAAAAGTTTGGAACCTTTCGGTACAGAAACTTATTTTTTTGAGAGATTTAAAGCTATTAACTCCTTAAATAATAGGCGGTCAACTCTAGACAGGTTACCATAATATTCATATTTGAGAATCTAACAAACAATTAGAATTATCTATTTTCATTATTGTTAAAATTTTAAAGCCTTTAGATTTAATTCAGACAGAATCTTACGAAAAAAACACATTCTAACGTTTTCGAAGTTTTCAAGTTCCCAGAACCAAGAAAAAACTGAATGTAGAAGTGATCCCTCAAATTTTTAGACGTAAATTTCAATAAGTGCTTTATTATGCTACTGTATTACGTTCGCGTAACAGTATTGTTTTGTTACCTGTAAATTATTTATATTATTTCTTAAATTTTAGAGCATGTAGAAGTAATGCATATGGAACCTTACGAGGCAACATGTTCCAAAAATGCCGAAAATGTTTTTTTGGTACCACAAGCACAGAAGATATATGCAATTTCTCAAACTCCTATAGGTAAATTTCTCTAAATGTTTTACCAATTACGTTATTTCTTATATTATATTTATGTAAAAGTACCTACTATTTTGTTTCCTGTAATTTTTTTTATTTTTAAATTTTAGAGCGTTTAGAAATAAATGAGAGTACACGACCTGAAGCAAAAAAACAGAAGATACATGAAAAACCTCAAACTTCTACAGGTAGATTTAAATAAATAGGGGAAAGTGGGGCAAGACGGGGACATAAGAAATTTAAAAAAAAATTTTAAAAGGTGGGAATTTCATCACAGCCTTGCGCTGTATCGGTATAAGCCCTCGGCTGTAATGAAAAACTTCCTGCCTCGGATGTAAGGTACTATTCCTCTCCTGTTTAAATCTGTAATGCGGTTTACATGACCCTTTGTTATAGAGCACTCGATGTGTCACTTTAAACGTTCTTTTATTAATACAGATGATAATTTTTCGGAAATTAAAACCGAGGCAGAAGCAAGACTCAAGCGATTATTACGGCTTATGAAATATGAGGAAGAACTTCATGTTATTAAAAAAAGGCGAGAGCAGCTAATGACTCAAAGAGAAGAAATCCTCCTTACACAAGCCAAGGAAGAGCTTGAATATGAAAGAGCCAAGAGATCAAATAATTTTGTTAAAGATTAGAAGTAAACATATCATATGATTTTTAAAATTTTAGATAAAGCGAGGCCATAGAAGCCATAAATTAACTAAATTAACTCAATATATAACAAATTTATTTTAGAATTGTCAATGGGGACATCCGAATTGCGCACACAGAGGTATTTGACCCAAAAAGTTGGCCGAAATTCTTTTTTGCTGTTTTTTGTTCTGATAATTCTCAATAACGATATATGTAGTAAAACTATGATTTTAAGTTAGGTTTTTATGAAATTCAACAATTATATATGTAGAGTAAACAATATTACTAAATTTACAAATAATTCAATAACAAATTTCGGAAAAAATATTTACTATGAAATAATATTTTTAGTTTATTAGTTTACAATTCCCAAACTTCCTCATCTGAAGAATCATATGCTTCCACGTTGAAATTTTTACCGCAGTTCGGACAAGGATTACATCCTTACATACAAATGTTTTGACCGCAATTCGGTCACTTTCGAAAAACGGACCGCAGTTCGGTTGCACCGTTGTCAATAACGTCTCCTATTCTTATCGTAGGTCTGCCGGTGCCTTTTTTTCTGTCCCCACTACCAGTCTCTCTGAATAAATTAACTTTATTTTACTCTTCTCGACCTCCTTTTTTCTAAAATTTTAAAAATCATACGGTATAATATAAATGTATTTTTTGTAACAAAAAAACTTTTAATTTGTATTTGTTTAATAAAAAAATGTTATGTGTTATAAAAATGTATTTTATTAACTTACAGAGACACACTAGCCCTCAATAGATTTTGTTGCGGAAACGTTCAAAGACAACTTGCGATCAGGACCTAATCGACAGCTCGTAAATCTCTGTAAGAGTCTATAAACTAACACGTAAAGATAAAGAACTAATTAATTTTCATACAAACATTATAAATAGTTTACATATATAAAAATGCATTATTGAAAATGTTGTAGTGCAAATGCATTTCTAAACGCTAAACCTTCATGTTGATGGTTGTTTCTATATACATAGTGCATGCCATTATCCACCTCAAAATCACCTGGCTCTTCTATTATTTCGTCCCGTAATCGAGATATATTATACAGAACGGAAGTTGCAACAATAATGTGACTAGTTGTCGTTAATTTAGTGCTCATAGTTGATTTTAAACATGGAAATATTCGTTTCCACACTCCAATAGTTCTTTCGACAGTATTTCTTGTTCTAACATGTGCATTATTATATCTTCGTTGGAGTGCAGTTGCTTGTTCAATATAAGGTGTTAAGACGTAGTGTGAGTTTGGGTATGCAGAGTCACCCAAAAGTATGCCCAGTAAATCACCAACTTCCAATCGTCCTTTTAAACGACTTGATTCGAAAATTCTGCTATCATGGTTTGACCCAGGTTTATCAGCTACAATATCATATATTTCCAATGAGGGACCACAAACTATTTGAATATTTAAAGAAAATTGTCTCTTTCTATTCCTGAAAACTTCGGCATATGGCCCCCCAGGACTGCTAATATTAATATGGGTACCATCAATACAGCCAATAATTCCAGGAAAATTTGCAATATTATAAAACTTCTCTCTTACAGAATTTAAATTTTGAGGAAACTTAACATACTGTTCTATTTTTAAACAAAACAATTTAGAAACTTGTTTAATGATCCTACTCACTGACGGTTGGCTAATATCTATTAAATCTCCGGAAACAATCTGAAAATATTCAAATTAATACGAGATCTTTAAATTGTATTGGAAAAGCAAATAGATTGTAACTCCTTATGCTCGATTTACACTATCATTGATTTTACTTTATTAATTAAGTTACTAATTGGTTATGGGCCGCTTACAAACAAACTAGGACTGTCGTTATTTTGAAATTGTAAGCAGAATCCTGTTTGAAAGAAGTTCACTTAATAAAATTTACCTAACAGTTATGCTACTTAGGTACTCCATGCTGTTTATAATAAATAGAATCTGATTTATTTCCAAACCGGCTTAGAAATAAATATTTTAATTATAGAAAAAGAATTTCTTTATAAATATTAACAATTATGCGTTTACAAGATACTCGCAGACTTGTTCTTAATTTTCGATCACAGTTTAGGGATTTAATGATGGTGTAAACGGTGTATTAGATAATAATAACTCGAATAATAACATAATGTACTATATAATTTGCTTTACCTGGAAACTTCCTGTGGCATAATATCTTAGTGCAATTAAAAGTTTATAAATCGGCAAAATAGGTAATCCCCGCGAATCCGGCTTGCTTAAATCATCTTCAAACAATGGCAGTAACACTTCTAATACCGTATCCTTTCTAAACCTAAACCTACTTTTAAATTCAATGTCATTATATTTTTCTAACGGATTTTCAAAATCTCGTATAATACGACGAGGCCTGCGAGGTTCCCATTCCATATGTTCTGCGACGTAATTATCAAATTCTTCTTCACTATCGTAGTTAAAATAAGCCATAATTATTGATCCCGCAATTAAATAATAATAATAAACACAATAAGAACATCCAAAACAGAAACAAAATAACCGTAAAAATATCAAAAAAGTTATTGAAAAGAAAATGTATGATCTGAACGGACACTGTGGGTTCTTTAATACAGCTCTAAAGCTTACTTGGAATTTGACAGTACTAAGTAGCGTTTTGTCAAACGCATAGCATCGAATGGTGCTATGCTTGATTTATGAATACAATTTTCGACGCAATGATATCTCTGACGCATAGCGAAAGCATTGCATGGTTTATGAATATGTGCCTTAGAGTTCTACCTAGATACATGCACGTAACATAACGAAAAAAAAACATGGCCTACTAGAATGCAAAAAGAACGTGAATGGATAATACACACTATTCACGAATTGTCCACGAATTACGAATCGCGAATTCACGCATAGTCTGTAGCCACCTTTAAAAATGTAGGGATACATAGTTTTTTGCGATTTTTACACTGCGGTACGGAACACATTACAATTTATACGAAACCATAAGCGTAAATAAAACACTTTTTCACTGATTTGACTCCCTTCTTAACAGCTCGCAGTTACAACTGTCACGACACACGTGCATTTTCATGACCAGTTTGCAGTTTCTTCATAATTCCGCCCGCGGCGACTCTTTCGTTCAAAGACCGCGTTCACCAGAACCAAGCGCTCACGCAGCATTCGTCTGTGATTGGTGGATTTTTTGAAATAAGCCAATCACAGACGAATGCTGCGTGAGCGCTTGGTTCTGGTGAACGCAGCCAAAGATGCGAATAGTCCGGCCGAGTTCGTTTTTCACTCACAGAGATAGATCAAAATTAGAGTGAGAGTGAAGCTGTTTTGACACTTGCAAAAATCAGATAAAAATACAAAAAGAGTATGTAGATTACTAATCTGAACGGAGTTGAAAAGACGAACTCAGCCTCTATATAACCCTAACCTCATTTTTTCCGGTCTGTGCCCTGTGATTAGTGTGATTGAGAACTGAGAATGACTGAATGAGACGTTGAGAGAAAGAGAAGAGAAAGTGTTTTAATGTATTGCCCAATAAGTCTGTAATATTTATTTTGAAGTAAATAAAATGGAAGGTAACTGTAAACGCTATTTACTAGATATTTTATGTTAATGAATGATTTTATGCTCAGAGTCAGGTTTGTGTTTTTAGGAAAATTTCAATAAATTTACTATTTTCAATATTTTAGCTCTAAACGTGTTGTTATTTGGATGACTCGTGGCCGATTTCTTCACCGCCTTATCTTAAGGTTAAATTTATCTGTCACTTAGAATGTGACAAGGTAACGTATAGAGCCATTTGTATGACACATTCTAAGTGACAGATAAATTTAACTTTAAGATAAGGCGGTGAAGAAATCGGCCATCGATCTTATTATTTGATAACACAGTAATTTCCCGCTCAGCGACACGGCAATGTGGTTAACTAGGGTTGGCAACACTGGCTATTTATTAGTGTTCAATGTGGGATGACAATTAATTCGTACGCACGTAGTGTTGTGTTTTTATAACAAACTGCTGCCAAATATTTTAGTTTTGTTTTTAAAATTCTGACAAGGAGGGACGCCTCCTAGCAGTAAGTAAACCAACAATTTTATATTTACAGTTGGTTCTTGTCCGATGAAATTTGTATCACAATAGTATATCATTTTACGAGTTTCACAAGAAGGCTTATTGTAACACGAGTGGAGTTGGGGTACGACGAGCGAAGCGTAGCAAGCAACAAAAATATGAAAAATACTGTCAAAAATTGGATCTCCTTAGTATATGGGGAATTTTAGTTGTAATTCGTGGCAACACTGAAAACCTTTCGTTTTAATCAAAAGTTACATTAACAAGTTATTAATTTTTCTTATCCAGCTTCATTGTGAGTATTCTGTTAAGTAACAAATAAATAATGAGTTATTTTGTAAAATCTATTAAATATTTTCAATTAAAAATTGACTAAAATTTCCCCAAAAACAGTTTCACAATGAGCTTCATTGTGAAACTGTTTTTGGTGTCACAATGAGTTCATTGTGAACGCAAAGTAGAAAAAATCTTTTAAGCGGACACTAAATCGCGCACTATACACTTCACGTTTCACCGTCGTTCGAAGCTGTCGAACGACGGTGAAACGTAAAGTGTATAGTGCGCGATTTAGTGTCCGCTTAAAAGATTTTGTGATACAACAATTTTATGTTTATTTATAATTGAAAAATGCTTCATTTGAAGAGCCTCTATGAAAATTTGTATAACAATTAACGGACAGTTTAAAATTCGAACAGTTTCCTAACGTTTCACTATCAGTTGGGTTCTTCTTTAAGGGTTAAACAAATGGTAATTTAAAAATTATGTATTACGAAATTGTTATGTAAAACAGTATTAATAATTTCTTATTGTTACTGGCACTGATTGATTTTAACACTTTGATTAGCTTAAGCTTATTATTCTCTGGACTCGCTCAGGTTTTAAAATTTAAAATCTAATTTAATCAAAAAGTATTCCAATTATTTTGTTAAAAACAATTATTAAAAGTTAGTTCTTAAACTATTTTCTTTATATCTTTCGACCGAGGGAATAGGTATTCATTTTTACCTGAGTCGTCTCAATAAACATCCCTCGAATATTCAAAAAGATATCATAATATAATCCCATTGTTTATATTTTTTTAGTGTTTCGGTACTTACAGAAAATCGTGAAAATATGAAGGAAGACGGATTCATAATTAGTATACATATTTCTTTTTCTAAGAATCTATGATTACCTAAGAGATTTTGACTGATTAATTGATCTTGTTTTGTTTTTATTATTTTGTTGCGTGTATTTCTGTATAAATAATAAATTAATTTTCTATTGAATAGAAATTTATACTCTCATAACGAGAGATTCTCCATTTATACTCTCGATACAAGTGAGGATGTTTACAAAATCGTGAAACATTAAGGGTGGTCATATGGCCTACGCTACGCCTAGTCAAACAAATAAATAGATAGCGAAGGAATTGCGAGACGTTGAGTTAGACCTTAGAAAACAAGGTGCCTAGAACAAACAAATACAAAATACGACAATAAACTGCAAAAGGAAACGAAAACTTTAACGTAGCAATATTTGACAAATAATAAACCAGTACGCATTTGTTACAACGGAAGTCGAATTTAACTAAATAATTTTTATAGTTTTAACGGCGGTTTCTTACTATAAAAACTAAATATTACTTATCTACAAGTTCCTGATTTTAATGCAATACCGAACAAATAATGCCTTACCTTTATTCTTCGTTGTTGTTCCGTTAGTTTCGTAAGGGTAAATAAATTAATACATAATATTCGATTTATAGAGTAGGTGGGGGTAAAGATACGCAGCGGGGAAAGCGTACACAGTGTAAGTACTTACGTTGGGTACCTTCCAGGTACTTTAGGGAATTGCCGCTAGGTTGCAGGAGCCCATGCGGCAGGCAACGTCTCTTGCCCGAACCTTAGTTGTGCTTCTCCAAGGGGAAAAAATGCGATAAGTTCATTTTTCATCTTTTTCATCTAATATTTTGTTCAATTTATGCATCATCTGTTCATCTACTAGCAGCGATTAGGCTTTATACTGACCAATCCTATGAAAGTGGATGTCTTGAACATCATTTTGCATGCCAATTTCTTTCGTTTTCTCGAAGGTGAAATCAACAAGTCACGTTTTTCGGCAGCCATTAAAATGGGCAAAAGATTCGCACTTGTTGAGGGGGAAAAATTCGCATACGAATCTTTTTTAATTTTGTATTGTTTGATCTCATGTCTTCAGTCCTACCTACTCATGATGATTTTATCTAATTTTACTTTACTTTTTTCTTTTTTTTTTCATGTCTTGAGTCATGGTAGTGTTATCTATTTACCAAGTTGGCAGCTTTCAGTTTTGCTACAATTCGAAGGAGGTACCTATTTATCTGTGTT